>JAIPUX010001232.1:104441339-104460011 GCA_020142125.1 Phrynosoma platyrhinos | reverse complement strand
TAGTATCTGTGATGGACTGGATGGGGGCAAACCAGTTGAAGCTTAATCCAGATAAGATGGTAGTGCTCCTGGTCACTCGTAAGGTAAAATAGCCTATGTTGGATGGGGTGACACCTCCCCTGAACATGCAGATCCATAGCTTGGGTGTACTCCTGGATTCAGCTCTGATTCTGGATAGTCAGGTTTTGTGGTGGCCAGGTGTGCATTTGCACAGTTAAAGCTTGTGATGCCACATGCCTTGGTTATATCCTGATGAATTCTATGTGGGTCTGCCTTTGAAGAGTGTTTAGAAGATTCAACTGGTCTAAAGAGATGCAGCCAGATTATTAATGGGTGCTGATTACAGGCCTTGTTGCAACAGCTCCACTGGCAGACAGTCTGTGTCCAGGCACAATTCGGAGTGCTGGTTTTAACTTATACAGCTCAGGAGCAGGCTATTTGAAAGACTGTATCTTTCCATATGAGCCTACCAGAGATCTAAGATCTGCAGAAGAGGCTCTTTTCTCTGTCTTCACAAGCACAGCTGGTGGGAACATAGGAGAAGGCCTTCTCTGAGGCTGTTCCCACACTTTGGAACATCCTTATTAGGGAAAGTGGGATGGGTCCTTCTTTGTTTCCTTTTCAATGACAGGTTAAGACCTTTCTTTTCCAACAAGCTTTTGGAAACAGATTTTATTTTATTTTATTAATGACATTTATAGTGCTTTACTATTTTTAATTCATTTAAAAGTAAGATTTTACTTGGTTTTAATTATGTTGATCATAGAATCATAGAGTTTGAAGAGACTACAAGGGCCATCCAGTCCTGGCTTCATGGGATGGAGATAACTTTGGTTGCCTTAGTGAATGACCTACGCCAGGAAATAGACAATGAAAGTAGCATGCAGGAACAATCAATACTGATATCTGATACTGTTTTAACCTTGGATTTTGTATTATTTATTTATTTATTTGATACTGTGTTGATATTTAATACTGTTTTAATACTAGGCTTTGTATTTATTTATTTATTATTTATTTATTGCATTTATATCCTGTGCTATTCCAAAGCGCCCTGATTCCCTTTATTTTTCTTTTTTTATTCAATTCAATTCAAATCAATTCAATCTTTTCTTTCTTTCTTTACTCCTAAGACATCAGTTGGTCAGCAGAGCTCTGGAATTGCATGGAAAAAGAAGAGGCAAAAAACCCCTAAAGGCATGCTGGGTACAGCATAAGGCAGGGAGGTGGGATTATGAGAGTGGTCAAGAAAACAGTGCAATGGATTGCACATGTAGATCATTGCCTTCTTAACAGATGTTTTCTGGAATGACAACAACAACAAAATGGAGCAGAGGGAAAACACATGAAGGTTACCAGTAGAAGATGTCACACGCACCTATAAAATTCCATTAATGATGCAATGCAATTGCATCATAAATATCTCTTCTCAAAACATCCTTCCTCACAGAGTCTGCATTATGTTTTTAGTTCCCTTCATCCATTAAAAATGTTCATTAGCATTGCATTCTGTGTTTAATATCCTGTTTTTAAACGTAGCTCACAGGTGACAGCCAGTTTTTATTCTATCATGCATTTGTACATAATAAAAGCAACAACAACAAACATTGTTCTTTAAGCTTCCAAGAACCAATTGATTTAATCTATGTAGCCAAATACTGTATGGATTTTCTCCAAGGTAACGTCAGGGATATAATTTAAATGTTAGACTCAAGCCAATAAAGCACCTGACTAGAAACTTATCAACAAGACAATAATTGGCATCTGGATGGTGACATATACAGGTGTAACTGAACATTTGAGACTTCCTTAGACTGCTTATGTAGTTTTTGGGGGGCTGTGGAAGGTGGAGGCATTCAGCACCTACTACAGCTCCTCTGTTCCACCTACCTGACCACACAGTGGCCAGAGAAGAACAGAAGGAAGATAAGGGCCAGCCGGCTAGCTCCATTCCTGTAGCTGCTTGCAGGATGAAAAGGCATCCTCTTGGACTTCCCTACAGTTCTCCTGGGGATGTTTTCTTCCCGCTGATAACTGTAAGAACAGATATACCTGGGCCCATGTCACTGAATGACAGTGGGGACAGTTGGGTTACCACCATTTCACAGTTCCTTGGTCAGCCTCATCATGTATATGCAACTATGAGTATTCCAAAATCTGAAAAAATCTAAAATATGGAACATTTCTGGTCTCAAGCATTTCAGATAAGGGATACTCATCCCGTATCTAAATATAAAGTCAACCTAAATAAATGTGTGTGTTTGTGGACACACACACACACATATCTATTATGGATTCTAAACCTCAAAGGTCTGTGAAGAAATTCAAGTTACTAAGATCTTTTGAATGCTATTAAAGATAGCAATCATGAACTAAGAAAACATATGACACTACAGTAACATTGCCATGAAAAATGTTCAGGGCTTATCAAAGTGCTACAGAAATTTCTTGTTTCTCAGTAGCACAGCACGTAACATGCATTCCTGGAGAATCTTTAAACTCTTTGACTTGGACTGCGCAGTCCTTCAAATTAATAGTTTATTCCTGTTCTCTATAAAGCAGAATATTTAGCCACTCTGGGAAGGATACTTGAATTCCACTAGCAACACCATACCCTCCAAATGTCCCAGTCTGGCAGGGACGGCCCCAGTTAATCCTTTGCCATTCCACTTTCTCAGACGCATTTAAAATGTCCCAATTTCTCTCTCCTTCTCCTATTTTCCTCCTTTGTCCTTAGCTTTCAGTTGCTGCAGACTGAGTTCAAAGTGCAAAAGCAGGGAGGAGAGGAGAGAAGAGTGTGGAGTCTTGTTCTCCCTGGTAGGCTGAGGCAAAAGCAAACTGCTAAAGCCTCTCCTAGATTTGAAACAGAACATACTAATCTGAGTGACTGCAAATTTCTTCTTGAAGCACCGTAAACAAAAGGAATGAACACATCTTGTAAAAAGCAGAAGAAGGGCTTTCTTTGAGGCACTCCCCTTTGAATTACAGCACTGCTAGAGCTGTGTGTGTGTACAATGTTGTAGAGTATGCAATACACCAGAATGGGATCTCCCGTTCCCACTGCATATCTCTTGTCATGCACTCCCAAATCCTTCTCAGCAGGGATGGAAAAACTTAGGAACTTATTGCATGGCTAAATAAAACGTTTTACCTGAACTGAACTTTTTTATTAAATTTTATTCATTAAAACAAGAAATACACACACATTAAAACATAACAAACATTTACACTCGTTTTTACACTTACACTTACATTTACACAATACAATTACAAACTATGAAACACCCACAAGAAAAAAAGAAGAGAAAAGACAAATAGACACACTAAAAAAAGAAAAACAATTAAAAACACTTCCTTACTTGATATTACTTCCTTACAGCTCGATTCCCTCCCACTTCTATTTAATTCACTATTTTAATACCTCATGCCATACATTATATTATTAAGTATAACCATATTGTAAACTCTTAAGTTGTAGCTTATCATACTCTATAAGTTCTTAGCTTGCTGAACACAGTGCACAGTGAACTGAATTTAATTTTAAATCAAGCTGCATCTGGACCCTATCACAAAGATTTTGCCACTGAAATTGCCACCTGAATGCAGCCCGGGTCCATCCCCACTTCCAGGAGTGCTCCAGCGGCCATTTTTCAAGCCAGAAAACTCTTGGCTTTGAAAAGAGGCACCTGGGAGCAAGGATGGACCTGGGCTGCATTAGGGTGGTGATTCCAGCGGCAAAATCTTTGTGATAGGGTCCAGATGCAGCTGAATTTAAAATTAGATTCAGTTCAGGTAAAATGCTTTATTTTAACTATGCGATGAGCATCTTAATCAGGTAGTTACTGAGTTCCTCTGTGGTCTACATGAGAGATAGCAAGGAAACAAAGTTATATTGTGCTGGCACTGCAAGACCAACATCACATTGGGTTTTGGCTTCTCAGTGTAAAGGCTGCCCTTGTCTTCATCACCAAACCAACAGAATAAATAAGGCTTTCCCTCTCTCTTGTGGTCAGTGGCGTTGCTTCCAGAGGTGTCACCTGGTGCAGGGAGGTGGAGCTTCTGGGGTGAGGGGTCAAAGGGGCACTCCCCCCACCTCACTGCTTTAATGTGTAGAATAGCACCACAGCAATGAGGGAGGCCCTCTCAGCCTTCTCAGTGCCCCCCCCGCCTTCCGAGTCCCATGTGGCTATGGCTGCGTGGGACTCAGAAGGCAGCCACCTACCCCCCTGGGCTTCCAAGTCCTGTGTGGCCATTGCCACATGGGACCCAGAAGGCAACTGCTTGCTCCTCCCGGGGTGTACTACCCCACCAGTGACACTCCATCTGGGTTGTCACCCAGTGTGGTCCGCACCCCCTTAGTGCCTGTGGTAGTGGGAAAGGTTACCAAAATAACTATGTACCAAATTATATCCTATCACGTATCACTCAGTCCTAAAATATTGGAAACGTTCATTTGTGGAATAGGATTACATTAAAAAAGAAAAAGATAACATTTATTTGTGTGTGGTTGTGTGTGTGTGATTGGATATTAGTGGAACTGAATGTTGTTGAAAGAAAAGCAAAAGAGGCAAAATATAATTAGGAGACATAAGAATGCAGGTACTGTGAACTACCCAAACGCAGATAGCATCTGACTGTGTTTTCATGAATTCCAAAGGCTATCACATGGGCTTGGCTCTCTCGTGATTTCTTGCTAGCAAGACTTTGAAATAAAGCTAGGTAATGATCAAAAGGAATGCTGTGATGGAAAATAATCAGGCTCACTTTCAATTCCGGACACCAAACTGGATAACTCCTTAGAACAAACAAACTCACCCCCTTTTTCTTTTCTTTCATTAATTGGCACAGGAATTCCATTGAATCCCCAACTGTTCCACTGAGTAACAATATGGAGCATAAGTTTTCTATCCTTATGAATCAGTGCACCATTGTTTCAATTCTGGACACTATGCCACTGGAATATAGAGCTGGCCCTACTATGAGCCAGCTCATAGTAGCAGTTTGAGCATTCAACTATGACTCTGAAGAGCAGAGTCTGAATCTCTGCTCGACCATGGAAACCCATTGAGTGACCTTAGGCAAGTTGCACTGTCTCAGCCTCTGAGGATGATCATGGAAAAATCCCTTGGAAGAATGCCAAGAAAAACGCTGTGGTAGATTCCTCTTAGGGTCACCATGAGTCAGAAACAACTTGAAAGCACACAAAAACAACCATCTACTATGAGAGAGAATGAGTTAGCCACCTCAGGTAACATGTTGTAACATCAAATTAGTAGTTATCCATTTTTTTTGTTACCATCTTTTCCTCTGGGAATGAGAAATGTTCTTTTTAAAAATTATTACGTTTTGGGCCCCATGTGCAAAAAATAATTTGACCACTTTGAGATACCAAAACTTTTCATGGTCCTAGCAATGGATGGGTGAGCAAATTGCTGCTCTGTCCAAAGCAACAAGAATATCCTGAGCCAGCTTTACTTCAAGATAGTCTTCTGCCTAACTCATGCATGCCATGTATGGTAGCGTTGTTGCTTAAAAATGCAAACAGGTGTAGGCTGTTTCACATGACAAGCTCTTTGTGTAGCACTTCCCCCTGTCCCCATCCCAGTGCTAACAAATGTCTTGATGCAAGCAATACATAATTCTAAAGGTACCTTCCAGCTTCAGTGGAGCTGAACAGTAGAACGCCTACTGATGTTAACGTAACTGGATTGCACAATAAACCACACATACTAAACAATTTGATTGCTAAAAGCAATCAGACAATTAAAATGCATGTTGTTAGTTCCTCACCATAGCACACACAATATTTTGCTGCAGTTAATATAGGGCAATATTATCTGCAGTGTAACAATATAGAGCCGCACAATATTACCAATAACTGTATAGATAATAAACCAATAGGGTACAAAAACAGAGATTACTTTGAACCTGGAGTGAAATCTTTATAGTAAGGAAAAATGGCTCCATCTACTTCTTCTCCTTTTAGAAATAGGCAACCTCTCTATAAAATGTTACAAGCCATATTTTCAAGGCAGGATTATTAGTTTCGATATTTTGCAGCTGAATGAAAATAGAGTTCTCAACAGATTTCTACCTTGATTATACCAGAATCATGTTAGTTATTTTTTATTTATGGACCTAAGTATTCCATTTATTATTATAACATATATGCATTTAATAGTGCTTTACCATTCTTCAGATTCCACAGGGACAATTCTAAATGTGTTTACTCAAAAGTAAATTCCATTAAGCTTGGGGGTGGGTTCCTCATAAATGTGTATGGATTTGTTGCCTCCTGCTGTAATATTATGTCCTGCTGAACCACTGGTCCTAGTGTCTAGGCATGCCCGAGTGAAAACTAGAGAAAGTGCCTGTATCTTTTATGGTTGTATAGAAAAGGGATTTCCAGAAGGCATTGTTTATTACCTGGTTGCATGACATGCAATTCCCACTTCTAGACAACAATTCAAGCTGCAGGAACCATCTTTAGTTTTAAATCTAGCAACCCTATGTAGGCTGAGGATGAGGCAGAATATAAAAGGATGTTATAAATCAATCTCCACACTTACATTTGCCAGCTCAACTTCCATTTACTCCCTCATCCCTAGATAGGGTAGACTGTTTGCTGCTCATGATTTAGAGTAGATGTCAGGGATATGTGGGCATATATCCTGGGATTTAGCCAGGTTCTGTGGAAATGAGGACACACAGAGAGACTGTGGTAGGTGGATTTTGCTCCTTGGGCATTGATCTGATTCTGGATGAAAACATGCAAGTAGAGGGAACATTCTGTGGACGGAGCCCTTCTCTCTTCTTCCATTCAGAACAGTGGGAGAAAGGTCCTGTTGTACTTCCAAGACTGCTCGCTGCTTGGCAGAGCCAGTTCAGGGTGTCATCAAATTGCCTCTCTTCAATGCTTGTAAGAATGCCCTCTATTACTAAAGATAAGGAACCTTGAAAGCTCAGTCCTCATGTTTGTGCAAAAACAATAAGATGTGTCCTATTATTTTTGCACAAACATGAGGACTGAACCCAGGAGCTGGCATGCAGTCTTTATAAATGCAGCACCGCAGCTGTTTGATGGAGACTACTTAAAATAGACTTGTCAACAGCGGTGCCAATGACGAGGTGCTGGTCATTCACATAGGATCAGATAATTAGGTCACCTATATATCATTTTAAAGATATTTTAGCCACTACAGATCTAAGAACATCAGTGAAAAAGGCAGCTTTATTCTCATGGATCCTGTATGTAGCTATATGCTGTAAACTGGGCAAACATTTGGATAAGAACTAAATCAGCCAGAACTGGGCTACATTAGTTCTCAAATCCAAATCATTTAAATAAGGGGTCATGTGCCACTTATAATTGTTGCACTCCATTTTTACAATCCCCATGGCAATCCCCTACCCTCTTGACCAGAGATTCCTAGAAGCTGGCCCATGTATGTGCAGTAGGGTAGCGTGAAGTTGGTTTCCCGGTGGCTTAGGGGCATGTGTCATGCATACGCCATGCCCCCAAGATGCTGGGAAGCTCACTTTTTATGCCATTTTGTTGTTGTTGTTGTTGTTGTTGTTGTTGTTTTTGCCCCAAGTTCAATACTAACAAACAAATGCACTGGTTCTAGGGAGTTAGCATTCAGTACAAGTCTCCTCTGCTGGCTGAAATCTCAGATCTATAGATGGAGCAATCTACCAGCAGAAATGCTCTGCAAGCCAAGATCTGCTGGCCAAAGAGCCAAAGGGAAGAGAAGTGAAGAAAGATCAGGGGAAGAACTAAATCATGCCATACTGAAAGCTCCCACATTCCACAGCTTGATCTGAAAGGAGATTATCACAGCACTAATCAAACTGGTTTACCTAAACCAGCTTAAAATTTAAAATAGGCAGCATCCTGATTTTATCACAAGGATTTAGCTGCCAAAATCACCACCTGGGTCCATCCCAGGTCTATCCCCGCTGCCAGGGCCACTCTGGTGGCCATTTCCTTAAGCCAGAAAAATCCCAGCTTCAAAAAAAGGCACACTGAACACCCCTGCAAGTGGGGATGGACCTGGGCTGGACCCGGGTGGTGATTTTGGTGGCTAAATCCTCGTGATAAGATCAGGATACTGCTTGTTTTAAATTTTAAGCCGGCACAGGTAAACTGGCTTAATTAGTGATGCAATAATGTCCAGAGTCACAATGCCAGTGTAATGTTAGGCAATGTCAAGAGTAATCCGCAGTAGTTATCCATTTATTTGTTTGTTTGTTTTATGTATTTATTAATAAATATCAGTTGTGTGTGAGGAAGACAAAGGCAAACCCTTTCTGAACAAATCTTGACAAAGAAAACTACATGGTAGTATCACTTTAGGGTCACCATAAGTTGGAAATGACTTGAAAGAACACAACCACCACCACAAGAACAACAACAAGAACAACAACAACAGACTGTGAGGGTTTTGGATTCAGCACAGTCTCAGCTAGCCCACTGTCAGCTCAGCTATTAGTTAGGCCATCTTGGCCAGTTAGTATTGCACTCTTTTTAAAAAGAAAAATAATGCCAAACTACTCTACAGCATCTCCTTCAGCAATATTCCAACCATTTTAAAATCATTTCCTTGCATCTCAGAAACCACTGTTCACAAAAGGAACATTTCCCTATTTCCTTCAACCACCTCTCTAGCACTCAAGTTCACATCTCCTGAATTGTAAAAGCATTTTTCAAAGGAATTCATGGATTTTCAGCAAGCCTATCTTCCCCAAAGCAAGCTTCCCCCACTTCTTCATTTCATCTGTGTGTGCACCAGATTTGAGGGTAGTGCTACTGTAGTAGTTAGTGAGAAAATCACTTTGAACATTTTACTTCCATATGCAGCTTGAGCTGAAAGAAATTGCTAGTCAGCTAATCTAGCAAACTGTCAATCCATAGACTGATCTGGTCCATCTCTAAACTAAAGCAAACCTGAAGCTAATTGTGTGGATCCATACTAATATGCATATTCTATTGTTTTGTGATTAGTATGCCTGCTGGGTAATGTAAAATTATGCTAATATAACTATGGGGGCCAGGGTTCAATTCCCAGCTCAGCCATGAAACCCATTGGGTGACTTTGGATAAGTCACACTTTCTCGGCCTCAGGGGACCGCAATGACAAGCCTCCTCTGAACAAATCTGGCCAAGAAAACTCCATGATAGGGTAGCCTTAGGGTCTTCATAAATTGGAAATGAATTGAAGGCACACAACAATAACAAAAAATAACTATGGTGGAGTTACACAATCAGTCCAACAATAGGAGGCTCCTATCAGTCAATCCATTCTTCATCACAGCAAAAGTTACACTTACAGAAACTCCTAGGAGATTATCACACACACCATTTTTGCCCAATCTGGGCATGGGATGGGCTCCGGATGGGACAGGTGTTATCTCACACAAAACTGCTGCTACACTGCTTCCTGACCACCACCCATCCCGTGCTTAGCCTGCAGATTTTGGTGGTATGAAAGATTTCCATACTACCAAAATCAGCTGGCTAAGCATGGCTGATGGAAGGTGGCAGCACAACAGCAGTTTCGCATGTGATAACACCTGTCCCAGCCCATGCCCAGATCAGGCAAAAAGGTGTGTGCAATAATCTCCCTAGACAAAGCTTGCAGAACTCTGAATAGGATATCACCCATGTGCAACATCAGGGGTGTAGCTATAGAGGGTACAAATGAGAGCATTGCATCTCCCATGGATAACTGTGTCCCTCAATGATATTTTCCTTTAGTTAAACGTCTTTTGTAGTGGTGATGAACCACCCCACCCCCATTTTTGTTTTCCCAACAGCCCTGTACAACCTCTAAGAAAGTGGAACTGCTTGCATAATGGCATTAATGTCAGCATAAACCACAAAGGAATTATTCTAGGCAAAGGGGAGCCTGAGAGTTCCACCATGAGAATCTGGGCTGTGGAGCCTAGAAAAAAATGCCCAGGGGAAAAAATGACTATCATTCTAAAGATGTTTGCAGTTCTAGGGGAAGCCACCATTGGTGCCAATGGAGGCTGCTTAGACTTCACCTGGGCTACTATTTTGGTCTATAAGAAGAGGCAGCTAAGAATTTATTATTATTACACCTCATTTGCTAATGAGTCAGTTAACAAAAAGGCTAAACATATTGTTGCTGGAAAATCATCAGTGGATTCATTCTATACTTGTTAGATAAAAGTAAGTTTCTGGAAAAGAAGAAGCTATAGAACCAGAGGTGGGGTTGAATGGAAATGCAGGATAAGAATAGGTTGCCTTGCAGAGTGGTAGAAGAAGAGCATGAAACAGAGATGCCTGGCTGAATAACAAAAGTGTGTTAGGGACAAGATGTTAGGAATAGTCTATGCTGTCAGACAAATCTAATGAAATATGGAGTTAACCTTTAAAAACTGCAAGCAGTGTTAGTAACCACTGTAAGAAGAATGGGTTGTATTCTCTAGTGGCCTGTCAAGTCAGCCAGGGTAAAATGCTCTGTGCATGTGCACACACATAAATACGCAAACAGACACACACAGTTAGAAAAATACAGTAATACAAAAACTAAGTGCAAATACAAGCTGCCCTGTATATTGGCAGTCTTTGTAGAAGAAGGGCAGGATATAAATTAAATAAATAAATATTACACTGTCACTCATCAACAGGCCAGCAAACCACAGCTTCTTTGCCTCATTTGATCTCCCAGTCTGCATATTTCTTGCAATTACACAATTTGTTATACTCCAGTTATTGCCCTTTGAATGAGTGTATCTTGTGAGTGACCAAGGAAGTCACACAAAACTCAGTACACATTCAGTTTTAAATATTTTTATTAAAAGAATTTAAAAAACTCTAAACACCTAAATATGTATGCTGGAAAAGAAATCAAGGATAGAATTTAGTTCAGCTGAACACAAAGGCTACAAGTTGTGTGTCATTTCATTATTAGTAGAAAGTTAATACTTTTCAACACCAAGGAAGCATTATTTTTTTAGAAATGTGGAACAGGTATTTTAAAATACATTGAAGGTTTTTTTTAAAAAAAATCTAAAATGTTACTCTTTTTTAAATACACAGCTAAACACCACTGAGAAAAAGAATGTTACATTTTTTAAAAAAAATCAACAAAAGATTTAAAGTTCATTATGGAAGACACTTATGTTTCTGTCATTATATATTCATATGCTCCAACTTTCCTGGTGTGTAAACTGTACCTGTTCATTTTGTACTTGCTTATTTTCTAACATTAAAGGATGCCCTGTGAGCATAATACAGTTACATATGTTCTATGTGTAAGTTGTCTCTTTAGCTTTTCCCCTTTCACTATTTGTAACAATCCTATGCTATATTTTATATACTAAAGCAGTATTAAGAATATAGTGGTGTTCCTAAATCTTAGAATTTTAGTTATAACATATTCTTCCTCCCTCCCAAACTACTTCACATCATTACAATCATATGTATGTCTCCTAATAAATGCAGATTAAAAGAAAACAATACCCAAATTGAGATAGGATTAAGCTGCAATTTGTCATCTTGCATTGAAATATCTGAAAACACTGTCTGTAGTCATAGAGATTGTTTTGTCTTAAGAGTTCACAGGATTTCACTCCAGAGTATCCAGCATGTTGTCCTAGCATAGTTTCTTGTCAAATGTTTAAGTTACCATGTCACTTTTCAGAAGGGTGAAGGAATGAAGAGACAGCTAAACGTACTGACTTTTAGAATATGAACTCTCAGGTCTTCTCTGGGTGTGATGGCTGTGGTAGGTGGTACGCTGAGAAGGTACAGAGTACCGATAGCTTCTGGTTTTCTCACTGCAACGGCAGAAACCGCAAAGAATGGCCCCTCCAGCAACAAGGCAGAAAGCAGACACCCAGCCTATGTAAAGGGCTTCCCCAAGCTCTCGTTTCTCAGCCACCGTGACAACTGGATTATAGAAATCTCGGATGATGTTATGGGCAACAAAGCATACTGGGATGAGCACAATGATACCCGACAGGATGAACGCAATGCCACCAGCCAGCAAAATATAGCCCTTTACACGGTCATCGTTTCCTGTGCACTGTGTGCACTTCATGCCAAGAACAGCTACTGCAAAAGCAAGGAAGGCCAGAGCTGAGGCAGCACACATCAGACCTCTGGAAGCTTGAAGGTCAGGGGTCAGAGCCAAGAGGGAGTCGTAGACCTTGCATTGCATCCTGATGGAAGCTTGCCTTATGCAGTTCATCCAGAGGCCTTCCCAGATAGTTTCAAAAACCACAACATTGTTTTCAATGAAAGCTGTCACACGCCACTGTGGCATGCCAGTGATGGCAAAAGTCCCAATTGAGCCAATGCCTCCAAGGACCAATCCAGCAATCTGTAGAGCAGCAGCAGCCATCTCGTCCTTCCAACCAAAGCACTCTGAAACAGCTCTTCAAACCCAGGTGTTTTGCTTTGGTGAACTCAGCTTATCTGCAGAGAGAAGTCTTTCCTAGCTATCTCACAGTGGTGTGGCTACGTGTACAAATTCTGCTAATTCAAACCAGTTTGAATCGGATACACTCTCGCTAGCTCTTGGCTATTCTTTCACTGTCTTGAGCATTCCACTGCCCCCATTGATTGAAAAGGATAAAGTTATCTATCAGGTTTAACAGCTTTCAAAACCAATGAAATCTTTGACATAACAGGGTTTGCAGCAACAAAAATCTTCCCAGGACACACCTGTGCCCATGAGGAAAATTACTTGTCCTTTAGTTGCCTTCTCTTAGTTAAATGTTAGATTATTATGTTAGCTTTCTGAAATAGGAGCAGGGTAGCTGTAATATGGAAGGCATCACAAAAAACACAACTGATTAACAAACATACAGTTGCCCTCTAAATGAAGAGAAAAGGAGAAAACCTAGAGGAGATGAGACATATTAAGAACCTGGAACTTCATTCATCACCTTAGCGTCAGGTGCTTTTATTTAGAAACCTGCTTTAAATATACCTTGTGACTTTATGATATATGGTAGTTTCACTATAGAGATGTTGACATATGTAGTACAGATAAATTAATTCTTTGAATTGAAACCAAAGTGTCAGTAATTTAATTATTAAGATCATACAAACAGTTTAAACTAGTATTACCTCAAATTATGAAATCTTGATTTATACAGATTATTATTATTATAATTATTGATTTATTTAATTAACACTATAAGTTTTACGTGGCACTTTACAGAATCAAGATTGTTGCTATTGCTGCTTGCTGTTTGTTGCTGCTGCTGCTGATTGCTATCAAGTCAACTTCAACTTATAGTGACTCTATGAAAGAGAAACCTCCAAGTCTCCCTAGTATCAGCAGCTCTGCTCACCTCTTGCAAACTCAAGACTGTAGATTCCTTGCACAGCTGAGTAGCTGTATACAAATATTCAATTTATAAATATCTGAACAAGCTAACTGAACTAAATGGGATTAAAATAAGCCTGAATTCCATCATCACTGAATAACCAGAATTTGATCATGGAACACTAACATTTGTTTAGTAAAAGAATGACAGTCTTTTTCATGTTACACAGTTATGCTACCCACTTTGATACTGCTCTAGTTGCATGGCTCTATCTCACAGAATCCTGGGTTTGTAGTTTCATGAGGTATTTAGAATCCTTATCAAACTACAAATTCCAAGATTCCATGGAATGAAGACATGATGGGACAGTAGATCCTTCATATCTACTGGAATTTGGTTCCAGGACCCTATGGATACAAAAATCTATGGATGCTCAAGTTCCCATTATATACAATGGCATAGTAAAATGGTGCCCCCTATCTAAAATTGTAGTATCAAGGTTTGGTTTTGGGAATTTGTATATTTTTTTAAAAAAAATCAAGCTATGTATGGTTGAATCTATGGATAAGGAATCCATGGATAAGGAGAGTGGACTGTAAAAGGGATATCAAAGTGCAATAATTCTGATGTATGAAAGAGACTATAATACAGTCAGCCTTCCATATCCATGGATTCGTTATCCATGGATTTAAGAATCTATGGCTTGAAAATATTTAAAAAGCTCTTTCGTGCCTCTTCTGGCGCAGCGTGTCCAGACACTGCACCGGGAGGATGTCATCAGAGTGCTCGCCATGTGCAATGATGACGTCCTCAGGAAGGGGTTGGGGCGCCTGGCATGTGGCTCCCCTTCCCTGGCTCCAAGACGGTGCTTTGAGCTGTCTGCAGAGCGCCTTAGAAAATTATTGTCCATCACCTGAGGGAGTGCAAGCAACAGACTCTGGACCTACATTGCCAGCAGTGGCTCAGAATCTGATATCTGCGATTCCTAGCATGCAATGTAACCAAAACAAGTTTTATTCTGAAATGTTTTATCAATTTTTTGATATGGGAAGGAAGGAAGGAAGGAAGGAAGGAAGGAAGGAAGGAAGGAAGGAAGGAAGGAAGGAAGGAAGGAAGGAAGGAAGGAAGGAAGGAAGGAAGGAAGGAAGGAAGGAAGGAAGGAAGGAAGGAAGGCACCTTCCCTCTGCATGTAATTGCATTGTATTGCTTTTCAAGATTCGCAGGAATTAGTCTCTGTTATACAGCTATCCCAAGAAACAATGGCCTACTGCAAACATACAGTTCTTCAAAATAGGTCACATGAGCACATCATTCCTCTGGCCTTTGGATACATCACACAGTGATCACACACACACACACACACACACACATGAACCAGCACCCTGATTTAAACATGACCTTGGAAAAGTGATTTTCTGGGAACACAATTCTTACAACTGCCTGCAGTTCTGCTGGCTACGAAATTGTGAGAGTTGTGGGGGAGCACAACTTCCAGGCTCCTAGAGATCCTAGAACAGTGGTGGTGAACCTATGGCATGTGTGCCAAAGGTGGCACTCAGAGACCTTTCTGTGGGCACATGTACTGTCACCCCAACACAGAGTTCTCCAGAGTTCGTTACTAGAAAGCCAGAGGGACACAGCACTTTGCGATAAATAAGTGGGTTTCAGATTGCAGTTTGGGCACTCGGTCTCTAAGAGGTTTGCCATCACTGTCCTAGTAGATGTCTTCATTGCTGTATGTCCATCTATCAGAATACAGACACACATTTCTTGGCTACTTTTTTATACTCCCCTGGCCTTGTCATGGAGGGCTGGAGAACACTGAGTCCACTGCACAAGAGGGTAGTGAATCCCTCCTGGCTCAATAACCATAAAAAGATTCCTGCCAATATGTTGCATTTCAAATGTTACTTCCTTACACCCTCATTTCCCAATATAGAACTAGTTATTACATGTAACTCCTTACTTCCAAATACTGCTTTGCTTTACATTTAGGAAGACTGGATTCTTTCCCACTTAAACTGATATGCACATCTTCTAAAATTGACTTAAGACCAAACTATACAGGAAGCTATATGCATCACTTCAACACTCTTTAGTATGTGTGGTTTTAAAAATGTGAGTAGAAGATGGAAGGGGTAGTTTATTGGATCTTATGTTAACATTTTCTATACCACACCACAATCCTTAGAGAATCCCCACTAATGTGTGCCAAGAGCCTTTACAAAAGGCTGCTCCTTATGTGTTGTCATGCTGCTGAAAGTGAGATGATGTTGGGAGGCGGGGGAGATAGAGATGATGTCTACTATTATTTATTTACCAAAGTGTGGGTTTATTGTCTCTGTCCCTCAGAGCTCCTGGAGTGATACACAGCAAATAAAAACAAATTAAAATGGACTTTTAAATATCAGTTTTAGCAATGCAGACCTCCAAAGGCCAAGTGACACAGCACAGTATTAGCTGCATTCCAGAAACTCAGTAGAGATGTGGCTACCTTGACTTCCCTTCATTGTGTTGATGGAGTTCAACACAATGACATATCATTACAAAGAAAACCCAGCCTCATGTGGTCACCAGCCAAGATTCAGGGGAAAGGGAACCTAAAATGCTTTCTTGTGCCACATGTAGCATCATATATAGTTTAGCCCTCAGTGGGGAGCAGTTATCATTGGTATGCCACATCTTAACCACTGAGTTACAGCTAAAGTAGTCCTTAGAATCATTACTGGTGCCAGTGGTGAAATCTGAATTGACAGCATACTAGTAAATATACAGCAGGGAACATTTTTGTATTGACAAGAAGATGGAAGTGATGAATTAATTGACCTTTTCCCATCCACAGGCAATAGTGCTTTTATGAAGTTAAATTGCTGTTTGCTTTTAAAAAACAACAACTCACACACAAAGATAATAAGGCTTCATTGACCCAGATCTGCTGACAAGCATGTGCAAAATCTTGAGCTCAGCTAGCTCACAAGAAGTAGTCACAAATAGGCAGCAGGAGTTTAAGGAGTTTCCATAATTCCACTTTTAATTAGGCGACCAAGGGTGATCACTTTATGACCTCTGTGGTCCCTAGAATTTCTATTGTCATTCAGGAACATCCGTATTGCAATGACATTTTGAGCCAAAATATTACCAAGGACTTGTAGGTGACCATGGATTTATAAATTGCAGAGAAAACACAGTTGTCAAACTAGAACAAAAGGAAAACAAAAGCTGTACAGCCTGCAATCCACTCAGAATCAATAAGAGATGAAGGCAAGAAATGAAATGTAATGTTTTCCTGGTGTGAGCCTTGTCTTCTAGATGTGAATGGGAATGAAGCCATTTTGTGAATGTGCCCATGATATTGTCTCAGAGTTTCAAATTTGTCCAACAGCTTTAAAAAACTTGGAGAGGCTGCTCTGGACCTGTACACTTCTGGACAATGATGTACCTTTTCTAGCACCATCCTTCCACAAAGAGCCCTGGAACTCTTTTGAAGATATCTTCATTGCATAATGAACAAAAATCTGCTAAATGGACAACACAGCTACCCCTGCATGTTTCCTCATTGCATAATGAATATATACCAGCAGGAAGAAAAAGTAAAAGAATTAGCTTTAAGGCTGCTAAATAATTCCACACTTGCAAATGAAGGTCTATAAGACTGTCACGGTTATAAGACTATCACGGTTACAAACTGCAAACAAACAAAAATGTTGAGAAATTATCATTTGAAGCTCTTGCCATTTATTAATCTTTGCTGTTGAAACAGAACTGGATGCATGTTTAATCCTGAAACACTGGGAAGACAAGCATTACTTCATGTTTGCGTTTATGGCTGCTTGCTATTCCCTGTTGGTGCAGTTATGCACTCTATTGCCTTTCAGAGCCAACATTATTTAAATACCATTTCTCTTCAAGTGTGAATGCTTTTTCTAAAGATGGATACTCTTTTTTCATCTTTATCAGGGAGGTGGGAAAAGGAATATAATGACCTAAGTAATTTTTAAATGTCTTGTAGCTGTTATTTGGTCAGTCAGGAGAAGAAAAACATCAGTGTAAATCAAATTTTGTTCAACACATACTTTTCTGCTATGCTGAAGTAAAGTGTCACCTTGTTTTAGTCAGTCAGTAGAAAGGGATACTGCTTTAAAAGGATTTAAATTATGTGTGCTAAGCATTAAGTGTTTCTCAAGTCATGTCAATGGCATGATTTATGCAGATGCTCAAAAGAATATCTGTATAAAGGGAATCACTCCATTGCAGTGGAAAGGCAGTCATACCTGGGACCCTATGAAATCCTGGGGGTGCTCCTAGATCCTTCACTTCAGAAGACAAATCAGGTGAATGTGGTGGTCAGGAGCATTTCAGCTGATATGCCAACTGCGCCCTTTCCTGGAGGTTAGGCACCTCGAAACTGGGGTACATGCGCTGGTAATTTCTCGTCTCAATTTCTGCAGTGCACTCTACATGGGGCTACCCTTGTGCCTAGTTTGGAAACTTCAACTGGAACAGAATCTGGCAACCAGGCTGATCTCAGGTAAAATCAGGAAAGACCATATAACACCTTTCCTAAGATTGCTTCACTGGCTGCCTATCAGTTTCCAGGCGCAGTACAAGGTGTCGGTTATCACCCTTAAAGCCCTAAATGGCTTGGTGTGGCATGCACTCCTGCCACCATTCACCTTTAGCGCTGACTTTTTGGATGGCAGTGCTGTGGGAACTCATTATCCCACCCCTGCCACTGAATTATGTGTAAAGGACCCACACTATTCTTTGTATGATGTCCCACACCAAAACCTTAAATAATAATAATAATAATAATAATAATAATAATAATAATAATAATAATAATAATTTAGATCCCGCCCCTCTGCAGAGCAATCGGGGCGGCTTACAACATTAACATTTCCATACAGATATATTCATACAATCTAAACAGAACATAAAAATCCCAAATCCACCCATGTTAGTAGCATGGTTTGTTCTGAAAACGTAGGCCAAGTGATGTTTAAACAAGAATAAAAGTTTGTTTTAAAACAGCATGGAACAAATATAACTTGTCTCAAGGCTTGTTATTGTAGTCTTTCTTGGTTACAGATAACAACGTTTGTTCCCAATTCACTTTTACTACTGTAACCACGCAGGCTGGCTACCAATCTCTCTCAGGAGATACCACACCAGCAACTCTCTTCTCTAGAGTTCTGTATGTGTTCCAACTACCAAAATTACAGTTCCCTCAGGAACTCCTCAAGACACAGCCCTCTCTCTGGCTTCACTCCCTGACAACTCTCAACTGTCAAATTCCCAAATCTCCACTCCAACTGTCAGCTTAGAACAGGGGTAGGCAACCTTTCCCCTTTAAGGGCCGAGGGA
>JAIPUX010001232.1:104404129-104415946 GCA_020142125.1 Phrynosoma platyrhinos | reverse complement strand
CTTCCATGGCTCAATGCTATGGAATTCTGAGAACTGCAGTGTGTTGTGGCAGCACAGCATATGTGTCCTATCTCCTCCTTGGATCTAAATCTAAATAGACTCAGCTCTGTATAGTCTGGCTGACAGCAGCTCTCCATGGTTCCATACACAATCCTTTATTGTCAATTTAAGACAATTAACAATAAAGCTAATGCAGCATAAATCACTTAATTAAGATGCCAAGGCTTGAGTATGGAACCTTTGATATGCAAAACACATTTGTTATGATTAAGTTATGACCCTCCCTGCAAAACAAGAAAACCTCTTCCCATATCTTTTGTAAAATAGTCAAAAATGAAGTAGAGAGAGAACAGATTCAGAGATGTAAGAGGCAGGGTGACAGACATCCTCCTTTTCCAGGACATGTCCTACATTTCAGCCTTCTGTCCACAAGGAATTTCAAACTGTCCTCCATTCTGAGCATGACAAAGAAGCATGGACTTATATTTATACCAGTGTTTTCAGCTTTAATTTGATCATGTCCTACATTTTTCTCGTTTGGCCTACATTTTGTGGTGCCTTGTCCTCCTTTGCAGTTATGACATCTGGTCACCCTGTGTAAGAGGACTTGTCATGTTTGGAATATGGGACTTAAGGAATGGTCACATCAGAAAGAAAACTAAGAGCATCATTTAATTATATGCCTGCTCATGTTCTGGACCATGAAATGCAGGTGTTTGGAATAATGAAATGCCCAAGCATGATGGACTTTTTTTGTGATCCAAACATCAAATATTATCAGGATATTATTAGAATGATAGAAATTTCTTTCATCTTTTACGCAACCCCGTCAGCAGGGTTCCTACTAAAGAGATGTATTCATCCTCTTCCTTGTGTAAATGGTGCTCTAGTCTACAGAGTACATGCATGGAGTAAGAGTCAGTTTAGAAAGGCTTTCAGTTGAAGTGCACTGCCAATCTTGATTTCTCCAGCATCAAATGGTAACTATTTAAACCTCATTATGCCCAATGCCTCCAGATTCTCTCTTTATTATGGGTGGCATTTTATCTTGTAGATCATTGAGTGATAATAATAATTTTAAAAAACCCTGACAGCAATATTAGCCATGTCAAATCCCACACCTGCCATGAGAGCAGACGACCATTCGAGGAGACATTCAATCCATTACATCAACACAATTCGGACCCAGTGTGGTGTAGAGACTCAAATCCCCGCTGGACAATGGGAACCCACTGGGTGAACTTAAGCAAGTCACACACTCTCAGCCTCAGAAAATCCCACGATAGGTGCACCTTGGTGTGACCATAAGTTGGAAATGACTTGAAGGCACACAGCAAAAAAATCCACACAAATAATTCCTTTCACTGACTAAAACCTTCCGTTCAGAAGCAAAACAAAGCCAAAAACATTAACCTAGTATTGTTATCTCTCTGACAAAGTTCAAATTAGTGTACTGAGAAAAATAATAATCCTTTATGTCAACACCTAATTAACATCAAAAGAAGAACCTTTTTTTTTTTTTTGGTAACATTTTATTTTGATGCCATGGTGGTTTGAGAGTCACAATACCTGCGTACTAATCTGAGACTAACTTCCTGAGACAGCTTTGTCAAGTCATGTCACCTGTCTGCAACTCTGTTTCCACTTGCCATGTCTTGTTATTGAAATGGTCTTCAACTGTCTTGCATCAGATTGTTAGTTTCCACCACGCTTCACAGAAAGAGCGCAGAACAGATTCAGATGTTAATCTCATAGTTCCTAGACTTTGAGGGCTAACCTTATGCAGCACTCCCTAAATAACTATTTGAATCCACACCATATTGGGAGCTGAGCTGTATAACATTCAAACATACACATATTTTCTAACACACATGCACACATTAAATTGAAAGCACATCTGACTAAGTGTATGTGTGTGTGGCAACAGCAATAAATATTTAGAAACAGTTTCCCACAAATGTACATAGGCAGAGAACAATCTACTGAATGGACAATAACAGGATGACCAGACATCCTCACTGCAAAAGAGGACAAGACACTGCAAAACATAGGGACATTCTGTTGGAAGATTTTTGCATTCTCTTTCCTTAGATAAATAGGGGTTTTCTGCATGCAAACCTCTCTCTCTTGCTCTCTCTCATTCAAACTAACCATGTGATTTAGATCACTCTCTCTTTGGGACTAACAGACATTCTCTCAAGGATTTTCTCCGACCATGTTGGGTCCTCCATCTTCCTTCTCCATCAACTTTCTTTGGAAAGATGGTGAGATAAATATTTCTTCTTAACTTGAACTATTCACTAGCTAGATTAGTATATGTATGTATATATAAATTAAGCCATTAGTACATTTTTATTTGAACTCCTAGCGTTGATTTTGGAGTCAGTCTCAGTTCTTAGGGAAGCACTAGGGCGAAATAGACTGGCACAATACGCTGGCTTGGGGGTGGCATGGGGGCATAGTGTTTAGATGACGTACACCCCGACACTGCCACCAAGCCGGCATCACACTGCCCGCCTGACCAGATGGTGGGCAGTGTTGCAACACTATGCCGTTTATATGCCACATGCCACAGGAGCATTGAAAAGCTGCTGTGGCTGTGGAAAAGCTGCCTTTTTTCTGGGGCAAAAAGGAACAGCATTTTGCCATTTCTTTTTGTGCCAGAAAAAAGCTGGAGTGGGGCTGCATATTTAGACAAAAGCACATTTCTGCTACTCTGCTAATTTAAAGTTAGACACTAACAGGCTTGGCTTTGACATTATTGATATTTAAATATTTTTGTTTTCTAACTTAAATTATCCTACACATTCAAGAAAAATTGAGGGCATGACCAAATAAAAGTTAAAAATACTCATGTAAATGTACGTCCATGTTTCCTAGTCATGCTCAAAATGGAGGACATTTTTAAATTCCTCCTGGACATGTCCTGGATGGGTTGAAATGTAGGATGTGCCCTGGAAAAAGAGGATATCTGATCACTTTGGATGATGATGATGATGATGATGATGATTCTCCAAGCAGCAAAGGACTATAAGCCTGAAAAATATAGGTACCTCTCCCCCAAGGATTTCTATGTGGTAGCCATGACTACAGTAGCATACTACGAGAGTCTGCTGAGGTTTTAGTTTTCTGGATCAAGACAGCAACGTTTTATCATAGGGGTTATTTATTGGCAATTTCAAATGGTCTAGAGGTTTCAGTCTTCAACTAAAGTTTAATTACTCTTGAATTACCATTTTGGAATTCAGTTCATGGCAAATGTTTAGGATCTTGTGAGTTATAGTCATTGCTGTGGAAGAATCATACCATTGAATGGTACTTCAAAAGGAATCCAGTCTGACCCTCTGCTAATGCAGGAAATCTGTGGTTATACAGTGGATTCTTGTTTTCTGCTGGGGTTTGGTTCCAAGATCCCCCACGGATAACAAAATCCATGGATGCTCAAGTCCCAATAAGTAGAATGACATAGTAAAACAGTGTCCCTTGTATAAAGTGGAAAATCAAGATTTGCCATTTGGAATGTATACTTTTAAAAAATATTTTCAATCAGTGGATGCTTTAATACATGGATTAAAAAAACTGTGGATAAGGAGAGCTGACTGTATTATCCTTGACAAGTGGCTATCCAGTTCCTGTTTGAAAATTTGCAATGTCTTCCACTTCCTTAATAGTGCTCTTTTTTAGTAGCACTTTCTTAAATATTAACCTTTATACAATATTTTCTGATCATTTCTAACATTGTTGATATTCCACCAGTAATGTTACTCCTCTCTAGACATATGACTAAATAATGCTATAGCTCTCAGCAGTTATAGCTATATAGCTGCATGGTAGAGATGGCATAGAGAGCCAGTGTGGCGTAATGGTTTGAGTGTTGAACTACTACTCTGGAGATCTGAGTTCAATTTCCAGCTTGGCCATGAAACGCATTGGGTGACCTTGAGCAAGTCACATGCTCTCAGCCTCAGGGGAAGGCAATGGAAAACTTCCTCTGAACAAATCTTGCCAAGAAAACCTCATGATGGGTTCTCCGTAAGGTTGCCATAAGTCAGAAATGACTTGAAGGCACACAATACACACACACATACACACACACAAATGGTGTATTGTCTCCTGCCAGTTCATATTCAATGATGATAACATAATAGCCATAGAGATAACTGAACTGCCCCAAGGTGGGCTCTCTCTGATGGATGGACAATATTAGAAACCTGCAATGTGACATATTGATTAGGGTATAAGCCTGAAGATTTTTATCCAGTTTCAAGTCCCACCAAGTTGAAAAACTCACTGACTTGGGGGCAGTTACTTTTTTGCAACCTGTCCTACTTCACAGGGTTGTTATGAGGATAAAATGGGGAAGAGGAAGATAATTTATGCTGCATTGAGCCCACTAAATAAAAGTCAGGATACACATGTAATTGATGAATAAAAAGATGTTGGAAGATTTTTGCATTCTCTTTCCCCCTCCTTAGATAGATAGATAGATAGGGATTTCCTGCTTGCAAAATTCTACCCCCCATTCAAACTAACCATGTGACTGAGATCACTCCTTCTTTGGGATTAACAGACTTTCTCTCTAAAGTTTTTCAGTTGAGCTGTTCCCATCTTCCTGCTCTCAACTTTGTTTGGAAAGATGGTGAGATAAATATTTTTCTTTACCTGAATTATTCACTAGTTGGGGTATAGCCTTATATGTAAATATAGATTAATGCCATTGTTTTACACTACAAACTAGGTGTTTGTTATTTTTTGGAGTCAGTTTCAGTTCTTAGGGAAGCATAACAGGCACGTGAACTGTTGTCACTTATCATTGAAAACATTTATCAATTATATTTTCTTGTTCTGCTAGCTTTCCCCCCTCAAAAGCATTCCCTCCCCTTGGGTCCTCAAGTCAAAAAATCTGTTCCTCATTGATCATCATTTTTACTCTTTCTTAAACTGCTGTTAAAATAACAAGCTCCTATTCTGGCTCTACATGCTGATCCAACATTAAAAAAACAAATTTTTAAGAATTTAATAATGTGAGTGATCTTGTTGAAACTGGATAGATGAGACCTAAGGTCATTTTTAAGGTTAAAAAGTACACTTACCCTTGGCTCAGAATTCTTGGCATCTCATATAATGAACTGAGGAACACAAGTCTTAATCATTTTATGGTTAAGTCCTATTTTTGACAGCTTTTTTCCCCTGGCCGTGTGATGGCCATTTTGTTCTATACTACATTAGCATTAAAATATCAAGATGAATGGCTAGCATTATACAGAACTAGGTACATAATACACTGTCGAATGTAAAGAATACAATTTAATGCATCTCTGTCTTAAATGAAAAACAAGGAATTCAGACAATTCGGCAATTTTTTTTAAGGCATGCACCTGAATCCACAAATGTATGCATTTAATATTCCAAAGCTTGGAAAGTTCTTTTTAAAAAGTAATTTGCTGCAGTTATAGTTCAAGGCAAAAAGTTGATAGCTACTGCCATAGTTATTATTTTTATAACAAGTAACTCCTTGGTGTCTGATAATTATGGTACATTTTTTGTTATTGTTATGTGCCATCAAGTGGACTTTGATGAATGAGAGACCTCCAAGACACTCTGTTTTCAACAGGGTTTGCAGACTCAGGGCTGTGGCTTCCTTTACTCAGTCTATCCATATGAAAGGTAGTCATTTGGTAGCTATGCCAAAAGAATATGTACAGAGAAAGGGCTTTACCAGCCCAAGGAAATCTAAGATTCATGTCTCTTTCCTCTGAGTTTAATCCTGTTTTCCATATGATATCTTCTGAACAAAAATTAAATAGATATGGTGCTAAAGATAAACAGATAAGGTGATAAAAATGCAACCTTGTCTCACCCCATTGCCAATGGGAAACCCTTCTGTTTCTCCATATTGTGTCCTGACAGTGGCATCTTGTCCAGAGTGTGTTACATCAGAACAATCAGGTATTCTGTCATTCCCATTTCCTTTATTGCAAGCCATGATTTCTCATGATCTAAACAATAAAAGACTTTGATGTAATCACTAATCACAAAATGATTTTCTGTTTAAATGCTCTGGTGTGTTCCATTATCCAGCTTATGCTTGTGATATGATCTCTAGTGCTCTTTCTTTTCTGAACTCCCCTTGGACATCTGGCATTTCTCACCCCATATATGGTAAAAGCCTATCTTGCAAAACCTTGAGCATCACTTTGCTTGCATAGATCAGTTCAATAGTATTATGGTTACGCCAATCCCTGATGCCCCCTTTCTCAGGATTAGAATGTATATTGAATGCTTCCAATCTGTGGGCTAATGCTTCATTTTCTATATTTGTTGGCAGATCATAAGAATTTGAACGGATGCCATCTCTACAGCTTGAAACTGTTATATTGATATGCCATTTGTTCCTGGTAATTTATTTCTTCAAGGTGCTTTGAGAGCCTTTTCCATTTCACTTTCTAAAATTGAAGATTCCTCTTTAAAATAGTTCTTCCTTGAAGGAACTCAACATCCTTTAATCTCTTGTATATAGTCCCCCAGTGAACTGTTTGCCTTGACTTTTTGTTTCATACAGATTGCCTGATGTGTCCTCTTCTTGGATGCACAGCATCTCTATTCTTAGTTTGAATTTCCTTTTGATTTTTTGGAACTTGTGGAAAAGGTAATTAGACACAGTGGTCTTTATCCTCTGCCCTTCCCTAGTAGCTGTTTCAGTGTCTTCTGATCTGGGAGTCTCATCTTCTTGCTCTCTTGTTTCTATCTCTTGTTTCATTCTGGGTTGTTCTCATCATAGGATTTTCAAGCAAAAGGCTTCAGAAGTAGTCTATTTTTGCCTCCCTCTGTGCAGGATTAGCTTTTGTAAAGGTAGCTATGGTTTCAGCATGGTGTAATGGCAGGTGCTGAACTAGGACACTGGGACACCAGAGTTTAAATCCTTGCTCAGCCATGGAAGCCACGGGTGACCTTAGACAAGTCACACACTCTCAGAGCTTCAGAGTAAGGCAAGGGCAAACCTCCTCTGGGGAAAAAAATCTGCCAAGAAAACCCCATGATAGGTTCACCTTGGGTTCACCATAAGTCAGAAATTACTTGAAGACAACAACAATGATGCCATTCTCACCAAGAGATTTCCCCCCTCCCCCCAGTGTCACACTGCACTACTGCTGCTGCCTAGTATCTGTTTGGCACATTTAGTCTGGCTCCTCAGCCTGATGTGAGAGACCCTACCAGCAGCACAGCCTCTTGTCTCACAGGAGCACCCAATCCCACCACCATGGACAGGTAGCGTGGATTGCATTTTAGTTGTTTGGATTTTCCACATCTAAAAACCTGGACATGAATGCTACCAGCCTGTTGTACTAAAGAAGCACAGCATGAACTATTTAATATCCTTCTACCACAGCCCCATAACTATAAAAGGTACTGTTATGTAGCTAAGTGAATTAGTTTACCCCTCATTAAGTTACAAATATAATGTAATAAAGTTAGATCTTTATTATAGGAAAAAGGTATTAATAAAAGGAAACATGTTATTTATAACAAATTACTTCCAAGACTGGGACTTGGCAGTAGTGAGTCTGTGTGTGTGTGTAAGAGGAATTGGGGAAAGTGTAGCCTAGTACAAGTTGAAAGGAAGGTTGATCTTCTTCATCATCATTGTTGTTGTTGTCATTGTCTCCTCCTCCTTCCTTCCTTCCTTCTCCTTCTCCGTCTCTTCCTCCTCCTCCTCTTGCTGCATTAATATGTGTGAGGGGTTTTTACCCTTTCAAAACCAACAAGCCTTTCTCTACCTTTGAATAGTTTGTGACCATTTGATAGCTATGCCAAAAGAATATGTACAGAGAAAGGGCTTTACTAGTCCAAGGAAATCTAAGATGAGAAATAGTCCACACCACTGTCCTGCTTTAGGGCCATGATATATTCTTTCTTGAAGGGTATTTCTCTGGAACAAATACCAGTTCATATTTCTCTTTCTCCTCAAAGGCAACACACTTCCCCTGAGTTCCAACTTCTTCCAGCAGTTTTCAAATTAATTGGTTCAGCTGGAATGATAACTGAACAATAGATGGTTTCTACCTCAAACCTATAGTTTCTAGAAGACATAATGCAACCCACCAACCCCACCAACCTCTGTGGCTATAATGGAAAGGTTCAAGTTACAGAGCATTTTATAGAGAGATTTCTCTCACACTCTCAAAAAGAGCTAGTTTATTCTTTTTTAAATGCAGTAAGAAACAGTAGGATGGAGTACAGCTTGAGAATTTTTAGAATGTTCAGGGTTACAAATAGAATGACCCCAACTTGACAGGACATTAATTTGGTCAAAACAAGAAGAAAATATTTATTTTCTGTCTGTAGGCCCATGTAAGAAGTTATATTACAAAAACAAAAATCCTCTTTGGTCATAAATTGTGTCACACAAATTCAAACAAGTTGTTTCATAGACACTAACCACTGTGACCACCATAATTATTTACTACCAATATCATATTAATTCTGGAAGTTCATGTGAATCCTTTGATAAAAAAATTAAGGAGTAACCAATTCACTAACTAACGAGTAACTAACTCAGGAGCTCACATGGTATAGTGATTTGAGTGTTGGGCCACAACTCTGGAAAACAGGGTTCAAATCCCCATTCAGCCATGGAAACCCACTCGGTGGTCTTGGTCAAGCCACAGTCTCTTGGCCTCAGAAGAAAAAATCAATCCCACATAAACAAATCTTGCCAAGAACCCCCTATGATTAGGATCACTACAAGTTGGAAATAACTTGAAGGCACACAACAATGACAACAACATCCATTAAGGAGGGAAAGACAGAATAGTTGCCATCTATGATGGGCAGGGAGCAGAGCTTGGAAATGTTTCTTTTTCCTCCTGATGGGAAAAACCTCAGCTTGAGACTCTAAGGAGTTACTGCCTGTCAGAGTAGACAATACTAGACTGAGCAGAGTAAGATTCTGACCTGGTATAAGTCAGCTTCCCAAGATGTCTCCTCCTTTAGAAGGACATTATTACATCAAACATGATTAGACCATTTTGTGATTAATGGCTGAAAGATTAAGAAAATACTTGATTCCTAAAAGAGGTATTAGAGAGTTAATTAAAAAGTTTTAATCTTTCTCAAATGGAAAACAAATCTAAGTTCATCCCTGAAATTGCTTTTTCTTGATTGAATGACATAAAATTAAAATGCTACCTAGTGGAGGGTTCTTCTGTACCTATCTTAAGTTCTGTTTTGCCACAAATATAGCATCTAAATAACCAAAAGATTCCTTCTTGTTCTCATTTAATTTGGACCAACTACTCTGCTCTTATATTTTGTAAAATCAATCAAATAGGATTTTTTTTGCATTTATTTCTGAGGAAGGAGCACCATCTTCTGGCTACAGGTGAAAAATATTCACAGTCTTACAGAAAAATATCAACCACATCTCTATAATTTCCAGATGGAACTATTGCTCAGCAATTATTCTGTGGGCTATGGGGTCATGACATTTCCTCCTCCAAGTAGTGTTGGTTAATGTATTTTATTCTTGCATTGTTTTAATCTGTTGTACGCCGCCCCGGTTTCTTCACAAAGGGGCGAGTTAGAAATAGAAATTATTATTATTAAGTATATTTTGCATGAAATTGAACTTCAGTGTTCCCATTTAATGTTCCAGCCAATGTAAATGTGCTTTACTCCATATTCAAGCAATCAAAGTGTATGTTTGTTCTCCCTGTATGTCAGCATCTTAATATGGATGGTGGAGAAAGGGCTATATCATCAACCTGTACCATCCTCACCATTCATTCATATGACTGATGAAATAACTGTGTTTTGTTTTAAAAATCATGCTGAACAAAAATGCAATCAGAGCACAATCCAACAATTCCTAGACCAATCATGTGCAATCGTGGCTTAAAATGTTAGAAGCAATATCTATGACCCCAGGCTTGCCACATGCTGTTGAGCCAATGACTTACTCCATGCCCTGGTGCTCTGAACAATATAAAATCCTAGACTCCACACATCTAACAAAGATTTGACAAATATACTCTTGAAATGTTGAGCAAACCAGAGTTTTGTTGAATCAGTATCTTTGGAACCATGACTGAGGCTACCCCATTAACTCTATCACTCTGTTTTTCTGTTTTGGTAAATTCTATTCTTCTTTATAATATAATTTAATATTCAGTTCAGATGGTTTTGCAGATTGTAGCTGTTTTCCATATTTTTCTTATAGCAAAAACATTTCAGGGCTATTAAATTTAAACAATTGTTTCCAACTGTGGCATGAATACTTCCCTTTTTTCTGAAGATCCATATTTAATTTTAATTCTCCTTCTTCCGGCTCCTGTTCATCAAATCAACAAACTATGCCAAACAAACAGAATCTAATTACTGGAATACTGTGTGGGTATCTAAAAGATAAATATGAGTACTGTCCAGTAGTCAAGCAATTTTGAAACTTGTTCCTTGAACCCATGGGGGCTTTCATCGTACTGTCGTTCCAGCAGAAGGCATGCATGATGTATTTATCCAGTAACTGTTCACAGAAAATGCAAAGCCATGGTTTTGCATCACAAAAGGGAACCGGCCTTCTCCCCACCACCTTATACTTTGGTGCAGCCACAAGGAGATTGTATATGTTAAAATGTTTTTAGGCTATGTTACTGTGGAAAAAATTGAGAACAATCTATACTACAATTTAAAGTGTCTGTCGCTATACAAATCCACCTGCTTTATCATGTAGCCACCAAATTAATGCTCTATATTCAAGTTTTGGACCTGATCAGCTGATTATTCTCTGTTACTTCTAAACAAAACCTTCAGATTTCTGTATATTTTCCTTTGCTCAGAAATGCACATTTATGAACCAGATTTGACCAAACTTGATATTTACACTTTGATTAACATTGTAGACATTTTCCCCCAGATTTGATTGGAAAACTATGGGCTTCCCCCAACCCCAGAAAATTGCTGGTTTATGTCCATTTTGCACAGAAAGTGGTGAAACATTTTTGGGCTAATTGTAGGTGCTACCACTCAAAAATCTATTTTGGATTATAGGTGAAGGCAGCAAAAGAAATCATTGACAGTAGCATAGGCAATGCTGGGTAAATTTTCAGGTATACATTTTTAAAAATTAAAATGCACACATCAAATATAAGTAGCAACATTTGAAAATATGAAATAGCCACCATAAAATAATTATCAGAAACCATAAAAAATAAATAAATGAGAAGAATGTCTAAGAAAGTCACACTAGTTAAAAGCTACACTGAACAGATAACTCTTCAAAGCCTTTCTGCACACTCAGATGGCAAGGGCCAACTGTACATATATCCCTTGGGGCATTCTACAGTAGTAGATCAGTACAGAGAAGACCCTGACTCTATCGCCTGTCAGTCTAATTGATCTTAATGACTAATGAGGAGGGGCTTCAATGCTAAGCTCAAGGCAGAGAATGATTCATACAAGTACAGGTAGTTCTTGAAATAAGCTAGTTCCGAATGATATTGGGCTTTTCTTTCTCTTGCCACTGGCATATTATAAATCACTACTTTAAACAGAATATGTTTCTCTTTTTTTTCTAATTAAATTTTTATTCAGTTTTTACTGAATAAAGTCTGTAGAACAATGATGACAATGACAACAATTAACTACAAGGGCCAAGGTATGTATCTGATGAGTAGTTATTCTGCAGCAGAATCAAAAAATTACCAGTAGTTCTCAGCAAGATCCAGAGAGTCTGGTTTGTCAAGGTGTCGAGTGTCTGTTCAAAAATCCATCTGTGAAGTAGGAGGTTGGATCTGGTGGCAGTGATGATTAACATAGTCA
>JAIPUX010001232.1:104383592-104404029 GCA_020142125.1 Phrynosoma platyrhinos | reverse complement strand
ATGTGTAGTAAGGAACCCATCATCTTTGTTCAATCCTTTGCTGAGGGATTGTAGTTTGCGGATAAATTCCAGTTCTGCTGTTTCTCTTTCCAGTCTACCTTTGTAGTTCTTTTGTTCAAGGACCACTGTCAAGGACCTCCACTCTACCAAATCCATTTGAGGAATTATACTGAAGTCTACAAAAGTTAGTCTCAAAGGTGCTAGAAGATCTCTCTGCATAGTAAATAAAGATCATCCAGTCTTCTTGAAATGCGTCAGTCCTTTTGTGACCAATGTAAAACCTTGTTGCAGCAGACAGTTTCTTCATCAACCACATATCCCAAATTCTAGACCATCAGTTCTCAATGAAGAGGTCACCTGATTTCCAACATTTGGCTAACTCTAATCTGGCAACAGTAAAAAGAAAAAGCATCAGTTTCCTATGTTTCACGTTAGAATTATTACTTTTAACAAAAATAGAAAGCAAAAGAAAAATTGGACAGAAATTTACAGTTTGATCAGTGATACATGAAATCTGATAGAGAACTGCATCCCAGAATTTTCTCACTTTAGGACATTCAATCCACATATGCATATAAGAGCCTCTAGATTTACAACCCCTTCAGTAATCTGGAGAGACCATTTTAACCATTTTCTCACAGATTAAGAAAGGTGTCCAAAAGTATGCTAGCACAGTTTGAACTGTAAGAGACAAAGGAGTTATAAATAAAGAAAAATTAAAAAGCATACATTCTGGCTACAGACGTAAGCGGACAATAAAATAAATGGGGGAGAATGTGCAGACGTTGCTTTATTAAAAATAAATTTAGCAATAATTTCTTTATATACAACAGAAGAAAAAACAAGCTTGGGAAGTGGTTGGAATGGTAGATGAAAAAAGTTCACAGATATTGGATATAGGTGTGCTAGACTGAACACTGGAGAGGGCTTCTGTACCTTTCTTTAATGGTTGTGTAAAAGTGGGAATTTCAGCCAGTGCTGCTTGTCATACTACAAAGTAACATGCAAAATCTGATAATATTTCCTCTTCTACAGAACCATTAAAAGTATAGGAGTCTTCTCTAGTTTTCAGGTTGGCAATCCTAATTGGATATGTGGTAGCTAGAAATGGAAAACAGTAAAATGATAAAAGGAGTGGTAATGGTAAAAATGCAAAGATATATAACTGAGCACAAAAGTTAGAATCATGCAAGTCATTTTATTCCCTATTACCATAGATGGATGGGAGAGCTGGACAGTTAAGAAAGATGATAGGAAGAAAATCATTGCATTTGAGATAATGTGCTGGAGAAGAGTGCTGAGGATTCCATGGACAGCCAAAAAGACAAACAAATGCGTCCTAGAGCAGATCAAGCCAGGAACCTCTTTGGAAGCCAAGATGACCAAACTGAGGCTGTCGTACTTTGGACTCAACATGAGAAGAGAGGACACTTTGGAAAAATGCTGGGAAAGGTGGAGGGAAGTAAGAAGAAAGGAAGGCCACATGTCAGATGGATGGACTCTTAGGGAGGTCATGGATATGGATTTGCAGGATTTAAGCTAAACAGTGGTAGACAGGGGTCTTGGAGATGTATCATCCATAGGGTCGCCATGAGTTGAGATTGACTTGAGGTCAGTTAACAACAACTACAAAATGGTGGCACAGGGAGACTCAAGAGATGAAATCGCATACAGTGTGGGACTATGGCATTTCAGGGATGACCCAATATACACAATACAACACAGTATAATGGGAGCCACTTCCACAACTCATGTCTGTAAATGGGAAGCATGTAAGTGCACACTGGATCAATGAGCATGCAAATGTAGACAGTGGTACTATGGGTTAAGCCTATGAAGTCTTTAAAAGAAAATGGAAGATTGAGCAGAAAGTGCAGTGTGACAGAACCAACAGACCAGGCAAAGTGGACAAAGTGAATCAATGACAAGGTGAGCTAACAATTCAGCACATGACTGCAGGTTCATGCGTATTTCAATTTCAATCTTTTATTACAGCCATTCGGCCAGTATACATGCATATTTCTTGCTTGTGGGCAAGACTTAGGTAGGGATTTGTGCCAGCTTGCCCATTTCATGGATAGGAGATGGAGAAATGAGAGGGTAGTGTGCAGTATTCCATATTACCCTATTTCCCCTTTAATAACCTGTATCTGAGGATAGTACAATTTAAGCTCTTGACAGAGATCAATTTTCAGTGCTGATTCAGCACCCAGATAAGCAAGAAAGTCAATGTCCATACAAAAGGACTTATATTGTGTAAGCAAATTGTGTGTTATGAAGATTGACGAACAGATATTGTAAGGTTGATATTGAAAATGGAAGAAAGCATAGGCTCTATTCAGACAATGATAAACCTATTTAGGTGCCAATGATTCAATGGGAGAGTTGGGTAAGAGATTAAGTATTGCTGACTGAAACTAACAAGTCTTAGAAGCACTTTGCTTAAACTAAATGTGCACTTTACACTGTCCAGGTATAGCACTTTGACACTACTGTAACTACCATGGCTCCATCCCATGAAATCCTCTGAGTTGTTAGTTTGGTGAGGAAACTACAATTATCTTGGGGCTGGCAGCTATTGGAGATTAGAAGGCCACATTGGTCCCCAGGGAGGGCGATCTGATATCAATTTCCAGGTCACTTCCTGTTAGAAAGCAGGTTCTCATGCATTTAAAAAAGCCGACCCCACTCCCCAATGTGGCAACATTTTCCTCAAGCCACCAAGGGAGCACTAGGAGGCAATTTCAAGCAACAAGTACTTTTCCAGATTTGTTAATTAAAAAATTGAATTGTGGGGGCGAGGGGGCACAAAAATGGGTTTAGGCTGTATCTGGCCTGCAGGTGGCACTTTCCCCACTTGTCAACTCCCTTAGAGCTCTGGGGCAAGAAAATATAAATACCATATTCTCCGGCATATAAGACAACTTTTTAACCCAGGAAAATCTTCTCAAAAGTCGGGAGTCATCTTATATGCTGGGTGTCGTCTTATAGGGTGGGTGCTGAAACTTCCAAGCCGGAGTGGAGAATCTGCGGTCGCCGCATATGGTGGTGGGAGCTCAAAAACAGCCACAGCCGCATCCACGCCGTATGGGGTGACCATATGAAAGCAGCAAGGGCGGCGCTGTACAAGTACAGTAGAAGAAAATCCACTCACCAGGCATGCATGTGCTAGATCTGAGAGGCAGAGGAGGCGGTAATAGGATACAACAACCAGCCAATCACCGGTAAGATACATTGCTTTCCGTGATTGGCTGGTTGTTGTATACTTGGTACCACATACAGTACAGCACCAGTATCTTAATTTTTATTTGGTGTGTGTTGGAAGAGGGGTAGTCTTATATGGCAAGTATATCCCATACTATATATTTTAGCTGGAAGAGTTGGGGGTCATCTTATACGCCCAGTCTTATATGCCAGAAAATACGATACTTCATGGCTATACATATCCCTTATTGCATAGGATGGCCATGGCCATTAAATTATTCTCAAACTATGTAATCGTGTTATGCAGATACATCCCAGATTAGCCACTAACACTATGACAACAGTAATCCAACTTTTGGGGGTATTATTTTATTTGACAGGCATTTACAACGTTCCATTCATATACTTAAAAACATAAAAATAGACCTTCTTTCATCTTATAAAAGAAATATATAAGAACCTTTGACATTGACAGGTCATGACATTATGTACAAGAACAATGGCACCCTCCAAGCACAGGACGTCCAGCATTTCACAGGCTTATTGTATTCCACTGGGGACAGCTAAAACATTGTCATGTCTATTAAATTGGTACACAACTGACTTGAATTCAAATATGGTGAGATACACAGGATGTAAAAACCTTGCTAAAGCTTTTTAAGGAGAGAAAAAAACAATTAAAAGATAGCAAAAAGTTAAGAGGATAAAACTTTCAAAACACTGAGTATAGTGCACTGAGAATCAAAACAGACCAGACTCCAATATTGGCTGGGATACAAGACAGCTGGTGCTGCTGGGAAATATTTTCTTTTCATGTCTCAAAATATAGCCACAGCTGATTGTATAAAATGTAATCACTAAAGCTATTATAAAAATTTAAGTTTTCAACATATCTACCAATGTCTCAAACATCAGTAGATACAAAAATGACATCCCCAAAACAAACAAATAGTCCTCCCCCCTTTTTTGCAGATTGAAACTTAAATGGGAAAAGTACATAAATACTTTAAAAGAAAAAAAGTGCTTCAAAATTATTTGGAAATTTTTAGATTTTAATCACATCTTTACCCTGTTATAGATGCTTAAATAAGAAGTTTAAAATGGAAGAAGAGGTGCCCTTGTTTAGAATATATTTTTTCATATTCTATAGTGATGGGATTAAATCAAGTAATAAGGTACAGTGATTTCACAGAGGAAAAGAATAAGATGAGGTCAGATTTTTTTGGCCATAAAATGTTTAATTTTTCCTGAGCCCTAACTTCATCAACCACAGAGGATCAAACTCATCTGGGATGCAACCCTGCCAAATTTAACAGAATTACAGCAGGGATTAATTTAACCTTGTTTTCTCAGTTATTTATTCACATTTCAAACTTAATTCCAGTCTCAAATATGTACAGCTGTCCTTTTTTATTTTACAGAGAGAGAAAGAGAAAAAGAGAGGGACACAGAGAGAAAAGAGAGAGAAAGAAAAAAGAGATCATACCTAAGAGTTTCCAGTTTAGAATTCTACTTAGAAACCAGCATCCTCCCATAATAAAAGGATTATGTTACATCCTAGCTTGGAACAAAACAGCACAACCTAGGTATGATTACTTGGGAGCGAGTCTTACTGTATCCAATGGAACTTACTCCCTAGTAAACATGTTTCAGATTGTAGCCTAACACTGTAAAATTCCCATCCCTTTGTGCCCTCGTTTCAGGTAAAGTACAGAAAAATATCTTTTTCAAATGTTACATTTAGATCTCTTTTTCAAATAATAATAATAATAAAAAAAGTTTGGCATTGTTATAATTTCCATGTAAAACTAGAACTTCCAACATTGACATTAGACTAGCCACAGACCAAAAAGAACTCAGTACAACATAAATTCCAGATTTTCCCTCACACATTCCTAAAATATACATCATGACACTGGATCCAGAGATCCTAACTTGGTGACGGTAAGCTTTGTGAATGCAACTGCGTGCAATTATCTGACCCAAGAGATGTTTGGCCTTGTCAGTACCAATCGCTTATTAAGAGAGAAGATGCAGGGAAGCCTAGTTCCAGGGCTCACAGAATAAGTGACTGGACAATTCAGAGTTGGCAGTGCCAAACAGTGGTTCAGCAGTGCAGTGTAGTGCAGTGCGAGTCCACCCCATGCATACCCCTGATACAGTTTTTTTTCCCTCTACTCAACACTATTTCCTTGTTCACAAGGAAAGTCCATGCCCAGAATCCTATGTGTGTACATGGAGCATCCTTGCTGGATCACAATGAGAACAGCTGAAGTTTAAGAGGAAAAATGTTAAGCTGCATTTATGGAGACCTGTTCCTTGTTTACTTGCAGCTTCCTTGTTGAAAATGAACATGGTTGACATGTCACATATAAAATCCACTTGCTGCTTGTGCTATCATTTAGCTAATTTGCTGCACATAGGTGTTTTGTTTTTTTTAAAAAACAAAAAACCCCACCCTCCCACAGCAATTTTCTAATAATATCTAGCAATCCTATTTTAATATGCAGCCCCTGATTAGATTAAATAATTTAAAGCCCTTGGTAATATACAGAGAAGGACTCCAGCTCATTCTATTTCCAAATTTTGTTCGGCTTCTCTCTCTCTCCTTGTCATACAATATGTTAAAAGGGAAAACAACAAGAAGAAACAGGCTGTGTGTTTTCAACCAGTTTAGCTGCCATAACTGTATGTGCAAGTGTGCATTTTAAAGGGTCATTCTCCAAATGTGTAAGGGGTGGGTGAGGGGCACATCTATGCCTACCATCTAGCAAAGGAGTGATGAGTCTAAAGCTGAGTGTTCAGTTTTCGTGGTGGTACAAAATCTTCACGGCGCACCCAGATGACCTCTTCACTGTTGCCTTCCATGCCACCATTAATTCCAGACAGAGCAACTTGTTTCTTCAGCTGGGCCATTCGAGATGCGTGGGTACCCCCAGTGTACCGTGCTTTCTCACCTTGATATGACTGGTGGCTGGTAATGGAGGCAGCCTGTAGCTGCTCCTGAAGTTCTTTTTCAACCATGGCATTCCTCAGAGGCTCGCAGTATTCATCATCATCACTGAGAATGTCTGTCTCTTTTATGTCCTCTTGTTCTTCATATTGGTCAAGGTCAAACTGTTCTTCTACCCAGCGATCAGTGTCCTTGCTGTTGGAGGCTTGCTGGGGGTCTTTCTCAGGGCTGCTGGCAAGCACAGCATCTGAATCGACAGTGAATCTGTTTCGAGCCAGCCTCCTCCTCCTCCTTCCAAGGGACTTGCTTGGGGCAGACACTGTGAAGACACAAAAACAAAACCTCAGAAGCTTTTTACAAAGAATTTGTTGGAAATGGTTGATTTAAACTTTTGGGAATGGACACACACACACACACACACATAGTGGTCCCTCCACATATTCACTAAGGTTAGGGGCACAGGACCCCTGTGAAAATGGAAAAATTGCAAACAACAAAAGCACTAGGTTTTTACCTGAGAGAACACCTCTCTAGGAATCTCTAGTGCAACTCTGTGATCAACATGTGCCAAACATTGACCATAGAATTGCACTGGAGGAGATACAAATGCCTAGTGGAGTGTTCTCTCTAGGATTCTCTAGGAGCTCCTTCAGTGCCACTTTTGGGTAAAGTTGACCATAGAGTTGTGCTGGAGGACCTAGATATTCCTAGAGAGAACATAGTAATACAATCTGTGAATAATCAAATCTGCAAAAGTCAAGCCCACAAATGCGGAGGGACAACTGTATATTCTTTTAATCGTACATTATTATTAGTTAGGAATCAACTGCTAACAGCTTCTAAGACTTATCATTTTTGCCAGTGACCTTTTTTCCCTTCAGTCTAGTACAGTTGCCCCCCTCCACATCCACGGAGTCTTCATCCACAGATTTAAGCATCCATGGCTTGAAAATATTAATGAAATATATAAATTCTATAAGGCAAACTTGATTTTGCCATTTTATATAAGGGACACCATTTTATTATCCATTGTATTTAATGGGGCTTGAACATCCATGGATTTTGATATCCATGGGGGGTCCTGGAATTAAATCCCAATGGATACTGAGAACCACTGTACTCAGACTAAGTTTACAGGACACAATTTATGCCTTCTAGGCATCACTTTTCACTTTTAACATGAGGGACTTCATGAACAAAACAGTTAGCCAAAGAAGCATCCTGCCTTATAGAAGAAATGGTATATAATGGTCCTTTATTCATTTGAAGAATTGTGTTTCAGTAAAAACATGTTTAACCATAATTGCTACATGCTATGCTGTTGTAAATGTTAAAATATATATAGGGGAGATACACACATAAGCTGTGGCATATAGATGGAATGCTAGTTAGATATGACTCTCTGGCAGTGTACTTACACTGGATCTTGGGCTCAGGAAGGAGGATCTAGTTAGGGATGGAAGAACAAACTTGCTGGCCAGGTGCTTCCAATACTCTCCTCTAGACTGATTAGTGGCCATTTCAGCTTGAGGAGTAAGAGTGGGCAGAACTGCGTCCAACCAGACAGAATAGAGCACTTGTTGCACAAGGGATACAATGATTCCGGGTGCAATACAATGATTCCTGGTGCAAGCTTTGAAAATGTAAAGCCTTTTGCCCAATGAGGAGTTGCACAAACATACTGCTACAATTGGATCTGTTGTATTGCAAAGCCTGAAGTCATGATGTTAACTATTCAGGTTTTACACTTTTAAAAATAACGAGTTTCACACAGTTTCCACTCTTTTGAAGTGAAAATTCTGATCTTCAGGATAACAAGATGTTAGCTGGAAATCAGTGAGGCTCTATAGTATAAAATAGCCGAGTTGGACACAAGAAGCCTTGCTGTGAAATTTATTGGACTGGGATAAAATAGCCACAAAGCACCCAGGAGACTAGGTTTATTTTCCACTTAGGTAGAGCTAGTATAAAAAAACCCCTGTAAAGCACTGTGTCATTATTAGTAAAGATGATACATCTCCAGTCTTTTGTTTTTTTCTCAATCCAGTTGTTTTTGCTGAAGGTCAACTGAAAATGAATGGACTCATACTTACATCTTCTTCCTTTCAACATAATGGTATCTGTTGGTGCAATGGATTCCACCACCCCATTGTATCCCCAGAATTTCCTTTGGAGGTTTGGGGTACCCTCTGGAGTAAACAGGTTGTGGTACAGGAAAATACTACATTAAATAGTATCACCCAGTGAAGCTATCTGTCATTTTTACTTTTTACTGGAAATAAAAAATGTCCAGAGACTAATCAATATGTTAGTTGCCCTTCCTTCCTGAAGGCAATGTATGAAAAGAAAGAAAGAAAGAAAGAAAGAAAGAAAGAAAGAAAGAAAGAAAGCTCTCTTAAAGAGAGTAGTTCCGAAATTTGGTTTTTGGCTCAACATTTACTATTAAAATTTACTATTAAAAGACTAAATCCATTTACTAGTCCAAATTAGCATAGATATGTTGATTGAATATTGAGTGTTAAATCAATATTTAGGTAAATTCAAAATATTCAGTAGTTGCTCTAGTTTGGACTAGCATCTGTATGGGTCATTATTCTGCTTTCCCACAAATTTCCCCAAAATAGGGACTCTTGATTTCTCAAACTGAATAGCTGTTTATTGATAACATTAATAATGTTATCTGATTAAAATTAGGAAGAACTTCCTGACAGTACAAGGGGATATCGTAAAGTAATAATTATTACCCGGAAGTTATTATAGAATATTGATAAAATTTTGTCAGTGTCATCATTGGTCCCTAAGTACATGATGTTGAGAAGATCAGCTCATTGTGTCCTTTATTTTTGTTACAGGTTGTGCCAGAAGGGACTAAAGTGTAAGATGGAGAAGTACAAGGGGGTATTGTAATCACCCAGAGGTTATTATGGTATATTGATGAAATTTTGTCAGTGTCATCATCACCAAGTGACTTTTCTTTCCCCCAAAATTAAAAATCCATTGTGAGGTTGCCAATCTGACAACACAGATGATGTCATTCATGAAGTGGAAGAGTGGTTTAAAGCACAATCTGCAGACTTCTACAATAATGGTATTCAGAGGATCAAGAAACACTGGGAAAAATGTGTAAATCTGGATGGTGACTACGTAGAGATAAGTTAACAACTACAAATCAAAACAAACTTTCTGTCAATTTTTTTAAAGGTGATAATTAAAACTTTACGATACCCCCTCATAAGAGCTGTTCCAACAGTGGAACACTCTCTCTCGGAGAGGGGTGAAGTCTCCTTCTTTGGAGGTTTTTAAGCAGACTGGATGGCCATCTGTTGGGAGTGCTTTGAATGTGTATTCTTGCATGGCAGGGGATTGGACTGGATGGCCCTTGAGGTCCCCTCCAACTCTATGATTCTATAATATGAAAAGAATTCCACATGGACTGAAGAGTGTTTTTTTCCCAGTTGCAAAAAATGAAGTACATAAGGGTTCTTGCTGGGATGTTTTTTTAAAAGGGTGCGGTTTGTGTTCATGAAGACTATGAAGCTAAACCTCCACATTTTGTATAAGGAACACAGCCATGGATTACTGAGATTTTGAAAAGCTGTAGTCCTACAGTACCTGCTCTGTTCATAGCTGGCCGTGCACCTTTTAAAGCACTCAGTCGTTTTCCTCCAAAAGGAACATACTGCTGTGATGATGGTAAACTTTCAGTTTTAAGAAGCTGCCTTCTGTGTTTGTCACGTAATATTGAATGCACAGACTTCAGAAAATCCTTCCTATGTTCTGGGGAACTGAAAAGAAAAAAGAAAACCACAGACACAAATTAGGCCCAAAGCCTGTATCTGCATTTTATTTAGCTACAATTATAGTATAATCTTATAAAATGGTTTAGAATCTCACGCTCGCAAGAATGTGATTGCCATTTAACCAGCTATTGCAATTTTATAGATTGAGAATTAAAGCCAGAGCTTACTTCAAAACCACACTTCCTTACCTGCAACATAGGTGGAATGATCTTTCCGGTCTGCCTTCAGATTCAGATTTCACATGCACTATCTCACAAACAGAATTGGTTTCTGCATCTAGAGAAAAACAAAACAACTTTTTATTTTAAAGGCAGGTCAAGCTATCGATGATGTTGATGATATACTAAATTACATCAGCATTGTAAGTGAGCAGATTTCAACAGTCACCTGTATTTCTGTAAATTACTTCCATTAACTGTAAACATCTTATTATGGACCAATTTATGCATTACAAAAGCCAGGAGAAGGCTGCTGGACATATAACTCCATGTGATGTTTCTATGCAGTGGCCATGATAGGCCAAAGCTTTTTTTATCAGTAGGTAAGTCCCATCTCTTTAAGTACCTCTCCACTAACACTGCACATTCTTTAAAAAGCTAGATGTGGCTGTTGCTGTCAGCGAAGACCTTCCACACAATGGGGCCAAATCACATGGTGAAGAGCTCTCAACACCATGAAATTCAGGTAGTTCTTTGTCTAGAGAGCTCTTGTGAATAAAACGGATCAATTAAGCAATACCCCAGATTTAAGTTTTAATTATCTCTTATTTGGGTTATCTAAAATGTATTTCCTTCCATGTAGGGTGTTCAGAAATTACTGCAAAATATGGAGAGCTGTTTGTCAATAGTGCACCTTCTAAAAGAAGGGTGGGAAACAACTTTGGAGGGAGTGGGGGCTATTCCCTACTCATTATCCCACTGTGGTTGCAGTGCTACCCCTGGCATAACTGGAATTGATATCACATTGCTTCTGGTAACTGCCTAAAATATGGTTGCCTTTTTTTTCTTTTTCTTTTTTTTTTTTTTTTTTTGCACTGGGGTATGGTTATGGGGGCAAAAAACTCAAACCTCTCTCTTTTTGTTGTTTGTAAGGGAGGGACTGGCTGAAGTTGAGACAAAAAGAACTAGATGGGCTCTGGGGCTTCAGGGGTCTCTTGGATGGCTTTTTTGTTTAACAGCCTTAGCGTTGATCTCAACCCATGGCGGCCCTAATGATAAGATATCTCCAACCCCCCCTGAACTCTACTGCTCTGCCCAGCTTCTGCAAACTCATTCGTGAAGTGTCTGTATGCATTCTTCTTTTATTATGTCCCTGGCTTCAAACCAAAGCTCTTCCAATTCACGATCTATTATACTTAGTACTGCAAATCTGTTCCTTATATTGTCAATGAATTCTGTGGAAATTTTGTTTAAATCATATTTTGGTATGATGACTGGTTTTGTTCTCTTCTTGAGTCTTACTTTTATTTTTGAAATAAAATTTTGCGCTTATTGGGCACAAAATGCCATGGACCACTCTTTCTCCACCACTGTTTTAAACTAACAGCCAAAGGTTTTGGATGCATTTTATTAGTTTCCATTTGTTTTCTCATGCACGAGTCAAAGTAATTGTTACAATGTACAAAACTTTTAACAGGAACTGCATGACCCTGTATATGCCTGCTAGTGGGTAGGTGCAAGTGGGGCTTTTGGATAGTACTCCCCTCACTTCTAAGAGAGGGGAGATTGGTCCCCTTCTTATTTACCTTTATATGGGCAGTAATGACTCTCCAGTACATTTTTTATGCTCTATAAATTTGTTCACCCTTCCATTTTAATCTTACTTTCAAATGTTATTACTGATTTTGGGGGTTTTATTTTCACTCTTGAGCTGTGGGTGGATGTGTTTATGTGTATATGAAATCTTAGAGGGGATGTAGAGAAGGGACTCTTCTCTGTGTCTCTTCTGTTTGGGTGTTACCAGTCCTCTTTGCTTTTTATATGAAGTCTTAATAATATTTTTATTGTACATTGTACTGAGTACTGGGTAGACAGTGATCACGACTTATAAAACAATTAAATAAACAGACAGCATACCCAAACTGGAAAACTGCTGAAAAGACAGGAATCACTTGTTAGAAAGTGCCACTACTAAGGCTATAATCTTACATATTATTATGACAACAATATTCCAGGGAAAAACTACATTGCATTTAGGTATACTGTTAGATTTATTTTAAAGGAGTGACATTATCAGTTATGGTCTTTTGGGTGGAAAATGTCTATTAACCATGGCTGTGGAAGGAGCTTTCTCTATTTGTCCTCCACATTCATATGCATCCTAAGTTGTGAAAACCCTTCTTTCAAGTTTCATGTACATTAATGTCATCATGTTATGAATGGCAGAAGGAAGGACTATGCAGAATTCACTAGGCTTGTACAAACAGCAACTTCCAGTGTCTAAAAAGTCTGGGTGCTTCCAAGAAAGACAGACTAAACCCTCCACATTTTAAAGCAACAGAGGTAGTATAAAGGAGAACCTAGGCTACTGATCTGTTACTGCTTGTGGTACAAGGACAATTTTGCTAGTCTTCCGTTATATTGTTGAGGTCTCAAAACAATGTGACAGAACAATACAGAGAAGAACTGTAGCCTCACCACAGAACCACTTAGCTCATAAAATTAGGGTTTCATGCTGCTCTCCTCTATGTGATACTGGGCTTCCAGCTGCTCAACAAGATTCATTTTTCACAGTAATGAACCCTAACAACCAATAGACCAACCACATGCAATGCACACAGGTAGCTCTTACTAGGAATACTTCTTTGATATGTTCTTTTAAAATGTCTTTGAATCATTCTATTTGCCCACTTTGAGAACAGTTACTGGAGCTTAGAAGGGAAAACAGAATTTTATTAAGACTGGCATGTAGAACAATGTATAGTCAGAAAAGAGCAAGATGTGCACCAATGCTAACCCAAACCCATTTCCATGCTAGAAACACAATCCAGCAGTTTGAGGTGTAAATCGTTTCTGTATATTTGAGGCATAAATCTTTCTTGCATATTTAGGAAGTGAAAACTGTTGGTTTGAAGTGTGTAAACAACATATCTGTAACGATTAAAAGAGATTAGGAAAGTTATGACATATACACCAACTTCCCTAATACTTTTACAATATATTATTTCTCTTTCCAAAGACTCTTCTGGAGCGACTGAAGATCAATGGTAATGAAGGCCAGAAAAAGCTACTTCCACAGAATGTGGCAGGGAGGGTATAATTATGAGACCTGGGAACCCAAAAGGAAGATGCTGGATTACTCAGTGTATAGACTGAGCAGTATAGCTTTGGATAGATGACATTAAAAATAAACAGTATTACATAAATACAATTTAAAATGCAGTCATAATACTTAATCAAATCCAATAATTCAAATGCAACCAGGCAAGGATTTGACTAGCGGTTTCTTCCATTTCCATATCATTAGCTAGAATGCAGGCAGAAGCCTGAAGACATGAAACTGTGTTGATTTGCCTCTGAAGTTCCAGGAGATGAGTCATTTGTTGTTGTTGTTAACTGCCCTCGAGTCAGTCTCAACTCATGGTGACTCTATGGATGAGACATCTCCAAGACACTCTGTCCTCCACTGCTCTGCTTAATTCCTGCAACCCCTTCATACCTGTGACCTCCTTAATAGAATCCATCCGTCTAGCATGTGGCCTTCCTCTCTTCCTACTTCCCTCCACCTTCCTCACCATTATTGTTTTTTTCCAAAGAGTCCTCTCTTTTCATGATGTGTCCGAAGTACGACAGACTCAGTTTGGTCATCTTGGCTTCTAGAAGAGTTTCCAGTTTGATCTGCTCTAGGACCCACTTGTTTGTCCTTTTGGCTGTCCATGGGATCCTCAGCACTCTTCTACAGCACCACATTATCTCAAGTGGATTGATTTTCTTCCTATCATCTTTCTTAATTATCCAGCTCTCACAACCATACATGGTAATAGGGAATACAATGGCTTGTATGATTCTAACTTTTGTGCTGAGTTGTGTATCCTTGCATTTTAGGATCTTTTCTAGTTCTTTCATAGCCACCCTCCTCACTCTTAGTCTTCTTCTGATTTCCTGGCTGCAGTCCCCATTTCTATCAATGTTTGATCCCAGGTATGAGAATTCTTTTACTATTTCTATTTCTTCATTGTCTAGGTTGAACTTGTGAAGGTCCTCCTCGGTGGTCACTATTTTTGTTTCTTTTATTTTCAGCATTAAGCCTGCCTTTGCACTTTCTTCTTTGATCTTCCTTAGTAGGTGTTCCAGATCTGTGAGGTTTTCTGCTAGTATTATGGTGTCATCAGCATATCTTAGATTGTTGATATTCCTTCCTCCTATTTTCACTCCTTCTCCTTCTGTGTCCAAGCCTGCTTTTCTTACAATATGTTCTGCATACAAGTTGAATAGATAGGCTGAAAGGGTGCAGCCTTGTATGACCCCTTTGCCAATTGGGAACTATTCTGTTTCTCCCTGTTCTATTCTGACAGTAGCCTCTTGTCCTGAGTACAGATTCCTCATCAGGACTATCAGAGTCATGGGGAACCTCTTTAAACAGGGCATTGCAGAATGTGGCTGCCATTACTAAGGAACTTTAGGATGTTATAGCTATCTATTTTATTCAAGTAACAGGATACTCACACACACACACACACACACACACACAAAACCTCACAAGAAAGGCAAAATGTGTGGTAGATGGACCAAAAGAGAGACTGTGCGGGATTTTTAATCCTTATCCAGATAGATGGGCTATTTTAGTCCCCAAAGTCCCCACTTTGTTGTAGAACTCACACAGCACGAGACTTGCACTTAGGCATTTTATGACATCTTCACCTGAAGTGTTGTAAACAATGCCCTTGAGTTTAAATCACACTTTTATTTTTAATACACACACATACAAATCTGGGGCAATTTTCCCTGCAACAAATCTATTGTACTGTCTATTGGTTACATTTTTTTTATAACTAAGAAGGGATAACAGCTACTCACTTAACCTGGGTATTGTGGAACAACCTTGATTTTGCACCCACAAACATTCCTGTGGACTTGGGGGCATTTTTATACTCTGAAACAGGAGCACCACAAGGGAGGTGCAGGGGGCTTGGACTGCACAAGGTGACACCCGGAGGGGGGGTCACACCACTGCTCCTCAAGCATCTGTGTTTTGACAAAAACAGGCTATGGTATTCACCTGTTTTACTTTAATATCACTTTAAAATGCTTTAAGAGATGGTGTGAGTGGGGCGAGGCTCAGTGGGAAGAGAAAAGAGAGGCTAATTTTTTTAAAAAAATACTTTCAAACTTTTAATTTTTTTAAAAAAATTAAAATATATTCTTTTAAAATTTCCTTTAAAAACATCAGTTTACCAAATTTTTACTTAAACCACATGAAACTATGTATATGTAAATATAATTCAGCTGTGCATATAATATTATAATTTAAAGGTATAATTTTTAATTTTGCTAGTTGTTTATGCCATAACTATTGCCATTAAATTCAGTGATATATGGGAATTAAGATTTACAAGTAACATTAGTGCAAAAAACATTACTAAGGATTTTGTATGGTGTGGTATGAGAGGAAGTCAATTGGGGGATGACACCATAAGTTACCGCACTAGGAATACTACTGCTCTGAAATTTTGGAATTTTCATGGGTTCAGGTAATATCACCCATTAAGGCACTTTTTCTGGAGAAAGGTTTAAGTCAAAACCAGGATATTGAACTGGATCCAAAAATAAGAAGACAACCAATGTAGATGTTATTGGACTGGTGTTGTATGGATCCAGAATTAACACCAGTTCGATCAGGATATTAATATTTTGGAGTAACTCTTCCTTCTGAACCTTTGTTTCAAGGGCAGCCTGTGTAGACTTCATTACATTAGTCCACTATAGAAGATATAAATCCAAGACATGAATTTAAATTCTAAGAGAATTTGAACCACCAACTACATTTGGTTCTTTCATTTTGTGAACCTTGAATTTAATTCAATCATTTACTTAATTTAATTCCTGGAATTTACGTATAGTTAGCTTGCACTTTGCTAGCTGCTTTCAAATACAAAAAAGAGCATTAACAGGAATGTGGCAGGGAATTACCTAATTGCAGTGAGTTGTTAGGTCACTGTATGAGCTCTAGGATTTAGTTTAAACGTTGAAGACCTAAGATAATGAACCTATTTGGGGGATGGGGTAAACACCTTGAGAAATTATTTTAATATTTGGACTAACCCCCACAGTGGATTCACTGCTCCACCATCATGGAAATCACCGGTCTATGCCTAAACATAAATATTTCAAGATTACCTGCACTTGCCAGTGCTCGAACCTGCAGAGCTTCTAAAGGAATCATATGGCGAAAACGGAATGGGTCTGAGTCTTCATAAATTGAAGCCCTATGTGATCCACCCTAGGTGGTAGAGAGAGAAAAAAGAACAGTGATTATTAATGTACTTGTACGTAATTGTGAGACTACCAATGAATACCAGGTGCTGTAGGCTATTTTTCAAAGGAAGGAACTGGGAGAAAAATTTCTGAGTGTTCTTTGCCTAAGAAAACCCTATGAAATGCATGAGGTTGACATACGTTGACAGGCAAGTTGAAGGCACATGCACACACAATGTAATGGTAGTTTTAAATGTGATAGTTGAAGACCAGAAATGTTTAGAGCAGGGGTAGGCAACCTTTCCCCTTTAAGGGCCAAGGGACTTCATCTCCCAGAATCCCAAGAGCTATTGGCCAATATGGGACTATTGGCCAACATGGCTGAGGCTTCTGGGAACTGAAGTCCCTCAGCCCTTAAAGGGAAAAGGTTGCCTACACCTGGTTTAGAGAGACATATGCAAAAAAAGGATACAGGATTCTCTCTGCTGCAGAAAGGTGGCCTTTACATGTGGAGGGTAATGAAAATGGGGCCAGCATGAGCAGAGCTAGTGCACTCATGCTTCTTGTGAAAACTCTGCATATTCTTAGAATGCTTGAATACAATTTCAGTCAGACTTTCAAATAAGAAACACTGGCCTACAGTGTTAGAAAGTTTGCTTATTGCATTTATATTTCTCCAAGGAGGTTGGGGCACCACACAAGACTCTCCTCCTCTCCACTTTATTCTCAGAATGACCTGCAAGCTAAAGCAGGCTGACAGAGAGTGACTGGACCAAGATCATCCACTGAGCTTCATGACTCAGTAAAACTTGAACATGAATTTCCCAAAACCCCATCCAGCACTCTAAATTCTACACCACACTGGCTCTCCTTGTATTGGCACATAAGTTGGTAAATTTCTCCCTGTGGTTTTGCTACGATCCTTGTGACAGTACTCCTCTCATCTGTGATTGCCAGCTCAACAAATCTCCTTTTGTGAAATTTCATGGCCAAAACCTGAGACTAGAGGACTTGTGATATCATGAGGGTGGATTCATGTGACAACAAAGAGGTGAAAAAGGCAGGATTTGAGAAGTGGGGTGGAAGTGCTTTTGGGTCAGCTGATTATGGAAATAGACAACAGACCAATGGGCCTAAAATTTGGGTAAAATCCAGCTAACCAAGTAATATGCCAACCCAGAGCCAAAAATACCAAACAACCCAGGCAACTCTGGTCTAATTATTTCTAAAGAAAATATACTAGATGATACTACACTCAGTTCCTCACACTTGGTCACCAGTGGCAATCACCTATTTACTAAACTGTTGCTGTTATTGTGTGCCTGCAAGTTGTTTACAACTTATGGAGACCCTAAGGCAAATTTATCACAAGGTTTTTGGGGGCTGAGAGTGTGGGTTTCCATATCCAACCAAGGAATTATACCCTGATCTTCAGAGTTGTAGTTGAATGATCAAACCAATACACCATGCTGGCTCCACACTACACCACTGGTTGATAAATGCCTTTCCCCAAAAGTTATGAAACTGGTTTGTTACAACAAATGTTGTGTGATCAACCACAATTCAGAATTAGAACATAGCACTAAACCAGTGGTTCTCAAACTTTTCCTCTTGAGCTCCCCTTTTACATTTGCTTACACATGTCGAGGGACCCCACCAGTTTGATGTACTATACGAATAATTTTTAGTGTGTGTGTATTTTCATTCATGCATTTACGCATACCCATATTTCATTAACACATTTACATATATCCATAACATTGTTCAAATTAGAACATTTTTATTTTAATAAATTCATTACCCAACTCAACACAATCTTTATACTTGATGTGATGTATGTGCTTGTTTCTGAGCGCAACGTTTACAAAATGAGGAGTAATATTAGAAAGACAAACTCTCAGTTCTTTGGTGATATCAAGTCTTGCACAATATTTACCCTGCATAGCCACCAGAGCTGAGAATCCAGTTTCACAAAGATAGTTAGTTGCAAACAGTATAAGCACTTTCAAAACCTTTTCTCTTAATGCTGGGTATTCTTATCAAACACTAATCCAAAACTCTGGCAAGAAGTTCTTTTTACATTTTATTTTTAAAGAAACAACAGTCTGTAGATCAATAAGATCTTCTCAAAATCAACAGAGAAATCTGGATTTTAAGGGGGAAACTGGATTTTAAGCCACTTCTATTTTTTACCTTCTTTTTGCCCTTTTCCTCCCAGTGCCCCAGCATAGCTCTACATTGACTATGGGAAAGGCTTTCTCCTCAGCCCTCCTCAAGATCTGAGATTTCTCTGTTGACTGGACTGTGTCTGCTACAAGAAATGCACTTCCTGTGTGCCTAGAACAAATTTACAGTATGTAACTGTAATTGCTGCTTTTATAGATAACTTGATGCCAGGATGTTTTGTTTGTTTTCATTTTATAAGCTATCTTAAACGCAGGATATATAATAGAATCATACAGTTGGAAGAGACCACAGGATATAAATCAGGGTATATATGTATATATATCCCCTCTCTCTCCCTCCTCTTCTCTTTCTCTCTCTATATCCATATCTAGCTAGCTAGCTATATCAATATGTAGATCTAGGTCTATAGGTACATCTCATAAGACAGCACTGAGATAAAATATATTTTAGTAACAATAATTACAAAGGATTAAAATGAATCTGATCATTGAAGATGACTTCTGTTTTTGAAGACTTTAATGCATGTACTTAGAATACTACATTTTGCAGATAAAGTAATGTTTGACTGATCTTTGCATATATAAAGTTTCACTGCTAATAATCACCTTGTCAGACTTAATGGTATTCTGAGCTCTCTTTGATTTCCTCTAATAATTTTCTCCAGCTATCAGTTCCAGGCTGCCTAATTTCCTTAAGGTTATCTGAAATAATTAAAAACTTACCAATTTTTTCTTCTGCTTGGAACCATCTTTATATACAAGAACCACAGCAGTTTTGAATACTAGGGAGAACAAAACATATAGGAAAATCAGGACCTTGCTAAGCAAAAATGAAGCAGAACATGGACTGCTAAGTCAAAGGACTAGAAAGAAAAAGGAAAGAACTAGAGAGTGCCAATTTCCCAAGTTCTTTCACAAGTCCCTAAACAGCTAGTCTACTGACAAGGAATACATTGTTATTTTTATATAAATGCATATTTCTGAATGCAGAACTGAAAAGACACAATTAAACACCAGTTCTGAACTATTATCTACTGTTTAGAATATGCACTGGCAAAAGAACCTCTTGATATACAATTGATATATAATTCAATAATTGGCAAAAGAACTTCATGATGTACAATTCAATAATCAAGCATATGTGAAGTGGCTAAGTAATTATAATTTGATATTAAAAATATTACAGGCATTTAACGTGCTTATTATCAAGCATGGGTTCCTAAATAACTCAAGTGCCCCATTTGTACCATTCAGGGCATGAGCAAAGCAGGGAGATGCCAATTGCTACCACTCTTAGCCATGGCGGATGGCTGTCATGGCTTCTGGGAGCATGGCTCTGACATCAGCCCCTTGGCATTATTGGTGGCTGAGGGTGGGAGCAGCTTCCACAGTGGACTGGGAGACTGTATGTTCCCACTTTAAGGCCCATTCACATTAGTTAATAGCATAGTACTTCCACTGTAACTGCCATGACTGCATCCTACAGATCATGCGTTGTATAGTTTGGTGAGGCACTAGAGCTCAAAAGTTGAGAATTCCAAATATCCTCCCTCCACAACTGGAAATTCCAATATTTTATAGGTTAAAGTAGAAGAATCATAGAACTATAACTGTGTAGTGCAAAAGAAGCTCTACTCTGTTTTTTTTTTCATTAAATAAATAGTCCTCACACCAGTGCTTGTTCTCTGTATCAATATAGAATTATTCTACCCCTCCACATTTTTGTTTGTTTGTTTGTATTCTGTTGTGGACTTCCTTCAGTAGCTAGTTAACAGAGCTGAAAGTTAATTTTAAAGTATATGATAAATTCTACCTGAGGGAGTTTTCAACTTCTTCATAGCCATTTAAATGGCAGTGGTCCAAAACACACTGCAGAAGTTA
>JAIPUX010001232.1:104365473-104377704 GCA_020142125.1 Phrynosoma platyrhinos | reverse complement strand
CACCAACCAGAAGTCCCCATGAAATCAAACAGAGCAAAGGCAATACTTCAGAATTTACACTGTGCTATCTTAGTGGTGTAGTGGTTTGAATATTGGACTATGACTCTGGAGATCAGGGTTCAATCCCCCACTTTATAGTTAATTCCTTTATAATTTTCCTCCTTAGTTTCCCTGCAAAACATCCCAAGGGCCTATTAGCTGGCTATTCATATGATAGGCCCTGCTGTCTATCATTAAGGCCAGCATCACCACCAATCAGGCCTTCAATGGAAGGGCATTCCACAACAGGGGTGCCACAGCACAGAAGGCCTTCTCCTATGTCCCCATATAATATGTTGCCCCAAATGGTGGGGCACAAAGATGTCTGCAGACTTTAATGCTTGGACAAGATATAGTATGAATCAGGCCTAAGCAGTGGGTAGGACTTTCAGGTCTAAGCAGAGTGGGCAGTACTTTTGGATACAGAATCACTATTCATCCTCACTTTAAAAAAATCAAGAGGATAGCTGTTGGTGATCCATCTCATTTGAAGCCAGGGAAGAACTTGTGTAGCAGAAAATTCACAGCCTCCCTTTTCATAACAGCAAATTGGCCACTTTTATTACTGAATTGGAGGAAGGAAGTGGTCATTGAGGCTTTAATACACGAGATATCCAATTAATGTATCATCTAATCCACATCTTTTTGTCAAGCTAATGTCAATAAATGTACTATTTCTGAAAAAGTCATATATGAAGGGGCCATATTTGAAAGATATAATAAAATATTATTATTGTTGTTGTTGTTGTTGTTGAAAGATTCCATTTCCATCCCGCTTTAAAATTTTACATGTTATGCATAAGCCATTCCTCAAATATTTCCATCACAGTAGTAAATTTTACCGTTTCAAGATAATTTTTCAGCTTATAATACAGAAAGAACCATATGAGCACAGAATTTTTAGAATTTGAAAGGATCTTAAAAGGCATCTACTGCTACTCTCGTTTAATGTAGGAATCCTGTATCTAATGCATTCTTCACAGGTGGTTGTATGTTTAAATGCAAGAGAGCTCACAATCTCCTCATCCTACCTCAACTATGCCTACAAATGGAAAACAATTTTAAGGGTTGAGAAAAGTTATGATAACAATTTTATTAAATGGTACACTCTTACCTTTCACAAGGACTTTTGGAACTTTTGTGTGGCTGGCGCAGAAGGCACTATATAACTTGAAACGGTCAGCATAATACAGGAAGGACCCACCCAAGGAAAACAATACTTTCTAGGGTCAAGAGAATGTAAAATCAGGATATATTTTAATTCATTTTCCATCTTGTTTTTTTAAAGAAGTCCAAAAACAGGGAATTTCTTCACAACACCCTGTGTGACAGATCTAGAGTCAGACCAGATTCCACTTAGCATAATTCTCTTACCAGCAATTTTGACTTGGTGTATAAGAGGAAGCTCTTCTTTGTCTTCCAAAGAGCATTTAAATTAAGCAACCTTATGAATGTTTAACTAAATTTTTCTGTCTCAACCTATGACAAGTTCTTTTCTTGACTAATAAGAAATCTTTGCCATTACTCAGACATTTTTGGGAAGGCAGGTGAACCTCTTCATTTCTGAAGGAGAAATGCCCTCCTGCCTCCAGACTGGCCAAAGTGGAAGTTTCTAGATACTTTGCACAGCAACAGACTATCAGCTGCCACTTTCAGACAGAAAGACAAGAGTTGATTGCAGCCACACTGGCATTATTTATTTAATGCTGAGTTCTAAAGGAAATCCATACCTAGGGATCATTTACCATGTAGAGCTGCCTGTTAACTAAGGTCAGATGACATTAAGAAACTGAGGAGAATAACTAACATTTAAATATATAGACTATCCATGTATTCATGTTGCCCTACAGCAGTGTCTCTGTGTATTGCTTGAGCAATATTTAAGTAGTGTTTCTGCAAAGTTTCTTTGCCATCCATTTTTATCATTCTGTGTGTGTGTGTGCACGCACACACACACACAAACACACATATGTTTTTACATAATGTACAAGTCCTGGCAAAAGAAGGAAGAAGATAACAAAAAGTAGCTTTCTCACTTCTTGATCACTGAGAGAAACAAAGAATGGAATATACATTTCAGAAGCAGTATCTCGGGTTAACGTAAACTAGTGTCTCAGATATTTACAATTCTGTTGCTAGCCCTTCTACCACAAAAATGTAAGTGTAAAATTGGATATGTAATATCTTGGATGTCTTCACAGATAATGCAATTGTTATTTCGATTAATTACAGCAACCCTGAAGGGTTTTGACAAATTGATACTTCATATGATATCCTGATAGGCAAAAGAAGTGCACAAACAGGAATAATGATTTCATGCAGGTGTGGAAAGAGCTGTTCAGGCAATTTACTTTTGTTGAAACATTTAAATATTAGTAAAACAATTACAAATCTGCAGCAAAAACTTCAAAGGCTTACTTTAAATTGGTCAACTTTTTCAAGCTTTTCCAAATCTGGAACCAACCTCACGCCATCCTCAAGAGTTTTCAGGAATTCTACTTGAAATGCCACCATTTCAGTCAAATTTCCAAAAAGAACATCAAGCTGGTAAGAAAGAAACATTATTAAAGTGTGTTCAAAAAATAGTATGTGAGCCATTTTATTTCATTCTAAGTTTTGAATCCAGCCAAGCAGTTCATAAATGTTTGCGCTTAAAATCTTCAGTAATATCAACCTCTGGCTTTCTTTTGCTGAAGAATCCATTTGTTAGAAAGTTATCTCCTTCACCTCCAGAAATGCTGGACTGCAGTTAGCAATCAGCAATAGCAGTACATTTCTATACTGCTTATCAGTGAACTAGCACTTCCTAAGCGGCTTACAATGTGTAAGCCAATTGCCTCCGACAAGCTGGGTACTCATTTTACCAACCTATGGAAGTATGGAAAGCTGAGTCAATCTTGGACCCCTGGATTAAATTTACAACGTTGTGGCTGGAAGACTGGCATTTAACCACTGTACCACTAGAGCTCCAGTTCCCACCTTCCCTAACCAGTTTATTTAGAAATGATGAGAACTCTAGTTTGACTCATTTAGATGCCTCCAGAGCACCTTTTAATAATATCAGTCAACAAATGTTCCTGGGTAGTTAACATGCAACTGGTACCATACCTCTTCTTGAGTGAGGAAAGTTTCCTTTTGCAGAGGCTTCAGATACCTCTCCATTAGGCAATTTAAGTCCTGGACATGGGGTGGGGGGAGGGAGGAAAGATTAGTTTAGTAGCAAATGTTAATGGGTTTCTAGACACTACAAGTTTAAAACATCATCACAGTATCCTGAATTATTATTAGATGTTAGCCATTAAAAGAATAATGTAAACCTAATGCATTCCAAACTCGCTAAGTCATCTGTTAGCCATTATAACTTTTTAGAGTGAAAACAGGATGCTCACATATCTGTACTGCTTTTTAATATATACTATTAAAATATGTTTGTTGAGTGCTTCATTTAGCAGATGTGCTCACCTTGACATATGTGCGCTCTGTTTCAAGGAGTTCACATATAACCTTGCGTAGTTTATCAGCATCAGTTAGTTGTCTTGTGGTGGTTTGCTGAGGTCCAGCAAATTCCTGAAGAGTCACACTAGAGTCTGGTGGATTCATTTCATGAAGACTGCGACAGAAAGCAGCAACCTGTTCTGTACTCTTTAAAATTAAAAATACAGACAAACTGATTATTTCCAGCACAGCCAGTTAGTATTATAGTCCCATAGTGCTGTTCAAGTTAATTATAGCTTTTTTTTCTATTTAAAGGTTTAAAGAGGATCAAATTACTATAGGTTGCTAGGGCAAAATGTGATATATTGTATCATATATCAGAAGAATACAATTGGCTCTGAGGTATACAAATTACAACTGACAACTTCTAAAGAAAGTATGCAATACAATATACAAGATAACGTAAGTCATACTAAAAGGACAGTCTTGAAATTTTACAAACTGCTGCATCAGCATAATTTCATAAACTTCACATGAGGTTATCCTTACAGTGTAGAACTATCATTCAGGTATCACAGTAAGACAGCCAATTCAAATATCGAATGCCAATTATCCTTAGAATTTGCTACAATTGCAAGATGCAAGATTGTTTCCAGTTGTTGGGAGCTGTGTCTGAGCAACTGCTAGAAGACCATCAATTTTGTCCTCACCAGGCTCAGAAGTTGCAGTCGTTTAACAACTGTGTTTTTGACCTTGTAACTGTTCCTCAAGATAATCAGAGTCTGTACTAGCAAACTTGTCTTTCACAAAATCCTGAATTCTGCAAATAGTTTTAAATGAGTTTCCAAATGCATTAATTAAACTATTCTTCATAATTAACTAACTAACTAAACTAAAATCTGAATTCATAAAAGGAACATTACATTTCTAGGTATTGCAACTGATTTATATTTAATTAATACTACATCCCTCTAATCTACAGGTGAAATTAACACCTTGTGCGTATGCTTCATAAAATAAGTAACAAACTTCTAGGATACATTTTTAAACATTGTGAATGTAGTCTCCTGTCTGTCTTTTTTATCAATTTCATCTGAAATATTAGGATCTACATGGATGTGAAATTACCATATATACTCGACAATAATTATGTATGCAGAGGGGTGAGATAGAAATAATAATAATAATAATAATAATAATAATAATAATAATAGTATTAGTTGGGAGCAGGTTTTGGGGGCAAAATTATGGATTTTGATATGACCTGCAGATAAGTTGAGGGTAAAACTTAGGGCATGTGATGAAGGATGTAAAGGACAAAGCAAAGGAAAACAATGCCAAAGAACTTACAAAATTCCAGCAGGCATAACTACTAAAGGCTGATAGATAAGAGAATAGAAGGGGGTCAGTGCTTCCAGGGCAGATTAAACTCTTGCCTTCGCCAGGGAATGATGTGTGAGTGTGTGTATGATTTAAAGTACAGTACTTACATTGACCCATGTATAAGTTGACTCAGGTTTTTTGGATCAATTTTTTAACCTAAATTTCTAGACTTATACATGAGTATATACAGCATATTATGAAATATATTTAGTGGACCATCTTTTGATTTAAATGACAATATACACTCTATAGAGGTGCACATCACGTCAACTGGAAATGCTTCCCTGCCCTCCTGGTAAATGACCATTGCAGTTGTATTTTCATTGTTGGCATGAACATGTATGAGGCTGAGGCAAGTATATAAGAAGCATGGATAATTTGATGGCTCCATTTATTTAAAATCTGTCATCCAATTTAAAACCAGTAAGGCAGCTTGCAATGCATGCTCAACAAAACGAATCTATCTCAAAGAAAATAAAACAATTCAGAGCAATAAAATATCATTTCTAAAATTCAAGTCAGCAAAGCCAGGGATTATCACAGAAAATGATCACTAGAGACCTGAGAGCTCACTAGAGGTTGTTACCTACAAACTACAAAAGGAAAGTACAAAGCAAATTACCCTAATGAGAAGTTCTGCACTGCTGAACAGAAGCCCTGTGGCAGCCTTATCATATACAATATTTCAAAGAAGTTGGCAAAATTACTTTTAAGACTACTATCAGAATCTCTCATTGGCCATGCCAGCTGGGGGGATCCTGTGAGCTGTACTCCAAAAAAGCAACCCTTTCCAGCCCTCATGCTTCAGCTGGCAGGGTCCCACAAAATAGGCCTTCAAATGTCAAAACCAATTAGGAGCTAATGAAGTTGCTGAAACTGGTGTGTGCTCCCTAAAGCCTATACAGTACTAGTCAAAATCTTTGGTGGTGATGGTGCAATCTTAACCAGTTATAATTTCAGGGCACTTCTTAAAGACAGCTCCATATGAATTACCTTTCAGTAGCCCAATCTCAGTCTAACTAAAGCAAAATCATAATGGATCAGTCACTCCTCTCCAGAAAAGTCAAAGCTAATAAAATGCACTATTAGCACTGAGTGTTTCTGGTCATTCGGATGCAGCAGCTGGACTTGGGAGTGCAACCAACCTATGGGTCTGTGCCTGCAGATCCTGGGCAACCCCATCCAATGTAGGTACAGTATTGATTCCAGAAGCATATATATTTATATCTGTATCTTCCTATCATTGCTTTTCATCAGCCACCTACTCTAAAGAAGCTGAAACTAAGTGAGAGATGAAACCAAAATGCCCACCAAGCATTGCATCATTTGTGTATATATGTATGAAACCACAACCTTTTAAAGCAACAATGTCATGTATGTGTTTGTACTAGCATCCCAGATGAAACATTAAATATGAGGGGGGAAACCACCACTGATCTTTATACAATATTCAGAAACCATAACTCAGTGGTCATATTACCACCAAAACTTTGAACAACCTCTTGAAAAATATTCTGAGGACTCAGCATTTCCAACTTTATTTCCAATACAGAAACCCCATTATCAATCATGCTTGAGAAGAAAGAACATTTCTGGATCCACAGAAGTGTCACTGTCCACTTCTCAGAGGACACACTATTGGAGATGCTATCAGAGGGCTTGCCCAGTGTTGAAGGCCACAACATCTGCTTGGCCATCAGACTCAGAGCATTCAATGATCCTCTGAGTGCTGCTCTCAGTAAGGTGATAGAAGTAGGTGGAAAAACAAAATAATTGTAGAGATGGGGGGGGAGGAGGAGGTTTTTTGACGTAAGATCCTCTGGGTGCTGCTCTCAGTAAGTGTAGCCAGTATGGCATAGTGGTTTGAGCAATGGACTCTAAAGATGAGAATTTGATTCCCCAGTAAGCCATTGGGTGACCTTAAGCAAATCACATGCTCTCAGCCTTAGGGGAAGGCAATGACAAACTTCCTCTGAACAAATATTACCAATAAAACCCCATGATTGAGTTGCCTTAAGGTCACCATAAGTCAGAAATTATTTGAAGCCACACAACAACAAAAAATCCATTCCTGACTGAAGTGTACTAAATGAAAATGCTGGGAAAGTAAATACATTAAATTAGATAAAATTCAAAAAAAGCAATGATGTTTCAAGGAAAGCAATAAAAATTAAATAAGGAATGTGTGTATACACATTCTGAAAAAGTTGCACACTTGAAACATATATTGGATGGGTAAGCAGAAAGCATCAATCCTAACTGGATGATGGAATAATGAGGAACAGACTTCAAAAGTTCTCAAAAGTAGAGCAATGTATCCTACTTGACCAGATGACCATAAGGACTCACTGTTCCCCTTCAATCACTAATTACTCTTTACAGAGAATTAAAAGTATACAAAGTAGATGATCCTTTAGGAATTTAACTAGTGCTGCATCTGCACTGCAGAAATAATGCAGTTTGGCACCACTTGTAAGTGCCATGGCTCAATCCTATGAATCATAGGATTTGTAGTTTTGTGAGATATTTAGCCTTCTCTGTCAAAGAGCTCTGGTGCTATACCAAATTCCACAGCATTGAGTAATGATAGTTGAAGTGGTAGCAAACTGAATCATTTTTGCAGTGCAGATGTACCCCAATACTCTATTTACTTCTTGTTGTAGTTTATGTAACATCTATTACTCACATCCTCAACATTCTGATAGGGACAAGTACTTTAAAACAGAGAAGCCCCTTCTGTTAGAAGCCACTTCTAATTTCCTCCTCAAAAACACACCATATGACTCTCAGGATTTGGCTAGTGTTATCAGTAAGCTGAAATTATTTCCTTAACCCAATATGAATCAAATTGGTTCTGAAAACTTTCTTTATATTGTTGACATATAGGTGTGCATAATAAAGAAAGATGCATCCACCCACTCTGATTCTTATATGATTCTGTTTGTAAATTTTATTGTTTACTGAGTCACAAAGGAAGATACCTTTACTATCTTATTTTCAGAGCCTGAAGACTTCTTGGATTATGTTTAGAGCCAGTGTGGTATCGTGATTTGAGCGTTGGACTAGGATGCTGAGAGATCAGGGTTCGAATGTCCGTTTGAACATGGAAACCCACTGGGTGACCTTGGGAAAGTCACACTCTCTGTTTCCAAAGAAAGCAAGGCAAACTCCCTTTGAACAAATTATGCCAAGAAATTCCCACAATAGGTGTGTCTTATGGTTGCCATAAGTCAGAAATGACTTGAAGACACATAACAACAACAATAATTTACATATAACTTATGCATTTACATTCAAGACCTATGTGCATAATAAAACATATTTTTGTTTACATTTATTCTGGGAGCCATTCAGACAATCTATTCAAAGCAATAGTGACAACATCTTTATCATCTAAATTACATGTCTTTCAAAAACAAAATGAAATATATAGCAGGGAGAATCTGACTGTATTGTGTAGCTTTACATTTCACAGAAATTTCAAGTGTTATGGCTGGACCTTGAATCCAGCATACCCCTACAAATATAAAGCCCTGCCACAAGGCTTATAACCAGCAAGGATTACAGAGACATACATGCCAATTGTGTGAACCAGCATTGCCACATGGAGCCAGTATATACAGTTACTATAGCTTGTGCAACTAGGATTTCTTAGAAAAAGACCAAAACAATTGCACAAATGCAATGCTCATACATAAAGGTTCCAAATAGCAGGGGGATTCTACACACAAAACATCAAAGTCTTAAAGGTATGTATAGTCACGGGCATATTTATCCCTGTGTCACGTAAAATATCATTTTCCAGGTTTTTACACACTTTTCTATCTTAAGAAAAACTACATTCCATTAAATGCAGAAGGAACAATATGCAATCTTTTAAACATTTCAAGGTTTCCAAAATTCTATTGCAAGAATTTATATATGAGATTTATCTCCTATAGCTGGAGCCTTCATAACATTTCTTCTATCTGAAATCTTCTTTATCATATATCTTTAATGTTAACTACATGATAACAAAATAACATAGTATAAGGGTACTTTCTTGAAAAACAGATCTGCTTAAAAACACAACCCAGTATTTGTTAATGTACAGTAAAATAATAAATGTTTGAGATAGTACTATCTAAATTTCGACTCACTTTTAATTAGTATTTTTAGGCTTATTGGAGGTAGCAGTTTGCAAAACGACATGCACCAATTTACCAAGAAAAGCCACATCTTTCCCTTTTCAGTCATGCAATAATAAAAGCCATCCTCCACAAAGACTCAGCCTCACCCAACTGTAAAATAGTAGAAATATAAAATTTTAACAAGTATTTACTGTTTCAGTTGGTTAAATATTTCTCAGCCATTTTCCCTCATTTTTACTTAATATCCTGGTGACCCAGAAACCTGGATATTTAAAGCAAGAACTTTGAATCGCTCCATTTTCTTTGAAAGCAATAGCCAATCATTTCTTTCAAGTGCAACATCTTATTATGTGTGCTATATGGTAGATCTCACCAAATGAAGCATATGCTGAAGAGAATCAGAAGCTCCCTCATTGCCTTCATTTCTGGATTTACGGTTAACTCTCCAAAGAACTGACATCATCAAAATGATGCTACACTAATAATTCCATTATTCGCCATTTTCAGCAACCCAAACAAAGAACCAAATTCAGATTCCTTGACCCACTTAACCAAACAGGGAAAAAAAATCTTCTCATTCCATGTCACAGCCTTCCAAGCTGCTCGATACTCTCCTGCATGTAAATGAGAAAAGACAGCCACCGTATTTCCCTTCAGACCTCCCGTGCTCAATAGAGTCAACTAGAATGAAATTCTCAGATTTAAGCTGCAGTGGGTTCTTAATTCCCTTTCAAGGGGCTTTCAAAAAAGAACTCAAGCAAGGCCAGCTTAAACTTGAAAGGAAGAAGCAAAATCCCCAGTGGAAAATAAATGTCTATTGCCTGTGGCTCGGCAGAGCTGATTGGCTGCAACCTGGACTATATGGGAATATTAAAATGTCAAGAAATAAAGCAGTTTGCTAATTAAAAACCCAGGAGAGTCAATAGCTTTAGAGAACATTGGCTAAATATTTTCCTTGTCCAAAAATTACCTTAATGTGGTTTGATTATTGCTTTAAAAAATTGAAGAAAATGTAAGTTAAAAAAACTTTAACCATTCAAATGCCTCTGTACGATAATCGTTGTTCTGTGTGATGACTACAGATTGTGAATTTCATGAGATGGCTGCCTTAATTCAGAGCAAAGGAAACTGTACCATTGAAGTATTACTGAAGTAGTTCTAAATGTTTCATTCTGTTGTAAAGCACCATATATACTGATAGTGCTATATAAATCATAACCATCATCATCATCAAGAACAACAGCACTTGTGCTTAATATTTCACCTACACCAATGTTGCAAAGAACATACACTCTCACACACACACACCTCTTACCTGCTTATTAATAATGGGGCCAAAAGGTTTGACCAATCAGAATGATGGTATGAAGCATGGTCCACATCCTGATTATTGTAACAAAATATGATTGAATAGTCCTCTTGTCAACAGCATGCAGACAACCACATAAGTTTATATGATGAATAATAAAGCCAAATCAGAATAGAGGTCATGCTTCCTGCCTTTACTCTGACTTGGCTTCTTGAACTGACATTTGGCCAAATGTTACTGATTATGTGATGCTCTGAAATCATCGTGTTTTCTATAAGGTAATATAGGTGGCTTTTATATGTTTTCCATAAAGTTTGAGCATTGAACTATGTCTCAGGAGAACAGGGTTCAAATCCTTGCTCAGCCATGAAACCCACTGGGTGATTTTGAGTAAGTCACATTCTCTCACCCTTCAGTCTACTTCCTCAGATGCATGGAGTGAAGTGCCTAGGAACAGACCTGTATAAGCAGCCCATGAGAGTAACAATAGAAATGCAAACTAGTGGGTATTATGATGGGGCAACAAGTACAGTTCTAGATGGTTGTTGGGGGGGTCAAAGTCAGGAGCAATGATGTTATCAAAAGCCAAGGTGAGTAGATAATCATATGAATGATGGAAGGAGCTATTGGAATGTAGTGTGATTCTGGCTGAAAACCAAAACAGGGTCATGATGAATTGACCACGAGCGCCCTCATAAGGCCTGGAAAGTTAATTAGCATTATGATATGTGTAGTGTGCCAGGAAACTATCATCATTATTAAACAATTGTTAATGGAATGGCATTTGTAGACATAATCCAATTGTGCTGTTATCTCTTTCCAATCTTCCTTTGCAGTTTGCAGTTTTTATTGTTCAAGGACCACTGTCCTGAGGTTAGAGATGGAATGCCCAAGAAAACTGAAGTGTTCTTCAACTGTTTTTGTGTGTGTGTGTGTGTGTGTGTGTGTGTGTGTGTGTGTATTTGCATTCCTAATGTCTGATTTATGTCCATTTATCCTCTGGCACAGACTGGCCTGTTTGTTCAGTGCAGAGTGTTGAAGGGCATTATTGACAGTGGATAGCATACAGTGCGCCCACCCCATCCGCGGGCTTGCTATCTACAGCTTTAAGCTTACGCAGAGGTAAGCCTCGGATGCTAAAATGGGGTGCATGCCTGTGATGAATGCACAGCCATTGAAACAAACAGGACTTGAGGTCCTGCATTTTTCCCTTACGGGGGGAGGGGGAGTTCAGGACAGATCCCTCATGTATACTAAGGGTGCACTGTATATCATTTTAGAGGATGAGCAAGTAAAAGTAGCTCTAATATACATTGTGATTAGGTCTTGAGATGACATTTCCTGAGTAAATGTGTGGGCAGAGTTGGCATTTGGGTTTGTGACAAAATCTTGTCTCCCCATCTGTGTTGTGTGCCTCCTGTAGGTAAGTAACTGTTTGAGACTAGGAGTCTGCAGGCAAGTAAAGCAAAACCCTTCTACCACAATCCCTCGAGAGTGCAGGATTATTGTCCAGAATAGGTTATAGTTCATTGATGATATGGAGTGACCACTAGTGGGATTCTGCCATTTTCTGTCTTCAGTCTGTTTTGTAATAGATTACTCTTGGGTACAAGTCTTTTGGGTTTTGGGTTGCCGTTGCTTTGTACTTCATTTGGTGTGTAGTTTAGCTAGAGGAATGCTTGTTGTAATTCCATGAGTTTGATGTCCCTGTCTTGTGGAGTGGGCAGATGTGATTGTATCAGATGGCTTGGCTGTAAACTTGGGATCTAATAGTGTGTTTAGTGTGGAAACTGGAAGCGTGTAAGAATGTGTGGCAACCAGTGGGTGTGTGATATAGTGTGGTACTTAGATGAAAGGAGAAAGAGGCAGTTCTAGGTTAGCCATGAATATGTATTCATCTGTAGGATATTTGGTTAGGATTTTGTAAAATGTAGT
>JAIPUX010001232.1:104303197-104342016 GCA_020142125.1 Phrynosoma platyrhinos | reverse complement strand
CAAACAGAGAGTTTAATTACAGCTGGCCATCCTGCATTTAGGCGATAGTCAGACTGACATGGAGATCACTTCAAGTGGGTAACTGTTAGGTCAAGCAGTCTGTAATGCTTCCCTCAAGTGGATGTTTATCCTAAACCAAGGGTGCTTTTTTTAAAGTTCTCTCTTAGGATTAGAATGGCCATGGAAAGGACAAAAAATGTGGTAGGTGGCATGGCAGGCTGGCAGCGGTGGCAAAGGAATTGGAAAATGGCAATCTCACCCCCCTTTCTCAAGCAAAGAGCCTCAAACAGAATATTGTCTCCTTTCTAAACAGAAAAAGAAACTGTTTTGTTCAAGAGGGCAAGTCTGCCCTCAACACACTATCAGAATGAGACCAGACAATGGACCAAGGTCAGATTCATGTCCTGCCAAAGAATGAATGTCATCAGATTTGCCTTCTACTCTGCTAGGAGCCCAGATGACTCTTCATAGGATATGGATAAGTAACATGCCTGAAATACTATGTATGTGAATTTAATCAGAAATGTAAGATTTTTAAAAAATTAATCTTGTGGACTAAAAATATTGAAATCATAAAAAGTGCAATATTGCAATTTCAGGCATACAGCAGTAATTCTATTCCATTCAGCCAGATGTTCATGGCTACTTTGGCAATACTCATCTCCATTCTAAAACATAATTTTAAAAAAGTACATCTACTTTTTGTTAAAAGAATACATTTTAAAAGCTGATCAACAGAAAGCATTTTAAACAAATGCATACAAAATTTGTAATATCATTTAAAATTGTATATGAAGTTAAATACCATTTAAAACTATGCTCTAAGATGACAAATAATTCAAAGCTTTCATATGAATATTAATCTTAAAAGGACACTTCTAACCCTTTACATGCCAGCTTGCAAAACCAAAATGCAAAGGAAAGCCAGTGACAGTGCATCCTGCTTTAATAAGAGACAGCCTGTAACAACAATACGCATGTTACTCACTGTCAAAATTTAGCTAATAAAATATTTATTGTTCAAGCTTTGTACTTTCAAACAGAATCCTATTTTGTTGGTTCATTCAATTTTCTGCCCTGCAGCTATAGGATAAGTAGTATGTGAGTTTAATGTTAAACATTAAATCATAGTAGTCTGGATAAACATTAAAGATGCCTATTATTTGTCCACTGGAGCAGACTGCAAACTCAATGTAGTAGCATGGGGATTCCTTTGGAGAAATATTGATTAATCTTGCCATTTTTAGAAACTAGGAAAACTGAAATATCAACTGGGTAAGTTCTTTTCTGAACAGGTGGGAGCTGTTTTACAAAGCCCTTGGCCCAAAGCTTCAGTATCAAAATTAGTCTGACAAGGTGCTGGGCTCCTGTTTAAAGACAAGTCGTGTCTCACAAAAGATGACTTTTCAGGGCTTAACAACAGGCTAAGTCTTCTCTTGGGGAAGACACTGTGCATTGTTCAGTAAGAAACACTTTTCTCTCTCTCTCTGTAAGGGGTGGCTTTTTTGCAGGGGGCGGCAGGATTCTTCGCTCAAAATGGAAAAGGATGTGCTGAAAAATTCTCAAATTATCAGGCAAGTATATTTTTTGCTAAACTGCCATGGTTTATAAGTATGCTTAATATTTGGGGGGCACATAAGTTTGGTAATAGAAAAATAGCAAGTCCTGAAATTGGTAATTTTGCAACACTACTCCTCAGAACTAACCCTAGATGCTTATTCAATGCATCCCATAAAGATATATTAAAGACTTGTAGATCACACTTGTAAGCAGAAATTATCTGGTATAGCAAGATAATTTACGAATTCCAAGATTTTCAAACTCACCATAGTTCTCAGATGATGTGTCAGATTTTTCTATCTTAATTTTCTGTGTAATTTTCTCACAGATTTCAATTTCTTTATATAGCTGAAAAGCCAAAAGAGATTTTTAAGAAGCTTGTTACAAGGACATATACTGTTGCTTGTCATTTTTCACACCATGTTCTAGATTTCAAGAGAAGCCAGAAATAATATATAAATACTTTTCCTGCGTATAAGACTACTTTTTTACCTGCAAAATCTGTGGCTAAAGTGGGGGGGGGGTCGTCTTATATGCCGGATATAAGGATAATGAGGATAAAGGTGCTAAAACTCTATATTTTGACTGGAAAATGGGGGGATCGTCTTATACGCGGGTCGTCTTATACGCCGGAAAATACGGTAATGATTGCAGCACGTGAATACTGAAGTGAGCTGATAGATAAAACCACCATATCAAATGATGGTTCAAGATGGTATGATTGCTCTTCTGCCTATTCTCTCCTAGACTGCATGTACATCACATAAATAATCTAGTTTGACAGCACTTTAACTATCATTGCTAAATGCTATAGGATTATGGGAATTGCAGTTTATTGTGGCGCTAGATTCTCTGGCAGAGAACACTAAATGGCTCATAAAACTACAGTTCCCAGAAGTCCATAGTATTGAGTCATGGCAGATAAAGTGCTGTCAACCTAGATTATTTCTGCAGTGTGGAAGCAGCACCAGTTAGCTTGGGGAAGTTAATAATATGTCTTCATAGAAAAGTCAAAACACTATTTCAGGCACCAACCAGGTCCCTCTTAATTTCCTTGGTTGGAGGAAGAGAAGGTGAAGAAGAAGAAAACAAAGGCGTGAGGAGGGAATGGGCAGGTAAGTAGAAGCTTAACAGTTTGAACCAAAGTCTGCTTATTGACATTATTATTATTGATGTTATTGGTCAGCTGATTCAGTTGCAAATATTGTGTGCCATGAATTTTTTCTGGAAAGAAATGTCTTTAATTTAGCTGACAAACTTCTTCCCCACCAAAAAAAATGTAAACATACAATATCACTGACTTTCTCTATTTTCACTATAAAAGCAAAATAAATAAAAGCCCAATAAATGCTATTCCTATAAAAGCCCAATAAAAGCAAAATAAACAAGAAAATATGAGAGCAATAAACACAAAACACAGTATGAGAGTGAACCTGCTACACCCCTCAACTAAAATTTTAGATCTGTCTGTGTGCTTGTATCTCTCAAAAATGAAATAGAAGGGAGAATGTTTGAATAGTTAAGAGATGCATATATATGCAGAATAAATATTGAAAAATCCCACTGGTGCCTCAAAACCACTAATAAAGTGCTTCCACCACAGTTCATTCTTGAAAAATTGACAGAGCACAGAGGGGGTAGCATTTAGCTAACAAGTATAATATCTATAGCTATTACTGTCTAAGAAGCAGAGGGAACACAGACAGGTTATATCTGCTGAAAGAGGTTGGATAGCCAAGGGGGGGGTGTCTACCTGTGAAGGTGCTTTAGAATCATAGAATCATAGAATCATAGAGTTGGAAGAGACCACAAGGGCCATCCAGTCCAACCCCCCTGCCATGCAGGAACTCCCAATCAGATAGATTTCACTGCATCCATTATATGTTATTTTATGTTATTTATGTCCTTCACTTTCAGTAAAAGCTGAGGCCAAATGAAATAAGTTGTCTTCATTTCTAAGCGTGGAGCTCCATATTTGTTGTTATGTGCCTTGAAGACATCCCAGACTGAATCATAGAGGTTTTTTGGAAAGATTTATTCAGAAGAGGTTTGTCAATGCCTTCTTCTACGGCTGAGAGACAGTGACTTGCCCATGGCAGAGTGGGCATTCAAACTCTGGCCTCCTAGAGTTGTAGTCCAAAATTCAAACCACTAGATCACATTGTATGTTGGTGTGCTCTATATATTTTTTAATTGTAAGCCACCCAGATTGGATTACCAATGGGCAGGATATAAATAAATTTTATTATTATTATTATTATTATTATTATTATTATTATTATTATTATTATTATTATATGAAATAATAATTTGAAAATACTTCTTTGGATAGGAATGTTGAAATCATTTCCAAACATCAATGACTACATATGGAGGTTGGAAGGAATTACTACAAATAATGAGTTACTTGTGATCAATGGGGGGGGGGGGGGGGGCAATAACAAAGTTATGTTATGGTCACAGTTTAATTAGGGATAACGCCACTTCTTAGAGGTGCAACTATAACTTTCAAAGTTATTTTTATAGTTATGTACTTAAATTTATTTTAAAAATTTATACATTATCACTCAGCTCACAAGGGATCTTAAAATTATGGGATATTTCATCAGTAAGTGGTGTAGGACAAATATCATATGGTTCAAACACCAGTTTTTATTCTGCCTTGTCCTGTTATTGGTGGTGAGACACTAAAATAATTACATTTGAGAAATGAGAGACTGAACAATTATTGTACTTATAAATTTAATTACTTACTTTTAAAATTAACTTTGTAAACTCTGACTGTGCAATGCATAGGCACTAAGGGGCTATACAGACTGGCACTAAGGGCCAGCATGGGGGCAGAGTGGGGGCACAGCGAATGCACACTGCACGCCCAGACTCCAAACTCATGCCAGCATCACGCCATTTCTGTGGCAGTGTTTATACACGCTACACTGAAGAAACAGTGAAAAGCTGCCACCATGGCGGCATTCTGCCAGTTCTAAAAGGAGCTGTATTTTGCTGCTTCTTTTGGAGCTGGCAAATCACCAGATCAAGGCCATAGCATGCGGCTGCTGCAGCCTTGATCTGGCACTCAAAGGGGCAGTGGCAAGCTGCTCCAAAGGGGCTGTCTGTTTAGCCTCTTAGTTTTTCTGTCATTCAATTTAACCTTAGGAATAGCATTCCTTCTGAACCTAGAAGTTTCAATCATCTCCCATAGGGGTCAGTATTTACCATCTTTCCCTATTCATATTGCTTTCATCAAATGTTTCAAAGAGATGTGAAGATTGTTTTTTAAGGCAAAACCCTGTTACCATTTTCTTAAGCATATTCCGAAACAGACTGCTTGATTCCAAAGCTCACAATTTTCTGGTGTTCCTTAAGAAATTTAAATTCTTTCCCCATGTATCTTGCTTTTCTCCTCTCGGTATCCTCCCAAGCTTTCATACCAGGATTCTCCTATTGCATATGTCTTTTGTTCATTTAGTTGCTTCCTTCCCTACTTTGGTACTGGGAAACTATGAGCTATGAATGGTAGCATCCTGCCAAATGATGAATTACCAAGGAACATGTAGTTGTAGTAGTTAGGGTATTGGATTAAGGGCAGGAAGATCAAGGCTCAAATTGCCACACAGCACCAAACTTCTTGCAGGGTCAATCACAAAGCCTTAGCATACTTTACACAACCAGGTTGTTGGGAGAATAATGTGAAGAAGAAAGGCCCAGGTGTATCACCAAGGAGGAAAAGATGAAATGAAATAATATTACAGTGACTCTTTATTCCACTGTATATTAGAAATTATCTTGCTTTTGACTGAAAGCCCTACATAGATTTATAGATACCAAAAGACTGCAATATACAATGGCATCTTTTTCTTACAATACCAGGACACAAAATTATTACTGAATAGTAAGATTACCAATTCATAAATGTCCTCTTCTAGCTTTGGTATGTAGGTGTGCATTTGGTTTCCTAACAAGAACTTCAGACGCAGATAGTGTGCTGAATAATCCATCTGATGTGCCTGAAAGAAAAGAGGTTGTGGGAAAAGGTTATTCCAAGTGATAAATAAGAATTACAGTAACCATTATCTTTTATAGACAGATATATCTGAAAATTGAAGAGAGGATCTTCTCTTCTTAAGAGGAAGCTTCGAAACACATCATCTAAATAACCCTTGAAAAATAGTTTATTTCTCATTCAGAAGGGAAATGCTCACATAACTCCTTCTTGACATTGTAAAACACATTATTATTCCAAGTGAAAGCACTGCTTGAGCTCAGCTCTCGACACCTACCAGATGGATGAAAATACTGCTATTGCAGAGAAAAGGTGAACTATATCATAGAGAAAGTGAAGGGAGATAGTACAGTTGTCCCTGAACATCGGCAGCTTTGACTTTTGTGGATTTGATTAATAAGTTCTCTCTAGAAATCTCTTGGTCATCCAACACAACTCTGCTGGAAGTTGACCATTGACATGTGCTGGAGAACATAGAAGTTCTAGAGAAAACGCTTCTCTAGGCATTTGTAGGTCCTTCTTTGGTCATTTTCTGACAGTTCTTGATCATAGAGATGCACTGGAGAACCTGGAGATTCCTAGAGAGTTGTTTTCCCAGGTAGAAAGAATAGTTTTTATTTTATTTGCGGTTTTTCCACATTCACAGGGATCCTTCAACCCAACCCCAGTGAATGGGGAGAGACCACTGTATCTCCTTCATATCTAACAGCGTAACTTTTTAAAAATTACACATAGTAGAAGGCAACTTTGTTTTCGATCTTGATACAGTCTGCTATCAAGATATCAAATATTAACTAATTTCATGCATTACAAAGTATCATTCCCAAACAGATTACAAACTATGTGCATTCCAAATAATATCTCAGCCTAAATCATGTGCATCCTCATAACAGTTAGTTATAATTAGCTCAAGGTTATGGCATTTGCACACCCTCCCTCTGTTCCAATTACCTACTGCAAATTAAAATCAGTCTGGAAGTGAAATTTATGTGATCACCATAAAAGTGCCATTTTAAGATTACTTCAGAAAGCTCAAAGCAGACAAATAATCCCCAAAGCAGGAAAAGCAAGTGTTCTTTTTTTCTCACAGCTATGGAAGGCAGAAAACTGAAAATGATATGGAATATAGATCTACATCTTTTCTGGAAGATATTAATTAAAGCCAGTCAGCCTACTCACTTACATTCATATTTTGTCTTTCTACTCCCTTTGTCTCCAGAAGACACTTTCTTCCAACTGAAAAAAAAGTACGGTACTGTACCACTATCCCATTTTCTAATTTTTTGCCAGTCATGGTCCACTAAAGTGAATAAAGACATACACAACCCTAGTTCCTTTGCACACCAGGGCCTAAATCCAACTGTTAATTCCAATTAGAGCAAACCCATTGCTCTATCAGTGGACCTTCTTTTAAGAGTTGACTCAGCAACTTCCCATTGATTTAATGGGTATACTTTACCTGGGATTACCAATTGGATTTAGGCCCAAGTTTGTTTTTTTTAAGCATCAGAAGTTCTAGGGTTGTCAGAGTGAAAACTGGGATGGGATCTTGTTCTTGTAATGGTTGTGCAGAAGAGGAAATTTCAATAGATGTTGCTTGTTGCCTGGTTGTGTGACAAGCAACACTTGCTGAAATTTCTTCTTCTACCCAACCATTAAATAGTACATAGAGAGATCTTGTAGCACCTTTTGAGACTAACTGAAAGAAAGATATTGGCAACATGAGCTTTCATAGGGCCTGTACAGACTGCCAGAAATAATCCAGCTTGAGACCACTTTAACTGCCCTGGCTCAGTGCTAGGGAATCATGGGAACTGTAGTGGCACCAGATCTCTCTGACAGAGAAGCTCAATGTCTCAGAAAAAACTACAGTTCCCATGATTCCCTAGCACTGAGCCAGGGCAGTTAAAGTGGTCTCAAACTGGATTATTTCTGACAGTCCGTACAGTCCTATAGACTTCAGTCTACTTCCTCAGTCTACTTCTTCAGACTTTAGTCTATTTCCTCAATGCATCTGAGGAAGTAGACTGAAGTCTATGAAAGCGCATGCTGCCAATTTCTTTCTCTAAGTTAGTCTCAATGGTGCTACAAGTTCTCTCTATGTACTGATTCTACAGACTAACATGGCTCGAAGTAAGCCACCTTGATTGCCTTGGCAAAAGGCAAGGTACAAAAATAAAGTTTATTATTATTATTATTATTATTATTATTATTATTAGTACTACTACTACTACTACTACTACTATAGCTTTGAATTCAACCACTAACAGTATACAGAAGCCCACTCCACAGAAGCTCTCTCCTCTTCTCCTCTCTGGTAAACTAAGCAGTTCAGTAAAAAGTTCAGTTCTGTAAAGGAGCCAATCTAGGTACCTCTTTGTGGTTTAGAGCAGTGCTTCTTGGGCTATTTGATGTGGAGGCTGGCAGTTATTTTTCCCCCCAGTGTGCCAGGGAGCTGCACCATATTTGTGCCCATTGAGTATAATTCTTTCTCTCTTTCCTGAAAAATTTCCAAGGACCTACGTACAATGGCTTGAGGACCAACACCAGTCTAAGGACCACAACTTTGAGTAGCATTGGCTTGAATGCGAGAGAGAGAGAGCCAGCACACTGGAACCTTGCTATCAGAGGCTTCTGCCTTCAACAAAGGTAAAGCAATTTCTTCTAATATTGGGACTGATTGGCATGCTTTACCCCTACATCACTTAAAGTTTTCCTGATGCAAAACATGAAGACTTCTTGGGAAGGTCAGCATTCTCTACCTGCATAGGAGCCTGAGGCTTCACAAAGGAAAGAGACATGCTGGATTCCAAGGAAACATCTTCTTTAGATTACAAATGGACAGTATATTTCCTTGGCTTGCAACATTTTCCATGACCACATGGCCAAAGGGGGAGAAGCCAGCCTGCAGACAGCCCTCCCCTAACATCTGAACTGATATCAGAAACAGAAAATGCAGGCCCAAGACTAACATCTTCAATTTTTTTCTCCTGTTTGCCTGATGAAAAAGCCAGTGTGACTTCGAAAGCTTGCAACATGTAATTGTGCATTTTGGTTGGCCCAATAAAGGTATCAATGTTTGGATGTTATTGGTTTGAAAGTTGTGAAAGAAGTAGCTAAAGACCATACTATGATGCTGTTCTCAAGGCTGGAGGCAGCCTAACAGCAATAGCTGTAGGAGGACTGCACTTGTCTCAGGATGAAAAATATATGAGAGGACCTTGCCTGCTACTGATCCTATAGGGCCCTTGACTTTGGGAAGAAATGACAATAGCATCCTGAGGGAAGGGTGGATAAATGCTTGCAGCTTGCAGCTTGCAGCGGGCGATTGTTGCCTGAGGCCAATCATTAACTTGCCTCAGGTCCATGGCAACTTCAACCTGGACCCACAATAACCAACAATATCCTCATGGCAGAGTTAAAAATCTGTCCGAGTGTGGCCTATTATATCTAAGCCTGATCTGAAGACAATCCCTCTTAACATAAATGTATATGAGAACCATCTTTATTTGTAGTCAAATCGTTCTGAGTTGTACTGAACTGTGATTGTCTACCAGAGGAATACACACTGCTGGCGAAATGGATTCTACCTTCCCTCTACAGCCTCCCAAACATTTGGGGTAGGAGGAGGAAAAGCAAGGAAATATTCAGTTCTCACAGTGATCCCCAAAAGAGATCAGTATTTAGCAAGCTGTTCCTTAAGGCTTGAGCAATCAGGACTAGTAGATGCAGTTGGCTCCCACCCTCTTTGGCGGTGTTGTCGTTTTACTGTGTAAATATCCCCCTCCCAAAATAACTCCAGCAGAATTCAGACTTCTTTCTGGGATAATAGAATTTGAAACCATGTTAGCGACAGCATGTATCAGAGAACAAAAGACCTGGGGAAAGCATATCACTTGAGAAACATTTAAAAATGAAATCTGACAAGCCAGCACAAGCACGGGAAATAAAAATCACGTGAATGGAACAGATGACCCACTAGCCTCTTTCCAACAGCCTCTTTCTGTCAGCGATCAGTGAAAACCTCATGTACATTCAAAAGCTCATTCAAGTTCAGAGCTGTCGAGGGCAGGGAAAGAAGTGACTGAAAGGCCTGTCAGGGAAATTTAACCTGACATATTAGAGAACCCACAGAGACTAGTGTCCAGGCAGAAGCTAGCTAACCACAAATACTGATGGCTATATGCTAAAAAAAAGCAACAGTTCTTCCACCATCTTTCTTTATCCTGAAGGGAAAGCCCCAGTTATCATAGTCTGAGAGAGACCTCTGGGAAAGATTAGGAAGCTCTTCCCTAAGGTCTAAACAAACAGAACTAGTAAAAAACAAACATGGGTAATCTTAGAATCCCCCCCCCTTTGTTTTGCACAGAGTAAGCTTGTGGATGGTCATCTGCTAGGGGTGCTTTGATTGTGTATTCCTGCATGGCAGGGAGTTGGACTGGATGGTCTCTTCCAATTCTATGATTCTGTAATTACCAGAGTGCCTACAGAAGCATAGGGAACTGCCTGATGCGGTCTCAGAAGACTTCTCTGTTAGAAGACTGCCCTATAGCTCCACTTGGGTGATTCTGCAGCCCCCATCTCTAACCACTGCTGAATTTCCCACTGAACCTCAGAGTATGGACAGTGTTGTGATGGTATAACTACCATAAATTTTCCATTACTACAAAGCATGCAAGGAGCATGCATCAAGTTTCCTTGCTGAAATGCACTCCTGAAAGGCTCCCAGGAGAGTGATTCAGTTTCCAAAAAAGGCGCAACTCCTTGAAGGCTTTGTTTTAAAGGAACATTTAAGGGGGGGGGGGAGAGAAGAACCACCATAGCACCAAATTCAGTAGTGTGGTGGCAAATTTGATGGTTCAGAAAAAAGAGGGAGCAGGCCTTGGTGGGGTGGAGACGGCCATGGTCGCTCTGGTAGATGACCTTCGCCTGAGCTTCAACAGGGGAAGCGTGACCCAGTTGGTGCTTCTGGATCTCTCAGCGGCTTTTGATACAATAGAATAGATCATGGAATCCTTCTGGAACGTCTGAGAGAATTGGGAATAGGAGGCACTGTTCTTCAGTGGTTCCACTCTTTTCTCTCAGGCAGATTCCAGAGGGTAGCATTTGGGGACAGTTGCTCGTCTAAAACAGAGCTGAAATATGGCATTCCTCAAGGCGCCATAGTGTCTCCGATGTTGTTTAATATTTACATGAAGCCGCTGGGAGAGATCATCAAGAGACATGGAGCAGGATGCTACCAATATGCTGACGATACTCAAATATTCTGCTCCATGTCTCAGTCAGATACCATGATGGCAGATGGCAGTTCTCCCCTCAATCAATGCCTTGGAGCAGTAATGGACTGGATGAGGAAAAACCGACTCAAGCTGAATCCAGACAAAACGGAGGTACTTATGGTAGGGGCCCCTAAACCAGAGATTGGGTTGCGACTGCCAGTTCTGGACGGGGTCACGCTCTCTGTTAAGGATTGTGTCCGCAGTCTGGGGGTGCTCCTAGACTCGTCACTTCACATGACAGATCAGGTGAATGCGACAGTCAGGAGTGCTTGCTATCAGCTTCGGCTGATACGACAGCTGCACCCATTCCTGGAAACAAGGGACCTAGAGACCGTAGTACATGCACTGGTAACCTCACGACTCAACTTCTGTAGTGCACTCTACATGGGGCTACCCTTATACCTAACTCGGAAACTGCAATTGGTACAAAATATGGCAGCCAGGTTGATCACCGGAAGATCTAGGAGTGATCATATTACTCTGATTTGAAAATCTCTTCACTGGCTGCCTACTGGTTTCCGAGTACAGTATAAGGTGTTGGTAATGACCTTTAAAGCCCTACATGGCATGGGCCCAACTTACCTAAAGGATCGCCTTTTCCCATATAATCTGCCCCATTCCAGTGCTACCTGGAAAAGGCAAAGGCTGACTACACCAACTTTTGTATGCAAAGCATGTGTTCCTACTAGTGAACTACAGATCTCCCTGCTGTGTTCAATATGCAAAACACTACAGAATAACATGCTAAGCATTTTTACAACTAGCAGGATAGCAGTCATGGGAGTCCAGTACATCTAAGGTTTTGAAACCCTTTGATTCCCATAACCAAGGTAAGATTTACAACAAGGGGACTCTTAACAACAACAACAACTAGAGCATGAAGAAAGAGGTTTACATGAAATGTAGAGCTTGAAATGTTTACTATACCAGAACTCGACTAGTTCTCAGATGGCAGATGGCAAACTGATGTGAAATGATATGGATCAGAGAATGTAAAAAAAAAGAATGAGCTGAATGCAAAAGACAGAAGAGAAAGAGTCATTATTAGATGTTATGGAAAAGAATGTAACCATCAGTATTTCCCTACACTGATAATAAGGAAAGGAAGAGACAGATTCATAGTATGAGCCACAAATCAGTTTAGCCAGAATGCCTGTCATAATCCCAAGTGCAGCCTAATATGTTTAAACCTTAAAAACTACTAGGATGTGCTTTTCCTCAGGAACAATATACTAAAGGGGAACTAGCTCAGAAGCTAACTGACTGCTTTCAAAAAAGACCTAAAAATAAAACCATTGTAAAGAACATTTCATAATTCTTGCTCATTGTGTGTCTTTTTTAGAAATGCTGTGTTCTTAGCTATAATGAAACATTTTCCCCCAAGAACATCAATCTATAGAAATCCATTTGTCAGTGAACACAATACATAGTTACCCTAAACAAATGAATCCTTCACATCCTTCATGCAACCAGCTTTTCTTTAAAAGTTAAAGGGTTTTTTTTTTCTTAAGCCATCATGTGAATATATCAGAATCAAAGTATCATGCAAATTGCTTTTAGTGTTTCAGTTTTGTTGGTTAGAGGAGGTTATTGGGATGAAAAACATGAATTATAATGGTGATTATTCCTAAATCATAACTTGCAATTGTGCTTACATTATTATGTTAGTTTGTAAATTGAAATACAAATATTTTAATTTATTCCTTTCTCATACTAAATAAATTCAACAAAGCATCTCAGAAAACAGACAATTAGCTAAAATTGATTAAAGGAAATAGTTGTCTTTCTCTAAAAATTCATTTCTAGACTTTTGTTGTTGTTATTACCAGCAATTCATAAATGGCAAGTATTCCTTTAACCCCTGTTTTACCATTTTTCAAGGATACATCCTTTTCATAATTAATTTAAGACCAAAAAGGCGTAATATATTGTTAATGTAAAGCAGGGGTAGGCAACCTAAGGCCCGGGGGCCAGATACGCCCCCCCAAGGCCTTTGAACCGGCCCCAGGCCGGTCCTGCCACCGCCGCCCGCCATGATGATATTAATTATTGTTGTTATTACTTGTTCTTGGGGTTTTCTTGGCAAAATCTCCACAGGGGTTTTGCCATGGCTTTTCTGGGGCTGAGAGAGTGTGCGTGCATATTTTTTAATTTTCTTATTTTTATTTATTTATTTATTTATTTATTTATTTATTTATTTTTGGTGCTTCAGCCCCCCAATTGTCTGAGGGACAGCAACCCGGCCCTGGCTCAAAAAGGTTGCCTACCCATGATGTAAAGTCACAGTAGCTGAAGATATTTTTAAATATCATATACTTGCAGAAAGAAGTCCAATCTTTTCACCTATATACATGAGTAAATAATTTGACCCCCCCCAAAAAACCATCTAGGAATCCAAAACTGTTTGCCAGTAAATGGGAACCATACTGTGATGGTTCTGAGAGCCAATGTTTTCCCCAGGATTCTCTGGTAGCTGCATGGATTGACAAAAAATAAAAAAAATTAAGTCCTAAAATCAGAATTGGCTAGAAGTTCACTTCTTGTTTAGAAAAAATAGGAATGTTTTTATATTAAACAATGCAGGGGGAGATTAATTGTTATTTCCAGAAGCTATTTAGCCAGCAAAACCTTGATCAATATCCTGTTTAGTATTTTAAAATGTGGGTAGTTTGAAAGGAATTTGTTAGTTAGTGTACAAACTTTCCAGAGTGGAACTAGACCAGAAAATAATAACAGCAAACATGAATCCCATGTGGAAAGGGTAGCGCAGTGTGACCATGTCTGAGCCAAAAAAAAAAGAGCCAAAATTCCAAAGCATCCTGTTTTATGTTTCAAAAACATTATGCTGGTGCATGCTGTCTCCTCAGATCTGCCTGGTTCCTTCAGCGTCTGATCAGTTCCACCTAATTCTAGTGAGAGTCACTTCAGAAAACAGGAATTCACCAGAAAGAAAAAGCTTAGTGTTGGGCAAATGGATATTCTAATGGGGTGTGTGGGCTGCATTTTTTATCTTTATGGTTATGTTTTAAAATGATGTTACACTATTTAAAATACTGGTTTTAACAATTGAGTAAGTAGACTGAAGTCTACAAAAGCTCATGCTGCCAATTTCTTTCTTTCAGTTAGTCTCAATGATGCTACAAGATCTTTCTACATACTGTTTCTACAGACTAACAATATCTTTGATTTTAATATGATCATTTATTATTGTTATTTTTAACTTTTTTATAATAAGTTTTCAGTTACATTTTGTTTTAACCCTGTTGTCATATATATTAATTAGTCAATTAAATAGTTACATCCAAACTGGGACATCTGGTTAGTCTTTCGTCTAGCAAGCCAGAGTCTGAGGCCAGTTTTTAAAATGGAGCTATGATTCTTCTCTTGCTTTGCAGAAATGTGGCCACTGATTGGACTTTAAACATAATGTTTCTGAACATTATATATAATGCATATATTATTTAATATCTACACATGGACAATATTGGAAGGGAGCAGAGTGAGAGAGAGTTCTAGGCACTGAGAAAACTATTAAAAATGGAATACAAATACCAAAAAACTAGGTCAAAGTACTTGGGTGAAAATTAATTTCACTGGAGCCTGCCAACATTCCCAAAGGATTCTGCCATTAGGTCTGAGTAGGGCTGATGAAAGGAATGTGTAAAAAGTGAGAGTCAAGGAATGGCTACTAAAGATACTTCAAAGTCATGCAGAAATGGGACAGAGAAATGGGAAAGGTTTCAGACTGTCACAGATACAGGTATTTGCAGAAACTAATATTCCAAGCAAGTAGTTTTGTGCATTACTCATAAGGAAATGGGAGCTCAGCAGGTTTGAAGATATTTGAGCCACCAAAACACTAGAAGAACCCTGAATTAGATCATCTCTATTTTCCCTACATGGCCTAATACCCTAATGGCACCAAATCCCACCTGATCTTGGAAGCTAAGTAAAGTCAGCTCTCATGATTGCTTGGATGGGACACTGCTAATGAATACCATGTCCTGTATGGTATATTTCAAAGGAAGGAACTGGCAAAACTACCTCTGAATATTCCTTGCCCAAGAAAATCATGAAAAATGTATGGGGTGGTCATAAACTGACAGGTAACTTGAAAGAGCACATGCACACACACACATTTTCCCCTATACTTGTGCCTTTTAAGAGCATACCCCTGTGTGTAATGTTACTAAATTCACCATAATACTGATATGAAGGATAATAATTTGATTAACATCAATGGAGAAATTATAATGGAACAAAACAATACAAAACACAAATTAACCTCTCACATTTTTCAAGTGAAGTTAAACTGCAGAGCTGCAGACTTTACTGCTTTGAAATGGGAACAAAATTTTTGTCATTGCAATTCCAAATAATCATATAATGTCATACAATTCAGAAAGCCTTTTCCTATAGAATTTCCTTGTTACCTTACAAATCATTTCCAGGACATCCCTTGCTGTGTCTCCAGGGTGCACTACAGTCAAAGCAGACTGGTTATTTGGCAGGCAGTACCAGGATGGTGTGAAATACTCATGAACCCAGATGTCAGAGTCAGGATTATGTGGGTGGACAGTAGTTAGTGTCACTTCTTTCTCTCTCTGTAGAGAAAAACACAAGTGTCAAAAATACTTTTGGTGTAATACAAGCTATTATTTGTCCATTAATAGCAAATGTAGATATACAAAATACATCTTTGTTTTTGATACAATTGAATTACAAAATTAAAACATTATATTACAGGTTGGTGACTGGTTTTCATTTCCCAGAAACTACCAGGGACCATGCTCAACTATGAACTAGCAACCACACAAACAAACTCACAGCCCAAAAATATATAGTGAGTGTAGTGCAGTAGGAAAGATTTAACTTCATTCCAGTTGAAATGACATCAAGGAGAATTGATGGGAAGTAATGAAGCTGCTGTAGATCACTCTGATGGAAGGAAGTTGTAGATTTACTCTAATCTTAACCATATTGCTCACTTGGATGTGAACAAAGCTAAAGCTTGCACTAACTCCAGTAAAGTTACTTAGAATTGTAGAATGATAGCATTATAGAATCTTAAGAGGTGGAAGGGGCTGCTGTATCCCTGAAAGATGCCCATCTGTTTAAAGACCTTCAAAGGAGAGTCTACCACTCCATGAAGCAGCCTACTCCACTGTCAAACAGTTCCTACAGACAAGAAGATCTTCTTAATGTGTAAGTGGAACCCTTTTCCTTGTAATTTGAATCAACTGGTTTGTGTTCTAGTCTCTGGAGCAGCAGAAAACAAGTTCACTTGATTTTCTACATGACATCCCTTCAGATAATTAATGATTGCTTTCATATCACCCAGTCTTCTCTTCTCCAAGCTACACTCACACAACTCCCTAAGTCATTCCTCATAAGGATTGGCTTCCAGTCCTTTGATCATCTTGTTCATCCATTCTCTGGGCGTGTTCTAGCTTATCAACATCATTCCTGAGATGTGGTGCCCAGAACTGGACATATTATTCCAGGTGAAGCCTGACCAAGGTAGAATAGAGTGGCACAATTTCTCTTGATTGGACAACTATGCTTCTATTGAAGGAGGCTAAAACTGCATTGGATTTTTTGGCCATCACATCTCACTTTTGACACTGCATGGAAAGGTGCTCTGGAATCCTCACAGCTGCTGTAGCTGTAAACAGATGTTGGATGGTGGTGTTAGGAATACTGACAGAAGCCATCAAATGTTAGCAGTGGCAGAAAGACATACAGCACTGGTACATACATATATATGCCTGTGGGTTAGTATAAGAGCTAACCTGACCTAAGGGCTGAATTCAGACTTGTGAGAATTGTCAGTCACCCATTTGCCATCCCCCTTTCTTTGGTATAAGTACATTCCTTGAATCTCTACATTGCCTTGAGTCCCTATATTGGGAGAAAGGCAGGATATAAGAAAATAAAATGAATAATAATAATAATAATAATAATAATAATAATATCATGCTTGCATTCTACTTGCATGTAAACATCCATGTGTATGCACAGACAAATACACACACACACATGTGAGTGCACGCCCATGCACACATACACACACACAGTGCACACTCATAGTCAATGGGCAAATTTCCTTGCATAGAATTCCTTGTGTACATTGGATTGACCACAGAATTTAAATTCAGTGGCAAGTATATACATACAGGAGGCCATTAGGAGATATAAATTAAACAAAAACAGATACTATTGTTCTTAAGTTAAAGTTAGAATGTTCTTCTATTAACAAGGTAGAAAGAAAGGTGACTATGGAATTAGCTGGACAAGGATTTCTATCATCTTTTAGCAACATTCAGGATTCATTTCAAATCACCCAGTATGCTTTTTGTAGGTTTAAGATATGACCTAAGGGATATCATTTCCAGTAAGTGATAAATATATGGAATTCCCATTAGTTTAAATGCCATTGCATTGTTAAATCCCCATTTGCTTGATTAAATATATGCCCCCTAGCCCTGACTTAATGGTTTTTCATAGCCTAGTTTCCTTTAGGGACTTATGAAGGTAGCAAGACCAAATTGTAATTACCAAAACAGAAAGTGTACACATTGATCAAGTACACATTGAACTGTGCTAATCTATTCTAATCACTTCAGATTAGTAGGGGTCCATGTGAAGTCCTTCACCACATAAATGTTTATTTCTTGTTTATACTTGTCAATCACAAATTGTGCTGCTTGCATGTCACTGTCTTCTGTGATATATATAGTCAGATTTAACATATAATTGGCTTTAATGTTCAAAAACAAAATATTACCAAATCTTTTGGCAATTATGTCAATGTAATAGTACTTCAGAGGGGGGAAAGGGTTAATTTAGGCAGAAGCAAGAAGAAAATCTGGAGAAAAGGCTACCAAACCCTTCAGGTATGCTGTTGAGGAAAGGGCCTTTGCCTTGAAGTCCAGCCTCACATCCCACACCCTAATGAAACATAGGTAGCTTTACATTTAGGGTAACTAGGCATTAAATTAGTATGGTGGAAGAGGGCTATCCATAGTGGAGACTTGTGGTTCTGAGGTCAGTGAGATGGGAAATCCACTCCAGGTTTTAATTTAAACTTTAAAAGCCGTATCCATGGTACTGTGCTGTATCCTTCAAACAGTTCTTTTAAAATTCCAATGAAAGCTTGGACTAGATTTACGAGATCAATCACACTGGAAATCACACTTGCCTTCATAGGCCTCCACTGAAAGAAGACCCTCCCCATTTTGCTCTCTGTGCATATGAACAATCAGAGTTACATGCTTATTGCATATAATGTGAGATTAAATTACAGGAAGGCATTGTTGGAGGGACATCAGTAGAGTACTGGTCCTTACTGAGAGATAGAGGAGAACTTTGCTCTCAAAAAAGACAACTCTGCAGAGCTTAACATTAGATGCACAGTCCAAAATAAACTTTCTTTAAGTACTTTCCCCTCAGCCTTTTCTCCCAATCCTTTTTCTTTTTTACTCAGATAGATAGATAAGACAAACAGACAGACAATAGACATGAGAATCAGTTTTGCAAAGGCTGCACTCTGGTTGTAAATTCCTTCTGGAAGTTGAGAGGTTTGGGTTATAGCATTATATATATATATATATATATATATATATATATATATATATATATATATATATATATATATATATATATATATATATATATATATATATAACATGGGTTAGAACAGGCATAAAAGTGTCAGAAAGAATGCTCAATGAGGGTATTTAGCAAGTTTATAGATATTTTAAAAAATTCAAGGCATGTGAGTAAAATGAAAGACCAGAAAGCTTGTTTAAAAGCCTTTGTATTTATGCCTATGGCCTATCTATCATGGGAGGGATAGAATAATAAATATAATACTCTGCATGAAAGATTTCCAGAGGCATGTAGTTGGTGGAGTCAGAATGTTGGGGTTTTATTATTTTTTTCATCTGACTTAACAGGACAATATATACATATTTATAATCTTGCATGTTTTGAGGGGGGGCACCCTCATATTTATAATGGCATGTGTTAACAAAGATTTGACCTAATATTCTTCACACACAAGGGTTTACATCAGTGGCAACCCTGTTGTTAACAGAATCAGAAATCTGCTCATCTCCAGTCCACACCAGCCATGGAACAGGCCTTGCTCATTCAAGTACCAGTGAATGGTTAGGAGCTTTCCTCTCTGCAGCAGTCTCAGAGCTGAGCAGTGCCAAGTTCCCTGTACCTTGTGTTTGGCTGAACTTCAAAACAGCCTGTCATCTGGCAGAGCTTTGCTGCTCTATGACTTGCTCTTCCCATCAGGATTTCACTTCTCTTTATTTAATTCCAAAAAGAATGAGTTCCATTCTAAAAACAGACTCACAAGCTAATGCAGCTTGTTTGTGCAAATCATGTAACATCACTTTATTTTTACCTTGTTTTCTTGTACTGTGTCATCAAATATTCCTTCTAAAGATTTCTTTATGGAATCAGCTCCTTCACCAAACACCTGCAGAGGTAAAAAAAAAAGGGGGGGATATTTTAAAATACAATAGGATGATGCAAAGGTTTTCTAAATTTAGATGTATCTCATGTTGTTGGAACAAATCAAAGATCATGGGTTTTTTTTTTTTATCATATTGATTGAAACCATTCTTTCCAGCCTAGGAATACAGCCAAATGCAAATGTTATCTGGACTACTTAACCAAGGCTCTAAAATAATAGCCAACTTAATCAAGGACCTACTGAGAGCCATTAAAGGAAGTTAGCAGCAGTGGTACTATTTGAATGAGAAGTGAAAGAGTACCAAGCAAGGAAGTGAGGAGTATTCTCAGAAACGATTAGTAAACTGTGGCCAAATACTTCCTATGCCTTCAACACATTAAAAATAGATTAAATTAGGGGTAGGAAATCCTTTTTTTGTCAAGGGCCACATTTTCTAGTGAGTAATCTATCAAGGGCCAAATGTCAATTATGGGCTACATTGAAGACAAAAGTGGGAAAGACCTAGAGTAAAAAACTCTGGTCAGCCATTTTCCACAACCCATTTTTCTCTCCTTTTTGTTGTCAGTTTTTATTTCTCTCTCCTCTTCCTTTCCACCAAGGGGCTGCCAGGGAAAGGACAGATCTTTGCCAGATGGCTTTAGATATTCAGCCAAATGCATTATGAAATTAACTAATAATCTACAAGGAATACAGGTCGCCAACCTATATTATACGTAATCGCCAATCCCACACCGCCTGGGTGTAGTAAGGAACTCACTGTAAGTCTGGCAGACTTGGTTCCTGCATTGTGTGAGAATATAGAGTTCATGGATTGCGTAAAGGAAAGAAAAACTACTGAAGATTTACAGGGAGTCAAATTTATTAAAATAGCCACACCCTTCTTTAGTCAACCTGGGATAAGATCCTATAATTTCCATTTCTCAGTTTAAAGGGAAAAAATTCACTGAATCTCCCACTGCAGCTTGGCTTTGAAGCAATCATCATCCCACTTCTATATTTACTTGGTTTAAAAAAAAAAAGCTGAGCTTCTCTAGCACATTTAAATGTAGAACATGTGTATGTGTGTTCCTCCAGGTTTACTATAGATTTATGGCACCTCCATGAACCTCACAGGGTTTTCTTAGAAAAGGAATATTCAGAGGTGGTTTTGTCAGTTATTTTCACTTAAATACAGCTTACAGAACCTAGTATTCACTGGTGGTCTCCCATGCAAGTACTAACCAGAACTGACCTTGCTTAGCTTTCAAGGTCAGGTGGAATCTGCTGCCTTTAGGGTATTTAGGGCAATGTAGAATGTAGGAAGTGGAAATGGAAGCTCTGCTGCTTTTCCATTTGCAAAGATCATCCTAAGACAGTGAAGTTCTGAGGTGCACAGTTTCCCTTTGCAGGCAAGGACTGCAAGGAAGCCAGCACTTTAGAATTACATGCATCAGGCAAGTAAATTGCCATTGGATCTATTAGATCAAAGGAAACATTTTTTCTGTAGTTTTTAAAAATTTTTGGTTGATGGAGATGTATACTCAGGGGATTAAAAAGTTGTTTGAAATGCTTGAAGAAAAGAAGAACCAATATGGTTGTGAATTAGATTACTTTTTTGCAGATAAACTATACCCTGATATAGACAGAAGAAGAGGGAACACAATCACAGATGAACCATACCCAAAGCCACCTATTACTGAACAATCATATGTGGGCCCCATCTGAAACCTCCTCCTCCTCCGCACATGAATAAATACTACAAACATTATTCTATACAGGTACTCCTAAAGCAAAAACTGGTGAGCAGAATATTTCACAGATAATGCACTGAAATACAGAAATGGAGACTAGTATTTTATATGCAGTTCAATAATTCAAGGGCAGCTGGTGGTTCCCCTGTGAGTCCATTCTGAGGTTTAATCAAAATTTTAAAGTACCTGAATCAAAGGTGTTGAATCTATTTTGAAGACAGCTCCTTTAAGGTTAAGATTACAATCTGGAGTGGATCCACCACCTCAGTGAAATGGAAGCCAGAAATTACCACTGCTGTAAGAATTCCTGCATAACTTGTCTTGGGTTCTATTCTTTGTCTAAATCCTTACTGCCTTTTAATCAACTGCAGTTGAATTTTGTGGTTACAGAACTCCTTGAAAGTACAGCTTCTTCTTATTAAAGAAACAAGCTTTGTCCTAGTAAGAGCAAAGTATAAATAATATGCATACAACTGAAAGCAATGTTATTGCTTGCAGAATGAAACCTCAGTTTTCTGCCTGGTTGATCAAGGCAAGACCAGGACATGGCCCCATGAAACATTATGCAAAGGTTCCTGCCATTTAACTTGGTTGTTGAAACTGGAATTATTTTTTTCAATGCTAGAGGAAGAGGTGATACTGAGACAATGTGTTCTAAGGGCATCTTTACTTTCTCTCTTGACCACAAACAGTTTAATCCTATTAATGTGGGGGGAAACTTTACAATGTCACAAGCTTTATGGAGTATAGAATGCAGCTGTCACTAGCACAAGAAAGAAAATATTATCCCTCAGGTGCCAGCCTTATCTCTAAGTAATCAGGAGAGCTATTGACAACAATTCTCAGCAGAATGTAAACACTGCTATATGAAGGAAAGAAAGAAGAGGTTTTTATTTTATTTTCTAACAATAATATGGAATATGCAAATCTGTTGATCAGGAACAAAATCACAGCAGATCTGATGGCACAACACAGGAGGACAACATTTTTGGCTTCAAGAACCATAGGTAGTGCCAGGTCAGTGGCTGCATACATGCATGCAAATATATGTGTATGTACACATGCATGTACATGCCTATGTATTTGCATGCATATGCATATACATATGCATGTATATACACATATACAGATCACTTGAAGTTGGGAAGGAGGCTTTATACAGTTTGTGCTGTATATGCACATAAGATTTACGTGCATACTCTGAAATTACTTTGAAGAATAAACAGACAAATTTGAAGAAGGTAAGATATTATTATCAGGAAAGAAGCCTGAAAATTCACCTGAATGAAGCCACTACTTAACTCAGAACAATTTGCATCTCTGAGCCCAATTTTGGATGTGCCCTGAAAATCAAAACCAGATTATCTTTGTTTTGTTTTTTCTGTGCTTATTTCTAAGACAGACTCTAAACCTAAGATCATAATCCAGAGCAGGGGTAGGCAACCTTTTTGAGCCGGGAGCTGGTCCTCCGAAGTCCTCCCGTGGCGGTGCGTGTGCTCACACAACCCCCACCGCCATGCGCAACCCCCCCACACGCTGCTGGCGCTCACGCAGCGACCTCCGCGCAGATCGTGGCCACCATTTTGATTTCCACATGCGCAGTTTGCACGGTGGCCAAAACGTGTGGCGGCGGCGGTGGCGGCGGTGGCAGGGGTCCGCCTGGGCTGGTAAGTGCAGGGACCTGGGCATAGGTTGCCAGCCCCTGATCTAGAGTTATCCTTGTTTTCAAGGCTACCTGATTAATACTTGGTCTCCCTTGCTTTTTCTTTGAAGTAGTATCCAAGCCCCAAAGAGAAGAAAATCTGCTTCTTCGTTTGCTTGCTGATCTCGACATAGCCTGTGTTCTTCTCCTGACACCGGATTCACCTGTGCGAGCTGCCACCTGTCAGTGCCATAAAATTTATTAGTCAAAAGGGTGGCAAAGATATGAAATTCCAAGGTTGACAGCACATAAGGCAACCATCTTAAAAAATTAACTGCTCTTACTTTATTCTGAAATGTTATAATAACAGTCAGGAAGTAATTAGAAATAATTAAGATGTCTTTTTAAAGACTTGCTCTTACATGAGTTCCACACAAACTGTTCCTAACAAAGGAGGGATTGAGCATGCCTGTATTAACACAGTGTTGACCAAAAAGTGTTAAAATACTGTGAGAAGATTTAAAATTAGTATGAGTCTCCTGGGAGTTCTATAAGTACTGCAGTGGAAAGGAAATACTTAATATGTTATTAGAGTAGAGAACAAAGTAGTAGAAGGGGGACTCATAATGCAATGATGCATCATTTCCATTTTTGCAATGAAAGTGACACAAGCATTGGTTTAATAGCATTTATACCTTACTCTACAGCTAGAAAGACTCTCAGAACAGCTTACATATAATTTTTGAAAAGACAACATATAAAACAATAATTGCGGACAGCAAAATACATTTTCCCTCTATACACCTATGATGAAATACAAGCACTGTTCAGACATTCTCAAGTGCACTGACTCAACATGTGAGGGAAGTGCACTAGCATGCTCCTTTCCTATCAGTTCCGCTGTTCTCCTCATCTAGAGAATGATAAGTCCAAAATAGAGCCTCTGTTATGTGTAGAAACTCCTCTGTTTCTTAGGATTCCCAGTGGCATAGAGAGCCTCCACTCAAAGTGGATAGTCTCCTCCTTTGGACACACCACTCCCCACATGAAGTGAGAGATAGAACAGGAGACAGGCATGCTTCCTCTCTCATCTGTTACATCAGCATTGTTTAAATCAGGGATGGAGGAAAAGTGGACTGCAGCCTGCAAGCAGCCCCTGGACCCCACTTTTGCCATTCCTGAAGCCCTCATCAGGGTCCCATCCCCACTGTCACCCCCATTCAGGTGCCCATTCCTGCTTTAAATGATACCTGAATAGGGCTTCTATGCCATGTAGAGCTTCAGGTCTCTCTACCATGAGGGGTGGATCTGATGACAGAGGCTGCAATATTTTGCTGATTAACTTTCCCTTCCAAACCCCCTTCACTACATCTGACACAAACCTTTGGAGCAGCTTTTCAGGGCATGTGTATGTGTGTGTGTGTGTGAAAAATTGTTCTCTTTCCTTTTCTGTAAGTAGACATGTCTGCTAAATTCAAAATCCTTCTGCAAACAGAATGACGCTGGCAGATGCAAACTACAGTAGCGAATCTGATCTACAGAATCTTGTATTCACCTAGATACCAACATCTCAAATCAGAATGAGAATCTAATAAAGTGCCAGCTCTCTCACAGCCCATACAGAGGGTGGAGTGTTATGGTAGTTTTAAAAACTGCTAAGCACAAGAAAAGGTCACTGGTATCAGATGACAAAAAGAATACACAGAATAGCCACATTATTTCTGCTTGCATTTCATATTCATTATGGAAGTGGGGATTAAAATAGGAGGAGACATAATAGAAACTGCATGTGTGAACTTCACAAAATATTTAATGTATGGTGACATTATCAAAGGTAACTCAGTAACAGGCCCTCTTATAAAATATGTGCGTGTGTGTTTGTGAACACACGTGTGAAGCAAACTGAAAGGTTATTGCCCTTGACAGAAACCAAAAATAATCCATAAGAGTTAAGAGCAAGAACAAAATACAGTGGTAGCATTTGATAACATACATATGAGCCCCTGGACAATACTGTTAGCTCAGATAGACAAAGTTTAGTCTTCACAATTAATAAGAGCAGCATGATGGCCTTTATAATAATGACTTGAAATTAAATTTATTCCATAATATTTTTTTTTAAAAAAAATTAAATGTCAGGTGAAGAAACAATGTCAGGAGGAAATTTGCCACAAAGGCAATGCTCAGCTTTTGAATGATACAGAAGCAGAGAAGCAGAATTAGCTTACCCCACTGAAATGACCAGAGGCTGCACAACAACTCAGGGCCTGTACAGACTGTCAAGAAATAATCCAGCTTGAGGTCACTTTAACTATCCTGGCTCAGTGCTAGGAAATCATGGAACTGTAGTTTATTGTGGCACCAGAGCTCTCTGACAGAGAAGGCTCAATGTCTCAGAAAAAACTACAATTCCCATGATTCCCTAGCATTGAGCCAGGATAGTTAAAGTGGCCTCAAGCTGGATTATTTCTGGCAGTCTGTAAAGGCCCTCAGTTAACATTCTTATAAAAGAACCAAGTGATTTCTATTTTAGCAAAAATAACCTCTGGCATCAGCTTAAACTCACCAGTGCATGAAAAGAAGACACTGAAAAGATTCCAAGACGGCCCATCGCATCTTTAGTTGGACGACTTGCAAAAGCAAGCAATGTTTTGGGATTTGGCAATTCCCCTCCTTGGAGGCTAGCTAAGTAACAACGATACCGAAAGAGATCCATTTGAAACTGTTCCAGGTTTTGTTCCCAAACAAATATCTATAAAAAGATGTTAGAGAAGAGAAAAGAAAAAAGTAAATGGTAAACTAATTTTAAGATATGTATGTAATACATATCCAGAAATATTACATTTCATCAAGTTATGTCTTCTATTGTCCAAATTGATTACATTCCTGAGGAAGAAAGAGGGATTTAACTTTCTAAATTACAGCATAGCAGATATCTTCATTTTTGAAACAGACATCCTGAGACAACTATTACTTTGATACCAAGCTAATACGATTAACATTCCAGTTTTAATTTCCACTGAACTGCTCTTCTCTGCCCCTCCCCACACTCAGAAACTGTTTTCAGACAACAAAATTGAGATATGAAGACATCACAGCCATTAACAACAACAAAATATCTCTAGGTACTCAGAAGGAGCAGCTTAAAATCCAATGAAGTTTGCTGTCATACTAAAGAAAACAAGTAAAATACACTGGAGAATACATTAACATCTGTCAGTTGCTGAGCACCACCAGCAGTCTGTGTAGTGCAGATTGCCAGCAGGAAATACTTTCAATAGGTTGGAAATCTCCATAATGCTACAACAATAGTTTCCCTTCGGTTAAGGCTCTAGACATATTTAACAGCCCTGGTTAAAGAACTGCAGCTCCATAAAAGGGGCTCCATATGTTACTTTCCTTCAGTTACAGTGTAAGCTTAAATATATTTACTCAGAAACAAGAACTGAGCTAATGGGAATTACTTCCTGGTATGTATTCTTAAGATTATAGTTACTTAAACCTAGCCTAGGGCCCAAAACACACGAGCAAAATGACATGGATTCCGGCTGCATTTGGGGCATAGCATTCAGATGATGCATACCCCGAATGCATCCAGAAGCTGTGCTGACACCGCACCATCTAGGAAGAACCGGGCCAAGAAGGAACAGATAGGATCTGCTCCTTCAGGCGGCCTGGTTCAGGACTGCGGCGGTGATCCAGATTGATAGTTGCATGCGGCTGCAACAGCCATAGTGCAATTGGTGCCAAAGTGGCTGCACGCCGTTCTTTGAAGCCTGTCTGTTTTGGGCCTTTATTTCTATAACTAGCATTCTATAATAGTAAGGCAGGTATGCCCAAAGATTCTTTGGCAAAATCAGCCACTCTCCACCTGAAATTGGAAATGTATAGATGAGAGAGTGATCAGAATCAAAGATCTCTGAAGACAGAAGACAGTCTAGAAGTAGACTGAAGTCTACAAAAGTTCATGCTGCCAATTTCTTTATTTCAGTTAGTCTCAAAGGTGCTACAAGATCTCTCTACATATTATCTCTTACTCATGTAATTGTAAAGTACCATCTTCAATGCCAGTTACAAATGATAATATATGACAAGGCAAGAAGGAAGTCCAACATCTTCACTTTAATGGAAAATCATCACAGCAGGTGTATTTGGAAATATGACTGTATGTTATAGTTATGTACTAAATGCATAAAAATAAAGTACCTGGTCAAGAATGGTCTTCTTCTTCTTGGAGTCTCTGACAGAAGACAAACTAAGGAAATGCATTTCTCCCATTTTCTTCATCTTCTCATCCATGTCAATCTTTTGCTCTAGTTTTTTAATTTCTGTTTTCAACAGCTTGACAGTGTCTTCTTTGTGGTGCTGCCGTGCTACAGCTGTTGCACAAGCAGAATGAACTGCGGTAATCCAGTTCTCCAGTTCTGTTTGACTACAAGTCTTAAAAACAAACCCACAGAAGTCAGAATCTTCACATTGCTTGTTTTTAAAGATAAAAACTTTTCTCTTGATTTTGCTTGTAACAGATTCTATTCAGTGTGTCCGCACATGTACCTATGTGCTTATTTGCCCTTTCTAACATATCACCCTGTATTTGTAATCAATACTACCAATGGAAACAATGGAAATTAGAACTACAAATTATACAGTTAGAGGGCTTTGTAGAACATCAAAATACTACAATAATATTCAGCTCATCACTGAATAAAATGATTTAGAATGAAATCATTGAATACAATGATTTAGAATGAGATTTCCTGGTAGGAACCAGGGTGCATGTCCTTACATTTTTGTAGCATAATTGGTAGCCTGTAACAAATAATAAATCACTTAATGAACACGGTGTCCATTGATATTGTAACCATGATAAAAAGTATACCATTTCCCTGCTGAGAAAGCTTACAATAATCAATTGTTATGTCTTCACAATACCTCTGTGAGACCACTGTGCTTTAGAGGTGAAGAGGGAAACCAATAATGAACACAAGAGTGTACATCAAAGAACAAAAGACTTGAGCTTCACTAGATCTTCTATGATTTTGAACATAAGGAAACATATGCTGTACTCCTGGTAATGTTATCATGATGGATGGCAACAAATGTGTGTCTTAAAAAATATTTTTTACTCCTAACTGCTGCAGAGAATGGCTTACAAAACAGAAAGCCTTGTGTCTCTGATTTTTGAGATACGAGATGTGTTCAACATCCCTGAATAGTTGGAGAATTGAATAAGACTGGATGTAAAATGCCCTTAACTGTAACTAATATCAATCTAAACACCTACTAGTATCTACACAGCTTATTCTTTCCCAAAGTGTATTTATATGGGCTTCTTTTAACAGAAACAGTTCCTTAAATGAATATCTGCAAATCATCTTGTTTTTGTTTTCCAGTGATACCAAGATAGTTAAACATTTACAAATTCTAGCACCGGCCCTGTTTTGTTCCTTAGCTGAAGGATGTTTGCATCTGACATAATTCAATTCCTACTTTGATCTGCCTCTCCTTCAGGTGGCAAAGCAGTTGTGCCAGCAGATCTCCCTGCCATCTCAAGGGATTATGCCACCATAAAAACCATTCAATTGGTAGGACTTCTGTCTATTCCTAACCCACTCCAACCTCCACATCTTTGAGTTAGGATTTCACTGTTAAGTCTGCACTGGCCACCGATGTGACCAGTGGGCCAGTGCAGACTTTAGGTCTCATATTGGAAGAAAGGGCAAATAAAAATTAATGAATAAATAAGATTCAAAAGCCAATCCAAAAATCTATCTCCTATGTGATTTTACTAGGTAGCCTATTTGATCATTTTCTTTGACTTCTTTAAGATCCATTAAATATAATTTCATCCTGTCAAAATTTGTGTAGAAGCAAATTCTAATTTTTTACAGCAGCCAATATATATAGCTGATTTTTGAATGCAAGTTAAATGGTTGGGGTTTTTTTTTAGGAAGACACCTCCAAGTGAGTTAAGAAGTCTAGAAAAAGCATGCTTTAATCACAGAAATTAGAACAATTTTTATTCACATTGTATGCAGGAAACAAGTGAAGTTTAAATTATAATGGTTCACTATATCAAAGAATTCAGCCAACAGTTATGGCAATGTTTTGACTGGACAGTCATAGAAAATGAACATTACTATTATTATTTTAAGTTGCATTTGGAGGAGAGAGAGTAGGAGGATTGAGCTATTTATACTCTCAAACTGAAAAGGCTGTTCTGCCTCTGAATGAAAGGTGAACCCTTAAAAATAAACTGCACATACCTGAAATATGAGCATGCCATTTTTAAACATTGCAAGCATTGGGTAACACCATGTGACTTACAAATTTAGTGGATTTGTGTAGGCCGCATCACAGCTGCCTCACTGAAGAGGAAATTAGTGGGATATGGGTAGCATATTTGGATGCAAGACAGTAAGAATAGATTTACAAAGAAATGCATATTTTGGCTGTACTGCACATCACTCTAAAGGAGCTCTGCTGGCACAGTGGTTATACACCGGTACTGCAGCCACAAGGTTGTGAATTTGATCCCAGGGCTCCAAGGCCGACTCAGCCTTCCATCCTTTCGTAGGTTGGTAAAATGAGTACCCAGCTTGTTGGGGGCAATTGACTTACAGATTGTAAACTGCTTAGAGTACTGAGTTCACTGTTAAGCAGTATAGAAGTGTAAATGCTATTGTTGTGTCTGTCTGTCTCCAATGTTCAGTCACTTTCAGTAGTTTCTATTCAATGTAAGTCCATCTAAGCAAGATAAGATGCTGATAACTCTAAACCACATGTATTTTATTTTATTCTCATATTATATTCATGAATTATCTGCAAAGATATATTATTACTAACATGATGTACATGGCTGAGCAATTCTCTGTATAACAAATCAAGTTGGAGGGGATTACAGTAACTTGCAGATTATTTTAAAAATTACGTCCAATCTTTCTCTCCTAATGGAAATCCATCTCTGTTTCACTATCTAAATCCTTTAAAGTTACAATGTTCCCAGCACATTGCTAACAAATAGTTTCACAAATCTAAAGAACCTACTGATATATTCTTATTCCTATTATTCATTCTGTGCTCTTTCCCACAAGATGTCACAGGAAAACCTTGCTCTGATCTTTCAGTGAGGAACTTGTAATAAATAAAGCTCTATGTTGCCACAAAAGCTTTGCACTCCAACTGACCCCTAGAGTCTTTACCCTCTATGACATTTCTTTTTGATAATCAAGGTCTCCAAACAAAATGCATTTGTAAGATTTTGCAGCATTCTATGAAGATCTAGTTTGGTCCACACCAACTATAACCCCTATGCTTCTTTTCTTCTCTTCCCGTGACCCCTTGTGACCAGTAAAACACTCTAAACAGAAAACATAACTTGTTCTTCAGGGAGAAAATAGAGGTAGAGTTAAGAAAATAAATTATTTTAGAAGAGTTATTATAACACTGCAAGAGCCCAGATGCAATTGTAACTGGGGAAAGAGTTATAACTGTCCTATACTCTAAGCAGGAAAAGACACAACATATGGCAGACTTCCACTGCTGTGAATTAAAAAGCGGGATGGGGGGGATGCCCATGGAAAACAAAGGAATAATTCCAGTTGAGACTATAGCTCTGAGGCTTTGGGGGATTGGGTCTGATTTGCAGGAATTCACTATTTAAGCCTCACTAAGCCAAATGGCTGAGAAAATATGCCATCGAAGGGAAATTAAAAGTGTGGCCACAATTTCCTTTCCATATAAATTCCCTATAGAAGTCAGGCACTAGATTATTACTAAGGTATACATTGAAATAAACAAGCAGGGTTAATTTGTGCATGTGGTTATAATAAATGAATCTGAATTATAGAAAATATACCGGTAGCTCAGCAGTGGGTTATGGTAATTATGATTTATGTCAGAAACAAGCCCTATACAGGTATTTGATACCCACAAACATTGAATGTCTTAAAAAAGCAGCAAGAACATGCAGTGCTAACCCTTCGTCAAGTGTCATCATGACTGCAACCATACACTTGACCAGATACAAGACTAGTGCCAGTGTGACAGGGACGGGGGAAACTTCTACTTAGTTCCTCAACATAGAGAGATGTCCTACTTAATGAGAATTCCTGTCCCAGTGAAAGACATTCTCTGTGTATAGAAGTATCTCTTTCAAAGGTGCATTTACTTTGTTGTGTATGTTTCTGATTTATGGCAAGGTGGGGTATATCACGGGGTATACTTGAGCTGAGTATGTGTCACTTGCCCAAGGTTTCCATGACCAAGCAGGGATTCAAACCCTGGACTTCAGAGTTGCAGTCCAATGCTCAAACCACTATACCATGCATTTACTACAAACCCCAAAATTTGGAATCACCTCTAAACCTGTGTCAAAGTTCTGCAATTGTTGTGCAACATTTTGCAATGGAAATGTTTTGCAACAGACCCCAAACTGCAAAACAGCAAATCTTTGGTATAGGTTTGGAAGTGACTACAAATTTCCAGGTTCATAATAAATGCATCTCCCTTTTAAATCAAGACCATTAACAATTTTGGCTGGGTTGGCATGGCTGGCACATACAACTGGATGTGTGTGTTTAGCTATTCTCATTTTTTATTATATTGTTTGTGGTCTCTTCACTCGTTTTGTACTCACAAGGCAATAATGTGGCTAAAAATATATTTTAATTTCCTAAATATAATTTTGGGAGAATACATTTACACAACACACGCAAACAGTGCGTTTGACTTCTGACAATTTTCTTCTGGAATTCAGATGGATGCAGTTAATCATTTAAAATATATATTTATTAGTGTGGTTAATAAACAGGTCTTTTATAAATGACTTAGCAAAACATTTCAGCTTCTGGCTTTTTCTGTTCCTCAAAATCAAAGTGAACTGTACCTAAGATAAGAGTTTAGAACATTCTATTGTAAACAAGCGAAAGTGGGTGATGGTATTAAGTATTATCTACTAGATTGAGAACATGTAGTGTTAAAGTCTTAAGTCTCTGGATCAAGAAATTTTACCTTATAACCAAAGTACTAGAAAGAAGGGGCATCTTAGTTCTAAATACAAACAAATCAGAGTTGTCCCAGTTAAAATGTCTAGCTACTGGTTGCTCAAGCTTCTTGTCTGGATTTCAGATTTATGATTCCTGAAATGTTTATTTAAGTACGTGCTTGTTTTTCATACCCACAATGGGGAGGGGGGTTGCCACAACTTTTTATTGTCCTGATGTGTAACCTATACTTGGGACAAGAGGGCATTGTGAGTGCAGAATGCACTCAAGTGGAAAGGGGATGAGACAAGGCTGCATTTTGTTATCTTGTTTAATTTATACAGAAAAAAAATCATATGTAAAGATGATTTAGACTTGGAGGAAGGAGGCATGAATTGGAAGTGTGCCAGTGTGGTGTAATGGTTTGAGCACTGGACTATGACTCTGGAGACCAATGTTCTAATTCTTGATCAGCTGTGGAAACCCGCTGGGTGACATTGGACAAGTCATGCCCTCTCAACCTCAGAAAAAGGCAAAATCCTCTCTGAACAAATCTTGCCAAGAAAACCCCATGACAGAGTCCCCATAAGTCAGAAGTGACTTAAAGGCACACAATAACAACACCCTCTCCACAAAACAAGGTATCCCCTTGCCTCAACAACTCTAATTGCAGTTGGACTAGCCCTGGGAAATTGCTCATCAGACTCTGAAAGGAAGGAATAGCTGTAGGGATGTCATTTACCCGAGGAGTGCAACTGTGGGGATGGAGGAATGAAGTCACTGCCCACTTAAATAAGAACACTGCTCCTACAGTGAAATTTTCCTTTAGTGCCTGGATTTGGGGGAAGAATTTTCATTAGGGGGGCACCCTCATTTTGTTTCCTCCTTCTAGGCAGGCCGACCTTAAGTAAGATATTGCAACTTGCCAGTAGGTCGCTGTGAAGAAAATGTGGGCACATGAAACAAGGCAGCTAACTGTAGTGAGCTGATAAGTTTATGTGCAACCCAATTACAAGTCCTTCCTTCCTTAGAAAGTATGATGCCCAGTGCTTCCCCACTAGCTGCATCTTCTGTAAGTGTCCAGTCTGTCATGTACACTCTCTATAGGGGAGAACAGAGAGTTAAAGTATGTTGATTATTATAGAGAGGTGTAGTCATTTCAGTGTTGGACTGGGACTCTGGAGACCAGGGTTCAATTCCCAGCTCGGCCATGAAACTCAATGGGTGACCTGCTCTCAGCCTCAGGGGAAAGTTTCTCTGAACAAATCTTGCCAAGAAAGCCCCATGATAGGTTTTTGCCTTGTTGTTGTTGTTGTTGTTGTTGTTGTTGTTGTTGCTGTGTGTGCCTTCAAGTCGTTTCAGACTTATGGTGACCCTAAGACAAACTTATCATGGGGTTTTCTTGGCAAGTTTGTTTGTCTTAGGATTGCCATAAGTCTGAAATAACCTGAAGGCATACAACAACATCAACAACAACAACACTCATGTGTAAGTCTAGAAATTTTAGTCCAAAAATTGACTGAAAAAAACCTGGGTAGACTTATCCATAGGCCAATGTAAGCACTGTATTTTAATTCTTCCCAAAAATGGAACCATCCTCTCTCTGAGTAGATTGGCAAATGGTGGGGCTTGGTTCCTCCCAGGGCACCTAAAAGAAGCACTGCCCTTCCCACTCCCCACATTACCACTTTTGACCTTTTTGGATGCCTAGATGGGAAATGGTGGTGGTGGTAGCTGTTTGGTGCTCCCCCTCAACGGAGTGCTGAGAGGAATCAGGCTTTGAAGGATCTGATTTGTGCATGTTTGTCTGCTTTTCTGGGTAAAATTTAGACAAAGTTATTAAAGTTAAAAGCTATACAGTCTTCCCTCCTCATTTGCAGACTTGAAGTCCACAGTCTTGGGCCTTTGCAGATCAACAAGCAAGGAGGGATAAAATGGTGCTCGCGCCCATGGCACATGCGCAGGGCTGCATGGAGGAGTATGCACCCATTAAAAATAATGTGGACTTGAATATTAGTGATGTTTCCAATTCGTGGGGGGATCCAGGACAGATCCCGCATGAACCGGAAGGGACGACTGTAATCATTGCTAAAGTAGTCATCATTTTCTTTGGTTTGCCTTTTCATCCTTTTTCATATGTGTGCATTTTCTTACCCCTGCCTGTGTCTGGTTGCTTCCTCGACACATTACACACCCATGATTTACCATAATTTCCTCCTTATCCATCCAGCCTTTAGGATGAGCACAGTTATGCCTACCAGAATTTTGTAAGTTCTTTGTCATTGTCTTCCTTTGCTTTGTCCTTTAGATCCTTTGTTAAGTCAAAATGGAGACTGTAGTCATGAAATCAGAAAAAGACTAGCACTTGGAAAGTCAGCTATGAAGGAACTAGATAATATGTAAAATATGTCAAGTGTAAAAATACAGTATTGAATATCAAAGGCAGGATTGTCCATGGCATAGAATTTCCAGTTTCTATGTTTGGTTTTGAGAGCTAGGAAGAGAAGAAAGCCGACAGGAAGAAAATCAACTCAATTGAAATGTGGTCTCAGAGCAGAGTTCTACAAATAGCATGAATAGTAAAAAAAAACAACCAGATAAATATGTCCTAGCACAAATCAAATCTGGACTCTCTCCCTAGAAGCCAAAATTACTAAAATGAAGCTATGATACTTTGGACATATCACGAGGAGGCATTACTCAATAGAAAAGATGACAATGCTTGATAAACTGGAAGACAGTATAAAAAGAGGATGCTAGATAGACTCCATCAAGGAAACCCTGAGTTTCCAAGACCTGAGAAGGGCTGTTAACAACAGAACAATTTGAAGGTCACTCATTAATAAGGTTACCACAAGCTGACTAAGAACAAAAATAGAATATATTTTATTAGAGTGACGAACAGAACTTAAATAAATTGGCAAAATGTTTTGGCTTTTGCTTTCTTCAGTTGCTTAAAAGAAAATCACGCTGTATCCAAGGTGTCAGTTTAGAATACTACTGCCAACATTTGTTAAGCAGAAGATGGTGTTATGAATTATATGTTATAAATATGGTGAAATTGTGTTGTTTTTTTTAATAAAAGGACAACACTTCTGGCAAGTTTGCTCTGAGATCCCAGAATGCAATTAATCCCCCCCTCCTGGCCTGTATATATCTCAGTGATTAATAATCAAAATATTAAGAAATTAGCATAACATTTGGCTTCATAGTGCTATCTATTATGTGTCTGTGAGTGTGAGTGCATGTCTGTATATTTCTCCACCTTCAAGAGGCTGGGTAGTCTAGCCAGACTGAGATTTCTTCAGAGAGCAAAACACTATAGTAATGTAAGACCATTCAGTATGTTCCACATTGTGCTTGTTCAGGCCTTCTGGAAAGCAGGAGAAAGCAGCAGCAGACCAATGATCCAAAACTGCACTTACCCATTGCAGATTCTGTCATAAACCAAAACTGTAAAATATTATCATCTTAGAAAATTACTACATCTGAGGATTTTGGGCCAACGAAAACCTGGGCATCATTATAACTTCCACTTTACTGTGCCAAGACAAGCACGATGATATAGTTTTTACAAAACCTCTTATTATGATTGAACCGCTTAATGGCTATTGTTTATTCTACTGATGACATAAGAAATCAGAATGTGGATGCAATGATTAAGCTAAAATCCTAACCCACTTTCTTTCCTGCTGGCTAGGAGGGAGGTCCTTCTGTAAACTGCATGTTTGAAAGAAATTAGGTCATAACCAGAGATTGCATTTGCTTTCTTTATACACAGAGTAATATATTAGCTAAAATAATGGTGGTGGTGGTGGAGGTGGTGATGTTTAAAAATAACCATTGAGGATCTACATAAATTCAACCTAGACAATGAAGAAATCAAAATAGTTAAGAAGTTCTTGTACCTTGGTTCAAACATTGATAACAAGGAGACTGCAGTCAAGAAATCGAAAGAAGACTAGGAATGGGAAAGGCAGCGATGAAAGAACTAGACAAGATCCTAAAGAGATACAACTGACCACTGAAGTTAGAATTGTACAAGCCATTTTATTCCCCATCACTGTGTATGGATGCGAGAGCTGGGCAGTGAAGAAGGTTGATAAAAAGAAAATCGACTTATTTGAGATGTGGTGCTGGAGAAGAGAGCTGTGGATACCACAGACAGCCAAAAAGACAAATAAATGGATCCTTGAATGGATCAAACCTGATCTCTCCCTAGAAGCCAAGATGATCAAATTGAGGCTGCTATATGTTGGCCAAATCATAAGACACAATTCAATAGAAAAGACAACAATGCTAGGAATGGTAGAGGGTAGTAGAAAGAGAGGAAGACTGTATGCCAGGTGGATATATTAATTCAGGGAGGTCACAGCCCTGAGCTTACAGGACCTAAGCAGAGTATTGGAGGACAGAGGGTCTTGGAGTCTGATACACAGGGTCTCCATGAGTTGAGGTCAACTTGAGGGCAGTTAACAAGAATATATTTACGGTTTACGGTCGTAGGTCCCAAGTTGTGGAACAGCCTGCTGGAGGAGATCCGCCTTATTACTAATCTAGAAACCTTCAACAAGGCACTTAAGATGGAGCTCTTCTGACGGGCCTATCTATCTGATCTTCCAGATTTTTAGATTCTGACAATGATTGGCTATTTTATTCTATTCTATTCTATTTTCATTTATTTTATTATATTGTATTCTATTCTCTTAATCTATTATTATTGTTCTGATTTTTATTACTTTATTGTTTATATTTTGTACATTGTATTTATTTTATTGTGTAATCCCGCCTCGATCCCTAGGGAGAGGCAGGAAATATAAATAAAAATTATTATTATTATTATTATTATTATTATATTACAGTGAATCAGAAGTGAGAGAGGAAAAACTTATTGAAATAGTTGAAAGATGAATGGAAACGAATTACATCACTTAACAACAATTAAAATAACTACATTGGAAGAATTTTGGTTTGTTTTTTTAAACAAGGTAATTACTCTCATTTAGATTTTATAATCTTAATAAATAGAAATCTGTAAATAGAAATTCTCAGTTTATGCAATGAAATAGGTAGGTCTGGCCAAATCTTCATATGAATTAGGCGCCCGAGATGCACTCCAGAATCTTTTGCAACAGTGCAACTGAAAGTGATAGTACTTGGACTGGTGCTGGTGCTGGTCACCAAGCCATTGAAGCTAATCCCTGGAGGGCTAGAATCAGCATGGCATAGTGTTGGATTATCACTCTGGAGGCTAGGGTTTGATTCCCAGCTTGGCCATTAAATCCACTGGGTGAGAGCAAGTAACGTGCTCTCAGCCCCTGGGAAAGGCACTGGCAAGCCTCCTCTGAACAAACTGGGCCAGGAAAAGTCCATGATAGGGTTGCCCTAGGGCCATCATAAGTCAGAAACGATTTGAATTTTGCACACAACACCCCTAGAAGGGCTTCAAAGCAAGAAAGAACTGTAGCCAGTGGGCACAAATAACTGCCAGTTACCCACAGAAAACACAAGGAACATTGTTCTATAATATGTAGAAGTCCTTGGCAGACAGGTAATGCAACTGGTCTCCTTGGATGATCAGATTTTAGAAACCATTAATGTGACATAATCTATCTATGGTAGAATATCCAAGATACCTATGTCTCAATTTCCCCATCCCCAACTAAAACGGCTCCCTAGGCTGCTCCTTCCTTTGGTAAAAACACATTAATACCACTCAGACATATTTCTAAGCTGAGATCAGATCTATAAACAAAATTCTGAGTGCTGTTCGTGCCTATCACTGTACTGTTCTACAATCCAATCTGCAATAAAAAGAGTTAATGTACTGTAAAGTATATTTTCCCCTGAACTACCAAGCTTTAAAGATATTAAACGCATATTCCTTCTGTTTTTTGCAGACCCCACATCTCCCTGTGGAAGGAGGCAGTGCCCCAAATATGTCATCACACAGTCATGGATCTACATAATAAGAGTCTGCCCTTACTAGGAACTATGAACAGATACTTTGTCAGCCTCAAATAGTTGCAAAACCATTTGGTTACATCTTGACACCAGAGTGTTTTGGATTTCTAGATGCCCACCCACTGTTAAAATAATTAGCTACACCAGTCACTAGATGTTAAAATAACCATCTCTCAACTGCTAGGGCACCATTCAGGACTTTGCTTGAAGGAAGAAAAACAATTATACAAGGACAGAACAAACCTGAAATAGGAAGGCATCACCAAGGGAATTGCTGAGGCAAAAAACATAGTCCTTCTTTGGGTGCTCTGGAACTGCTTGCACTATGCTGTTTTCCACCCAGACTGCATGTTTTGGGATGCTATTGTGGTCTATTCCAGATCTCCCATCACTTTCATAGAAGAATAATGTACATCCTTAAGAAAAACAGCAAAGTATTAGCACCCCACATAAGATAACATTGCAGGTCACTCATAATTATCATATTATCTTACTACTATGACAACATTTACTGTTGTAAGCCGCCCTGATTGGGTTACCAAAGGGCGGGATATAAATAAATTTTATTATTTATTATTATTATCAACATTCAGAATAATCAAAAACAGGAATTAAATAAACACTAATTAAGATCTGTAACAAAATGTTCCTGGTTTCTGTAGTCAGTCTGCCATGCTTTTTTCATAATATATACTCCACATCCCATTACTTATTCTAACTAGGGCCCTCTCACAGTAAACAGTGATAGTACTATGATTCCACTTTCAAGTGCCATGGGTACATCTGGAATCCTGAGGTTGTACTTTGGTGAAGCACTAGAGCTCTCTGGTTGTGAATGCTAAATACTCCCCAACAGTAAATCCCAAGATTCCATAGGATAGGACCTTAATAGTTAAAGTGGAATCATACTGCTATAATCGTGTAGTATGAAAGGGCCCCCAGTTTCTTAATCGGCCTCCCCACAACTATCAGTCAATACTTTGTGCCTACAGAGCATGCTCAATCCTCCTTGTGCTGGCTTTTTTACCATTACTCACATACTTATTTAATACCCTGTCTTCTCCCAATATGGTATCCAGGTGCTTACTTAATATAAATTAAAATAGAGTTCAAATAACAAATAAAGTAATAATAATAATAATAATAATAATAATAATAATAATAAT
>JAIPUX010001232.1:104246889-104257452 GCA_020142125.1 Phrynosoma platyrhinos | reverse complement strand
TTAAAAAAAAATCTTTTCACAGCTGTAATTGTCTGCTTGTGGAACTTTTGCAAACAACACAGCAGAGAAACCTGTCAGATAAATTATTCCTTCAGCATGAACATCAATCCTACACTAATTTATAAATAGAAAATTAATTATCCCTCTCGGAAGCCCCTGTATCTTTGCATATCTGGCAGGTCACATCCTCCAAACAATTAAAATCAGCAAAATCAGAAACAGACATTAATAACAGGCTATAAAGAGGGCAGCATTCATATAAGTAGGCACCACAGGGGAAAACTCCCTCTCCAATTCTAAACATGTGGGGACAAACTACAGTTCCTTGGTAATGAGGGTAAGGCACTCTTTTCTTATTACAGCTCCCCAACCTGGAGCCCTTTCACATAACCCAACGGATACCAGTATCACTGAACTTGAACTGCCCCAACTCCATCCTATAGAAGTCTAAGATTTGCAGTTTAAGGAGGGATACGTAGACTTCCAGAGAATTCTAGTGCCTCACCAAATGAAAAACCCCAGGGTCCCACAAGATGGAACCGTGACAGCTAAAATGGAATCATAAAGAGGAATTGTAGTGTGAAAGTGACCCTAGTGGTCTCTACATACATTGGACTACAACTCCCAATCTGTCTAGAGAGCATGGCCAGTGGGAGCATGTGGTGCTGAATGGGCATAGTTAAATAAATGAGCCCAAAGTCTAAGAGCCCAAATATATGCTACTTAAGATATGCTGCTTAAGACTAAGAGCCCTAAGATATTGTATTTACTGTATATACTCACGTATAAGTCTCAAAATTTTAGTCAAAAAATTGACCCCAAAAACCTGGGTCAACTTATCCATGGATCAATATAAATACTGCACTTTAACTCTTATAAAAAAAGGGAACCATTTCTAGTAAAAGACAAGACCGTAATGTGTCCTGGAAGCACTGACCCTCTATTCCAGGGATTGGGAACCTTTTTGAGCCTGGGCCGGGTTGCTGTCCCTCAGACAATTGGGGGGCCAAAGCACCAAAAATAAATAAATAAATAAATAAATAAATAAATAAATAAAGATTAAAAAACATGCATGCACACTCTCTCAGCCCCAGAAAAGCCATAGCAAAACCCCTGTGGAGATTTTGCCAAGAAAACCCCAAGAACAAGTAATAACAACAATAATCAATATCATCATGGCAGGGGACGGCGGCAGCAGTGGTGGCAGGACTAGCCTGGGGTCAGTCCAAATGCCTCAGGAGGCCGCATCCGGCCCCCGGGTCTTAGGTTGCCTACCTCTGCTCTATTCTCTCATCCATCCAGCCTTTAGGGTAAGCCCAAACAGTTGTGCCTGCCAAAACTGTGTAGGTTCTTTGCCATTGTTTTCTTTCACTTCATCATTTAGATCCTCTGTTGCATGCCCCTAAGTTTTACCATCAACTTATCCACAGGTCGTATCAAAATCCATAATTCTGGCCCCCAAACCTGCCCTTGACTTATACATGAGGGTATAAGTCTTTTAGGGTTAGGGAATAATGGGAACTGTATTTTATTGTGGCACCAGAGCTCTCTGACAGAGAAGGCTCAATGTCTCAGAAAAAAAAAACAGTTCCCATGATTCCCTAGCACTAACCCTAACCCTAAAAATGGACTCAATTTGCACTATTTCTGGCAGTCTGCAACCCCCCATAGTCACGTATATATGGTATTTTTGTCCTATTTAGTTCACTGCTGTCTTTAAAAAATGTATACCCTCAAATTGCCCGGAGTGTTCTTAGGTCCTCCATAGTTCCTATTCACAATGTGTTTCCACTGTGGACTACAACATTCAAAATCAATCTATCACTATGTCCAATATTTTCAAATCTAACAGGAGTTCAAATCTAATAGGAGGCTTTATCTACCTGTGCTAAATAATAAAACAGGAAATTCACAGAATCCCTCAGTCACCTTAGCCAATGGGCCATGTTGGCTGGGTGGTATGGGAGTTTATACTGAAAAACTAAGTTTTCTAAGCTGTTATTTTTACCATGTTAGGAGTCAGAGAATGTTGTCTGGCTAGCTGGTATTGATGAAGATTACCATTGAATCTGCTGGCTTTTGCTCTGCTCAAATAGTTGCAACTTTTCTATCCCAGATTTTTCTCCAAGCAGCTCAAGAGAAGCATACATGGGGCTATATCCTTTGTTATGTGACCGTATCTGTTCAGAAAGAGTCTTGACCTCTGGTTGGTCACTTAGGTAGGAACATCAGAGGGTATTAGTTCATGTAAATGTAAAGACAGTTGATGGTTGTATAATATTTCCAGAGACACTGACATTTTAAATAATTAAATATTAGGAATTTTCAACATTTGGACAGACATGATTATGTAAAAAGGTGGCATTCTGTCAACACTGTATGGAAGAGGTCCCAAAGAAAAGTCCTTTGGGGCTTATCATTCTGTGCCCTTAATATTAAGATACAAGGAGGAAAAAAATTATGAGAAACTCTGTTATGTAATAATTCCAGCAAAACAAATGACAATGCATTACATAAGCAGCAGCAAGTGCTGGGCAAATCAATCAAAGCAAATTAAAGCAAAGCAAATCAGAAAATTTATTTTTGGCTTCGAACTTCAGTTTGATCAGCATGGTTACTGGATATCTGTGTTGCAAAATGCAGATTTTTGGGGGGGGGGAATTTTCACTCAGCCCAAAACTACTCTTATCTTTTTTGTTCTCACAGATTCTCAAATATACATTTTCAAATGTTATGTAATTTCACTGCAACCATTGACTGGGAAGATACTTGGGATCCATAAGCTATTATTTCAATTGATCTACGTCAATTCCATAAATGGCACAGGTACGGCCTGTGTTCCTAAATGTCTACACTCTTTACAAAAAGTTTAATTATGAAGTGTATACTGCTCTCCCTCCCCCCGCTTTTTTTTGGGGGGGGGGAGAGATGGCCAGCAAGTAAATTACTCAAATTTCTAATATTCTCCCTGAAGTCCAACTGTTAATGCCTGATCCTGGTACAGAAAAGAATGGTACAAACAAGTGGGCAGTTTCCTACGGAAATTATGGTGGTATGGAAGAGAGTGGTTTTATGTATTTCAATGGAACTTACATAGAAACCTCCCACTGGGTTGTGGGTTGTAACGAAAAATAGACATGTATTCTGAACATCGTTTATGTATGTCAGGGGTAGGCAACCTAAGGCCCGGGGGCCGGATGCGGCCCCCCAAGGCCTTTGGACCAGTCCCAGGCCGGTCCTGCCACCTCCACTGCTCACCATGATGATATTATTATTGTTATTACTTGTTCTTGGGGTTTTTCTTGACAAAATCTCCACAAGGGTTTTGCCATGGCTTTTCTGGGGCTGAGAAAGTGTGCATGCATATTTTAATTTTTTTTTTTAATTTTTAAAATTTATTTATTTATTTATCTGTTTATTTTTGGTGCTTCGGCCCCCCAACTGTCTGAGGGACAGCAGCCCGGCCCCCGGCTCAAAAAGGTTGCCTACCCCTGATGTATGTAATATTCAGCCTTCACCAATCTCATGTCTGCTGTAGGGGGTTGAAGTTTCCATATGAACTGGAAAGGAGTGAAGATAGCTCTCACATTCATCCTTTGTGAATGCTTTATATGCTTAAAGAATGCCTAACAGAACAGTAGGCCTGTAGTGGGGGGAAATGATCATAATGTGGCCTTCAGTAGTTGCCGTTTCTCTAGTAAAATATGCAAGGTCATCTGTTTCTATCTTGGGAAACTCTTAAGATAGGATGGGGTGATCTTCTCCTCCCACCCCACCTGTAAAAGTGTGAACACTTTCTAATCAGGAAAGATCAATCTTGTCCTTGGGATACATCAGATATAGTCCAGCCTCAAGAAACCAGTCCATTGAGGACAACATCTAATTCAGTGTGAGGATCCTAGTGAACATCAGCTGTACCCAAGGAATCCTTTGATCCGCTAAAGAACATACCGTATTTTCCGGCGTATAAGACAACCTCCAACTTTTCCAGTTAAAATATAGTTTGGGATATACTCTCCATATAAGACTACCCCTCTTCCAATGCACACCAAATAAAAATTTAAAAAAATCAGATTAGATTTCAATATGGTAATTTTAATTCAAATGCTTATGGCATGCAGGTAAGCAGAAAAAAAACTGTTACTTATAAACACAACAGACTGCAGCTCCCATGTTCACTAGCATTTATTTCTGCAGTGGTGTTTTGAGCGCCGTTGGGTGTTCCAAAATGGCACCTGCCGTTGTGCGCATGAGTGCACAAGTGCGGGTGCCATTTTGGATGCCAAAATTTGCACGGCGCTGGCACCGTTGAGCCTTCCGAAATGCGCATTATGGTGAGTGCCATTTCCCCCCCCTTCCCAGCCCCCGGCAACAAAATGTTGCCAACCCCTGCCTTAAGAAGTAAAACAGAAATTGACTTCCTGTTTAAATATAGACCTGTACTGAGTCTAACCAGGTACCAAAATATGGCAAAACTAGCTCCTATTCCAGTGGTTCTTAACCTGGGTTCGATCGAACACCAGGGGTTCGGTGAATCAGTCTCGTGGGTTCGGCGGAAGTCAAGACACACATCCGATTCATATGATTCGTGATGACACGCCCTGCTCATCCATCATTGGCTGCAGGTGATAACTTGTATACGTTTTATATGCCCCACTATTTATATGCCCCATCCAACCAAACCAGCTTGCCCCGCCTCCACCGACAGAAGTGGCCCTCTGATTGGCCATGTGGCGTGATTGACAGCGCGGCAGCCCACTCCCCTCACCGGATGGTGCTGATGGTCCGTCTATATTGGCGGTAGAAGGGTTCGGTGAATGCATAAGAATCGTAAGGGTTTGGTGAATGTGCATATGAAACTGGTGGGGGTCAGTACCTCCAACAAGGTTAAGAACCACTGTTCTATTCCATTAACTATGTGGGGGTAATTTTAAGAGATTAGAATTAAAATTTAAAAATGCAGAGTGGCTCAGGCAGCCTTGGGGGTCATCCTTTTCCCATTCCTGATGTAAAAGGACTCCATGACATTGTTCATTTTGCTACAGCAGGCTAACACAGCTCCCACTCTAGTCCTTTAGATTCAATTTTACTGAGCCAAGAATAAAATATGAACTGGTATTACAAAGCAGCCATTATTCACCTGTGCCTAATAAGTTACTTGTAAATTATTCAGTCTGACTTAGAAAGGTCTGGCTTCCCAGAATTTATACAAAGTACACAAGCAAATGGGATAAAATCTATAAATGACTGTTGCAACATTTTTTTCATTGATTGATAAATATGCAACATGATGTGGCAGCTAGTAAAGTGACACAATGACCTAAACCCAACTGTTAACCTCCACTTCAATTAAATCAACAGAAACTTGGCATGACAACTCTTCTATAAAGAAATGGATTTAGGCCTGTATTATTATTTTGCAGAATTGGGTAAATCCTGCAATTTATTTGAATTTTCATCAGATTTCAGTGCTAGAAAATTATTCAGGACTGTTAATTTTAGAGATAGGTGATTTGCATTGCCAAAGTCCAAACCTGCTAATCCTAAACTTCTAAAGCATGGACACCTCTAGTCCAGAGTATGAATTTAACTCTATTTGAGGGGTAAGGAGTGGAGGAGATAAAAGGTATGCTCCTTCACCACCAGTCTATAAAGCCAGTGAAAAGTTCAGAGATTAAGTGTTATCCTTCTAAAATATATATTCACACAAGAACACTAAATATTTTGATAACAAAAAAATCAGACATCTCTATAATTAAAAATAACTCATTTGATTTCAAATTATATAACAATATGTACAAGAAATCTAGCAATATAGTCGCTTGTTGATTCTTGAGACTTTGTGAGTAAGGAAGATTTAAGAACAAAAATGAATTTCTAATATTCCACTCAAGATTAATAGAATGTAGAAAGATCATTACATCTCTTTGCTTTAAATGAACTTGTTCACACAAGAAAGTACCCAAGGGATAAATCTGTGAAAAAGGAAACAAGTTCTTCTATATAAATTTCCTCCAGAATATTTTAAACAGGTAGTGAGTGCCCTGAAAATGTACCATGTATGCTTTTTGTCTGATGATTATTGAAGTGAATTAACACCTAGTCTCAGTCAAGTCATGCAATAGAAAACTTGAAATGTATCTTGCTAATGGAAAATAGATATCACTCTAAAAAAGGAAGAAAGAAAAAAGCTAAATGTTTCCTGTTTCCCCAGATAGTCAGAATTCTGCCTCTTTTACAGCTCCAAAATAAAACAGTAACATTTTACTTCAATCAAACTCAATCATAATACAAAGTATTTTTGTTTTAATACATTCAGTGTCCAGCTTTACTCTGTTAATTTAGGTATTTAAACTTCTAACTTTATGAAAATAATATACCCAAAGAGAGAAATCTGTGAAAAAGGAAACAGGTTCTTCCATAAATTTCCTCCAGAATAGCAAAGGTTATTCATTCATCTGAATTTAAAAGTCACTGGGTACTGAAGAATTTCAGTTTTTTAAAACATATGAACCACATAATGGATTTTCTATCTGGCCATTTTCAAAACAGTATTCCAATTTCTTCAACAATTTCAAACAAATACAGACACAATAAACTATGAAATGAACCAGGAAGCCAGACTTTTCTCTGCTTGGGCTTGATGAACTGCACCTGCATACTGTCCATTTCTGAAAAGGAGCAATCATTCTCATCCTTAAAAGGCTCATTGAGAACAGCCTAGAGAACATAAGACAGACAGCCAAGTCAGAATGCAGCTGCCATTTAACTATAGGCCTCCACATGGCATAGATGACAGACCAGCTGGGAATCTGAGATCCTTGAAGGAAGTCAGGATACCAGTATAACAAAGGAATAATTCATTGAGAACCCACTGATACTAAAAATCCACTGACAAGCAAGCCAGATGCAGACGTTCCACAGTTCATATTCAGCCAAGGTATCTACCTGGTCTCCAGTTCAGCACCATCTATAGTGCATCTATTGTTTAACTGCTGTCATTCTTTCAAGAGCAATAGCAGAGCTCTGGAAAGTTTCATTTTCTGGGCTGCTCAGAACTCCTCAGCCATTTGAGTCTCAAATCTATAATCCATTTTTTTCTCAACCACAGTTATGTCTGGCATGTTTTGTTCCAGTTTTTGTTCATCAGTTTGAATCTTAAAGTACCAGAAGATTCTAACTTCACCATTTTCACCATTTTCTTAGGCTTATCTTCCCACTAGTTGTTTGTTAGATGCTAAATTCTTGTCATAGATCCTACTGTAGCACTGCCACATCTTTATAATGACTTTTCCATATTCTTTCTGTGTGATCTTGCTGCATGAACAAATAAGGTGATCAACAGAAATTATGATTAGTAGTAGTAGTATTAAAATGAAATTTGAGATTTGATAATCTAAACCAAAAGAGTAAGGAGAATGCTTAACTTTTCTACCACTCCTGCTTTGTCACTCAAATTTGAACTCATCCTCTCCTCATCATGCAGAGAACTGGGAGCAGGAGGAATTCACTAGGAAAACAACACAATTTTTCATGGAGGAAGAACAAACAGTGACAACAATGTTAAGTTCCCTCCATCATCACAACTCCTCAGCACAAATAACCTCTTCCCAAACATTTTGTTCTTTTAAAAACAACAAACAGAAGAGCATCCAGGTTCTATTATATATGTTTCTGCATAGCATATAGTTAGTCCTTTGCATATGCTTAAAACCCATTCATTTCAATCCTGTTGAAGCACAGATTAAGAATGGTAACCTCTGATTTCAATCAGTCCAGTCCTAAAACAGGATTGTGGAGTTGTCTGAAGATTACACATCCTGAAATAGAAGAATGGCAGTGGATCAGACAAACCAAATGTGTGTCTGGACATAAAATAGTGCTGATCTATCAACACATAATTACCATGCAGATGTTTCATATTAGTTTTGAAAGAAGAAGCTAAATTCAAGACAGTGGCTGATGAAACCTGATATTTAAACTTGGTGTATCTTATCTGTACTTGGCTGTGGGAACGGATCAAGGCATTCTATTATCACAGGCTTCAACATGCCTGAACCCATTTTGAAATGTCTGAAACTGCCAAAATATACAAGAATCTTAACTGAAAACTCTACCTAAAGCCATTCTGCTAAATATGATTTTCTACAAAGCAAAACAAGAAATATAAACCAAACACATTATTTTTCATACAACATTATGCTCAGGCAACAGAAGAGTGGTTCAAGTTAAGAAAAATAGTTGTTTACAACTTGGGAAAGTAGCAAAAATGCCAAATCTATGCAAGCTTTTATAATTATGTACATGTTTATGTTCATAAATCTATTTAAGTATCTTCTATCTGGAAAAGCACAGTAAACCTGTTTCTATTAGGTAACATGATGTTTGTATTCATCATCATGCAACTCTAAAGGTGGCATACACACACATTTTCCCCCTGCTGAAGCTAAACATACTAATAAACCAAGCAGGTTACTTCTGTTTACTCCATAATAGATCCACCATAGTCACTGCAATGACTTGTGGTCAGTAGGAACCTGCAGCCATCCAAATAATATAATCACCATGCAGGAACAGGTGATCTGGATGCAGAAATGTCTTCTCTGTGTGAAAAAAGACCACCCTATTTAACAGTTTTGCAGTATGAAAAAATCTCTTTCAGGTGTCAAAGCTAGGAAGGTTTACCAACCCTGCTTCTTTTTCACCTGTCAAAACACTGGCACGCATCCATGGGCTGGCAAACTATTTGAATTGATTTTAAACCAAACAAGATGCAGAAGGCGGCCACAAGTGGGATGGAAGTAGTGATGAATGGAGATGGGTGCTTACCTTCTTCCCTCACCTGCATTTTCTTCTCTTTTTGTTGTTGTGTGCCTTCAGGTATTTTCTGACTTATGGCAACCCTAAGATGAACTTCTCATGAGGTTTTCTTGGCAAGATTTGTTCAAAAGGGATTTGTCATTGCTCTCCTAAGGCTGAGAAAATGTGACTTGCCCAAGCTAATTGAAGATCTGAACCCTGGTCTCTCAAGAGTCCAATGCTTAAACCACTATACCTCACAGACTAATTTTTCCCTCTGCCCCTCCTATGGCAAGCATCCATCTGTATATCAAAGCTAATGGTATACAGTGCATATCAAAGGTCTGAGTGTCCCCCCTACTTTTGCCTACCTGATGCTTCTACACATTGCACCTCCCTTGTCCTTATTGTTTTTCAGCTCTTCATATTTCTAGAACAAAGTCTGAAAATCTTATTTCAACCTTCACTTAAAAGACTCATACTACGCTATACATATTCCTATACTGACATGTACGGGAACATTTTAAATCGGGTCCCCATGTTTCGGTTAGCACATATGGTCTAATCTTATGTTGAACATAACAATTATTAGGACAAGGTGAACCTCTTCGAAAACAAATGAGTTTTTATAACCCCCCAGTAATAAGACATATCTATTAATGAATGAGTTTGGAAGCTAGCAATCTGATCTGTTTCCTTCAGATCATGCAGTATGCTCGTGGAAGATGAAAACATTGGTCTGAAATAGAAAGAAATCAGCAGACCTAAGCTAATTAAATGTACATCTGCATTTTTAATTAAATGGCAGTATCATACAATCTATAGTCTCCCACCTCTTACTAAATCATTAGTCAGATGAAATAGCTTACAACCATTTATGTAGGGGTTCCCCTGATAGTTCTTAACACCATTACAGACATGCTAATCATCCATTATTTTCTCACGTCTGCAAAGCCATCTGGAAATAACCAGAAGATATTTTAGTTCCAAAGCTGCATGGAAGATCTGAAATGGAACACTGTGGTTTATTGTCCAGGACCGCCATGGCTGAGCACTTCATAATCAAAAGAACTAAGCCAGAATTAGTGCTAGTGCTCAGAAACACACCCCAGACCAAAGTTAGAGTCAGGGAACACCTCAGATCCAAGAAGCGTGCTGTTGACCAGGCACAGTTTAAACCTAATCAGGAAGCTTTTTATAACCCTATGAGTCCCAATACACATACAGTGGTCCCTCTGCATTCACTAGGGTTAGGGGTGAAGGACCCCCATAAATGTGGAAAAACCGCAAATAAAAAACAGCTATTATTTTTTTCCTGATAGAACACCACTCTAGGAATCTCCAGGCCCTCTAGTGCAACTCTGTGGCCAACATCTGCCAGAAGTTGGTCCTAGAATCATGCTGGAGGACCTATGAATGCTTAAAGAAGTGTTTTCTCTAGGAACTTCTAGGTTCTCCAGCACAATTCTATGGTCAACCTCTGGCAGAGTTGTACTGGAGAGAATAGAGTGGCACTATTATTTCCCTTCATCTAGAAACTATACTTCTATTGATGCAGCCTAGAATCATATTGGCCTTTTTAGCTGCTACATCACACTGTTGACTCATATTCAATTTGTGGTCTACTAGGACTCCTAGATCCCTTTCACATGCACTGCTGTCAAGCCAGGTGTCTTCCATCCTATACCTATGCATTTCATTTTTTCTGCCAAAGATTAGTACCTTAAATTTCTCTGTGCTGAAATTCATTTTGTTAGTTTTGGC
>JAIPUX010001232.1:104219606-104232505 GCA_020142125.1 Phrynosoma platyrhinos | reverse complement strand
TTGAAACAGTAGTACATGCACTGGTAACCTCTCGATTAGACTTCTGTATGGGGCTATCCTTTTGCCAAGTTGGGAAATTTCAGCTTGTACAAAATATGGCAGCCAAGTTGATTACAGGTACTTCTTGTAATGACCATATAACACCAGTCCTGAAGTCCCTTCACTGGCTGCCAATTAGTTTCCGGGAAAGGTACAAGGTGTTGGTTATTACCTTTAAAACCCTACATGGCCTGGGACCAGAATACTTAAGGGATCACCTTCTTCCGTATTGTCTGTCCCGCATACTAAGGTCCTCAGAGATGAACCTACTACAGCTGAAAAAATCTAGGCTAACTTTAGTTAGCCAGAGGGCCTTCTCCACCACTGCTCCAAAGTTGTGGAATGACCTGCCGGAGGAGATCCGTCACATCTCTACTCTTACAGCCTTTAAAAAGGTTCTTAAGATGGATCTCTTCTGGCAGGCCTTCCCAACTTAACTCCTTTTCCTGCACAAAGTGATCTACGCCGCTCTATCCAACAATTATCTCCTTTTTAAAAAAATCTTTTTGTGGGGGGGGGGGTTGGGGGAAGGGACTAATTTTGAATTGTATTGTATTTATTGCACTTTTATTGCTGTAACCCGCCCAGATTCCTTGTGATTGAATGGGCTATAAATAAATAATTTATTATTATTTATTATTATTATCATAACTGTATAGTATAAAAAGGGTCACAAAAGACAGAGAGCAGTCAGCTAGTGTGCATAAATTCTAAACAAATAAATTTTAAAATGCTGGTTTAGTGTGATATCCAAATAAACCCTAAAAGTTGTGGGATGTTATGCTGAGCAAAATTACTTTTGAGTTTGTTTGCCAGTAAATTCATTTAAGTACCAAAAACTCAGCTACTGAAATTGGCCATAAAGACACAACACAGAAGTACTTTGATACACCATGCACTCTTGCTATTTTAAAGTGCCTTTCTGTGCTGTTTACACAGTACAGCAGGTGTACTGGCTCATTGTGAGACTTTTTCACATTGTATGGTTTATTGCCACAACTTTCCCAAATAAAGCAACACCTTGCAAGGGACCAGTCAGATCTGGACATGAATGAGTGGATCCAAAAGAAGTCACATGTATAATGATGCTGCAAAATTAATTACAACATGACTTGACATTCAAGCTTCAGAAGAAGCATTACATTGTAAATTTCACTGTGCTCTCATTATTTAAGGGAGAGATTTTAATTACCTTCCTTCCATCCCTCCCTGTCCCCTGAAAATGAAAGGTAGTGAAATGCAATCTAAATGTGAAACACAGTATGGTATCCTGAGCATGTGTGTCTAATGCCATTCTAACAGCTTAATGTTCTGCTTTTTCAGGCGATAACTCTGAACACCAAGCCATCAAATCAAAGACCATACTTCGTTCATCCAGTGCAAAAAATCCCAAGAAAAAGATCAGTTTAGATGTATGACTGAAAAATGAACAGAACTGCATCTTAAGTATTAGTAATCAAGACATCTAATAATTGTCACACATTTCTCAACCAATCATCAAAATGTGATTTCATGGAATTCTGAGATCACAGTACTTTACAGATATATCCTGCTCCTCCTCAGTGTTTCGACATTTTGCTGTGTTCCAACTTAGAAATAAAATTGATTTAATTGGCATGGTTACCACTTCATCTACTCAAGATAATTTTAACACTATTAAACTGCAAAATATTTTAAGAAGTCAGTTCTGACCATTTTCCCTATCTCTGCCAACTAAAAGCATTGCTCCAATATGATGCTGTCTCCATCATGCTTCACTTTGAGGAATGTTGTTCTTAGACCAATGAACATGTGGTTTTGCAATAAAATCATAAAGTTCAATTTGGTCTCATGAGAGAAGAAAACCTTTTTCTGCATGTTTGCTGTGTCTCTCACATGCTTTTTGGCAAGCTCCAAATAGGCTTTCCTCTGGATTTATTTCAGCAATTGCTTTCTTATCACCACTCCTGCCTAAAGCCCAGCTTTGTGGAGCATCCAGATTACAGTTATTTCATAGATGTTTTCACCTATCTCTGCTCAGATCTCTCCGGCTCCTTCACAGTTATCATTAGTATCTTGGTTGCTTCTCCAATGAATGCTCTCCTTTCCCAGTCATGAAGTTTTGGTGGCCTTCTCTAGGCATAGTCATGGTTGCACCATGATCTTTTTGTTTTGTAACCATAGCTCTAATGGTATTCAAAATAATGTTCATTGCTTCCATTTTAAAAAAAATAACCTGATCCTTATTGGTGTTTTTGTACAACTATCTAGAATGTGTTTTAATAGCACCTTGGTCTCCATGGTGCATTTTATTTAGATAATGTTCTTCAACAAATTCTGGGCCCTTCACTGGATTTGCACACAGCTGGAATCCACATAACTATATCTCTGATATCTGGAGACAGTGGGTTTACACGCGAGCTTATTTAGGCATGTCAGAGCAAAAGAGATGAGTATTTATGTAAGCAAAAGGAACCAATTTTATAAAATTTACATCCTTTCATGTCACAATAAAAATATTTTGTAACTTTACAGTGTTGAGTATCTTGCTTACACCCAGTAGTAACAATGACAGTTAAATTTATTCCAATTCCAAGCTGTAACACAACAAAATGTGGAAAAGTCAAAGCAGAGGGTAGATACTTCTGCAAGGTGTGTATTTTCTTTCTGCAGATATGTTTGCAGATTTCTGGAGGGGTAACTTTGTTATTTTGCTGTAGCAATAACAACATAATCAACTGAAATATCTTCTATGAGATCTTAGTCCTTCTACTGTTAGGTGCAGAAATGCTTAAAAAGACCAGAGTTAGGCATTAAAATGTAATGGTAAGCAATATAAAGAAAGAAAGCAATTTTCTGCATCTCATATACACACATAAAGAATCCCTTTCTCATGCAGTTCACCTCCACTGCTAGGCTGACTCTTCATTCTCATGCTGTTAGATAGAATTTTTATTTATCTATTTATTCCCTACAACCCTCCAAGTACCTCTTTATCTCTCTTATACATTAGCTTAGAGTGGCCCAGCATAGTAACCTTCCTCACAAAGGTCAGCCATGCTGCTACAGGGATATGTCAGGGAAGCAGTTGCAGGAACAAGGATGAAGTACTGCAAGCAAAAGCAATCGCTACAGACATGAAACACACAGATCTTGCAATTATTTAACACAGGAAAAAAATAACCTGGCCTGATTAAAATGGATAGCCCTCTCTTATTTGAAGACATGGGGATTTAAAACAAATTAACAATGTAAAAAAGTTCCACTTACAAGCCCCAATGTAACAGCTGAACTATAATTCTGCTCAACCTCTGCACATGCTTAACCTTGGCCCATGAAAGCCAAACCTAATAAAAAAAAGGTCTTACAAGGCCAATAATGGTAGGTAATTTATTAGTACTAGTCATACTGATAGCTGTAAAAATGCAAATTGTTATAACACACTCTTGAGTTTTGGCCACTAGTGCACTTTGAAGGCTTACAAGATCATAGGACTGCAAAGGCGATTCATTATACAGAAATGCAAAGGCTGCCATTACTGCCAGTATATAAAAAAGTCCTATCTGTTCTAAATCAAAAGCAACGTCCGGGAGCTAATGGCACACATAGATACAGGTAAAATTAATTATGTATTTCATCCTAAAGGAGCAACATTTCCACCAGCTGGAACAAACAAAAACAAATCACTGAAATTCTATTTCAAATGGCTTTCAGATTTAAAATAGATTTTTGCCATCAGTGTTCCCTTCATTTGCATGATGTCACAACAATTTGCAACATAACATCCACCTGGTTTGTTATTTCGGGCAGGCATTGATCTTTGTCTAGGATTCCTATATAAATATGTTATAGTCAGTCCTCCAGATTTGCAGCTTTGACACTCGCAGTTTGATTATTCGCGAGGTCAAGGCCACATGTGCAAGCACTTCTCATCCTCCCTCCCAAGCTTTTCGCCTTGGGAAAAAAGCCCAGGAGGGAGGGAGCAGCCAGGAAGGGTGCACGTGCCAACCTCGCCCCTCTCCTGGTTGGATAACTGCCTTTCCCCAGGCAGCTATCCAAGCGGGAAAGGGGAGAAGAGTATCAATTCCCCCCCCTTGCCCTTCCCAGGTTGGATAGCTGCCTGGGGAAGAAGTGGGGAGCCAGTTAAAGGGACGGGAGAGCAGGGAAAGAAAAGGAGTGTGCACATGTGTGGCTGCTCCTCTTTCCCTGCCCTCCTGTCTCTTTAACTGGCTTCTGGGGGGGGGTTATTTGCAATTTTTTCACATTCACAGGGTTCTTGTTCCCCTAACCCCCACGAATGTGAAGGGCTGATTGTGCTGGTTTAATTTTCTTCCAAAGAGAGATCTTTTGCAAAAGACAAATAACAAAGGAATATCATTTTGACATTTAGACAATCAATTTAAGGAGAAAGGGAGAGGGAGGAAAAAAAGAATTGTGAGAGTTAAAAAATACACCAAAACAGCCTCCACAGGCCTACAGCAGGAGGTGGATAGAGTGCAGCTTGTGGGGCCCAGGTCCATTTTTGTTGTCCCCAGGGCCTCCCATGAGTAAAAAAGAAAAAAGAAAAAAAGAATTTGAAATGTCAACATTTGAAATGTCTCTAGGGGGTGTGGAGAGCAATACAACCATTATTGGAACCCCCCCGGAACCCCCCCCCGGAACCCCAGCGGTGAAAATATTTTTTTTCGAAATATTTTTTGCCTCAAATGCTACGGATGCAAGGAGCCCCCAAAACTTTCCCTTATGTCCCCTGAAGAGTATGGTGGAAAGTGCAGCCCACCAAGGTCTTCTGCTGAGCTAATGTAGCCGCCCAGTCTTCCAAAGTTGCTCATCCCTGGTTTACAGGAGTGACAACAAAGCTACAGGTTTATTAACATATTCATTTCGTTCTGATGTAGGACTTGTATAGTCCTATTTATAAGTGCAACAGCCCAGTTTTCTGGTGGAAACAAACTGCCTTCTCCTTGGTCATGCATTACAGCAAGAAACCTTCCTCTCTGGTGAGAATCAGCTGCAAGCCAGGCAGACACATGCCTACAGATCAGACTGACAAAGGAAGGTGATTCACACTGATGACATATTAGGGTCTGAGCATGTTCCAGAATCATAGCTGACATATACCAGTTGGAGAAGATCTACAGACTTTGACTGACAACATCCTTGCCGATAGCCCTCCAAGGCAAAACACTGGCTTGTCGGTTCATGCTTTGTGTGTTTTGAGAACAGGTCTTTCCAGACTTTGGAGTGTCCTATTAAACAACCATTCAAGTCAAGACAGTCTGAGAAAAGCCTACATACATTGTATAATGAGGGAGCAAAAATGTTTTTGCTTTTTATGCAGTGTCAATCATGGTAACAACATGCAGCTTTTTCCTTTCTTGGCCATGTGGCTTTACACATAACCTGCCACCTTCTTTTTCCCAGAAGCTCTCAAACAGAATTTGACTGGCCTGTGTTAAAGTGTGTTCTCTGATTCAGACTTTTCAGTTGCTAGATAAATAAAATAATAGATAAGACACCTCAGAAAAATTCAGATCTCTACAGGTTACCTCTAACCTCTAGTGCGGGAAGGGGAATTGTGCACCCCTCCAGATGTTGGACTGCAGGTCCCAGCAGCCCTAGCAAGCTTTTGCAGTTGTGAATAATGCTGGAAGTTGCAGTTCAACAACATCTGGAGGACCATATGATGATCTCCATTGCTCTAGGAGTGCAAGAGCATGTGTGGAGCTATTTTGCTTCTAGCAAGGCATGTGGGACAATTATCTCACCCATGACCTGCTGGTATTTTCAATGGCATTCTTCCCTCCTTCCCCAGTAACCTGAAGCTCTGGGGCACAACTTGGAAAACATTTTTTAAAGACTAGATATCCCAGAATTGGCTTGCAGGAGGGAAGAAAGAGATCCCCCCCACACTCTCTTGCCTCCAAAGAGAGTGAGATTAAGGCTGCAGATAAAGCAAAAGAAAAGGCAACATAAAATGGGTGAGGGGAACACAAACCAAGATAAGGGCTCTGATAGCATTATTAGGGAGCCAGTTACTCCAAATATAATCTAGGCCAGGGGTAGGCAATCTGTCCCCTTTAAGGGCCGAGGGACTTCAGCTCCCAGAATCCCAGGAGCTATTGGCCACCATGGGACGATTGACCAACATGGCTGAGGCTTCTGGGAACTGAAGTCCCTTGGCCCTTAAAGGGGAAAGGTTGCCTACCCCTGATCTAGGCTATATTCACACTGCAGAGATAATGCAGTTTGACACCATTTTAACTGCCATAGCTCTATGCTATGGAATTCTGGGAATTACAATTCATTGTAGCACCAGAGGTCTCTGATTTGTTGTTGCTAGTTGCGCTTGAGCCCCTTGGCAATCCTATGGATGAGACATCTCCAAGACTCTCTGTCCTTCACTGCTCTGCTTAATTCCTGCAGCCCCTTAATACCTGTGACCTCTTTAATAGAGTCCATCCATCTGGCATGTGGCCTTCCTCTCTTCTTACTTCCCTCCACCTTCCTCACCATTATTGTCTTTTCCAATGAGTCCTTCCTTCTTGTGATGTGTCTGAAGTACAACAGCCTCCATTTGGTCATCTTGGCTTCCAAGGAGGTTTCTGGTTTGATCTGTTCTAGGACCCATTTGTTTGTCCTTTTGGCTGTCCATAAGATCCTCAGCGCTCTTCTTCAGGACCACATCTCAAATGAATTGATTTTCTTCCTATCATCTTTCTTAACTGTCCAGCTCTCACATCCATACATGGCAATAGGGAATACAATGGATTGTATGATTCCAACTTTTGTGCTGAGTTGTATATCTTTGCATTTTAGAATCTTTTCTAGTTCTTTCATGGCTGCCCTCCCCATTCTTAATCTTCTTCTGATTTCCTGACTGCAGTCCTCATTTCTATCAATGTTTGATCCCAGGTATGGGAATTCTTTTACTATTTCTATTTCCTCATTGTCTAGGTTGAACTTGTGAAGGTCCTCAGTGGACATTATTTTTGTTTTCTTTATGTTTACATTAAGCCTGCCTTTGCACTTTATTCTTTGCTCTTCCTTAGTAGGTGTTCCAGGTCTGTGAGGTTTTCTGCTAGTATTATGGTGTCATCTGCATATCTAAGATTATTGATATTCCTTCCTTCTATTTTCACTCCTCCTTCTTCTGTGTCCAAGCCTGCTTTTCTTATAATATGTTCTACATACAAGTTGAACAGATAAGGTGAAAGGATACAGCCTTGTCTGACCCCTTTGCCAATTCTCTCTGATAGAGAAGGCTAAATGTCTCACAAAACTACAGTTCTCAGAATTCCATAGCACAGACCACAGCAGTTAAAGTGGTGTCAAACTTGATTACTTCTGCAATGCAGATTAAACTGTAGTGCTCAGCCTCTTAATCCTGTGCTCTCTCCTTGTACCTGTAAAGTATGCATGTTGCTTGCTTTTCACCAGTCGGTTTATGCAAATCAGCCCTCTCTTTCCCCGTTTTTAGTGCTCTTTGTATATAGTTTTCCTCTTCTCTGGTAAGCTCTCTCTGTGTATCCCCTTACAATCAACTACACCCTTCAAACTTATCCTGGATCATCAGACTTGCCTTGCCTGTGCACTTAATTCTTTGGTATGATATACATTGTCACACCAATTTTCAGCTGGCTCAGAGGTAAGAAATTCTTGCTATATGATAAACACACAGTAGTAAATACACCTGATAAAAGGAATTATTAGGTCCTATTTATTCAAGATAAGCATGAAATCATAGCCAAAACCAATGTGACAGCAGCTTCAAGATACCTCTTATATGGGAGAAATTAATTGGGTATCAATGAATCTTGTTTAAAATCAATACACTAGAGTTCAAACCATATATTTTTCAGCTCACTACTTTACTTTTAAACCAGCTTTGGCACCAAAGTATATAAATCCACACATTCCCAAAAACCCTTCACAGATGATAGAAATGAAGCATTACAATTTGATACATTTACATGAGTATCAGTTCTAATAGAATTCCTTACCCTAATTATGACACAAGACTAGATTGAAGAAGATCCTTTTGACTTCCCAGACAAACTGGAGGCAACACATTCTTCAAAAACACAACAAGGTATCCAAGGGCTTTTGATCTGCTTCTGTGGAGCAGGAACAGGAACACTAGTTCAATATTATCCTATGCATGCCATGCTGAAGAAGTCACTGTCTACTGTACTTGACACACAGTCAAAGAAGGGAGTATGCAGTCTACTCAGAGTAGGTGCATGTTGAAACACAACATTGGGAAAATACAAAGGTGAACCCTAATAAACGTCAATAGCCAGTCACACCCTAGAACACCTGCTAATTAACGTCTGCATCACAAGTTAACTCATTGTTTAAATCCTATTACTTGGAGCAAAAATAAATTTGGGAGTAACTTGTGCATTTGAAATGAATTTCATCTTCTCATGGCTAGCAAATATGCGTGAATTTTTTAAAAGAGAACAAACAGCTTCACAACAGGGATGTAGGGTGCATAACCCTCTGTTATCATCTTCTGTGGCTCAGAGCCCAACGCTGTAACTCTGTTCTGGCTCTTTGCACACAGAAAATCATTACTGCAAGTCTTCTGTATCTCCCTTCCCACTCCTGCTGAGCTGAATGGGACCCCTTGAGACCACCTTTTTCCAAAGCTGCCACCACCTGATGAATTAGACTGAGCAACACACCGGGACTTTGCTAAGTGATTTATGGCGTTCCCTTCCCCTTGCCAACTTAGGCAAGCACCTAGCTGAGCCACAGGCACATGAAGAAGTTGTGAGAGAGGCAAGGTATTTTAAAGAAACCTTTATTCTAACTAAGGAATTCTAGAGCAAAGGATATAATTACATGCAGAACCCCTTGTCCTGCAGGCACAGATAAATGTAAGTTACAGAATACAGTTGGCCCTTCCAATTCGCAGGGGATCCTTTCCGCCGCCCCCCATCCAAATCGGAAAAATCACAAATATTGGGGGCCCACTGTTTTTAATGGCCACACGTTTGCACGCATGCTATTTTATCCCTTCTCGCTTGCCAGTCCGCGAAGGACCAAGATCATGGACTCCGTCCACAAACAGGGAGGGACGAGTGTACAGTCATTTCAGCCAAGTCAATAAAATAACGAAAAGACCTGATGCCACTAGCTAGTACATGTTCCTAACTACTCACAATCAGATGGGATTTGTAGTCCTTGCTGTTTCTGGACAGCTGGGAGCCTGGACTCCATTGCCCAGCTTGACCAGTATCCTGAGATCCACCCTCGAAAGGAGACAAAAGGAGGCTCTCTAGTCTACCTCATGGTTTAAAAGGGTTTTTATAAACCTTTTCTTAGAAGAATCTTGAGGTTCCTGGTTCTGCCCAACTGATTGGTCAGTTGGCATTTTATCAGCTATGATGTAAACCCTCATTAGAATGCACCTCCCCCCAACATTTAACCCTTTATTGTCTTGGATAAGTCCTCAGATGAATGGGGGGGAGATCCCATTCATCACACCCTCCTTAAGTCACTGGGCTACAACACCTTAGCACAGGGGTAGGCAACCTTTCCCCTTTAAGGGCCGAGGGACTTCAGCTCCCAGAAGCCTCAGCCATGTTGGCCAATAGTTCCATGTTGGCCAATTGCTCCTGGGATTCTGGGAGCTGAAGTCCCTTGGCCCTTAAAGGGGAAAGAAAGGTTGCCTACCCCTGCCTTAGTATAATGGACAGGGGGAAAAGATGTGAATTCTCCTCTCAGGAGAGAAACGGTTTCCTCACCCCGGCTGTAGACTCTTTGAGCTTTTGAGGGCAGCAATTCAATAATCTCCCTAAATTTGCTAACTTTTCCAAGCTCTGTGTAGAATGTAAAATAGCAACGCAGAGGGGTAGAGCAAGAGACAGAGTTAACTTCTCAAGGGTACATTGCTACTCAATAACCATCTTCATGTATTTTCTCCTCTAAAGTGAGCTAGTTCAGTTCAAAGATCTACACTGAGTGTAATCTTCCACAGCACAGTCAAGGATTTGAGGAGGTAAAAAGGGACAGAACATTCCTGTGCTTGACTGCATGGGTTGCCAACAGGGTCATGGCCCTACTGCTAATGCAGTTTTTCAGCAGCCAGGACTGTATAGCCACTGTCTTTTTCATCCTCCCTTTAGAATATAATGGTCAGCGAGGAACAGCATTACTCTACTGCACTTCACAGAGTTTGCATCTTTCACTGTTGCAGCATAAGTATCTACATTGTCATTTAATATTTATAAAGCACTTGTAATATACCAGCACAATATACTCTGTATAAGGCTTTTAGGAAAAGAATTAAGCTCCAGAAGCACACTTTTTACATTCTATTTTCTGGAATGACTATTTGGGTTCTGCAACAAAATAAGACACCGTAACCCCAGTTGCTAACAGTAATCATGATCACTCCTTGCTAAAGTTCTGAACTGTAAATCTGATAAACATTTACAATAGAGGAAGTGATAGTATTTACATTTCTATACCACATATCACTGAACTCAGCACTCTCTAAGTGGTTTACAATCTGTAAGCCTATTGCCCCCTACAATCTGGGGACTCATTTTACCAACTTATGATAGGATGGAAGGCTGAGTCAACCTTGGAGCCCTGGGACCAAACTCAAAACCTTGTGGCTGCAGTACCAGCATTTAATCACTGCACCACCAGGGCTCCTTCACAAGCAGTCAATTACAAAGTAATATTGTTAAGCATGGTGACCATTTCATATATCTTCATTAAAACAGCTGTCAGCAAGTTAGTAGTCTCCAAAAGATTTGGACTTCATTTGCCATTACCACTTACCAATAGCCATGTCAGCTGGAGCTAATGAGAGTTGTGGTCCAAAACATCCTAAGGACACCAGGTTAGTTATGGCTGTTTGAAGGCATTACCTCCACTTATGACTTTCTACCACAAATATCTCAAATCTATCTGTCTATAGATTAAAAATTAACATTACAATCATTAACCTCAAAAGTTTCCAGGCTACTGTATTGACACTACACTATTAAGAATGTAGCTCAGTAGTGTCACTTTGGATTAACTGTGCATGAATTTCTGCTTACAGGATTTTACATTAAATCATCTTGTGCTACAAAAAACTGCCCCTTCCATTGTTATCTGGAGCACTGAAGTGCCAGACTCCCACCCTTTTTGCTCATACAGATTGTTGCTGCAATCTACTGTGTCCTAGAAAAAATGAAAATAAATAATTAAGTAGGCCTTTTAAAAGCTATAGGACCAATAACAAAAGCTATAATGAAGTTGCACTCTCTCTTTTTTTTAACCTTCCATATCTTGAATATTGAAAGAAAGATCTGTGAAGCCACAGAGTTCTTACACTATTCAAAGATAAACTGGAGCTAGTCAATCCCTGATTTCTCCTCAAAAACATTAAAATTGGATTGTTTCCTTGTGATGATGATCAGTTTAGCTGTAATCTAAGCAATACAATTGGAGAGTCAATGAAATGCCCAGGTTTGAGAACTAGAAGTTCACTCTCCGTACCTGTAGTTCCTTACTTGCAAGAAAACTGCAAGCTAAATAATTGGGAATAGCTGTAGGTCAGTGTAATGCTAGCCTAGACTTTTCTTTAACACATTATTTTTCTGTGTGCAAGGGATTTTCCCATTAGGGGATGGAAATCCACTGGGTGACCTTGGCCAAGTCACATTCTCTCAGCCTGAGAAGAATGCAAGAGCAAACCCCTCTAACCAAATGCTGCCAAGAAAAACCCCATGATAGAGTCAGTTTAGGGTTGCCATAAGTCAGAAATGACTTGAAGGCACACCACAAAAAAAGATCAACCTAGGAAATGCTTGATTAGAAGAAGAATGTCAAGCTGCAAAATTGTCAGTGACAGTCATGGTAATGGTTCATTGCAAAGGGGTAGAATTAGAATCACTTATCTCTCTCTCTCTCTCTCTCTCTCTCTCTCACCAAAAATCAAATGTCCAGTGTAAATACTGAAATAACAGAAAATCTGATGCCAAGCCCCCTGTTCACACAGACCAGCCAACAACTCACAAGAACTATAAGCTATCTTCCAAAATACAGTGGGGCTGTTTTTCAAGCTGGGCTTGCAAGACACATTTGCAAACCTCTTTTGAGAACCACACAGCTGTGGTTTAAAAAACAAAACAAAAAAGAAACCCTGCTGTGTGTATTCAGTTCCTTGGCAACATGTAAATGGGCTCTCAGGAGGATAGCAAAACCCAAAGCATAGCCACATCTGCCTTTGCCTTTTAATCATTACAATGAGCAAAATTTGTTACATATTAGTGCAATATTTGCTATGGAGTTTTTTTCTTAAAAATAATGAAAAGCAAAATTGTTTTACAGAACTCTCTTGCTTTCAGACATGCTAAGTATTTTGTACATTTTTAGTGCCTCAGAAGGCTTCTTGTTTCTTTTGTAGAAGGAAATATAAAGATTAATGTCTTAACTCTAAAATTTGCCTAACAAATAACTCCTGAAAATGAGATCACTCCAAGTGCACTAGGCACACTGTTATTACAAGCTTGTAAGTCATGGAGCTCACACCAATATTTTAATGCTTAAGGCTGGCATATGAACAACTTGTGCACAGACAAAAACCAAAAATCAGAAAATAGAAACTAACATCTCATCCAAACCAACAAACTATGAGTTTTGTCTGCTTTGTGATTCTGTACTTACAAGCCTTCTTTTACAATCCTGGTTTGGGCAATTTGGGTGAAACATCAAACTATGATTTGTCTCAAAAATGAGAAAAGTAGAAGGGAAAGGTTGTCATACAAAATAATGAGGGGAGAAACCACATAATTCTGAAAAGCAGACACAATACTTAGTATGAGGTGTTGGGAAACAAGCCTAATTTTGGGGGAATTTATAATTAGCTCAAA
>JAIPUX010001232.1:104199641-104215314 GCA_020142125.1 Phrynosoma platyrhinos | reverse complement strand
TGGGTGCCAAAGGGCATCACTACAACACTCATAATCCACACACTAACATGGGTATGCAAAGAATGTGGGCCTTGGTGAACCAACAAATTATTTCCAGTCTGTGAGCCTGTTGCTGTCAAATCACCCAGGCACCAATAAGTATGTAAAAATCAAGTTAAGTGAATGAGTTCTTGACTTATGCACAGCCAATCCGATACCAAAACCCAAGATACAGGAGAGAGACTCACCTAGAAAGTGGCCACCAATGTTAACGATGCATAGGAAAGAAGAAGTCCATGTGATTCAAAGACTGCAGGTGCACTGCAGGATGCCATTCCTTAAGTGCACATCTATAACTCTGCACAAAAGATTACTGTAGACCAGCTGTGTCAATACCCTCCTGTAAGGTCAACATTTAACCAACCATTGTAAGGAGAATAATGGAAATTTGTAAAAAGTGTGGACATAATTTTTAAAGATTTGCAAGTGGTTTCCTGCAAAACTGTCCTCTTCAGATGCTTTCCCACTTATCAAGGTATTCATATTTGAATTCATTTACGTTCCTTGCACCTCTTCCAGCCTCTCTGATGCTGTCACTTCAGTTTCCACTATGGAAATACAGCATTTCTTCCACATAATAGAGCATCAAGACAAGAACAGCAAATTGGATTTGTCAAGTTGTGTTTGGATCAAAGCAATAGCAAAAGCAAGATTAAAATAACTGAATAAAATTGCCAGTGTAAATTTTGCAAGCTCATAGATATCTTTAATTTATGAATGATATAGGTACCGGTGCAAGATTGATTATAACTAAATATTGGAAAAGTAACAATACACAGATGTTTGAGGAATGGAAAAAGAAAATAAGAGATTTAATGCAAATGGATAAATTGACTATGCTAATCAAGGATAAACATGAGAAATGGGAAAAAATTGAAAGTTTTCTTGCATCACAATAGAACTTTAAATTAAACTAAATAAAAATAATGACACCATGGTGTAAATTAAGTTAGAAAGAAATACTTAATTCTCATTTCTGATTGATTGATACACTAACATAAAGATTAGTTTAAATAACTTTAATTGTAGACTATTAATGACATTATTTCCTTTGTTTGTAATGACTGTATTGTAATAGTAAATAATATTTTAATTTTATTTGTAAAAGGATATGATGTATAATATGATGTGTAATCTAGAATTTATGTACAATAAGATAATTTCTCCAATAAAGCTCTTTTTACCTGTTTTTTATCTACAATTTATAAATTTGATTTAAAATATTTCTAAATACACATAAGCATATGCCAGTGAGGCTTTGTCCTCGGATGTAAAATGTCCCAGGTGCATGCAGTGTACAAAAGGAGAAAAGCTGACTCAGAGGAAGCTGATGAAGCTTCAGCAGGAAATTGTGTAATAACTGTTCAAAACTGCGTAATCATTATGGACATGTGACAGAAAAATGACAAAAACACTGGCAGGGGGTTGGGTCAGAATCATAGCCAGATTTTGTGTATATAAGGAAAATTGTTCCAATGCACTGTGGTTAGGTGGATGTCGGTTAGTGGTGGAGCATTATATCGGATGGTGTAAATATTGCTGTATCGTTCTTGTAAATATTTGCTGTAACTAAGATTAAAAAACCTCTTTAGAAGAACCTCAGCGGTCGTGAGTAAAACTCTGTTCAGCAGAAGGAGTTTTTTTCTCTTCAACTACTTCCACACTCTCCCATGGCATTTGTTTCCTGGCTGCTGTCTTCTGCGTATGGACTCAGTTTTCCCTGCACACATATATTTCATCCTTTTGGTTGTAAGGAATATACCCTTTTTATTTTGGTATTTGAAATGAAGGTTGCCACACTTTAGCGCTCTATGATGTTTGGGACTTTAGCTCCCAGAATCTCTGCCTGCCCCCCCCCCCCGCCCCCAGCTATGCTGACTGAGTCTACTGGGAGCTGTAGTCCAAAGCATTTGAACTGGAAGATAGAAGGTTGCTTATCCATTTAAAATCACCTGCTAGACTTTTCACTAAATCTAGGTCCCCCACCATCCCTCTTTGAAGCATGAAAAGCTCCTTCAGACTTCTCTCAAGGATGTTCCAAAGCTTCAATTAACCTTTTTAACTCCTCTGAATAGCCTCCAATTTGTCAGGAACCATGATAAAATTTGTCATATAGAATACTACTCAGACTTTACCAATCTGATGAAAGCAGCATTGTCACCTTGTATTATCTTGGTAGTCCATAAGCATGATAGATACTTGAAGTTCTTACCATTGCCATGGTCAGGTTATTCATATTCACATCCTTGTAGGGCAGGTCTATAAATGCTTCTGTGGGCCAGAGCAGACAGGCATGAAAGAGTGCCTCAAGTGGGTCAGTACCATCCTGAACGCACAGCCTGCTCCTGATGAGGGTCGTGAATGCAGGGGCTGACTGGCACCGCCAGGAATTAGTTTATCTCAGCTCCTTTTTGCTACAGTCTTGACAACCGGAGTGTGGCTTCAGCATACACCTCCAAAGGAACTAGAAGCTGCTTCATTTTGTCTTTCTGTTTTTGTTGGAAAATGTCTGTATTCTTTTCCTCCCTCCTTAGACAGATAGGGATTCCTGCTTGCAAACTCCTCCCTCCCTCCCTCCCCCCCTCTCATTCAAACTAACCACATGACTTAGATCACTCCCTCTTTGACACTAACTGTCTTTCTCTCAAGATTTTTCATCTGACCTGTTCCGATCTTCCTGTTCTCTCAACTTTGTTTGGAAAGATGGTGAGATAAATATTTCTCTCTACCTGAACGATTCACTAGTTAGATTAGGATTTAGCCTTTTATGTAACTATAGATTAAAGCCTTGTTTTTAAACTATAAGATATACAAGATTAGCTCAATTTGCTGCAGAGGATTTGCAAAAGGTTTCTTTTTCTCCCAGGTCAAATAGAAACTATGGGCCTTTGCAGACTGCCAGAAATAGTGCAAATTGAGTCCACTTTAACTGCCCTGACTCAGTGCTAGGGAATCATGGGAACTGTAGTTTATTGTGGCACCAGAGCTCTCTGACAGAGAAGGCTCAATGTCTCAGAAAAAACTACAATTCCCATGATTCCCTAGCACTGAGCCAGGGCAGTTAAAGTGGACTCAATTTGCACTATTTCTAGCAGTCTGCAAAGGCCCTATGTTACCAAGTCAAAGCCAAGAGCTGAGCTGCAAAAGCTGCAAAGCCAAGGGCTGAACACCAAAAGCAATAGCAACTTTAAGAAAGCAGCTTTTAACCCTGAACAGAAATCTTCCAGTCATGTTGATACTGGTTTGATTCATGAATAATTATTTCCAATTGCTAGAGATAAATATAAATACCAAGTTTTCATTGATAGTGGAGCAAGTTCAACAGCAAAGAATGATTTGTTGATTTTGATGCAAATGTAACTTTTCCCGTCTATCTTGCTAATAGTCAAGAAATTTTTGCACAGGGAAAAGCTCTCTTATTTTGCAAATGAAACTTGGTCCTGACAGAATAAGAACTTTACAAATCCCTGATGCTTACTATGTACCAGACTTGCAAGCCTCTTTTTACAGTGTGCAAGCCACAACATCAAGAAGCAATCATGTCAGTTTCAGAAAGCAATCCTGCTTTGGTTTTCATGGCAAAAATTTGATTTTTAGAACACACTTAGGATCTCATGGCTGTTATCAGGTACAGATTTTGAATTCATCTGCAAAAAGTGTGACTCAATGCAATCACAAAGGCTGTTCAACTTTATGGCATCACAGATTTGCTCATCAGAGTGTAGAAAATATTAAAAGACTGGTCAATCAAGAGCTTGCAAGATACTTTGAATTCAAAGCATGCTCCAACAATGAAAAATGTGTAGAATGCTTGAAAGCAAAGGTCAACTACAGCTCCACACCCTCCAATTACTGAGAGGCAATTGAATAAGGCATTGCATCTTTCACAGGCTGATCTTTCTGAACCAATGAATCAAAAGGCAGCAGGAGGCAACTCTTACTTTGCAAGCAAAATAAAATACTTTGTATTTATAATGACTATTACTGATGATTTCAGCAGGTACACATACACTTACCTTCTCAGAGAAAAGAGTTGCAAGCTGCTAGCGAGGAGATGCAATCTTTATATACGGACACTGAGGAGATGCAATCTTTATATAAAAACAAGACATGAACTTTGTCAAAATTGCCAGAAAGAAAAAGAGCAATTGGCTGCAGATGGGTCTTTACCAGAAAGCAAGATGCAGAAGGGGAGATTTAGAGATACAAAGCAAGACTTGTGGCTAAAGGATACACTCAAAAATATGGTGAAGACTACAACAAAACCTTTGTATGGGTTGTCACACACATAGTCATCAGAACTCTCCTATGTGTCACAGCCTACAAGAAAATAAATGTTCAACATTTGGATGTCTGAACAGCTTTTCTCTATGGTGATCTGTCTGAACAACTATATATGGAACAACCTCCAGGATTCCAAGTACCTGGAAAGGAATATCTCGTATGCAAATTCTGAGAATAAAAAGCCACTCAAGAAGAATATTGACATTGCCTTCCACAAAGTGCAAGAGATGTGTCAAAGTGGACTTGTCCATTTAGAGTACTGCAACACTGAAGTGATGATTGCAGACATCCTTACTAAACCTCTACCAAGAGATTGGTTCCAGAGACTACACAAAAAGGTGAAGATCCTTGACATCAGTCCAAAAGAATGAGAAGGGGATTGTTGCTAGATATTTGCATTCTTTTTCCCCCTCCTTAGATAGATAAGGATTCCTGCTTGCTAACTCCTCCCTCTCTCATTCAAATTAACCATGTGACTTAGGTCACTCCTTTTTGACAATGTCTTTCTCAAGATCTTCCTGTTCTTTCAACTTTGTTTGGAAAGATGATGAAATAAATATTTCTCTCTACCTGAAGTATTTACCAGTTAGATTAGGATTTAGCCTTTTATGTAATTATTAAATTATTAAATTATTAAAGTCTTTTTTTAAAAAAAAAACTACAAGCTATGTGTTTGTTGTTTTTTGAGTCAGCATCAGTTCTTAGGGAAACATAGGGCCTTTACAAAATGCCAGAAATAATGCAACTTGAGTCCACTTTAACTGCCCTGGCTCAGTGCTAGGGAATCATGGGAATTGTAGTTTTTTCTGAGACATTTGAGCCTTCTCTGTCAGAGAAATCTGGTGCCACAATAAACGACACTTCCCATGATTCCCTAGCACTGAGCCAGGGCAGTTAAAGTGGACTCAAGTTGCATTATTTCTGGCAGTCTGTAAAGGCCCATAATTAGGCAAAGTCACTCTTCTGCTATTCTGCTAATGAAAGCCAGACTCTTAAAAGGTTTAGCTTTCATATTTGTATATTTTTGTTTCCTTAAAAAGGCTGAAGCCTTAGGAAACTTAAATTATCCCACAATTTCACCCCTAAGAGACTGGAAGAGTGTGTGAAAGGGACTGTGTCTAATTCAAAGTTGCCAATGAATTTATTCTTCTTGAAACTAACACAGCTCTGGTTGAACTAAAATGTGTCCTATTTAATGGCACAAGAGCAGCATCAAGGAAATTGGCATACTCTGAGGCATTTATGGTCTAAAGTTTTGAAGGAAACGCTAGAACGCTAGTTTAAAACGCTAGTTTTGAAGGAAACGCTAGAAAACAAAACTGAAGTGAATAGTATAGTCTTACTGGGTCCTGCTAATGAGCTGTAATAGACAGAAAACAATCTTAAATATTTATATATCCTTGCTAACAAGAGCAATATTAGTTGGAAGAGTTAATTTTCCTCAGCTGATATACAAAAGCAAAATTTACACAACGTGGGAATGCGAGGAACACATAACATCATTACAGCATATCTATGCATCCCTACTCAGAACAGAATAAGCTTTTTCCTTGTAAGTACCAGTATTTTAACGTATTTCAAAATTATGCATTCCAATAGTCACTAATCTTTCACAGATACTAACTGCCTGCAAAAATCTTCTAAAACCCAACCCACATTTTTTTATCTAAGTGAAAAAATGTGCATCTATTAAAAAGATTGCTTTGATGGATGTATTAACTTAAGCCTAAACCTTTCCTAGCAACCAGCCAGCCTTAAATCTTACTGCTATTTTAAGCAGTTAACAATGTTACATCAATTGGAGCATATTGATTAGTAGCACTGCATGTTATCCCAAGGTCAGATGGCTAAACAGATTTTTTTTCACTTGTTAAAGGTCGTAATGCTTTGATAAGAAGCCTTTCAAAATATATGTTTTTCTATGTGGGATACAGTGGGAAGCAATCATCCCAAGGAAAGGTCACAACAAAGAGAGAGAGAGAGAGAGAGAGAGAGAGATGTATTTATTTCACTAGATCTATTTCAATTTAATTTACATCTCAGTCATCAACTATTCATTTAATGATAAGGAAGGACATGCTTCCCTTTGATTCCACAAAAACCACTGTCCATCATCATTTTTCATTCTGGAAACAAAAAATATTTCAAGGTTTTAGGAGAATTCTTAATGTAGTATTTTCTTTCATTTTTTTAGCAGTAAGGAAAAAGTGGTCAATAAAGCACAGATTATTTCACAGTATTATTCAGGCTATAACTGATGATCCATGGACTCAAAGTTTGTAGGGGGTGGGAGATGAAGTAAAAGACAATCCAGAAAAAAATTTCATTAACAGAATTTGAAAAAGTTGAGCAGATTGTATTGGTCTGATCATGCCATTAAAAAAATAAAATAAAAACAAGATAGATACAGAGAGCTGACAGAAGACAATTAATGTTCCGCCATTGTCTGCAAGATTACAGAAAGAGCCAGCATTTTGTCCTGTGACCAGTGAAAGTAGCTGAAAGGAAAGTCTTGGCTCAAACATATGGGGCCAGAGTTTGCAATTATCATCTATGTTACTTTCAAAGCACTGTAACCATGTCAAAACCACCCCAACCTGGCTACCCCTTTGTTAGTTATTAAGTATTTATGCGATCCAACTGAGATCTATTTCTATAAAGCAAAAGAATCCAAGGAATGGCCAATGCAGATGATCTTCCTGCAGGATTCTCTATTGGCTAGGGTTACTAAGAGTGCAGACCAAGTTTAGGTCTTAGTGAGTGGATGGTAACTATATGGGAGAAAGGAAGGGCTAAATGACACTAAAATATTGATGGAAAGAATAATATTTGATTACCTGCATTAATACTGGAAATTCACAGAGCATAAGAAATCTTTTTGGACTACAATTCCCACAATGTCAAGCCAGGAGGCTGGAAGATTTCAGGAGTTGTAGACCAAAATGATACTGTTTCCAAACTGTGGGTGGCCCAATTGCTAATAAGACTGGATTAATTTGCCAAGGCATGCAATGGAATGCAGAACCTATTCTCATGGGCCCTGCAAAATACAGTCCCTACCTAGATGCAGACAGGTTGTGATGGACAGGTGTTTTACTAGCACTAAATAAAGCAGAGGTTTATTTCCATAAACTGGTTCTGGCCTGGATCAGATGCACCCAACCTACAGACCATGACAAACAATCTGCCCTAACCAGCTATTAGGGAACAGGCAACAGTGGCATATCCAGTTGTATAGCCCCAGGCCACCACCACTTCACCTGTCTCCTGGAACAAGGTGTGGAGTGCCCCAGTGTACATTATTGCACAACTATTAATCTCTGCCAAGCATTAGTCATATAAAGTTTCTCCATTTTATCACTGACCTCTCATTCTTGCATGTATGATGTGCATTTTCTGCTTCAATGCAACACCATCTGCTACCACATCAGCTGCACTGGCACCCTACCTTGTGCCCAAATGTACCATTCTGTGTGCCCTACTTTCTACACTACTTTTGTATGAATCTCAGAAACAAAAAACCACATTTGATTATTTCCCTGGAGGTACCAATATTCTCTATGCCTGTACTTTAATTTTAAGTTCAAGATGAAGTGCCATTGTTTCATGTTTTATTGTTTTGTTGTTAACTGCCCTTGTGTCGATCTATACCCATGGCGATCCTATGGAAGAGACATCTCCAAGACCCCCTGTCCTCCACTGCTCTGTTTAAATTCTGCAAACCCATACCCATGACCTCCATAATAGATTCCATCCATATGGCATGTGGCCTTCCTCTCTTCCTACTTCCCTCCACCTTTCCCAGCATTATTGTCTTTACTAATGAGTCTTCTCTTCTCATGATGTGTCCAAAGTATGACAGCCTGTTTGGTCATCTTGGCTTCCAAGGAGGTTTCCAGAGATTGATCTGCTCTAGGACCCATTTGTTTGTCTTTTTTGGCTGTCCACGGGATCCTCAACACTCTTCTCCAGCACCTGATCTCAAAGGACGCAATAAGAGAAATAGCGAAAAACAAATCACCACGAACAGACAATGTTCAAATTGAACTGCTGCAATCCACATTAACAGAGTCAACTTTAGTGCTGACCAACATATGTCAACAGATATGGAAAACAAAATGATGTCCAATAGATTGGAAGCAATCAATATACATCCTCATCCACAAAAAGGGAGACACAAGAGACTGCAGCAACTATAGGACCATAGCACTGATCTCCCATGCAAGCAAAATTTCATTTTTGTTTCAATACCACAAATAGCCCTTATTTTTATTGTTAACTGCCCTAGAGTTGACCTTGACTCATGGCAACTTGTTGATGAGACATCTCCAGGACTCCCTATCTTCTACTGTTCTGCTTAAGTTTGCAGCCTCATGCCCATTATTTAGTAAGACTGAAAATGTGTATTTGGGCTAAACCAGTAAACAGACCTAGAAACGACAAAAATAACAGCAATGGAGACAAAAATATAGCAAATAAAAGAGAAATCGACATTAGAAGGGTTCAGAGAACATATTACAGTTGCCCTTCCGTTCTCATGGACTTGAGATCCATGGACTTAAATATTCATGGAGGGGCAACCTCCTTTAACTTCAATGGGGCGTGCGCCCATGGCGTATGCCCCAGCGGACACGTGCCCCATTCAAGCCCATGGAGCTTGAATATTGCCAAGTCTCCATTTTTACGGTGAGGGGGTGGGTGGGGTTGAACAGATCCCTCTGCGAAAAAGAAGGGCCGACTGTATTCCACAAGGTAACATGAGGCTTAGGGTGGAAAAGATACCGTATTTTCCGGCGTGTAAGACGACCCGGCGTATAAGACGACCCCCCATTTTTCCAGTCAAAATATAGAGTTTTAGCACCTCTATCCTCCTTATCCTTATACCCAGCGTATAAGACGACCCCCCCCACTTTAACCACAGATTTTGCAGGTTCAAAAGTAGTCTTATACGCAGGAAAATAAGGTAGTTTCTGAATTTCTTTTGGCATATTTATTAAATGGCAGCCAAGTATGATAAAAATTATCAGTTGCATCAATGTTTGTCTGTGACTTTATTTGGACAGTCAGTTGAATATCAAATTCCAAAGTCACAAATACCAAACATCTAATGTTAGATTATAGAGATATCTCCATTTTGATGCAATCTCTAAATGGGCAGAAGTGCACATAAAAATGATAAGATCTTTATGCTTCAAATGTTTTAAGTTGTTAACAATTAAATATAACAAGCCAATTATTGGAGTAGCTGTAATACTGCCCGGTAATTATAAAAATTTCAACAAAAACTTTCACTCAAGATTTTCAGATGAGGAGGGGAAAGATGAACATACATACACAACTGCCATTCTTGATATCAGAGGTGATTAAGATTTTATTAGTAAATTTTAGTTACACGGGAGTAAGATACGATCTGCAGATAGTTTTCACAAATGGCAGAAAGACTAATCTATATGCAGGTTAGGACCAAAGTGAATTCCAGAGTTTTTCATCAACTCCAAAACCTAGACCCCTTTCCCAGATATCTTTTAGCCACAAAATCAACCCAAAAGGTGTGTATAAAAAAATAGACTAGTTTGAAAATTAGGGCCTTTGCAGACTGCCAGAAATGTAAAGGCCCTTAGTCTTTTTTGTCTTTTTCTTTTTCTGAATTTAAGAGCAATTCTCCAAAGCCTTTTAAGGTCTGCATTTTTCACAACTTTACCAAAGGAAGAGCAGAAAAATTAAGTAGTTGGCACAACCGCCACTGGTCTAAATACCCTACACGCAGCAGACCCCATCTAATCTTGGAAGCTAAATAGGGTCAGCTCTGGTTAATACTTGAATGGGAAACAGTCAACTAATGCCAGGTGCTGAAGGCTATATTTCAGAAGAAAGAACTGGCAAAAACACCTCTAGAGTAGTGCTTGCTTAAGAAAACCTTATGAAATTCATGGGGTGGCCATAAGACAGCAAGCAGTTTGAAGGCACATACACACAACTGCAGCCAGGAAGCTTGAAAAGGAGTAGCATGTTCTTTTACTGAGATCCTGACTTTGGCGTATCTCCACCATATAAATATTTTACTCTGTAAAGTTTTTCCCCCCTCTCTAAAATTTACAAATGTGTCTGTATCAAAAATAATACCATAAAAAGGGAAGTAGAGTACTCAAAGGCAGGTGACAGACATTCTTGCCATTTAGACCATATGTAGCATGACTCTATGCACAGCTTGTGCATTTAATCTACATGGAAAACATTTAATCAGAACTCCCTCTCTCTCACACACACACACACACACACATTTGAGTGGTGGCAGAAACAGAGCACCATTAGAGGCACCATGCCCAAGGCCTATTAGCCTGGCGTCAGTCCTAAAGCCAAATATTTGTTCCTTTTTGGAACACTCATACACTTCCTATTTCTGCTGGCAACTAGGAATGTGTGGCCAGGGCTATTAATTCTGTAAGGAAGTTGTCTACATTCCTCTTCAAGTGAACCAACACTCCCCCATACACATATACACTATACTTTACTGCTGACCCAAAGAAATTGCTTGAACAGCCATATTCCCAGCTCTTCCACATTTATATCTTCTGAGTCACCCTTGTTTATCTCACATATATAAAACCTGTTAAACACTTTTAACCTCCTCCCTGGGATTATGATTGAATCTGCCTGCCTGTAGTTAGCCAGTCCATCTTACCCCATCCCATGCCTTCACATTGGACTCTCAAGCTACTGATAATAAAAATAACCTAACAGTAGAGGTAGGAAATTCCAAATTCACTTTATAGGAAAGCTATCTCTGTAGCATTAGTGAACCCAAGAGTAGACAAAGTGTGAACTGTGTTAACCATACAATATTACGTTCCCCATGTTCACATCACATAACAAGCAACGAAAATAGAAAAATATATGTAAAGTGGCATTGTATGTTGGTGGCTAAAATTGTATATTGGTGATTAAATCTGGAAACATGCAACACTTAATTTTGAATTTTATTGTATTCTATATATTTTATATTGCTGTAACCCACCCGGATCCCTTGTGATTGGGCGGGCTATAAATTATTATTGTTGTTGTTGTTGTTGTTGTTGTCTGAAGGTTTGGATTCATTAACCAGTTATTGGTGTATAGAGAGCAGGCTTCCGCAACTTGGGACCCTCCAAATATGCTGGACTACAACAATATGAACTAGTCTGCCTGGGATAATTGGAATTGTAGGACACTACATCCAGAAGGTGTCAATTTGAAGAAGACTGCAGTACAGAAATAATGCAATGCAGTGGTCCCTCCACATTCACTGGGGTTAGGGGCACAGGACCCTCATGAATATGGAAAAACTGCAAATAAAAAAACCTTATTCTTTCTACTTAAGAGAATACCTTTCTAGGAATCTCCAAGTCCTCCAGTACAACTCTATGTTCAAGATCTGTCAGAAGTTTATTATAGAATCATGCTGGAGGACCTACAAATGCCTAGAAAAGTGTTTTCTCTAGATTCCAAGAGAGAACATATTTATCAAATCCACAAATAATCAGATCTGCAAAGGTCAAAGCTGCAAATGTGGAGGGCTGACTATATTTGAGGGAAAGTTGTTCATATTTTTAGTCATGGAAAATATTTCTTCTTTATTTGGCTTTTTAAATACTTTAAGTAGTGTCTTAAAAATAATCATAAGCAGGGGTAGGCAACATTTCCCCTTTAAGGGCCGAGGGACTTCAGCTCCCAGAATCCCAGGAGCTATTGGCCAACATGGGACTATTGGCCAACATGGCTGAGGCTTCTGGGAACTGAAGTCCCTTGGTCCTTAAAGGGGAAAGGTTGCCTACCCCTGATCATAAATATTAAAATCTTTTCTCAAAAACATTGCAAATTTGGCTTGACCGCCACATTTTTTACACATTTTGTATATGTACACACATTTGTCTTTGTTTTGAACTAAAAAGATATAGAATTGCTATCTACTATATTTTCCAAAGATACTCCAAGTATATTAATTGAAGAATTTTATGTCATTCCAAGGTTATTAAAGGTTGAGCAAGGTCATCTAAGAATGGATCTAAATATTATTGTATACCATACAAATAAGCAATGTTTTCTGAACCCACAGGCTATCAGAATAGAAAACTATTACATGCTTTATATTTTACTATATTATTTCTTGATATATTGCTATGTAGAAATTATCAAAAAAAACAAAACAACTCAATCTGTTTTTCTAAGAAACATATTAAAGACACACCTATGATGCTACAACCCATTAGAGGTGACCTGGCTTGACTGTTCCAATGCAGGTATTCTATGTCTAATATTTATAACCTCCCAGGTGTAATTTCCCAATTATTTGGTTTCTTGTTTTGTCTCTTTTATCCCCTTTGCTTCCCATCTCCTCTTCTTCATCTGCTGTTAGCCACTCCTGTCTCCTCACAGTTCCACCCATACTTCTCTTACCAAAGGAACTCTAGTTTCCCTGTCTATATTCTTATTTTGATTTCTGGGCAGTTGTTTGACCAAAACTGACCCCAAAAACCAGTCACCCTCCTCATAAACTCAAATAACTGTTTTCTGTTGTATGTTTAACTCCCTAACTTCTGGCTTGATTCCTTGTCTGTACTGTCCTGAACAGCTACGGCTGAGTGCCTGACAGTGCATCTACCAAATCCGATTGTCTTACTTACTTCCTCTTGGAGGTTCACTTTAACATAGAACTCTGAGAGCATTTCTATCAACCTATAATATTATTGAGGAATCAAGCTATCAAGGGTTACTGGTTATGATGAGTAGCCATTATCTCAAATATTATATTATACAATACTTCCCTGTGTGTATTATGTATTATCTCCAAACTTGTTATTGAGAGCACAAACAGGAAGGTGCTGTTGCATTCATTCTCAGCTTGCATGCCCTCCCATGGGCCTCTGGTAATCAACTGTAGAACCAGAATACAGGACTAGATTGGTCTAATCCTGCCAGTTTCTTCTGTTACCAATTGACAAATTGCAGACAATAATATTAAAGTTCCATTGGCAACAACTACACAGATTGGCAGTGAGCATCTTGTATCTTACATCCATTCGCCAATCAGCACAGGAGTCACAGTTTCCATTTTTCATGTCAGGCATATTAAGCTGGTGTCTGGAACACAGGCATCATTTTCTTTATTCATCTTCTTTATACACTGTGTCACTAGGACAGCTATCAGCGGAGACATTGCAGACCTGGCAGGCACACTGGGGAAAACCTGTGGTCAAATCTAAAGATAAAGGTTTCCCTCTGACAAGACTGTAAAGTCATGTCTGACTGTAAGGGGGGGGTGCTCATCTCCATTACTCCATTACTAAGCCAAGGGAGCCAGCGTTGTCAAAGACAATTCCATGGTTATGTGGCCAGCTTGACTGCATGGAACACTTTCCCACCGAAGTGGTACCTATTTATCTACTTGCACTTTTACATGCTTTCAAACTGCTAGGTTGGCAGAAACTGGGACTAGTGATGGGAGCTCACTCCACAACGCAATGCTTCAGTCTCAAACTGCTAACCTGGCGACCTTGTGGTTGACAGAATTGGCGTCTTAACCACTGAGCCACCACATCCCTGGGCAAATCTACCCACAGGTAAAAGGATCAAGAAGAAATTGCTGCTTTTTCTACAAACGCCAGGGTTTGGTGCAGCATATTCAGGCTAAGCTCCACATCATCTAAGAAACCAACTCAGCTGGTCCTCAGTGCCAAAAGTTCATCATTAACTTTTCTTTCAGTAATATGACTTCTAACTGTATGCTTTGTTGCTCTGCCTTGTCTTGCACTACTAAATCACAGAATTGGAGAACACAAGGTAGATTTCCAGAAACACAGCTCCAAAGTCCCATTTCCAATGTTGGCATTTGTCTACTGTGAGACTTTAAACCAGGGGTAGGCAACCTTTCCCCTTTAAGGACCGAGGGACTTCAGCTCCCAGAAGCCTCAGCCATGTTGGCAAATAGTCCCATGTTGGCCAATAGCTCCTGGGATTCTGGGAGCTGAAGTCCCTCAGCCCTTAAAGGGGAAAGGTTGCCTACCCCTGCTTTAAACAATTGGCTTGTACTGCTTCAATTGTCTCATCTCCTGGGGTTCAAATGAGAAGCTACCTTATAAAGCAGAAGATTTACAGATGAAGATATCAAACCAAGTGGGATTATAAAAGCTTGGCAAAATCATAGTATGTCTTCTGCACGGTATATGGCCAAACTGTAAGGCTTTTGCTCTTTTGCTGTTGCCCAGGCTAGAGATTCGGCTCTGGTCACCTAAAACAACTAATTCTGTGAATCTGCATAGGAGAGAATGCCATCTGTACTAAGAGAGGGAAGAATGTTTAGAGCGTAGGAGTAAGAGAACAGTATTGTAGCTGGATGCTGCAGCTGTCAAGAGCGAGTTCTGATACTGTACTCCCACGCAAAGCAGATGCAGTCTATTCACTTCTCATTTTAGGAAGTGTTCACATGTTTCCCCCGCCACCAGTTATGGAAAGTGCTCCCAGACCCTTTGCTTTGCTCATGAGCTTAAAGCTTTCACTCCTCTTCATATTCAGAAAATGAACCAAATGTAGATAAATTCACAATTTAGAAGTTCGTGTTGCCATTTGAATTGCAAATTTTTCAGTTTTTTTGTCTTATTTTTTAAATTTCATTTCAGAGATTTATTATCTATCATAAAATTAGGAGTAGGCACTTAGCAACAAAATGCCAACCCTGGAACTCTTTTCTGCTAAGCATCATTGTCAAAATTCTATTAGACTATGAAACAAGAATGCATGAAGATGTTATGCAAGTCCACCTGGTTGTTCCTGGTTTTATCATGCTTTCATGTCAAAAACTCTACGAGAAAAGCAGATTTGGTTACACCAGGACCACATTTTAACACCTTTATAGATTTTATCCATTATGCACATGTAAGATGTTTACTTGTCATCATTTTATTTATGTACACTACCGGTACAGATTTCAGGTCTGTTTTACACATCTGCCGAAGTTTGGTTTTAATTATTTTGTACTTCCAACATGTTGTCAACTATGACATATATCCTGTAGGGTCTGCCTTACTTCTACGATATAAATCTCAAATCCAAATGTTGTGGACTCTGTACAGCCACAAACATCAGTTTTCACAACCTTCTTTCATTTATTTTAAAATTTTCTTAAAATGAAGCATAACATGAAAGCTGTTATAAAACATATATAAAAGCATCAAAATAAACATTTTTAAAAATATATACATGAGGTATATCTCAGGAAAAAAATGCCATATTTTCCGGCATATAGGACGACTTTTTAACTCCGGAAAATCTTCTCAAAAGCTGGGGGTCATCTTATACACCAGGAAGAGAAAGGGCC
>JAIPUX010001232.1:104171184-104199541 GCA_020142125.1 Phrynosoma platyrhinos | reverse complement strand
GTTGTTGTTGTTACTGCTGTGTGCCTTCAAGTTGACTTCTGGCAACTCAAAGACAAACCTATCCTTTTTTGTTGTTCTTGTGTGTTTTCAAGGCAACCTTATCATGGGGTCTTCTTGGCATGTTTCTTCAAATGGGGGGTTGCCATTACCATCCTCTGAGGCTGAGAGTATGTGACATGCCCAGAGTCACTTACTTGGCTGCAAATTGTATATATTCCAGAATGCATCACCTAGTATAATTTTTAAAGCAGCATTTAAATCTGGACTATTTTAAAAAAAAATAAGATCCAAAACACACTACAGAAATAAATGCTAGGGAACATGGTAGCTGTAGTTTGTTGTGTTTATAAGTGACAGTTTTCCTGCTGTGTACCTGCATGTCATAATCATTTGAATTAAAATTACCACCACTGGGGACAATGGCACTTTGGAGAAGCTGCCTCTTCTCCCCAGCCACCTCTTCCTCCTCTCTTCTCCTCCTCCTCGTCCCACCACCACCTCCATCTCTATCTCTTGCTCGCCGCCCTTTCTTCCTCCTCCTCTTCCTCATCCTCTGCCCCCCCCCCCAGTCCCACTGTCCCCAATGGCAGTGGCATGGATACAGTTGCACCGCCATTGGGGACAAAAGTTCCTCCCCCCTTCCCTTCCTCTCCCCCTCCTTCCTTACCTGATTCCTTCCTTTCCCCTCCCTGGCCTGGCTTTGGGGGGTAGAGTCTGGCTCCTAGTCAGTCTGGGCCTGGGCCTGGGCCAGGGCTTGAGTCTCAGACCCATCAAATCCACGGATGGCAAGTCTGCGGATAAGGAAGGGCCAATGTATCTTTGTTTATACCTCTGCTAATGGATTGGAATCTGTGAATATCATTCAATTTGGCTGTTTCTATTTCCCGTCTTCTTCTGATTTATTATTATTATTATTTTAAATGTAGGCTTCTAATTGTTCTAAGTACCAGAGACCTTGCACTGGTGAATTATCATCCAGTCACTGTTTTGTGATGATCAGGGTTAATAAGTCCATTATTACAGTCGGAGCTTGATTCTTTCTGAGATTATTTTCCACTGATCTGTCTAACATCCCCACTATCTCCATGTAAATAACTCAGAATAATACATTATGTATCTGATGACATAGACACTATCATCTATAGAAACTTATAGCATAACAAATGTGTTGCTTTTAATGTTCTGCAAGACTGTGTTAAAATATAGGAATATAGGAAGCTGTCTTATTACAATAATGGATCAATATACCTCAGCACTGTTTACAGTTACTCTCTAAGGTTTCAGGCCCTATCATAGCCGTACCTGGTAATGCCAGGAACCTGTGATTTTTTTAATGCAAATCTCTACTCTACTCAGCTTTACCATATCCTATACTACTACAAAAGATTATCTAAACATCAGGATCAGCTTTGGGAGAAAACACATGAAGCCACAACAACAAAGATGTAGAATTCAAAAATATAGCCATGTTAGTCTGTCGAATCAGTACCTAGAGAGATCTTGTTGCACCTTTGAGACTAACAGTAAGAAAGAAATTGGCAGCATGAGCTTTCATAGACTTCAGTCTACAAAATGCATCTGAGGAAGTAGATTGAAGTATATGAAAGCTCATGCTGCTAATTTCTTTCTTTCAGTTAGTCTCAAAAGTACTACAACAACAAAGATGATTTAGGCAAGTCCTATGTAATAGCAAAGCCATTGTAGTTGCTAGGGTCAACATAAGTCAAAGCCAACTTCACAGTAATTAACAACAAAAACAAAATAAATACTACAGTGGGCCCTTGGTATCTGCTGGGGTTTAGTTCCAGGACCCCCATGGATACTGAAATCCACAGATGCTCAAATCCCATTATATACAATGGTATAGTAAAATGCCATCCCTTATAAAATGGTAAAAATCCAGGTTCAATTTTCAGAATTTAAAAAAAAATATGTTCCAAGCCATAGATGATTGAATCTGTGGATGCAGAAATCATAAATATCAAGGGCTGGCTGTATATTGTTTATGTTTAACTTACATGGTATATAATTAAATGTAAGAAACTAAAACATATGGGAGAAATATGCTGGGGAATACATCTTAATTTTCAGATCTGAGCTTGTTATTTAATGCAAATTATACGTCTTATCCATAGTATGATTCATTGTATTAATTAGTATATACCAGCTTCCCTTGTTTTCTATTCTAATATGCAGATTTTCAATATTAACATATAGCAAGCATGCAACATCTAATCTGGAACAGTATCTAGAAATATTATTGGAGAAGAAAATAGCAGAAAGCATTAAAAGTCATCTGGCACATTATAACATCTTGTTATTAAATCAATGATTAGAGTAAGGAAATCCCATGTTTCAGGGATGCAGCCCTATCATTGCACATGTCAGGAAGGAAACTCAGCCACATGAAACGCTTCCCCTTCTTCCTCTGAACATGAAAGCAAGTGATTAATGATGGAAGGGTTATACCAGACAGAGAAGGAACTGCTTTGACTAACATAACTAGAAAAGTATGTTTTTCTTAAGATGTACCATTGCAGTTAAGGCATATCCCACTTGTTTTGTCTTCAATGTTAATCATGTGAGTGTGAAAAGATTCTGTCATTTCACTGCCCAGTAAATGAGCAAGCATGAGATGGCTCAGATGCAATCAAGTTTTCCCAACTGTGCTATGGAGAACAAAAATCATGGCCTTCTCTTACAACCTCCCATGCATGTCAATTCCTTCTTCCATTTCCTGGTCAACTCTAATCATAAAGTGTGATGGCATCCTAATCAGGAAGCTATGTTTCAGCTCCATAATACAGTTTGCAAGCTCTCTTCAACCCATGAATTAGAAGTTAATGTTAAAACAGAGTATCTGATTTGGATTTCTGTCTTTAGTGTAATCTGGAAATGGAAATGCCTATATATTAGATCGCTATATGAACTCATGAATTGCCTCACCAAGATAATTGCCTCAGTACTAGAAATATTGTTAAATCAGCTGACTGCTGTGTGAAATACACCATCACAAAGCAAATTCTGATATCTCTATTGTATATGCAAGAGACAATTCAAACATTTAGAAAAAGGGTTCATTGTAGCTTTTACAGGATCTTCACATAATTTGTATAGAAAATTGCATGCCTGAATACATTTCCATATGAAAATCTCCATTTAAGTCTGTAAAAAATCTGTAAGAAAACTACTAGCTAATTATTCCCTAACTTTGCATTACAAAAATTATTAAAAGTCAGTAAGATCTATTTTGAATGACTGTCCATGTAAGCCCTCTGCACTAGCCATTACAAGCACCACCATATGTTGTGGCAATCACAATCTTGGATCTACAGTAAGAAATGGTTTTCTATTTTTCGATGGCTCAATTAGCTGTGATACTACTGCTTGTCTTCTTTCTTAAATATTAGAACTCCCAATGAACACATGAGAGTGCCTGAAGTAGTTCTCTGAATTATGACCCAAAACAAATGGTTTGCCTATTTCTAATTATGGGAAAGGTCACACGAGTTGCTTAGAAAACAGTACACACATCCCTAATGTAGAACTGAGAATTGTACTGGGATTACAACCATTGAACTGTACAGTTAGGTAGTACTCCAAAGATAATCTAGTCCAACCTTTTCCCAATGCAGGAAATATACAGATAAAGGATGTCTAAATCAGGGGTAGGCAACCTTTCCCCTTTAAGGGCCGAGGGACTTCAGCTCCCAGAAGCCTCAGCCATGTTGGCCAATAGTCCCCTGTTGGCCAATAGCTCTTGGGATTCTGGGAGCTGAAGTCAATCGGCCCTTAAAGGGGAAAGGTTGCCTACCCCTGGTCTAAATGATGGCCATCCAAACACCAAAATCTCCAACAAAAGTGAATCCACTGGTGGTTGCTAAATAAAGGTTGGATAGTAATCTGTCAGGGTGTCCCCTTTTATCTCCTACACCAACCAAGACAAGCAGCTTGATGTTCCAGCTGGGCTGGGCAGTGATGCTTGGCAGCTGCAGCGATAGAAGAAATTCCCCTCCCCTGCCTGTGCCCCTAACTCCTCTCCCATCGTCCCCCCACAAGGTCATCCAGGGCTTCCAACTGTGTCCCCAAGCACTGGCTGCTTGAGTGCAACTAGGAGGAGGAAAGCCTTGCTAGAACTGGCAGCTGCTCTCCCTTAATCTCTCTGCATCCTCTCTGGCTGATTTCCTGACCGTCTTTCAGAGAGAAGAAGATAGTGAGGGGGGCTGGGTTTACATGAAGCGAAAAGGGAAGACATTTTTTTAAAAAAACAGAGTAGAAGAAAGGAAAGCATCCATTGTAGAAGTAGAAGGTCAGGTGGCAATTGAAGCAGCAGAAGGTCGGAGAAACAAACAGCATTGTCAACAGCCATCTGTTGGGAATCCTTTTATTGGGAGTTCCTGCATGGCAGGGGGTTGGGCTGGATGGCCCTTGTGGTCTCTTCCAACTCTATGATTCTATGGTTTTATGATTCTATGTCCTGCTTGGAATGTAGTCAGGAAGCAGAGTGATCTTCAAGAGGCTCTGCTCCTCCATGTGGGAACTAGAAGGTCTTTTGTTTTCCTGCCTAATTGGAGCAAATGGGCAGAGCGACCTCACTACCAGTGTTCCACCCTACTCTTCTGGGAAACAGGATTCCCCATCAAGCATAATTGGGTATCTGTGTGTGCACATGTAAGCATGCATGCACACACATACACACAGTCCAATTCCTGCAGGGATAGATTTCTTGTTGCACAGGGGCCAGGATCATCAATCCATTCCAATAAGTCAATGTTACCAGTTGAACATTTGTTCTAGCAGCATTTGGTAATACCAACATTTACTCAATAAGGGCAATATGTACAAAAACATTGCATGAGTTTTACTGAACTCTTACATTCTCTCTCTCTCTCTCTCTCTCTCTCTCTCTATATATATATATATATTCATGTTTCCATTAAATTCTGGTTTAAAAATGTAAAAGTGAATCAGGGTAAATATACTAGTAATATTAATCATAATATATAATGTCTTATGAGGTGGTAGCAGTTTGCACAAGATGTTTGCTTTAATATGTCTGGTTGAGAAAGAAAATATTGTCAGAAACAGGCACTGTTTAAGTTAGGACTGATGATGTCATACCATGGTGAAAATTACATGCACACCAAGGCACAGAAAGCGAGAGAAGTTCAGAGAGAAGATCAGGAATATATTAATCGAGTACCACAGATCTAACAGTTAACTCCAACATTTTAGGACCTGAAGGGATGCTATCAGAAGGTACGAAAAGAACAGGTCCCCAACAATCCTCATTTAAGGCCAAAGTACAGACTAATATATAATATTTAAAGATATAAAAACTAGTTATATAGGTTCATTTTTCTCTAAAATAATAACAGGCATTCTCAATATGGATCACTACCCTACTGTGGAAAAGGTTAGGAGATTTTAAGTCCACCCTCCAGCAGTTTCAGTCAGTCAGTTTTCATCCAATCTGCAAGTTCATTGCAAAATAGTCCATTTGTTGAAAAAGTCACTATTGTGCAATATAAACTGGAGACATTGGGCCTCCAATCCATGCTGGCACTGAAGCAGGGAAGGGTTAAATCTCCCTATTCACCATACTAGGGTCTCACTCTGGACCAGCAGGCCTGCTCTCACTCTAAAGAAAAAGAAAAAGAAAAAGGACAAATAATACATGTCCTCACTGGCATTCACACAGAACAGGTGTAGGAATAATGCAGCCCTCCAAAGGTTTATGGACTGTACCTCCCATCATTCTCTACCACCAGCAATGCTAACTAAGGCATCTGGGAATTGCAATCCAGTCAAATGTGAAGGGCAGCATGATTAACACCCTCATATTTAGAACATCTTTCAAGAAAAGTCTCAGTCTGCCAAAGGCAGCAACTAATACTATGTACTTGAAACATAATAATTGATATGTTTTTGCTGGTCTTCATGCCTATCTGGAGCAGTAGGTGGAGCATAACCCCAGCTACAGATAAGCTTCCTCCCTTATTTGCTTGGAAATGTGATGTATTAAGAAGTCATAGGAGCTATAAGCAGTCTTCTGTTCTTTTATTATTATTATTATTATTCAAGAGATCCTTAGAGAATGATGTGTGCATGTACTGTAGTCAGCTGAAGTAGTCGTCGTTGAAAAAATAAGTGACAGTTTACCACTCTGACATGTCAACTGGAACTCCATCATTTTAGAAGCAACACAAAGCAATGCATTCTCAAGAGCAGGGGTGAGCAAGCTTCAGGGGCCAAGGGACCTTTTTTCCAGCTATGACTCTCCAGGGATCAAACAAAACCCTCCATGAAACAGGAAGTGATATTTAAAAGCAAAAACCTTTGTGGTTTCAAAAAAAATGGATTTTTATTTTATTTTATTTTATTTTATTTGCTAAATAAGGTATGATAGGCATACCTTGCTTCAGAGAACCGTTCTTGTTTTGTGAGGAAACTTTCAAAATTTACAGATTTTTTTTTTCATCTATGGAAGTGTGATTCTCATCCCAGCCACAGCAGATCATGGTTTACCATAATATAAGATAGAATAAGGCTCATATGGAACATAAGATTGATATCATTAAACATTGAAGGCATCTCCTGCTCATTGAATCTTGAACATTCCTGGTTTTATTATTGATTCAGGCATTCTAAATGTTTTCCCTTGCTTAAAACCAAACTCACAATAGACATATACACAAGACACATGCTCAAACATCATAATAATGCATAATATGACTCACTGCTGTGTGAATAATGATGAAGACTATTGAGAACCTGCTTTTTACTGAGTCAAACAGTTTATCTGTCTGGCTCACTACTGCCTACACTTACAGCACATCTCTAGAGTTTTAGACAGAAGACTTTCTTAGCCTTACCTAAAGATACCAGGAGTTGAACCCAGGGCTTTATGCATGCAAAGCTCTGCATTATGGCCCTTCACCCCAAAAACTATATAACAGATCTCAGAAAATTATGCTTTTGGACTACAGATATAACTCTCAGAATCTGCCAGCCAACATAAGGTTTCTGGAATATGTACTCCAGGAATGTAACTTTCCAAAGTTTTGCTATATGTTAATGTTTGAACTAAATTAGTGTGCCTGCCTTACAGTTAGAAAAATTGGCCCTAATATTCAGCATTCCTTACAACTTGATATTTCTATGATGTAAAGTCTCTCAAAATGAGAAACCAGGCTGTTGTCATGTCTAGGAAAAATCCACTGAAATCAATGAGACATAAATTAGTGTAAACTGCAGAAAACTGTTTAGCAACATAAATTATGCAGACTGATAAAGCAATACAGTAGAAACTATTAGTCCATACCTTTGCTCCATGAGAAAAACAGCTCTATGCTCTTGAAGTACTGCAGCCCTAAGATAAAGTATTCCAGCTCATGCACACAGAGGACGCAACAGGAACAATTTAGTAGATCACATCAAAAACAGCGTGGCTTTTTAAGGCGATACATGTCTCTTAAAAGGAAGTGCTCAAAAGGCAGATGACGGTTCAGATCACAAGCTGTAAATTAAATCATACACACAGATAGATATCAGGAAAAGAAAATTCCAGTTTCAGCTAACATTTTCTCTTAATATGAAAGCATTCAAAAGAATTTGTCTTATGGCTCAAATAGCCTTAACCCTATTAGCAGAGTCAGCTTTACTTACAGTACAATAAGCTTCATTTGATTCAATTACTTGAAGGAGACTGAAAGCATTAAAGGAGACCACAGTGAAACATCCACTCATATAGTGATACTTTGCCACATTTAAATATATTTTGGTACGGGGCTTGAAGCTATTATTAGTAATTTCTGGTTGCTAAGGAAGGCTTTGGTAATAACATGCATCAGCCAGAAAACAAAATTTGATTTGCAAGAGAACTGATGGGATGGAAAAGCTTAAAATTTAGGTTGGGGGAACAAAAAAATCTAGCCATGTCATTTAATTACAAAGAGGTACATCAAGAGAAATAGAGAACAGCAACAATCTGCCTTTAGTGTAGATAATCTAGCAAAAGTCCCAAGCAATTAAATTACAAGTAAACATCCTTTCTGGGGCAAGAGTAAAAGGTGGCCCTTCAAACAACCAAACACTATGCCTAAATGAAGATGTGTGCCTTGATCTCTTCCAGTTTCAATATTCAACAGGCTGGGTATGACATTCTTTTAAATTATCTTTAAACACTTTTATCTTTTTAACTATATTTTATTCTTTTACATGTAATCTGTTTTAATATTGTAATAATTTAATTCTGCTTTAATTCTATGTTTTTAACTATATTGTTTTTAATCTTATAAACTGCTCTAAGTCCCAGTTTTGAGGAAAAGTCGATATAAATATCATCATCATCATCATCTCTTCTATTTCTCATTGACTTCTCTGAGAAAGCAGAAACTTTTTCTTTTCATATTTTGTCCAATAATTGTGCTTTGTTTCTTCACTACAAGCACGCACATCAATAAACTCAACCATTTCACATTTTGTTCACAGTGAAACCCATTGATGCTATTAATATCTTCAGTAGAAAAGTCATTGCCATCTGCTGAACCAAAACAATTATGTTCCATTTGCCCCTCAGAATGTCTTCCACTTGGACGTATCTAAGTAAGGCAGAACAGTAAGGAAGTATGCATGTCAAATTTTAGAAACTCTAAAAACTATTCTTTCTGGTTGAATGTCTTTTGTGGCATTAGAAAGATGCAGTAATTAAAAGAATAGTTCCCCCATGGCCTACAGCAGAAAAGATTTAATTATCCATTAAGCTACTGGGGATAAGAGAGTCTTATAATTTTTTTTTGTATTTCTCCATGGCAACATTATAAACCCAGTGTCTAATAAAAGTTAGAAGGTTAAAAGTGTGTTTCAATGGCAAGTTAAAACAAATTAATAGAACCTGTCCAATAGGAAGGTTAAACAGAAGTGTAGAGTGGTCCATCTGTATGTACCGAGAAAAAGAGATGCTTAGGTGAATTCTGGTATTTAGATTTCTAAAAATGTTCAAGTCAACTTTTTATACTCAGAGACATGCATAATCTGGAGTTTTGGTATGAATCAGTATGGCAATTATGAGCTTTTTTTTTGTCAAAGAAAAAAATCAGTCCAAAAAATAAAGGATACGCAAAGATAATGCTAAGATGAACAGAAACAATAGCATATGTGCCCATGGCTTATCCCAAAGGGCACAAGTAGCCTGTTCAATTGCTGCAAACAGATTTGACAGGTGCTACTGCTGTCTTCACATTTTTGAATAAAAGGATTCCTTGTCAATTTCTCTTTATCATTCTCTCTACCAGGAGAAACATTCATTCTTGATAACTGGGATTCTACTGTACCTAAACATTACTATCAAAATTACATAATTTTTTGATGACTTATGAGGCTTACTCTCGAGAATATGTTAGAATAAGTTAGTGCATTACTGCTTTAGATATTGACGATGGGAAAAAGGATATGTATGAAGTTTCAAAGGAAACCTATAGTATAATTCTGTACACCAGTCAAAACAATTCAAAGCATTTGAAAATAAAAGAAGAAAGAGATTGAGAATAAGCTATTTTGCTATATAGTGGCTTACTGGTTATGTAACAAGTATGTTCACAAACCCTTGTTTACACTTAAAGCGATGGTATTAAAGAGCTACAATGTGATTAGACAAATTAGCATATCAAAAACAGTGAATAAAAAGTTGTTCTTTGTGTGTCTTTTAGTTGGACTATTTGTAATTTTTTTTATCAATTTATATTATGCATCAGAAGTATTTTGCCTCTTAACTGGTCTCAGAATAGGCCCACAGTCTTTTTTTAAACAGCTAGTTACGGTCAGCAACTTCTTAATTTAATTTTTAAGTTGTATAATGAGAGCCAGTGGTTTGAGTGTTGGACTACACCACGATTGCAGTGTCCCCCAACATGTCTTCTTGCAACCTCCAAACAGGTTTCGATATGGGTTTGTATCAGCAAGCCTTTTGTCTAGCCATTCTTCCATAAAGCCCACCTTTGTGGACCATCCAGGTAACAGTTCCCCTGTCGGTTTCTTTTCCTAATTCAGCTACAGATCTCCCAAGCTCCTTCAGTTACAACTGCAGTCTTGGTTTCTTCTCACACACCCTCCTGGTCACTGAGCTTTGTTGTAGCCCTCTCTAGGCAGAGTCATAGTTAAGATTCTTTTTCCATTCTGTAGTCATGAAGTTTAATGGTAATCTGGAGGATATTTTTTTAATAACCCAGCCCTGATTGGTGCCTCTGCATAATTTTATAGCAGATTTGCTTTGATAGGACTTTGATTGACATTATACAGATTGTTTAGATACTGTCTCCAACAAATTCTGAGGCTTCCCATAAAAAATGTGTATCTAATCTAAGATCATGTAGAACTGGAGTTGCACACAGGTGGACTGAGGGCAGCAAGTAGCACCAGAATCAATTTGATTATGTCAAAGCAAAAAAAGTGAATACCTCTGCTGCCAAGAATAGCTGGTTTGTGTTTGTTATTTACTTTTTTATCATCATAAAAATTTCTGTACCTTCACAATGTTGAATAAATTGTCTGCATCAAGTGATAACAATGCCAGTTAAATATATTTCAGTTCCAAGTTGTTACACAACAAAATGTGGAAAACTTATAAAGGGATAGGTATGAATGTCTCCACAAAGCACAGTACCATTTTTGAGCAGGGTCCATGAAACACTACAGTTTGGAAATTTTCTATTCATCTAGTCTAATATAGTTGTTTTCAGGTAAGAGTTCATTGAAATAATGCAATCAGATCTTAAAATGGGAGAAACACACAACGAACTTTCACATTTGCCAAATTTCCTTTCATAAAGGTTCTTTTTTCCCTCCAGCATTAAAGGGAACACGATTTCTTATTTTAAAACATTGCTGTTTAACTAGTTGATCTTTTCCAAAGTTCTCATGACTCATAAAGATGTGTGTATACTGTTGAGTATTCACCTTATCTCAAAATATATATTTTAACCCATCTCTCAAACAAGATCATCCAGCAAAATGTACTTAAGAAACCAGACAAAGACTTATCCAGTCTTAACCAGAACTTTAATTTTAAATGAGCCTTCTTTTATCCTGGATCTATGTAAACAAAGAATACAGGAAAGTATTATACATACAAGCCTGGGAAATAGGAAATGCCGCCATCATCACTTCACTTCACAGCTTTAAGCCTGGAAAACAAAATTACACAAACGCCATCAATGCACAGCATGTGCCAGCCTGCACACCTAGTTAGTTTTGGTCACACAGTAATTAAATTGTCAAAGTAGCAAGCAGTCCAGAGGGAGAAAGACTGCATAGGCACACACATACACATGTGAAAATAGATATTTGATTAAGATATTTTTAGAACAAATGATAAAATATTTAATACATGGAATCCATATACTTAATACCCAAAATGATTTCAAAAAAATATGTAACAAGATTTTTATGTAAAAATATGTAATTATATCATTATAATTCCTGGTGTTGGTTGCATTTTCTCAGTTCTTTTCATGGAAATGAGATGCATTGTATCTGCCTGATGCTATGTGAACTACCTGAAACATTACATTTTTCAATGTTTTATAATGTTGATGTTTTCCCCTGTTGTTATTCGGGGTGGGGGGGGAATGCCTGCTCCTCAAGCTGGAAGACTAAAGAGGTTCTTAATAGTTAAATGTTCATTACAGTTCAGAATTTTGTAGTTCCATTTGTAAGAAAAAATAAAATTTTAAAAAGTAAGTTAGATTTGCATTTATGTTGTGAATGGACTGTAGTTTTAACACATGAAGCATGACAATGTTATGCAAAACCAGGTGATATATATATATTAGGTGTTTTATGTCCCTAAAGTAGCAAAGTAACTTTCCTAAAATAGCAAGGTACTGTATAAATGATACAAATATTGCATTTTTCATTTTTTCAAAAAATTCTGTTTTTACCTAGAAAAGAAATTCCCTATGGTTTCAAAATATCTTGAAAATTTATAACTCTATGTGAGAATCAATTTTAAAAAGAGAAAAAGGCAACAAGAATGAACTTCCCCGACATTGGTGTCATCTACATATGTTGAACTATGCAGCCTAGTTCATTTGGAGGATGATGGTTTGGACAGAGCTGCTCTAGAAATATGCTAACATATCATACAGTCTTTACCAAAGACTGTTTTTTAGTAAACTCCTCTTCACCAATCTTGAAAGGTGAGCTGAAAGTACTCAAAAAGAGCCCTTATCTTGGACAAGTAAAATGATATTGCAAAAGCTTTAAGCAATGGCAGTTAAAGCAGTACCAAACGGCATTCATTCTGCAGTGTAGATGAAGCCTCAGACAGTTATATAATAAATACAAAACGTCAGATGGGTCATAATTGTATGCATTTGTATAGGTATCACTTGACAAGCTGTACAAGTGGGGTATACAGACTGAAAAGAATAACATAAGTCCCTGAAAATTATTATGTTCCCTGGGTAAGTAGTCTGAGTGCCTTGAATTCCAACATATAAAGCCAGAAGGCCAGAGAGGACTGCTTCTGTGTTAAGTTCAATGAGAGTTCATTAGCAAATTGTAGACATCCACTGTAGGTTTGCCTAACAACAAAGAGATTTTTGTCTGCATATGACCTAGATTAAGAGATAAGTGTCAAAAAGAAGCAGACTTGATAGACCAATTTATAGGTACACTCATGCAGGGAGTTCAGATCCAGAGAGTGACAGCAGCAATTTTATAGTTAAAGAAGGATCATTTATTATCTCAAGAAAGAAGACAAGTCCACGTTAGCAAACAGAGAAACTAAAAACAACCTACCAGACAAATTACTAATGTCAAATGAGTGACTAAGGTTTTCTTACTGATGCTGAAGTTGCTCAAAAGGAGAGGTTCCAACCCTGACTTTCAAGCAAGGGTCACTTGTTCAACTGCCAGCGGAAAATATTAGGGATGGATGATTAATTGCTGCAATATGGCATTTGTTACTGACAACCTTTATGAACAACTTTCTTGGTCAGTAGAGCCTGAAAACTCCACTCATTCATGTCAGGTTCGAACCTCTCCTTGAGGAGTAGAAGACCACATGCCATCAATCTAAGAATAGATTTAAAAGGGGGATGGGACAGTGAAAAAAACTCACTTACAGAAAAGTCTGTACTGTAGTCTATGCATGTGTTGCTATCAGGTCTCCCTTCCAAGTAAATAAAATCAGTATATCATAAGCCTCAGATCAGTTCCACACTCTGTGCAACTTCCACATCTTTGTCTGATGAAGAAACCAGTGGAACTTTTAAAGGTTGCAACATGTATTTTTCTTGACCCAATAAACATATCACTGTTTGATGGATTTTGGATATTATTGTACATGCACAACATAGCTACCCACTTGGTATACACTCTGCTCGGAATGTTAACGTCATGCTCCTTTTATTTTAATAAAGGTGGCACAGGACTATTTATGCTGTATGTGTGTGGTAGACAATTGCTGTATCATTTTATTTCAGCATAATCTCAATCAAGGCTACACTAAGGTGACTGGGACCATGTAACAGTGCCAAAAACAGGGACCAGTTTGTACCACGCGGGTGACCCACTCTAGCAGCGGTGATATAGAAACAAGATAAACAAACATAAGAGACAAAGATCTTTATTTCTGGAACAGTTTTCAGCCCTGCAACTTGGATAAGTAAGTAAGATAAGTACATAACCCTATGTATTTGTTACTCAAGTACTCACATAATGCACAAAAATACAGGAAGTAAGAAAAATACCAGGAGGTTTGGAGAGCTACTGGGGAAGAACAAGGAAAAGACACCCTTTTCGCACCCTTTCAGCACTGGGCCCCTAGCTAGTGCCAGGCTAGGAGCATCTGCACCAATGCTGAATGAACCATTCATAACCTAGCCCTCGACCCAATGGAGGGTAAATCGTCAATGGCGTCACCACCCTGGAGTGTCACCTGGTGTGGGAGGTGGGACTTCTGGTTGGGGGCTTCTGGAGGAGCAGCCACAGAGGTGCCACCCAGCTCAATGCTGCATGCCACTCTAGTAGAACAGTGTGCAGCAGGGAAGGGAGCTGTGCACACTCCCTCCTGTTGCACACCGTGCCGCCGACATTGGAGGGGCGGCTCCCTCGGTGCCACTGCTTCATTGTCATGAGGACAAAGTGGTGGCACCGAGATGGGGGAAACTGGGTGTCAACGCTCTTTTGCACTGTAATCTGGTGTGAACCACACTTCCCGCACCCCACTAGTGACACCACTGAGAATCATTTAGTTGTCCTGCTCATGAGTTGGAGATGAACATGCAACAGAAATTATGCATTAGGAACTGTTCTTACACTAGAAGTTGGCATTAGGGGAATCCTGGCATCTTCCTGGGCTATTCTCAGGCATAACATTATTGTCTACTCCTGGAGGAAAGTATGGCTCAGGAAAACATGACTGCTCCTTTTCTTGTATGAGAAGCATTGGCCAATTTAGAAGGCCAGTCAACATCTTTCCCCAAAGAGTATGTTCCCTTTGTTCCTCTGTAGTTTCCTCCCATTTTATGGTGGCTTCATAAAAATCATTAGGTGGATTTAATGCTGTCTGTGGACATGTTGGTCATTCATTTCCTGCTCTAATATGAATGATCCAATCCTAAAATATTGAAATACTGCAATTTTTTTTAGCTGAACTGCTATTTACATTGGTTTACCTCAGTTGTTTTGATATTCGATGGCTCAAAATACAGATTAAAGAATCACGATGCCTTATACAGTGGTACCACTACTTACGAAATTAATTTGTTCCAACAGCCATTTCGTAAGTAGAAAATTTCATAGGTAGAAGCAAATTTAACATTGAAATGCCCTAATCCATTCCAGGCCCCCAGATTCAAGCTACAACTCAATACAAATGTATAATACAGGGTTATTACCCATGGAAGATCTGCAAAAATACAGTCCTGGAGATCAGAAGCCACAAATATCAGAAGCCAAAAAGCCACAAGCCACAAGTCCTACCTTCCTGGATCTAAGAAGCCACCAATTTCACTAGCCACACTTCCTCTCCTCTTTTGTAAGCCCAAACGGTGCTGCCTAGCTGAATTTCGCTAGGCAAACACTTCTTCTTTCACTAGCCAATACAGTGCTGCTTTGCTAGATTTCACTAACCAATGGCATGCCACTAAATTCGGAGAGCAGCTCGATCGCACCAGTTTTGTAAGTTTCTTAAGTCGAAGCAAATTTTTTCAGGAGGCACATTTCATAAGTTGCATTTTTCAGTAGAAGAAGCATTCATAAGTAGAGGTATCACTGTATTTAGCTTCTCTGCTACAAGACAGGACCACCCACCTGCCAATCTCCCTTCACCACCATAAATCTAGATATACTGACCAAAATAGTGCCATCAGCACAGAAATCTAAGGATCACTATAGAGCAGGGAGCAGAGCTTCAGACCCTGCGGACTACACCAGGCCGAGAAATATTTTTTAGAAAAGTAAAAATGCTCAGAGTGCTTATTTTGTGAAAAGATTAAAAAATTCACAGGTGACTTGTACAGTTGGCTCTCCATATCCACAGATTCTGTATCCATGGTTTCAACCAACCACAGTTCAAAAAAATTCACATATTTTTTTTCCAAAAAGACAAGCTTTGAATCTGCTGTTTTATATAAGGGATGCTATTTTACTATGCCATTGAATGTAATGGGACTTGAACATCCATGGATTTTGATATTCACAGGGGGTCCTGGAACCAAATCACTTTTCATTAAAATGTTTCAAGAACATATTTTAAAACTATTGTTTGAATTATTAAATGTTCAGGGTATATGTTTTGTGAGAAAAAAAAATACAATTTCATGTTATCTTAGTTCTTTACGTGGGAGGAGACAATAGAACAGTATTTTTAGAAATCTTAAAGATTGACTGGGACTCAGTGTTGTAGCTGTGATTTGCAAACTGAGATTTATATTGTATTTTCATTGTATTTTCTATTTTTAATAAACTGTCTTGAGATCTTTGATTAGTGACAGTTTAAACAGTGTTCAAAAAATCCAGTGTTTTTTTTAAAAAAACAATGAAACTCAGTTTTTTTGGTTTCAATCTAACACACTTGGTTTAAACACATTTTTTTTTTTTTTGCATTAATGTGTAGGACTACACCAATACAGGGTTAAACAGAAAATCAAGCAGCGAAACATAGTTCAGATGTTATGGCCACTGGCTTAAATAATAATTGTTCTCTAAAAAGTGCTCTTTTAAAGCAAGTTTTGTTGTTGTTGTTGTTGTTGAACCTATGTTAACTGTGATTAAAAAGAAGTAACTGTCAGTGGATACTTGTCTAACAATGAACAACTACCAATAAACAGTTAAACCAGGGGTAGGCAACCTTTCCCCTTTAAGGGCCGAGGGACTTCAGCTCCCAGAAGCCTCAGCCATGTTGGCCAATAGTCCCGTGTTGGCCAATAGCTCCTGGGATTCTGGGAGCTGAAGTCCCTCGGCCCTTAAAGGGGAAAGGTTGCCTACCCCTGAGTTAAACTGTAAAGTATAACAATAAACTGTTATTAAAGTTAAAATGTTTGAAAACAGTCATTGTTGTTCCAATAAGAGGAACAGCCAGACTTTTAAAAAAATGAATAATCAGTTTAAAAAAAACCAGAAGTGGTTTTTGTTAAAGTCATTTGGTTTCAACCAACCATGATTTAAAGTTGCAATAAAGAATGTATAAATTTCTGAGGTGCTTCAAAGCTTGGGATAGTATGACAACTCTCTCTCCTGCTAAAAGATGACACAAGTTCAATGTCACTTTTGCAACTGTTACTTTTATCTAGCTACCAAACTTGTGGGTGCCGAATGTTACATTTAAATACAATGAACTCTCCTCCAAGATGAGTGACTAATATTAAAGCTTCGAACTAGTGGATGAATAAGGGGAGATGATACTCTGGAACATGATCAAAGGACTGGCCAGGAAGATCCTCAAGCATCCTCTTCCCTGTCAAATACACCTGGTGCCAGACTATCTGGACTCATCAATAATATCAGATCTTGTCGGAGGAGTCTTCCCTGTCTTTCCCTTTCTTACATCAACACCGCGCAACTTCCAGACTTGCTGAAACTTGTATACCATTCTCATGCTTTTATTTTCTTGCTCAAGAAAATGAATGGACACACTGCCTTTCAAGAACAAACATGCCTTTGGCCAAAATGAGAGAGAACTTTTCTCCTATGTCCCATGAAATATGGGATCTATCTTCTGCATTTCCCCAGCAACCAATCCCACTCTTCCCAAAACCAAAGCAACTTCCTTTGACAATCTGAGGTGCACATTAGGGGGAAAAGAGGAGAACAAACTTCTTGTGCCTCCTCCCCCATGCGTATGTCTATGTGAATTGCACTCACCGAGATATATGTAATTTTCTATATACAACATTTGTGTGCCTTAAATATATGAGTACTATTATTTCCAACTGGCAACAACAAAAACATTGTTTTGAAGCCCAAAATCAGAAAACGAACATAAATTCTACAGGGAAAAAATGCTGCTATCTCTCTGCAGAAAGGCCTAATATCAATGGTATTCCTGCAATAATTTTCTGGATTGACAGCAGGTGCCTCCCACAGAGCATGGCATTTAGATGCTACAGTTCCCACATAGCATGATATACCATCTTTTATTATGTATTTTCCTATTTTACTTGGCATACAATGGGACTGAATAAATTTACCTCAACTGAATCAATGGGATATATATAAGTTATGAGTTGCTAGTCAGCAGTTGTTCAACTGGTATGCTCTGTTCTTCGGACTAGCAGGTGGATTTTTGGCCTAAATCTACTTTTACTGACTGCCTGGGATTGAAAAAACAGATAAATTATCACATAGCTGGCAAGCTACAAATGTAGCTGTTAAGCTCTGTTCAGCCAGATGGGTTGTACTTGCCTTGCTGGGAGCAGGGGGGTGGGCAAGGTATGAGAGGGAATTCATTTTATCCAGTTTATTTGCCCTGGAAAACTTTCACTACTCACTAGTGGAAAATGAAAAAATAAATGTTAAGGATAGGCAAGGCAATGTATTTTACTAGTATCTGCCCTGCTGGTATTTCAAGTTATCCAGTGTCTTTGTTACACAGGTGAGAGGGAATTAATTACCTGTTGTTCAAAAGGGGCAGAAAATAAAATCTGCATGAATCACTGGCCTTCATTTCACCAATTTAAACACAAAGAAATATTGTTATTTTCTCTCCTGTGGATGTACAATATATCACAACCTTGATCCCTGCCATTCTCTTGTTCAAACTAGAACAAAAATATCCTATCCTAAAACTAAGTTGTGTGCTAACAGCAATTCAAGTGTTTAGAATTATTCTAATTATCCCTCATAATTAAAAAGTACATGACTGAACTGTCAGCTTTATCAGTATGTATTTTCATTCTGCTCATGATGTTTGTTGTGAAAAATTCCTGAGTACCTATCTTGCTGATGGAGGCAACCTTACAAGGTAGGATCCAGAAAAGTGCTTCTTTACATAAGCTCCTGCATCTGTGACTCAGTTATGGGGGAGTGCTTACCATGGAAACTGCAAGAAAAAAGATGCAAAGCCATGACAAAATACACACTGTACAAAGGGGGTGGGGGATAGGGAACTCTCAAGAGAAAAGAGCAAACGCCTCCATTGCTTGCAACAGCATATACAACCCCCCCTCAAAAAAAGTGAACATAATGTCTTGTAGTATGGATCTATATCATTTGGCCTTCCCACACTGTACTAATTTCAAAGCAGGATGTCATGACATGTGGACCACAGCTTCTGCATCTGCCCTAGAAACCTATGCCACCCAATCTCCTCAATGCTACCTCCTCTGACAATCTGAGATCCCAAGGTGGAGATGGGGAGCACAGAGATGAGTTGCTGGAACACTTCAATATACAATCCACCTCACAATACTTTGCAAGTAAACACTCAGGCGTAAGTGTCTCCATCAATGAAAACTGACAGGAGCATCACTTTTTCACCAGCAAACAAAATACCTATGCTGCAAGTTGGTTAACATGACAGTGTATTGTATCAGCTAGGAACCTGAATTCAAATATTTCTCCCTGCGTGTTTATGAGGGACAACTCATGCCTCTCCCTTTTCCCATAAGTCTACTTTGAACAGAGAACAGGAATAGAAGGGCCAGGCTCCTCTACCTTGCAGTGGCCCAATGGCACATCAGCTGTTGGATATGTACTGTTGGTTAAAAGTGTACATATACCCTCAAGGGTATATACAAATATACAGCAGCATTCGGTTAGTTCAGAAGTTGCAAGATAATGTACACATATTTCCCCCTAGAAATATGATCAAGTAGAGAGTATTCCAACTATCTAAAGATAATTGCAATGGAAGGCAAAAAATACTACAGCAAAATATACTATAAACAGGACATCAGATCACATAAGGCTTAACCAAGGACAAGAAGAAAACCATGAATTCATGGTAAATAACCTTCAAATAGATCTACTATTACTTACCAAAGAAGTGTGGAGGATAAAGCAATGTAAAATTAACCAGCAGAGATAATCACAGCTGTTTGTGAGACAGAACACAACGGTGTTCAGCATTAGCAAGGTATAAAAGTCAAACATACAGCTCCGCACATGTTGAGATTTACTTCACATTGTGTACCACAATTACTAGCAAGTGGGTTTGCATTTATTAGATGACAGCTGTTCCTGATAATAATGAATTTGTGCTATGTTTACATCTTCCTTTGTCCTTCTTAGGCATCTATCACTTGGTACAGAGCTGGCGTCTCTACATTTTTATTGCATATCAGATTTAAAGAGATTACTACATATTGCAAGGACAGAACCTTATGCTGTTCCCATCTCTTGCTAAGAAGTGAACATGCCATCAATCTTGTGTATATCAAGCTGTCAAACAGCATGTTTTTTTTAAAAGGAAAGCTGAAAGAAATTCAACACTCTATTCTCAGTCCCTCTTCTCAGTTAAAGCTGACAAGATACCTAAGACACTTCTATAAAAAAGGCTGAATGTAGAACTAAACAACTCCACCCAAAAAAAACCCCAAAACCCTTATTTTCAAATACAATACTTTAGCACCTGAAATAGGAATCCTGGATGCAGTTATTTCACGCTATACAAAGCACACTTGGAATCTATTTTCCAGATCCATTATAGTGATGCACTCATATTCACATTCAATTCAGTGGCAAGGGTTGGGTTGGGCTGAGTAATTAGGTTATATATAATCAGCACTGAATTCTGAAGAAATGTAATGCTTGAAATTTTACAATGACATAACTGCCAGACTTTAGTTGACTTACATCTTCATGGTTTATGAGAGAAGGCTATCCTATAAGGAAAGAAGCTCCGCAAACAAACTCTTTTTTTCTTACAAACATGTACCCACTGATTTAATATTTGTATCTGTATGTCAAGGACCCGCATAGGGGGTTGCCAGACCCGAGTCTCAACTTTTCATGGGTCATCTCTAGGGAGGAGGCAATGGTACAAATTCTTCACAGGACGGGGAGAGGGTCAGCTTCAGGCAAGAGGAAAGACTTGTGTGCAAAACTCCAGCTCAGCTGGTAGAGCAGCAGCTTGCTGTAACTTCCAAGGTTTAATTCATTTGTTGCTGCAACTGGCAAAGACCCTCCACTGCAGTTTATGTATTTCCTTCCCAGTTGTTATGGTCTACTCAGATTTGCATTCACCTTCTGACTAGAAGCAAGTGGCCTACTTTAAACGTCCCTTATCCCATCTCCCAAAGTAGATGAGAAAGAATAATCTCATTTCACCTTTAGCTAAAATTTCTCTCTTAATTTCACACACACACACACACACACACACTTGATGACTTAATTTCCAAGCAAAAAATACATTCTGCATGTATGTGTGTGTTTGAATGACAAGTTTAATGCAAAATGCTTAATGGCACCACCAGTGAATGTCTTTAGATCGCCAGTTGTGGCGCAGAAATCTTGGGGCATGGATGATCCTGAACTGGTAACCCTAGTCTGGAAGGTTTGGACTGAAGACACCCACAATTATCTTTCAGTGCTTCTTTGTGGTCCCAAAGCTCCCCACAAGGAAAAAAATACAAATAAATTTAAGAAAACTCCTGAAAATTAGCATTACAGTTTGCTGCTGAAATTCAGTGGACCACTAAATGTACTGACAGTGCAATTGATTAATATAGTCACTAATTTTAGTTCAAACTAGATGCCTTTTATTTGCAGGAAAACATCCATTTTGCATCACAATACAATTGGATAATAGAGACCTAAGTGCTATTTTAGTCCTGACAAGAAGAGACCTACAAAATTCATTAGATTTATGTAAGTGTTGATTCACCATTCAACAATTGGTTGGATGGATCTACATTAATTGTGACTAACCAACAGGATGCCAGCCATAGTCAATTACCTTAATTCAAATAAACAGCCATTTGTTTTCAACAGAATCCATGGTTTTGCAGACATGTCAAAGACCAGCAACCAGTTGCTGCTGGTCCTGTATGTCTCATCACTGTTGCTGCTATCATTCGATTTGTGGTACAATACCTCAAAGGTAATTTTTCAAGTTAATTTAAAATTAAAATATTTTGATAATGAATTAAAATTACTCTATAATGAACTTAATTTGTTCCATAATGATTTACTTTTAATCCTAAATTAATTTTATTTAATAAAATAATATTAATCTATGAATATAAAATAATACTTTCAATTAACACTTGATTAATTCTGAATTAGGCCATTTTTCCTTTTTTATATTAACATTATAATAAAACATAATTTCTATATTTATAATAAGCTAAACATATTTACCCATTTTATATATTTTACCTGATGTTTGTCAGTTTTATCTACCACCACTACTTAACTTCTACAACTTCTACAGGAGCCCTGGTGGTGCAGTGGTTAAATGCCTGTACTGCAGCTACTCACTCATAAACCACAAGGTTGTGAGTTCAATACTAGCCAGGGCTCAGGCTTGACTCAGGCCTGCATCCTTTCAAGATTGCTAAAATGAGTACCCAGCTGCTGGGGGGCAATGAACTTACAGTTGTAAACCGCTTAGACACTGAATAGTATAGTATGAAGCGGTATATAAATGAAGCTGCTTTGCTTTTTACAATACTCTGCCACAGGAGAGGGCTCCTAGACCTTTAATGATTGTGGGGATGACAGAATTTCAGCAAGTGTTGCTTATCACACAACTAGGAAACAAGCAACACCTACTGAAATTTCCTCTTCTATGCAACCATTACAGATACAGGAATCAATTGCTGTTTTTACTCTGGCAACCCTAGACCACATCAGACGTGGGTTTGAGGTGTTATGATAATGGGGCTTCTCCCATTATCTGGGCAGGACAGCTGTCGGAATAGTCTTCTTTCTAGGTAACAAAAGGTTAATGATGTGATGCAGTTAAGATACATTTTAATAGGGCTCAGGTCTGATGAGAGAACAGTTGCCCAATGAGAAGGGCAGTTGGACAGAAGCACAAACCTTTAAGATCCTTCTCAGCACATGTTATAAAAGCTGGAGAAAGGATGACAAGAGACTCTAACAAATAAGGACATTTGAGGGCAGAGACTCCTGTACCACCTTGGGGAAGCTGGCTGGGATTGAACAAAAGTGGCCAGAAGACTCCTAGCTGCCTCCATTAGCATCAAGGACTACAAATTCTATCCGTATTGTGAGCAGAATAGGATAATGTATTAGCTTATCACATCAAGGACTTTTGATTATTTGACTGACTTGGCTGAAGATGATATAGATCAGAGATTCCCAAAGTGAGCTTCAGTTAAAGTATTAACATGCTAGAACAGGGGTAGGCAACCTTTCCTCTTTAAGGGCCGAGGGACTTCAGCTCCCAGAATCCCAGGAGCTATTGGCCAACATGGGACTATTGGCCAACATGGCTGAGGCTTCTCGGCCCTTAAAGGGGAAAGGTTGCCTACCCCTGTGCTAGAAAGACAAGGAGAACCAGCAACCTTTAGGATCATGGTGGGGATGAGAGTTACATGACATCTCTCTTTTCAGGGTCACTTAAAACCATCACAGACTTGTTGATCATTTCACGTGGTGATGTCTCCTGCTCTTCATCTGCCTGCATGAGCTCACTCCTGCAGCACCATTTTGGGACAGATTGATTGATGAGGGAGGAGTTAAGAGTATGTGATGGTGTGTGAGAAGAGGTGATAAAAAAAAAAGAGCTTTCACATTTGGGATCCTGCTTAAACTTTGTGAGCTTTGCCAGGACTTGGCTGGCAGATTGGATCTGCAATGTAGTTCCTGTTTTCTTTCGTTGTGCAGGCAGTGAGAAGAGTAAGCAGAAGAAACAAGTTTAGTGGGAGGTGGGGAAGGCATATATCTCGGAAAGTAGGAGAAGGAGTATCTGGGGTAGATTCTTTGACAGAGTCCTTCAATGTTCTTGGATTGAGTCACCTTCCTCATCAGGGATAAAAGTGGGAAGCCAGCTACATCCCCCTGTCCTGGTGAAGGACAATTGAGAGCCCTTCCTCACCAGGAAGAAACTTTGCTCTCTGCATCCTTGGGAGCAGCAACCTTGGGAGCAGCAACTGAACAGCCAATCAAGCAGCAACTGAGATGCACCTTGCATGTGTTGGCCTTTGCCGCAAGACTGGCATAGGCGAGAGGTTTCTTGGTCATTGCTCAGCCAGCTGCTCAGTTGCTGCTCGCAAGGTGGCCAAGTGCAAAAGGAGAAGCAACCAAGATTGGTTGTTTTGAATTTGCAGTGGAACAGTAGGTTTAATATCAAGAAATAGGCACTGGAGGGCACTAAGCTTGTTGACCAAGAGGAAAGGGGGCAGTGGCCCAAAAAAGTTTGGGTACCATTGATCTGTAACTCATAGCTTTCCTGAGTGGGCCTGAAGGGAAGAGGGCGCTTCATGAAGAAAGATACCCTTTGCTAATGGAAATTTCTTACTTAGATTATAGTATTTTCCTAAAGTACATCTCTCACTCACACTCCTTTCACATGCATTTTGCTCATATCCTTGTCAGGGTTGTGGGGGAGGAAGGTATCTGCAGCAGAGACTAAAAGTGCAAGTGAAACCCCATGCTAACTTCCTACTGAGTTACTAGGAAAAAAGGGTGGGTCAAATTGATAGGCACTGAAAGATCAGTTTAATTAGATTGTCTCAAGGAGTCCCATCCAGCTTAGGCAGAAGCAAGAGGGGGACCCAAGAGCCTTACAGAGATCAAAAAAATGCCCACCAGCCCAAGAGAAACTCCCCACACCAGCTGTATGTTAATTTTGGGTGGAGGCACAATGTGTTTTGCATGACTAGTGCTCTCTTTTTCTTTCTATGCTTCTGGATTTAAATGCATCATCACATTCTCTATAGGCTTTTGTCTCAAAAACAGAAGCCCTGCCACATCACACCTTTTAACTACATTTTCCTTTGGCATTGCTCTTCAATTTTTCAGTTAAACCACTATTCTATAGCCAAATATTTATTCACATGAATGGATCTTTGTACAGTGCTTGGTTAGGGGGGAAGAGAGGAATAATTTATGGCCTGTGAGAGAGCATTTCTAATCTAATGGTACCAGACTTGCATTTCTCACTGCAAGTTTGCATGCCTTTATATCCATGTTTCTCTTCAAGTGTCACATACTAAAAAGATACATAAAACCACAGTCCCTAAGTTTGGCTTTCTGCATTAGGCTTATACACTTTACTAATAACATTTCTATGAGTTGTTCCATAATAAATAATGTCAGCTAAGCACAAGGAGGACTAAGCCTACGGTAACAAATAAGGTAAAGGTAAAGGTATTTCCTGTTGACAAGGTTGTCAGGTCATGTCCAACCATAGGGGTGGTGCTCATCTCCATTACTAAGCCGAAGAGCCAGTCAACGTTGTCAGAGACTACTCTGTGATCATGTGGCCAGCATGACTGCACAGAATGCTGTTTACCTTCCCACCGAAGTGGTACTTATTTATCTACTTGGATTTGCATGCTTTCAAACTGCTAGGTTGGCAGAAGCTGGGACTAGTGACAGGAGCTCACTCCATCATGCAGCACCCAGGCCTCGAACTGCCAACCTGCCGATCTTGCAATCAACAGTCAGCGTCTTAACCAGTTGAGCCATTGCATCCCCTACAGGAACAAATATCATCCTCAAAACAGCTTTCATATGCAATGTCAAGTTATGGACAGTTAACTCTCCATATCCACAGATTCTTTATTCACGGATTCAAGCATCCATGGCTTGAAAATAATTTTAAAAGTATAAATTCCAAATAGTAAACCCTGATTTTGCCATTTTATATAAAGGACACAATTTTTCTATACCATTGTATTTAATAAGACTTGAGCATTCACAGATTTTGGTATCCACATGGGGTCCTGAACCAAACCCCAGCAGATAACAAGGGTCCACTGTATTGCTACAGGAAAGGACATCCCTCTATTCCGCATATCCTTAAATCAGCATATTGATAAAGTCAAGACACATATATTTACAGTGGCCTTCGAGTCATCCAACACAGTTGTCACATACTCCAGTTGTCAAAAAGGCATTGCTGAAAACTGTCTTGCCGTTATAAACCTGAATTGTACCAGGACTAATTATTTTTGTAGCACCTTCAGGATTGACAAATGCAGCATGGGATAAGCTTTTGTGGTCCAGAGCCCACTTCATCAGATGTCGCTAATAGTTAATCAGTGACCCATTCTCCAACACTTTTAAACTGGAACAGGTTGCTAGGCAACCAATTTTTAATTCCAGACACCTTTAAAAGCTAACATTTTCAGTGAGCAAATGTCAAGAAAATATGTAGTGGCTTTTTAATGCACACAATATTCAAAATAATCGGTAAGATGTAGCCATTCTCAGATCCCATGAAGATGTAGCCATCCTCAGATTCCATTTGAAAACATTAACAGCATATTCTTACAGTGCTCAGGCATAAGTCCCACTATGTGCAATTATGTTTTCTTGCTGTGTGCCTTCAAGTCATTTCTGACTTACGGCAACCCTAAAGTGAACCTATCATGGGGTTTTCTTGGCAAGATTTGTTCAGAGGAGGTTTGCCATTGCCTTCTCCAAGGTTGAGAGCATGTGATTTGCCCAAAGTCATGAACTGGTTTTAATGACAGAGCAGGGAATTGAATACTGTCGCCAGAATTGTAGTCTAACACTCAAAGCCACTATGCCATGATATTTAGTTGAAGGTAAATGTACAGTCACAGCATGAAAGATAAACTTTGCTGTTACTCCCAAATTAAAGGCATTTCCATCACAGAAAATTGTATCAACATTTCTTGCTTAAAATATCCCATTTAATTTCAGTGTTTCTGACATTACTATCAGACAATCCTGACATCACCCAGATAACATGACAGATGTATCCCTCTTTAATCAAGTAGTTATGCTGAAAGTGCATGATGGCATCACAATTCTTAATCAATGCACTTTAGTGATTTAGCTATCTTCATGAGCTTCGTGACTATTAGCCCTTTAACACTACACAATTCTAGCACTGTGCAGTGGCATCACTAAGGGGGGCAGGGAGTGCGAATCACACCAGGTGACACCCCAAAGTGGGGTCATCACCCAGTGGGGTAGTACACTTGCAGTTACTGGGCAAGTAAGAAAGGGCATGGCATCCCTTTCTCACTTGCCCAGCAGCTATGGCAGTCCCTTCGGTGTAGTTGCAGCCACTCTGGAGTCCAAACAGACTTCCATGGGCCCAGCACTGCCCCCTCTAGTAGCACTGGCACCAACCCCCAGTATGCCACTAGCACTGTGATTCTACTTTAACTGCCATGGCTATATCCTGTGATATCCTGGGGTTTGTAGTTTGGTCAGGCACTAGAGCTCTCCGGCTCTAAACACCCCTCCCTAAACTGTCATCCAAGCATTCCACAGGATGGAACCAAAACAATTAAAGTGAAATCATAATGCTACAATTGCATAATGTGAAAAGGTTATGTCCATTAAATTTGTGGAGACCTGGAAAATTTCACAAATTTGGAGGGGGTTATCCAACTCCAACGGATTCAAAAGACTAGATCACAGTGAGTCAATTCTTGACAGCTTATCATCCAGCACTTTCCAGCAGGAAAGTGCACCCAGTCACTCCCTACATCTACAGCCTTTAAACAACTAGTACAGATTGACCAAGTCATCATCCCATTCACAACCATCTCTCTCTCTCTCTCTCTCTTGCACATATGAACACTAATTTGAAACAAAATTAGCAGAAGGTTGATGCTTTCCATGTATCTGGCATTGGTTCTTATCTGTCCTCCACACAATTTGGAAAGATGCTAGCTCGGAGAGGAACTACAATCTATTTTCCTCCCATGTACCATGGGACTCTTCACATTACTGATGTCATACCAGAAGGATCTGTACTGTTGTCATACCCACACCACAGATTTAAGTAAGAAGGGCTCCTGAGCAAGACCATAGGGGAAAAAACAGCCTATCTTGCATGCTCTTGCTGCTATGATCAAGAAATCTGCAGTTTCACTGGCCAAGACAAAACATTTTTGTCATTATGCCACCTGGCAAGTCCTACCAACCCCCTAGGCTGATGGAAGGGGAGTGTGTGGGCTTGAATGCCACTACTTCCCTAGGATGTTTGTATACTGGCTCCCAACACGCATACTCCCTTACTGGTTGTTCTTGCTCTGGAACAGGAAAGGATAGGAAAGATCAGTGAACTCAGGTTTGGTCTTGCATTGCCAGACACACCACATAACAACCAAACCACCTTAGAGTTTGGAAAGGGTCAATCAATCCAAAATACTCTACTGTGACCAGTATATTTGTTAAAAGCTAAGCATTTATTATGAATATAGGTAACACACATATTTAGCTGAGTTCCAAATAAAGTGAAGTCTGTGTTACTATTTCACACACACATATCCTTTGCTGGTTTCTTGTATGACTACCACCAACGATTAATATTTATATTTTCATATAGGTATATATATGTGTGAGTATGCACAAACACAAGCAAAGGCATGCTGACACAAAGACACTTCCAGCCTAAGGCAAAAAATTGAACAACATAACCATCATCTTTTCAGAACACCGTTGGCTGACAAAGAAAACCTAGCTTCTTTTAAACATCGGGAACCTATCAGACGCAATTACCAGCATTCACACACACCTTTCCAGCCCCATCAGAATGCAGCACATGCAAAGGGAAGCAGACGGCCTCCTAGTAAGCACAAGACACAATTCACTGAAGGAAAAGCAAGCCACAGCTCAACACCAGGACTGAATTCATTCTTGTTTTTGCACTACTTCTGTGTTGTGGATACTGTTAATGACAATAATGACATATTGAGGAGGGAACAAGCTTGTTTTCTGCTGCTCCAGAGAC
>JAIPUX010001232.1:104145697-104164923 GCA_020142125.1 Phrynosoma platyrhinos | reverse complement strand
TTCTTTTTCCATAGTGAACTGGATGTTAGGGTGGATGTTAGGGTGGATTCAGGAACCCAGCCAGATAGATCAGTGGTCACCCTGATTTATTCCAGAAAGCAAGGGATCCTTCTATAATCCCAGGATAATTTATCTGTGAGTGCTGTGATCCAGAGTTTGGAAAAGTTACTTTTTTAGACTACACATCCCAGAATCCCCCATCAGCAGGACCACTGTTGACCAAGTGATTCTGGAAGCACTAATCTGAAAAATATTTTTTTTTTTTAGTTCTCGCAGTGAATACATACATATATACACATAACATATGTACATACAGAAGATTTCCACATTCTCTTTTTTTCCCCATCATACACAGCATGCAGTCCTTACTGAGCAAAGAAAATTGCCACACCTACAGAAAGATGGGAAGTACTAAGAATGAAAACCAAATTTCTTAAAGGAAACACTTGTAAGTGGCACCTTAGAAACAGGTGGCCCAATTCTGTCAGTGTTCATTTGGAAATAAATCTCATGGAATACTACAACTCTTACTTCTGAGTAAATATCCACAGGGCTGAAAAATGCCAACTTCAAGGATGTAATCCTGTGCACTCAGTTACATGAGCATGAGGCTCAGTGACTATAAACAGAACTGTGACTAAATGTGAACAGCACTTACATTTTTATTGTGGGAGAAGGACACAGCTGAGCTTGTTTATCGACTGACTAACTGATTGATTGAGCTTTCAACCATCTGATAAATATTCTGGTTAGATAACCAGACAGACATACAAATCCTAAAATAATAAACCTATGACTAGAGATAGCATGTACTAAATCCAAGAAGAGCACTAGCAGTGATGTAGCAACTAAACAGTTCTCCTGCCAGGATCCTACTACAGACAAGTCCTTTTCCCTCACAATCATCCACCTTGCTTTACTGAGAAGGGGAATCTGGCTTCAAATGAAGGTTAAACACTATAGGCAGCCTCTCCTTATGTGGTTACAGAAATCACATGGTAAGCTTTTAAGTGACTTCTCAATCGTATGCAGTTGTCAGATTCCACTCTTAAAAAGTAGTGAAATTCCTGACCTTGTCAGGTCTAACAGAGCCAGGCTTGACATGACAGCAAGCATAGTGGTGGAGCATAGTGAGAAAAAGATAAGAAACTAGGCTTAATTCAACAGTCCAATATGTAGTTTCACAACAGAGGTCACATATTCTGTAGCTCCACTTGTGATAAGAGATTCTGTATCTCTGTTCACCAAAACAAATGTTGTATTTCTTTTATTGCAGTGTTCAGAAAAAGCAAATATAATTTTGTTATTATATCCAGCGTTCCATACAATTCCATACAATTCAAGAAAGAGCTGTGCTGGATGAGCTTTTCTTTTCCAACATCCTGTTTCTCACAGTGGCCAAACCAATATTTATGAAGCCCCACAAACTCAGAACATGGATGCAATAGCAGCCTCCAACGATACCTTCAAGAGTGGAGTCATAGCTGATATCCTTATCTTCCATACATTTAATAATTTTAAATCCCCATTTATAAAGCTATCCAAGTTGGGAGCCATCATGGCCTCTCATGGCAGCAAATTCCATCATTGAACTATTCACTATTTCTAGAAGCACTATCAAGTCTGTCAAAGGTTGCAATAAAGCATATACTCACACGCTGACCTCCACTGAACCGGGATTTCATCTGGCTGCATGAAGTAAATAGAGGCAGAATGATACTCTACTGTTTAAGAAACACTGGGGGGAAATGCAAAGGAGATTCCTTTGTGGCCTATATCCCTATGTATGTATGACCTTCAATTTTCATCTGCCTTTCAGAATGGTGCAGGGAGGAGAAAATATTCCTGAGGCGACAAGCTAAAATATAGAATGAGACTTCCAGGCTCCAACAGTGACAAGATTATCACACTGAAAGCAAGTGGGGCTGGGGGAGGAAAAAGACCATCTGAATACACAGTTGATTTAAGAGCCTCAGGTCAAAATCATGTGTACAAGGCAGCCATGGAAGGGCCGTTCTTTCTAAGCTGTGACAACCTAGATGCAAGTAATCTGTTTTTTCATTTACAGCATGGAGTCTTTTCTTTTGACAGAGAATCACCACTTGGGCAAGGTACGTCCTCTTCACAAGACTGCAGAATCTAACAACCCATAACATTTGTAGTCCAGTTGGTTTCAAATGGTGAGTACAACAACCAGCATCTTAAATAGCTCAAGACACAGCTGGCCCAAGAGCTTCCATCCAGCAGCCGTGAGAGTTAAGTGAACTAATTTTGCTCTTCCTAGGAAGAAGCAGAAAAGCACTTCAAAAGGATACTTCTGCAAATGGAGTATTCACAGTGTGCACTTCTGCTATCCTTGCCACTTGAAAAGAATTAGAAGCAATCGTGCAGATGGGTTCAAAATTCAGAATTAGCAAAGATCATACGTCTAGGATAAGAAGGGTGTATTTCTCCAGAGGAGAAAAACCAAATTTACAATGTTAGGGTCTGGTCTCTTTCTCCAACTCCTATTAGTTACTATAATCCTATAGAGCTTTCCTGTAGGAGAGGGAAAGAGTCTCTGTAACATCAGAGGTGGGAAAAGTAACATCAGAGGCAGGACTTCCTACTAAGTCACTGAATCTTTGGGGTGCCCATAGGTGACTGGTGACAGGTGAAATTTGGGACTCCCCCTTTCCTACTCAAGAGTAGCAGACAAGAAAGAAAACCCTAACACCCAATATAAACCATTCTCTTTTTTTCCCAAGCCATCTAATGATGAACTAGTGGGCTCTAGTGGCTAGATTAAAAACAGGTTCAAATCTCAGCTTGAAATTCTCTTTCAGCCATGAAGCTTATTAGGTAACCTTGGGCCAGTCACTATCTCTCAACATCCATACAGGGATATTGCAAGGATAAAATTGGAATCATGAACACAGCCTTGAAGTTTTCTGAGGCGAGATGGGATTTAAAAAAAAAAAAAAAAAAGATCCAGTTTGGACCCTTAAACCTAGTACCTGAAGATACATTAGAAACAGATGGGCCAACAACTGTACTCTAAAATCACAGAACATTAGCATTCCAGTACAGAAGCCTAAAATATATCAAAAAGCTGTTTTCAAACTGAAAATGGTGTGTGGGAAAAAGGTTGTCTGTCATATTTATCCATGTTCTGTAACCAAGAAGTGGAATGGTAAAAAAACAAAAAAACCCTAGCGGATATTAACAGTAACTATGTTTTGTTTTGTTTTTCTAGCAAGGAGACACAGTGAAAGAGAAAAATATGAAAGACACACCAATTCCAAAAACTACAAACCTGCCAAGGTATTCACCAAATAGGTTTATTTCTCAATTTCTTTGAAAAAAAGAATGAAAAAAGATCAGGTATTCTTGCAGTAGTAGGAGTTACAGTAGCTATAGTATTAAAAGATACAAAACATTTGGAAATGCATAGAATTTGAATGAAATAGTCAAGAAATGGTGAAAGGTCAATGACAGGGATAGGCAACCTGTCCCCATTAAGGACCAAGGGACTTCAGCTCCCAGAAGCCTCAGCCATTTTGGCCAATAGTCCCATGTTGGCCAATAGCTCCTGGGATTCTGGGAGCTGAAGTCCCTTGGCCCTTAAAGGGGAAAGGTTGCCTACCCCTGGTCAATGATCTCTAAAATATATCATTTTTTTATTATTTTCATTAGGTTCTGGTTCTCCCCCACTACGTGCAACATTTGGTCAAACAAGGATATATGTATTCTGTTTGCTAAATGAAAGCAAAGCAAAGCAGTTTCATTTATATACCGCTTCATACCACACTAGGGGGTGTCTAAGCGGTTTACAACTGTAAGCTCATTGCCCTCCAACAGTTGGGTACTCATTTTAGCAACCTCGGAAGGATGCAGGCCTGAGTCTAGCCTGAGCCCTGGCTAGTACTGAACTCACAACCTTGTGGTCTATGAGTGAGTGGCTGCAGTACAGGCATTTAACCACTGCACCACCAGGGGTCCTAATGAAGGTTGAATCATATAGAATTAATTTTTTTACGTTTCTCTTCTTTAATGAAAATAGATTTGGATGAAAAGGAAACATTTTCAAGGTAAGCAGCACATAACCATTATTGAACCAATGTTAAAATTAATTGTATATGTGCTAGAAAGAATGAAACATCCTATGTAGGACAATCTATCCTGGATCTTTTGAGAATCAGGTCAAAGATAATGTTATCAAAACAAAAGCTAGCTAGTTGGCAAGCCTTTCAAAAGCCCTGTAAACACTTTAATGCACAAACTGGTACCTTCCATCCATTTGCAACACAACCAATTTAAGACTGAAAGAAATAAAAGCAGAGTGCTTTCATAAAATCTACTGTATTCCTTCATCCAATTTCACAGAGGCTGGGATTATCAAGACCAAATTATCCTTCACCAGTCTGTCAAAGGTTTGGTGGATGGATGTTTCTACCAACCATTGCAACTTACCAGCAAAAGGAACTCACAAATAATTACTTCTCCATTTCTGCAGTGTGTGATATCAAAGTAAAGTCCAGAGCTTTCTACAAACAAAAGGATCTTCAACAGATAAGAAAAGAAGAGGTAGGATGTCTGCCCTTGAAGTACAAACAGGCCCAGACACCTCTTACAGACAGATCTGATGTCTCACATAATCCCACCCAGAAACGCTGCTGGCCTATTATAACCATGGGAAGAAGATTTGCAACAGACACTTTGATGGTATAACAGTTCCTTGGCTTTAGTGCACAAAATGGAGGGGGTGAAATTCAAAATGTAAAGTCTTGTCTAAGTACACTCCTTCCACTGCTATGCAGTACTTCAAGGTGCTCCTCTTGTATCTCTATTCTTAAATTTAGCTTAAGAATAGCACCTATATTCCCATCCTCTATTTGGGCATTCAGAATCCCACTTTGTTTATTGTACAAGCAGGGAGCAGGGGTCTGGCTCACAAAAATGTTGAGATGCCAGCATAGACTTCCTTTTTACAGATATTCACTCTATATTTTAGAATACTAGGAGCAGGTCCTATGTCACATGTATGATGCAGGGCAGCCATATGAAGTGCTGCCCTGCTCCCTGCTTTCAGTTCTGTCTTCCCCTCCTCTCTCACACAAAGATTACGGGAGTATCTGCATTGAATACCAGTTTTATATCACTTTAATGGTCATGACTCCATCCTATGGAATCCTGGGATTTGTAGTTCAATTAAGCACTTAAAATTTTCAATTAGAGAACTCTAGTGCATACCTCTGAATTCCAGTTCACAAGTTATAGTTCACAAGGAGAAGAATGCTGGGGATTTAATCAGGATATCTTGGGAACTATATAGTTCAGGGAAGTGGATTAAAATGAAGATTTCTAAATCCTCTTTAAACTACACATCTAGAGATTACATAACATGGAATCAAACTGATGTAGTATCAAAATCAACTCATTTGAAAGGTGGTGCTGGAGGGGAGTCTGATGTATATCAAGGACTGTAAAAAAAGAAAAATAAATTGCTCCAAGAGTAAATCAACCCCAAATTCTTACTAGAAGCCAAAATGAGTAAACTGAGACTATTTTACTTTGGACTTACCATGAGGTATGGCATGACTCATTCAAAAAAATGGTAATGCTTGATAAAGCTGAAGGCAGTATGAAAAAAGGAAGCTCACATTATAGATGGATGGACTCAATAAAGGAAGCCACCATATCTTTGTGTTTGCCAAGATTTGAGCAGGGCTGTTAAAAACATGGTCTAACTGGTGGTCTTTCATTGATGGTGCAGGTTAGTACTGTGTTTTTAATTGTTTACATTAAGCAACCATGTATTAAAACAATGAAAAATACTAACCTGCACTATTAATGAAAGTAGATTCTATTATTAACAGCCCTGCTCAGGTCTTGCAAACACAAGAATATGGTGGCTTCCTTTACAGAATCTTTTACTGTATTTTATACTTTGATTTACCTTTTGTAATGTTTTTAATCTGTATTGTTTTAAAATGTTGTTAGACACCTTGAGTCTCATTATTGAGAGAAAGGTAGGATATAAATGAAGGATGATGATGATGGGATCCTCATAAACTGAAGTTGATCTGACAGCAAATACTGTAATAAAACCACTTGACATTTTACTTTGGGGCCTATAATTATTCATTATATATGGAAATGGATTAATATTCTACTGTTGTGTGGTCTTTGGTGCATGTGTCTGACTCTCCAGGTCCCACAGTGTAAATTAGAAATTGGCAACTGGATCTGTGGGCCAGCTGATCCCTATAGCTGCCAAAACAAAAGCAACAAGAGGTACTGAAGGCAGCAATTCTCATATGGACTTTATTGGCAGTCTTACTTGGCTTGTAGGCATTGTGGATCCATCATAATATAGAAATGCTCTTCCTATAATCACAAATGGAAACTTGATTTATAGATTTTGCATATCTTGGTTAACCAATCACTTGTTTCTGGCATTTTCTGAAAGCATGGGGAATAATCTTGTGCTGGAAAGAATCACAGCTAGGAAATAACACTAGCTGTAGTCCCAAAAATTCTGGGAAATTATTCTTCTAAAAAAAAAATTCTACATACAGATATATATATATATATATATATATATCTTCACCTACAGTGTTGGTGTTGTTTTTAAATTCTATTCTATATCTATTTGCTAGGTGACCTCAGGTGTATATTATATTTTGTTAACTGATAAAGCTCCTCTCTTAGATAGCATTAATCACCTCTCCTAAGTGCCATCTACAATTAGGCATACCAATTACCTAAAAGTAAATTTACCCATGCCAGCTGCCCTGTATTTCAGAAGCTGATGGATAAAGCATAGTGACATAAGCTGTATAATATCTTCTTTGGTAGATGCAAACTTTCACGATGATCTAAAATGGTTCACACTTGAAACATTTCTTCTGATTTTGCTTTTGGGTTTGGGGATCATGTCCCTTATCTACCTTCCTGTTAACTCCAGAAAACTAAGTGCAAGGAATCATGGATTTCCCTATATCTATATAATTCTCAGTCATAGGGCTAGCTAGCACCAGGAATTATAACTTATGCCCTTGTGTGAGAAATAAACCTTAGTACAGTCAGTCACTTCAAAAGATTCATCTGCTGGCCACAAGCCCAAGACATTTTGCTGCCCAAGGCGAAGTAAAAGATGGCATTCCTCCTCCCTCCTTATTTCATTTACCAGGTTAGCTAGATTGGCAGCTGCATCTCCAGTCCTCTACTCTAACTGGAGACCAGTTCAGAGGAGCCAGCATAGGTTGTATGGGACACCAGGCTCTGTCAACTTTCAGAAGAGAACAGCCAAAGCAACAGGAAAAACTGTCAGGAAGCTGACATCTCTGGCATCTGTCACCTAAGGCAATTGCTTTATTGTGTCTAATGACAGCATTGGCCCTAGCAAGGGAGTATTTAATCTGCACCTTCCTATGAAGGGCACTAAAGCACTAGCTCAGTCACTTAAAGTCTTTTGCTGCCCACTGGCTTCTGGCTTCAAACACTGTCGATCTTTTTTCAAGTTTATCTTTAAAACGATGACTAGAAAGACAGGTAAAAAAAGAATGAAAATATAGATTCTGAGGCTATTGAACACTGTAGTCAACACTGAATTCTGAAGGTTGCTTCACATGCCAAATTCACAGAATATACAGCCATCTACACCTTGCGACTTACGAGTAGTTCCCAGCATAATTCACAATACATCTATTCTGCACCTCTAGTGTCTCATTTGTCAGAAAAATGGATATCGTCAGTCCAGCCATCAAATCTCTAAGGTAAAATATCAGAATGAATGAAGCTGCCTAAACACATTCAGATTCTCAATTTCTTGCTAAAGCTTGAAGACTGAATTAAACCATTTAGTAGGTGTAGTAGTTGAGGGGCAACATTAACCACCACCTTTGCACTCGTGGTTCTGTGGTTTTAACAGTGTCTGCTTTGTAAACCAGACAGCCTGTATTATAATTTAATATACAGATGGAAACCAAAATACAGCAGTTTTCTCGTTATTTCAGAATATCGTTATTTATATTAGTGCATATATTACTTCCAAGAACCCATCTATAAACAGAAGCCAGTGGTTATATTTTTCTTCCATATGTGACTTCCTTTACTGAAACGGTTATTCTAGGCAGTCACCCATTTTCTAAGGTCCACTCTGTCATAAAAATTTTTCCAGAGTTGTACAGTGCATTTAACTGAAAATAAAAATTATACCCTTGCAACAAGCAATAAAGCACCAAGTATAACCTAGGCCCACAGAAGAACATACCATCATTGTTCAATGTGTAACTGAAAAAATTCAGCACAAACTCTCCATTATGGATACATGGATACATACAAGCCTTACAATACAAAGGAAATTAGGTTATTTTGGACACAAACAATAGAATTTCATTTTCTCACTGTTCAGAACACAAGATCATGGTCCAAGTATGTAAAACCTAGACTGGTGTACTAGACTTCCAATCTAGGTGCTAAGTAAGAGTAAATGCCTGATATTACTGTTGAGGGGTTAGAAACATTAGCAAAAATAGTAATATGTTATTCATTCTTCATTAAATTTTATGAGAAGCATATTACTCATTCTCCATACCTCATGAGTAATGTGTTATTATTTATTTCATAAATACATTTATAAAATTTATCATTTTATTCATTTTTATTATAGAACCCACACATCTTGTTTACAAGTCTACCCAAATGTCTTATTTACCAATCTAATATTGTACTTCCAAAGGGTTTCTCAGAATGCTATTAGCCTCACAAAGAAGCCACATGTATCCCACATTACTTACATACTAATTGAAGAAACATTTCACTATTAATATTAACCATGAAAACAAGGAGCACTATTACCTATCATTACTCAAAATTTTAACATGTTGTAATGGGACTGTAAAGTCATTGGTCATGAAACATTCCTTCCAAGTTCTGTTTTTATGCTTCTTGCCACCTAGTGACTCTACTATCATTATAACTTTCTGAACTTTCATTAACTGTCCCTAATCTAGAGCTGACACTAATGCTAAACAAATCTGTTCACATAAAAGGAACACAGACTATTGCTTGCTTTTTAGTTAAAAGGTGTATTGGTATAAATCAATTACACATTAACAAAGTGTCAAAAGAAAAACAAAAATAAGCCTCAGTTCTTTGAAGCAGAGAAGGAAATGATGGCGAAATCAGACCTCTTACACTAGAAATAATAGTATTCCTATAAAAAAAATTTACACATACAGTACTCAATTGCATAACTATAAACTAAACTATACATCTCAACTGGCTGTCTTAAACATTTTCTAATACAGTTGCCCCTCCATTTTCGTGGGGGATCCATTCCAGACCCCTCCGCAAAAACAGAAACCCGTGCATATTCAAGAATGGAGGCACGGGGGATGCAGGGGCATGGGGGGGAGCACCACGGGCACACACCCCATGTATGCCCCTCCGTTTGTCCCTCATGCAGAAGCAAGGGGCGTAGATCCGAAGTCCACGAAAACAGAGGGATGACTGTACTCGATGATGTGCAGAATAAAATCAAGCTGAAGTTATTAGACACCTTTAAAAATTAAGAACTCCACTGATTCCATTTAAGATGTTACATGATTCGACATGATAGAGTTAGATAAACTAACAACATTCTTATCCGATCAACTGAACCAAGATTGGGGAAAAACCTGGGATTCATTGTTAAATTTCTGTGATCAGAAATGGCATGTTTAAGTTCTTAAATCCAATAACGCAGGCGAAGTTAGAATTAGTAAAAAAGAGACGATAGAATATCTTATGAGCACCCCTTTATTTTTGTTATATTATACTTTTGTTAACAATACAACATAGTATATAATCATTCTCACTACAGGTACTGATCTGTGGGTGAACCCCAGTGTTACAAATTCAAGAAGAATATGTTAAAAATGAAGCTTTTTTACAAACCAAACCATAATTAGAAACATAATTGTTGGGATCAGGAGGGTGGGGAGGGTGGGAAATATTGAATTGGGAAATAAAAAGAAATAAGATGTTATATGAATAATTTTCCATACAAAGATTATGATTTATTTATTTTTTTAGAAAGAGTCAGCCTGACGACACTACAAAACTTACAGCTGACAGCTACAATTTAACACTGCTACTGCACAATTTAGTGCTACTGTAAATTCTACTTCATTAATGGATATTTCGTAATTAGTAACTGTGTTAAGAATAAAGCCCAATAGTACAGTCCCACACAGATCTTCTCAGACGTCCCTTTGAATTCTGTAGGACTGACTTCCAAATAAATGTGTTTGGAACTACATCCAAAATCTGTACACACCAAAAAAAAAACCCAATTAACCAAGACTTGCTAAGCTCATTTTAAAAAGGTTTCAAAATAAAATACATTGGGCACGGTCAAGATTTAGCCATGTGCAATGGCTCTGGCAAAAGCAGGTTCTCCCCTCTCCTATGCATAGCAGCCCTTCCAATCTTCTTCCCCACTCACAAGAAATGCCACAGCTTAGCTCATTCACCAAGGATCCCAACCTATCCACAACAGGGGAGGTCCATTTCTACCAGCCTCAATTCATGCACCAAAATCTGGGCCCAGCAATTGAGCTCCATCTCAATGTGTGGCACAGTTCTAGGAATATCTCCTCAGACGTATTTCTTAGAGGGCTCATAGGACTTGCTCTCTAAAAACTGTTTTTAGGACTTCACATATACTCTGTGCATATGTACCTCAGAGCAATGACTCCAATAGGACTTATAAGCAGACATGAGTAGACATGCTTTTAGCCATACTTCAATCCTATTTAAAGCACTAGGATTCAAGTTAATTAAGTCCCAGAGATTTCAATGGAACTACAGCATGATTAACCAAGAAGTTAGTTTGGATGCAATCCATCAGTTTAAATAGAAAAAGACAAGAATGCAATGTTCTAGCATTTTCCAACAAAAAGAGTTGTGCTTGTTCTCTTTTGTCTGTAGCTGCAAACAACAGGCTAAACTACAATTAGCTAGTCACTACTTATCTAACCTGATTTATAATGGGATGCAGTGCTACCTTTGGGAAAACTGTAGGCAGGTCAAGGATAGCAGTGATGTGGAAGATCCTGCATTTCCAAAGAAACTGGTTCAAATCTGAGTCATCAAATTAAAGGACGTCATTCTAATCACATCAAGATTATTATTCATCATTTCTACAGCATGTAACTAGGGAGCAATGTGCTTTGCAATCTGTGTACTGAATGATCTTTCAAAAGAACTCTATGAAAGTGATTGCTTCACTTTTAGGAAACTGAAAAACCAGTTTACCTCCCAGCACTGAACAAATGCATGTCTGTGATTCAGACTCAAGTTTCACAAAAGCAGCTTCATTTAGCAGCTTCATTTATATACCGCTTCATATCGCGCTATGGGATGTCTAAGTGGTTTACAGCTGTGAGCTGATTGCCCCCCAACAATCTGGGTACTCATTTTAGCGACCTCGGAAGGATGCAGGCCTGAGTCGAGCCTCAGCCCTGGCTGATATTGAACTCGCAACCTTGTGGTCTATGAGTGAGTGGCTGCAGTACAGGCATTTAACCACTGTGCCACCAAGGCTATAGGAGAGAAGGAAGATGGGCCTGGAAAGCACATGCTAAGCCCATGTTTTCCTGGCCTCAGTGCTCATGGGGGTTGGTCCCTGGGTCCACACACCTATCCTGTGCCAACCCTGAACCCAGAACCAGCACACCACTCCTTACCTTGCAGGCTGCTAATTCAACTGAAACGGGACACCTGGCTGCACCCACGTGACCAGGCACTCAGTTTCTGCGTTAGATGGGGCAACTGGGGGGCTTCTCAGTTGAATCACTGGCCAGCAAGGTAAGGAGAACTAGGGGGACTGTCTGAATAGCTCAGTTTTGCCACAGAGTTTCTTAGAAACTCTGCGCAAAAGCAGGGGTTAATTACCCTGGGGAAAAGGCTCTTTACCCTGGGGTCAGGCCAGACCCTATGGATCTGTGTTTGGACAGACAGGATCAGGCCAAATTCTGCCTTAGGGGTTTTGGTCTGTGTCATCTAATCTAGATGTTGCAAGGCAGGGGGAGAAGACAGGCCTTTTGGCTTGTGCTGACAACCCCTCAGTTGCATTAGAAATGCTATACAGAGCAATTTCCCATTTAGTAGGTTTCACTTGACAAAATCTAATGGTGGCTTAGCTTCCCTTTTGCTTATATCAAGGCCTTGTCTGGACCAGAAGAACACAATGCTAATTTTGGACCCTCCAGGCCACTGGACTATCCCAAAAATTAATCCTCTAAGTATTTCCAGAAGAAAAATGGCCAATAGTGCCCAGTGAAGCCTCCAGGGTGGACTCTTAATCATTTACGGGCACACTTTAGGCCCATGTGGGCTGTTTTTCAAAACAGGAAATAACCATCCAGTCACTTCTAGTTATGAAAAAAGCTACCACACATGCCTAGGAGTCAGTGTGGTGTAGTGATTTGAATGTTGGACTATGACTCCAGGAGAGCAAGGTTCAAATCCCCCACTCAGCCATGGAAACCCACTGGGTGACTTTGGGCAAGTGACACTCTTTCACAGAAGAGGGCAAGGGCAAACCCCCTCTGAACAAATGTAGCCAAGAAAGCTGAATGAACAACACATCACTTACTTTACCTGACCTTTCAGTCCAATAATAATTTAACTGCATTTATGTGATCCATGCTTTATGTGGGGTAAGAGTCTTCCTTCCCTTACTTATCTCTTCCTATATCTGAGCTGGACCCAAGGCCAGGATCCCTGTGTTCAAAACATGCTTAGCTATGAACTTCTGGAGTGATGTTTGGTGAAAGGCACTCCTCTGCTCCCAAAATGCAGAGCTTAGACCAGGGGTAGGCAACCTTTCCCCTTTAAGGGCCGAGGGACTTCAGCTCCCAGAAGCCTCAGCCATGTTAGCCAATAGTCCCATGTTGGCCAATAGCTCCTGGGATTCTGGTAGCTGAAGTCCCTCGGCCCTTAAAGGGGAAAGGTTGCCTACCCCTGGCTTAGACCATTATGTTTAAAAAGTAATTTGCTTCTTGTTTTATTATATTATTTTGTTTTATTTATTAGAAGTAGCTCATTGATCTTACTAATCTAAAACTTGGTTGGGAAAAGGTGGCCCTCCAGATGCTGCTGAACTTCAATGCCTAGCCTAGCATTTCTCACCGTGCGCTAGGGCTCCAGGAGGAAGCAACAACGGCTGAAGCACCACAGGATTTTCACCCTTGCTCTGAAGAGTGATACACTGGTACTGCATTACTAACATGCTATCATACTTTTTTTAACAAAAATACAATTCAGAAATGCAAAAATATAACAATATCCCACAAAACAAATTTTAAGAGTAACCAGATATTACAAGTAGATGCATGGTGTTGTGCCTTAACTGCCCACTAAAATAATACTGTTGATAACATCATTGTTTGCAATATTATTTTTAAACTCTCTAATTGTGTAGAATCATAGAATCATATATTTAAACACGGCTATCATATCACCTCTCTGCCTTCTCTTCTCCAGGCTAAACATCCCCAGCTCCCTAAGTCGTTCCTCATAGGGCTTGGTTTCCAGACCCTTCACCATTTTAGTTGCCCTCCTTTGGACATGCTCCAGTTTCTCCACATCCTTTTTGAATTGTGGTGCCCAGAACTGGACACAGTATTCCAGGTGAGGCCTGACCAAAGCCGAATAGAGTGGCACTATTACTTCTCTTGATCTAGACACTATACTTCTACTGATGCAGCCTAAAATTGCATTGGCCTTTTTAGCTACTGTATCGCACTGTTGACTCATGTAATCTAATCTAATTTCATTCCTCTATGGACCTTAAAAAGAACGAAATGAAAAAGAACGGGGATGATTCCGGATAATTCAGCATGATGCTGCATTGGGACGGGGATGGGACGGGGATGCGACAAGGATGGGTGCGACGTCGTGTGATCACCCGGGGAGAAGAAGTGCAATAGGACGGGGATGCGACGGGGATGGGCGGGGTTTCCATGCGACGTCGTGTGATCACCCGGGGAAAAGAAGCGCAATAGGACGGGGATGCGACGGGGATGGCGCTGCTTCAGACCCCGTGTGATAAGGTCCTATGACTTTTCTTCTGAATATCTTCTGCTACTTCTAATGCATCTTTCTTCATCAATCCTGCTGTGACAATAGTTAACACTGTTTCTATTTGTCATTTAACAATCTGTTAACTCTGTATTAGTAATCTGATCTCTCATACTACATTTTTCTTTCCCCTTTGAGAAGTATTGTTCTGTACCATCTTGGTAAAAAAAGCATGTTCAATATAAATTCAGTGTTGCTGTTTCAAGGTATCATTTAAGAATGACTGTGGTCCAGAAACTATGACCTGAGCAAAAAAACAAAAAATCTAAATTACTCTTTCAAGCCATGAGGTTACTAGAGACAGAGCTGAGTATACCAGGTTGCAGACCTTGTGACTATTATCCCTATGCAGCTATTCATAACAGGGTTAAACTGAATCCATGAGGAGTGAGAATGTGTTTGACTTGCCCCTCCAACACACAATTCAGAGTTTTAGATTTTGTGGAGAGCCTCCATATGCCATAAATATTTTCCATTTCAGACCGCCACTCCAGAACAATTAGCTCATCTTTTGTACTTTTCTATTTCTTCTTTAAAAGCCTGCACATGTTTGTGGGATTTTGGCTGGTCCCAATAGAGGTACAGTTGCCCCTCTCAATTCATGGGAGATCCGTTCCGGATCCCCTCTGCGAAAATGGCAGCTCACTAATATGCGAGCCCCATTTGAACTAATGTTGCGCACACCCATGACGCACACACGGGGGTGCACACAGCCATTTAATGTATAGCTGTTGTCCCACCCCGCAAAGAACGAGAATGCAGACCTCAAGTCCGCAAATGGGGAGGGGCAACAGTATTTCCCAACTGTGGATTTTGTTCTGATTCATGGATCAGCATCACCTCCTTTGTTGCTGGTAGTTTTTATTTTTATTTTTTCCTCAGCTTCTTTCTCACATGTGTAGAATGGGGATAATGTGCTTTTCATAGAATGGATGGACAAGAGACTCCACGAGACACAAAAGCAGCTTGTACCAACTTTAAGAACTACAATAAGAATATCAGTAACTACATACGTTACTAAGACTGGGAATAATTGAGATTGCTAATGCAATTAACATTAATGAAAAACAGATCCATAAGTTGATTAGAGTAGAAGTTAGTATATTTATAATGAAAGGCAATTCTACAACACCATTAAGTATCCAGGGCAATTCCTCATTAGACAAATGAGCACAGCTGTACTCAAAACTAGAAACTGCAACTGTGAGATGTGATAATTGCCTCCAGAGACACGCTTCTGTCACCAAAAAAGACATGCTCCTAAGATTGTTGTTTTTCATCAGAAACCTGTAAATTACATTTCTCTTATATCAAAGGATAGAGCAATCATTTGGGGAAATTGTTTTAGGTTCCATCTACATTTAATGAAACCCATTTTCTGATCACAAGTTATTGATAATTTGTTAGCAGTTTAGAAGAAAGCTTCATTCAGTAGTAATAAAGTGCCTCTTCTACTTCAATGAACATAATTCAGCATATTAATCCTGATCCCAATTAATATTACAGACCAATCAATTAATAGTAAGTGTTTAATTTATTCAAATTATTTCACATATCAGCAAATCTCCAAACAACTCCCCCAAGAAGTAGAGTTTCTCAAGGGGGTATCATAAAGTTTTAATTATCACCTTTAAAAAAATTGAAAGAAAGTTCGTTTTGATTTGTAGTTGTTAACTTATCTCTACGTAGACACCACCCAAATTTACACATTTCTCCCAGTGTTTCTTGACCCTCTGAACACAGTTATTGTAGAAGTCTGCAAATTGTTCCTTAAACCATTCTTCCACTTCATAAATGATGTCATCTGTGTTGTCAAATCGGTGACCCCACAACAGATTTTTCATTTTTAGGAAAAGAAAAAGTTACTTGGTGATGATGACACTGACAAAATTAATTATTATTTTATGATACCCCCTCATATTTCTCCATCTTACACTTTAGTCACTTCTGACAGAACCTTTAACAAAAATAAAGGACACAGTGAGCTGATTTTTCTCAGCATCATATACTTAGAGACCAATGATGACACTGGCAAAATTTCATCAATATAACATAATAATGTCCAGGTGATAATTATTACTTTACGATTTCTGAATTCATTTAACTATTTTGACAATTACCAGCTTAGTTAAACCAGTTTATGCTCATGATGTCCCAATAATGTTTCACATTATAGTCTGTAGAAAACAAGTGTGATACCATGGAGATTACAATTTTTGTAAAAATAGGATGCGATAACTAGTCAACAAGAAATAGGTATTACTGTGGAAAATGACATAACAAATATTACCCAACCCCTCTACCAGCAAATCCACATTACTATTGATGGACATTAGGGATGGGGGACTGTGACCAATGGGTTACTTGAAGAATTCAGCATCTATTTTGCTTTGCTCTGTTTTGCACACATATATCCTAAGAACCAAAAATCTACAATTGCGTTTGGGTAGCATGACCTCGTCTGCATGGACAGTTTCCAAAATATGATGGCAAACTGCTATAGGAGCTTTCCAATATAGCACCAAAGGATCAGATGTAAAGTCAAGATACACCCCAATAATACTGAAAGCACACCTATACACACACAGAGAGAGAGAGAGAGAGAGAGAGAGAGATTATCGCCAGTCTGGAAGCCCCAAGCTTTCCGGGAAGAAACTATCATTGAAATTGGAGACTGGTGGCATCAGAATAATCAGCCATGTTAAAAATGCACTGAAAAGTGGCAACTGGTTCTCTGTTTATTTTTAAAAGAGGAGGCAAATAATTATACTTGATTACTGAAAGTTAATAACTAATTAAGAATCAAGTTTACATTGTCCATTTGATAGAACATACTTAAGAGTCTCCTCATTTTGGAACAGGGAAGCAGAAACAAGGGATGTTTTCCAAACACTGAAACACTTCCTGGCTAGCTAGTTCCAGGTTACTTATGATGCAGGGACTGCTCATTTATCTTATAATTAATGTTAACTATATGTATCTACCTTTCAGTTTTTTAGCCACAAAATACTAAAAGTCATTTAAAAGTATAACCCTTTAGTACTTGAACAAATCAGAGAGTAGCCTAGCTCCACCACAATCACCTGTACATTGTAAAAAAACACTTACAGGCTTTTAAGTGTGCTATATTGTTTGGATCACATCATTTTAACAGCTTTTTAAAGTTTTAATTCTATGCTTTATATCAATGTTGTTGCTGTTAATAATTAAATTATATTTTAATGTGATCTTTTGTATTGTTTGGCTATGTTGTAATTGTTTTCATTGCTAAGCCATCTTGGGTCCCAGTTTTTAAGGGGAAACAAGGTATAAAAAAGATTATGATGATATCACTACACACAATTTGACCTCTTGTGACAAATACAACTTCACTATCCCCCTTAGAACGTTTCCAGACTAGAACATGCATGGTATGACTGGATATTATAGACTTAAAAATGCATATCGCCCTACATTTTAGTTTGACTTATCTTATATTCAATCAGTTAGGATCCTTTTTACTTAATTTTTTGGGTCTCTTTTCTCTTAAAAGCAATTGCCCATTTTTAAGGTTAGTTCTGTAAACTGGTGTGGACTTGATTTGCTTATGCTGAAAGCTGATCCTATTGTACCATATTACTTTGAGAAGCAAACTGATGTGGTTTAAAGAGTGTTTGGTTTAAATGGAGCTGTGGGAAAAGAACTTTCCCATCTCCCTTGTATATAAATGTTTCCACAAACAGGCTAAAAGATAATTATAACATTTATGAGAGGTGGTGATGGTACCTCTGAAGAAAAGAGGCACTGGGTGTTGAGCACTTTGTCCTACCTTGCAAGGTTAGATGTGCAATTATCAGTTTGTCACACACACAGAAGTTTTCCTTGTGAAGCTTTCCCCACACTCAAATGCTGGAAAAAGATACTGTATAAAATGTAGTACCTATTATCAAGGACACTGTATTAGATGTAGACGTGTATTCATCTCTGCCCTTGACATAACATAAGTAATGCCCTGAAACGTCAGTGACTGTTATCTTCTGTTGCAAAATGGAAATATTAAATGAGCTGTCTTGCCGAATTAAGGTAAAGAAGAAGAAAACAAAGATAGCAAAGGATCCACTTCATCCTCTATCCAGTTCAGGTTTCATCTCTTTCAATTCCTTCTTCAATGCATTTCTTCCAGGTAACTCCCCTGCCCCTTATTCAGACATTAATGAAGAACAGGACAATCTTTATAGCACTCATTCCCCTGACCATTTGATCAGGAATATTTTGGACTGCATCCAAAAGCCAGGCTTCTGTTAGATCTTTGAGGTGCAAAATAACCTAAAGGCACAATATCCTGCCTGACCTTGGAAGCTAAGCAAGGTCTGCCTTGGTTAGTACTTGAATGGGAGACTGCCAATGAATACCAGGTACCGTAGGCTACAGTTCAGAAGAAGCAACTGGCAAAACTACCTCTGAGTATTCTTGCCTAAGAAAACCCTAAGAAATTCACAAGGTTGCCATAAGTTGACAAGCAAGCTCAAGGCATCATTGCTCACCCAAATCAGAGAAGTGACCTCTGATCCTCTGTGCAGCATTTGGGAGGTGCAGACTCTGTGGTTTGCTAGGGGGAAGCAAAGGGCAGCAAGACATATTTCCACAAATTACATTCCATCAATGCAACCTTGGATGAAACCCATTCTTTGCATATAAACTGTGTTACATATCAAGATTTCCCAAGTGATCAAGCATCTTTGATGTAAAATTTAAATTCCTTCTCTTCCACCCACATCAAAAAGGGGAGAGAGGGAAGGAAGAGGGAGAAGAGAGGAGAGGGAGAAAGAGAAAAACTGCCATTCATATTGCTGTGTCTCAAGGATGGGAGATAGAAGAAAGTTTGGATAAACTTTAAGGAGCCTATAAATACATTCTGCTCCATAACAAGCTTTTTAAACCTGCCTTTGATAATTTTAAAGTTTATGTTTGTGAAGTAGTTTGATTTTATTTTAATGTTGATCTCTGTATGTTTTTAACTATATTGTACTTGTTTTACATTGTAAGCCACCTTGAGCCTGAATTTTGGGAAAGGGACAGCGTAGAAATAAATGACAAGAACCATGAAGAGCCCCTCGCCTTCCCAATAGCAC
>JAIPUX010001232.1:104099665-104114503 GCA_020142125.1 Phrynosoma platyrhinos | reverse complement strand
GCTTGCATGGGAGATTAGTGCTATGGTTCTATAGTTGCTGCAATCTCTCATGTCTCTTTTTTTGTGGGTGGGGATGTATATTGATTGCTTCCAATCTGTTGGCTATTGTTTTGTTTTCCATAATTGTTGACATATATTGGTTATCACTAGAGTTGACTCTGTCAATGTGGATTGCAACAGTGGAATATCATCTGTTCCTGGAGTCTTGTTTTTTGCCATTTCCTTTATTGCAGCTTCCACCTCAGTTTTTAGAATTTGGGATTTTAGAATATGGCTTCATATCTGAGAAAGTAGATTTTAGTCTGCGAAAGCTCATGCGGCCAACTTCCTTCTCTCAAAGATGCTGCAAGATCTCTCTACATACTGATTCTACAGACAAACATATAACTTTGAAAGCTTGGAACTATTACTTTTTTTGGACTCTTAACTCCTAATATCCTTCAAACAACATGGTCAGATGTAGCCCTCCTTCTTGACAGAAAATTTTGGGAATTGTAGTCCAAAATAATTTTTCCCCAGGCTCTGCAAAATGATGCTGTTTTCTGTACAAATAATGCCCAATTTAAACCTGACATCAAATGGCCCATCTCTACTGAAATGTGTATGTGTGTGCCTTCAAGTCATCTGTTGACTTATGGTGACCCCCCTAGGGTTTTCTTAGGCATGGAATACTCAGAGGTGGTTTTGCCAGTTCTTTCCTCTGAAATATACCCTATAGCACCTGGTATTCCTTGGCAATCCCCATCCACGGACTCACCAGGGCTGACCCTGTTTAGCTTCCAAGATCAAACAGGATCTAGAACCTTTAGAGTACATAGTCCTAAATTAGGATCATATTTATTCACTTTGACTTGTTGTATCTCATCCTGCCTTGGTTCTAATGTTAGGGGAAAGGCAGAATATAAGCAAAATAATAATACTTCTGGGCTCTTCCTGACAAAGAAGCATGACTTCTTGTGATATAGCTCCTTGTTGGTTTTTGTTGCCTCAGAACCAACTAATTCCATTCTTTTGGGGGCCTGTTTGTAGCAATTTATTTGATCTGCACTAGGGCTCTTCCATGTTGTTTTCCATATATGTTGACAGATTTTAGTTAGAACCAGATTCTAACTAAATTAGATTCTGTTGGTGTAATTTTAAGCTATTCTGTTGGTATGCCATCTATTCCTGGTGATTTATTTCTCCCAAATGGTCTAAGCTTTCACATTTCTTTCTAAAACTGTAGGTTCATCTTTATATAGTTCTTCCTTGAATGAATTTGTTGTCCTCTCTGTTATTCAGTGGATTGTTTCCATCATCTTTTTATTTGTACCTAGTCATATAATGTGTTCCCGTCCTGGTTGTAGAACATTCCCTTTCTTGATTTAATTTCCCTTTGATTTCTCAGATCTTGTGGAAGAGGTCTCTTGTTCTTCCTTTTTTGTTATCTTCCATTTCTCCTCATTGATAATTATAGTAGTTTCTTTTCCCTGCATACAAATCACTGAAAAGTTATATTCAGTGTTCTGGCCCTATTCTGTCACCTTTTATGTTTGCTTCTCATGTGTCCTTAACTTCTTTATGAATTTGATCTGTCATCCATTGTGGCTCATCCCCTCTTTTTTTTCTTTTTTGTTAACATATAGTGTCTTTCTGCATTCCTTCCTGACAATGTCCCTGGCTTCAGAGTTTTTCTGGCTCCTGGTCAATTAGGCTTTACATTATCTTTAAATGCTATAGAAACTGTATTGTTTCACAATAGTGGGTTTACTGATATTCTTTAGCTTTAATTTTTGATATTAGCAATTCATGATCTGTGCCACAATCTGCTGTTAGTCTTGCTTTTGCAGAAAGTATGAAGCTTACCCATCTTCTGCTTCCAATTATGTAGTCTGCTTTATTTCTATATTGGCCATCAGTTGATGTCCATGTATACAGTAGCCCCTTCCAGGTTGCTGGGTTCCGGAATGGAATCCCCGTGAAAATGGGGGGGGGGAACACTGCCATTATACCCTCCCACTTGTCCCTCCTGCGAAGAACGGGACCACAGACTTGAAGTCCATGAAAGGGGAGGGACAACTTACAGTTGTCTCTTCGATTGTTTTAAGAATGTGTTTGCAATGAACAAACAGTTGGCCTCACAAAATCCAATCATTCTCCTCCTTCATTTCTTGTTCCTAGGCCAAGTTTTCCTACAGTCTTTGATTCTGCTTTGTTCCCTACTTTTGCACTCCAGGCTCAAGTGGTTAAGACGCTGACTCTGTTGATTACAAGATTGGCAGGTTGGCAGTTCAAAGCCCAGCTTCTGCCAACCTAGCAGTTTGAAAGCATGCAAATGCAAGTAGATAAATAGTGGGATAAATAGTAGATAAATAGTGAAAGCATGCAAATGCAAGTAGATAAATAGCTTACCTTCAGTGGGAAGGTAAGCAGCGCTCTGTGCAATCATGCCAGCCACATGATCACAGAGTAGTCTCTGACAACACTGGCTCTTCGGCTTAGTAACAGAGATGAGCACCGCCCCCTATGGTTGGACACAACTTGACAACCTTGTCAATGAAGAATACCTTTGCTTTACCTTTACACCTATGATTAATAAGAAGTCTTGTTCTGGTGTGTGATCAGTTTCTTCCTGGACCCCAGCATCTTTCAGTTTCTTCTGCTGCTGCTTCTGCAGCTGGAGCATAAACATGGGTTATGTTTATATTGATGGGTTGTCTCTGAAGTCTTACTGATAATTAAGCAGTCAGACTTTCCATTATATCCTTGACTGTTTTTGCTACATCTCTCATCACTGTCAATGCCACCCCATTTCTTCAAACATTTTCCTTCCCTGAAAAAAACACCGTGCATCGATTTGTCTCAAAATGTCCCATTCCTGTCCACTTTAGTTTGCTCACTCTGAGTATTGGAATGCTTATTTCTTCTCTGGCTTCCCCTGATTCATATTCCATGTTCCTATAATATTCCATGTTCCTATAATATGTGTTGTAGAGCTTTAGAAGTTCTATTTCACTCATGAACTACAGCATTATAACTCTAAAAATTGTGGGAGGGTGGGAGAGAAATAAGAGAAGGGAACATATTGTTCCAATATATCTAAAAAATACAACTACCCCTAGGAAGGGAATAAAACATTGCAGCTCATGCTGAAAATTGTCATAAAATAGTTCAGGACAACAGAAACACCGTTTGGTATTTTTTTTAAAAAAAAAAATCCTAGGTACTATGGCAGCAAATACCACAACCTCCTGATTCTTTGTCCCCGTCTTGATGAGTTCTCAGTCTTTGTGTGAATAACTTCATTACAGAAAACCATATACAACATTTTGTGTAGGTTCTCATGCTCTTTAAAAAAAACTAACGATATAAACTATAATATGTTTGGAGGTCCTTGTGTTAGCTCAGTGTGGGGAGTGAGATGGGGTTGGAGACAAGGCCAAGAGCCCCAAGTCCAATCCTTCCTCCAGTTTTACATTTCTACAGCTTTTAACCCCATCTGCAAATTGTATTAGTTATATAAGTTCAAAAATATATCTGTGTGGCATTGCATGCATGCTTCATTATCTTAGAACTCAATTGCCACATCTATTAATAGTGTCAATATATTACTTAACTGTGGTTCATGCATCTCTTGACCAGTAATGATGTACATGTTCAGATGAGGCCAGACACGTAGGATGCTGAAACAGTATACATTTTTTGTGTCTGCTCACAGTCACATTTAAATCAAGTCTATTCTGGGTGCCTATTACTTACAAGCATGTTGCTACAATATATGCAAATATGATCAGTTATTTTTATCAGTGAAGAAAATAAAGAGCTAATCTAGCTAAAATTGCAGTTAAGAACACAATAATTCCTTTGACTATTTTAATGCTGGAATATGATGTAAGAATTAATTTACTCCACCCAATAAGACTGGAAGATGTTGAGTGGATAGCAATTTCTTTTGAACTCCAAGGTTCTGTTACTTCATACATAACTAGTGTTTAATTGGTTTGGATTGCTCTTTCTTTTTCTTTATAGGCTTGGTTTGGACTGCTCCTTCTCTTTTTTTATGGTGCTTCCAATGTAATGGAATCAGCCATCTTGTTTTTCGACTGACTAATAAAATAAATGGGGAAGCACCTGTCCCTATCCCTACAGAACACCATGTATGCAACAGAACTGCTGAAGCTTTGTATTGCAATATAGTGATTAGCTACATTACTTTAGGTATGTTAACCATAATTCAGAAGGATGTATCGCATGCACAAGATATACACACACACCTTTTTAATCTAGCATTTGTCACATGTTTTTTCAACACTCAGCTAAAATGTATGCACCACTTTGATTTATTTACCTTTTGAGCCCTTAGAATAGCTAAATTGTGATAAAACTGGGGGTAGGGGTAGATGGCCATGATCAAAACACGACCATCCATGTGTGAAGAGTACAACTGCATACAGTGTTTAGGTAGTTGAAGCCCATTGCACCAAAGTGATTGTCACTGCAGAGCATTCCAACCTCCATATTGTGGCAAAACCTTTATAAGGCCAACCATAAAACCTTTTAAATCTTCAGAATTTTTCATCAGGCAATACATTACAAAAATCAGCCTGAGGGAAGTAGGTGGGGGCAGAGGCAAGACGTGACATTTAAGGCATGTTGCCTGTATGTTGTTGCCTTGTGATATAATGAAGAGGAGAGGCCTGTAGACTCACAATGGTTCTTATCGGGTTACCTGGTAGATAAGGTTTTACCTGAGCAGCCCTAGCCTGAGAGCAGGTAAAGCAATAAAGTTTGACTCTCAATTTTAAAAAAATACAACACCTTCCCCTCACATAAAATCAGAACTCTCCTTATCCTCTTCAAGCTTACAAACATGTTTGTGCTTTTTAGACTGGTTTAATAAAAATATTACAGTACATATTTTGGAATTTTCTTATGGCCAATATAGTTACCTCTGCTTCTTCTAGAATAGGAGTTCTTAAACTGTGATCCCTGGACTCTTAACAGAGCCACACTTGTGTTTAAAAGGGTCTGTGAACAGGCTACAATTTTTAAAGAAATGCTCTTCAGTTTCCTTCCTGTAGTTTTGAAAATTGTGTTAAGGTACATTTTGGGGGGGGGGGGGCATAGCATTCATCAGATTCTCTAAGAGCCCAAAAGGTGATGAACTACTCTTCCAATTTCAGGAAAGATATGACTATCAAATAGGATATGTTGAGGACTGGATGTCTGTGCCATGCCTGCAAAACTGGAGTGGGCAACTGAGAAATTGTGGGGTGGATTCCTCCACAAATCACAACTAGAAATATTTTGGGTCACTTCCAGTTCTGGGATGTACTGGGTCCCAAAATACAGCCACTGTTCATGTTGTTGGAAGGATTTGGTGGGTCAGCAAGTAGTAGGAAGCAAGAAGATCCAACCACTGTGTTTTTGTGATAGTTCGGATATTTCTCTTTTTTTGTTCATTTGTGCTGTTGTTTTCAGCCATTTCTAAAATTTTGGACTGCTGGGGGACTTTGGGGGCCACAAAATGGTTCTTCACGTATTGTCTACAGCCTACAGACTTGTGCCTTACTCAGTCCTGCTATAGATCTTTGGATTCTGAACCATACATATATTTTTCATCAGTGACAGGGATTGTAAAAGAGCCTAGGATCTTGTTTATTTCCCTGGCTTTGTTCATTCTATCACAATTGTACCAATATATGGTACATTCTAGATTTTGTGTTAATTATTTGCCTTTGAGGCTGTGATCCCATAGCCATTAACTTGGCAGAAAGCACCACTGAACTCAATGAAGCTTACTTTTGAATAGCCATGTATCGTATTGCACTATTATTCTTGCACACAAATATTTTTCATTCATATCAGAAATATACACAAGGTGTTCTTTCTTTGTTGTTATATGCCTTCAGGTTACTCTGATTTATGACAACCCTATCCTAGGGTTTTCTTGACAGAATTTATTCAGAGAATAGTTGTCATTGCCTTCCTCTTAGAAAATGTGACATGCTCAAGATCACCTAGTGGGTTTCCATGGCTAAGTAGAAATTCAAACCATTATGCCTCACTGGCACTTGTGCTATTTGTACTTTGCAATAAATAAATCTGCATCCAGTCAGTACAAATCCTGCACACACACACACACAAAAAAAGCTGGATTCTTTGATCTGTATAAAGTACTATATGCATATGTGCATTACTACCACCACCATAATCTATTATACTATTTCACTTAATTAATATTGGGCCTTTGCTGACTGCCAGAAATAGTGCACATTAAATTGAGGCACTGCCCTGGCTCAGTGCTAGGAAGTCATGGGAATTGTATTTTTTTCTGAGACATTGAGCCTTCTCTGTCAGAGAGCTCTGGTGCCACAATAAATTACAGTTCCCATGATTCCCTAGCACTGAGTCAGGGCAGTGCCTCAATTTAATGTGCACTATTTCTGGCAGTCTGCAAAGGCCTTTAGTTATTCTATTTGAGGTGGGTTAAGGCTGTCTGGGCAAGATCTAGGAGTCAGTTTCCTATCCACAAAAAGTTGGAATTTATGCCAACTGCCCCCATGGGGAAAAAGAAACAGGGAGGAAGGAATAAAGCTGGAAGGGCTGGCTAGCTATTTCTTTTTATTTTAAAAAAAGTCAGAGGGGTTGCACCTTGTTTAAAAGGTTAATTGCAACTGCTTTTAAAGTGGCATTTCACCTTTGTTGCAGATGTTTTTTTAAAAGATGTGAAAAGCCCAAAGCCCACCAAAAAGCCCTTGGGGGCACTTACACATCTAGTGTAAAGATGCTGAAGCTGTGACCACAAATCACTGAGGATCTTACTCAAGCACCTTGGTTCAACATTTAGAAGGCATTGCATATGCATTTTCAAGCATACACTCACAAACATGAGTACTAGAAACATGTTACTTTTTCAAATTACATCTAAGATTCCCAGGAGCTGGGACTTCTGCCCCATTTTTCACTTTCTCCTCATTCCTATAAAGTTACAGAAAATCACAGCTCTAGCTAGCCTTCCCTCAGGCTCAGGAGATCTGGCCACCCCAGTGACCTAAGAAAAACCTAGAACAAGAATTGGAATGGATCAATACCCTAAAGGCATCAGATCTCATCTGATCCTGAAAGCTAAGCAGGGTCTGCCTGGTTAGTAGCTGAATGGGAGACTGTCAATCAATACCAGGTCCTGCAGGCTATATTTCAGAGGAAGGAACTGGCAAAATCACTTCTGAGTATTCCTTGCCTAAGAAAACCCTATTAAATAATTGGGTTGCAATGAGAGGCAGAATTATGTGATTCACCATTTGTTGGAGCCAGCAGCCCTAGCCAGCATTGCCAATTAACTGAAAGCTGGGAGTTGCAAAAGCACATAGGTGTTAAGCAGGCAAGTGTGTTAGTTTTTTACTACCATGAAATCTGGGTTAATATCCAATTTAGGTCACCAGCAGGAATGCTTATGTTACTCCCAGCTTCACCCAAAGGGAACATTTGTCTTTCTGGCCATAGAATAAAACTGTGTAAGAATCTTGCCCAAATTCAGCATGATTGATTCCTCCTTTTGAAACAAGGATGGCAATGAGCATTGTTGGTATATTAGGAGTTAGGAATGGGAGATGTGCTTTCTGCACCAAGGTTTGAATGGAGTTTACATTTTCCTGTGTAGGCTTTACTATAACTTCCAACAAATGAACAGTATTTTTCAGACAGATCTAACTAAAGTAACAGAAATCCAACATTTCTTTAATAAATATTCCTCCTTTTTAAGATCCTAAAACCAATTTTCTGCCTTTACTCGATTCTTGCAAATACAACTTTCTTCTGGAGTTGCTGGAGAAAAGGTTCTAACAGGCCTTTCTTTCCAATAAAAATCTCCTGAACATTATATGGCTCACGCTAGCCTAGTCTGCATGCAGACCTACTACACTATGCTCAGCCTTATAGGACTGCAGCTATGTAGTAGCAGACCTACTACACTATGCAGCTAAACTGACATCCTTAGAATGTTTAAGCACATGAAACAAGACTGAGATAAACTGGTCAAATGCTCTGTTTGAAGGGAATCCCAATTCCATACATAAGTCATTCTAAAACTTTGGTTCACCAGATTTTTGGGACTTCAACTCCCAGAGTTCCTGATCTTTGCCTATATTCACTGGGGCTACTGGGAAGTGACAGCCAAAACATCTGGTAGAACAAAGGCTAAGTACTTTCCAAAGATCTTATTCAATGGCTGAATCCTTTCCATGGATGCTAATATTAATTCATTCTTTCATAGGCCTAAACCCAGCTAAAGAACCTATCCCCAACTCAAGGAGATCCACTGAATTCACTTAGATAACTGTTGGCTTACTCTTCAGCAGTTGTACCAGTGGGTCTTCCCCTAGTTAATGCTAGCAATTAGATTTAGGCTATATGCATTCAAGTCATAGTCTTAATAAAACTCTCCCCAAAGTGCTAGTTTTATCCCATTAAGCAGCAGTCTTTCCATTTTTGTTGTGGAAAGCTAAAGCAATGGCATTAGCTGCCTGTGACTACAAAGGCTAACTCAGCATAAAGGGAGGTGGCAACATCTCCTACAGAAGTGTCCACTCATCTGTTTTCCAGAGACCTATCACAGGTTGGTGTGCTGTCATGAGGCTTCTTCCCAGGATCAGAGATATCCACCTGAAAGTATGTTGCTTTCAAGCATGGCCTGAGTCTGGATCTGCCATCCCACAGGAGCCTATGTACATCTGGTGTACATGTTGTTGTTGTGCGCCTTCAAGTTATTTCTGACTTACAGCAACCCTAAGGCAAACCTATCATGGTGTGTTTGGGGCAAGATTTGTTTGCCATTGCCTTCCCCTGAAGCTGAGAGCACGTGATTTGTCCAAGGTCACCCAGTGGGTTTCATGGCTGGGCAGGAATTGAACCCTAGTCTCCACAGTTGTAGCTCAGCACTAAAACCACTACGCCATGCCAGCTCTCTACACTGTAGAAATAATGCAGTTTTGCACCATTTTAAGTGCTTTAACTCCATCCTAGGGAATCTGGAGATTTGTAGTTTTGGCCTTCTCTGACAAAGAATGTTGGTGCCTCACAAAACTACAAATTTCAGGATTCTTTAGGATGGAGTCACAGCAGTTAAAGTGGTGTCAAACATCTACAATGTAGATACACCACTGGTGACTTCAATGACTAAATGAGCCCTTCATTCCTTTTCATTAAGTTTGATTAGATTCAGGATGGGAGAGAAAGTGTGGTCTAGAGGTTTCAATGTTGGACTACAACTCTTGAGTTCAGATCCCTGCTCCGCTATGGAAACCCACTGGGTGACTTTGAGCAAATCACACTCTCTCAGCCTCAGAGGAAGGCACAGGCAAACTTATTCCAAATAAATATTGCCAAGAAAACCCCATGATTTGTCTTATTGTTGCCATAAATCAGAAGTGACTTGAAGGCACACAACAACAACAACAACAAGATTCAGGATGGAGGTGGCTGAACTGATAACAAATATATTTGGACAAGCTGACCTGCTGCAACAAAGGTTTGCACTGTGGAATACCTCTATTCAGGGTGCCCCATTCCATTTCCCCATTTGCAACAGTCAGCATCGCATTGTCACTAAGCATCCAAATTCCTCATTGGCCTGTTAAGGGGTCTCTTAAGTGGGCCCTTGGTATCCATTGGAGGGTTGGGTCCAGGACCCGGCCATGGATACCAAAATCTGTGGATGCTCAATTCCCATTATATACAATGAGCCAGTAAAATGGTGACCCTTATATAAAATTGCTATTATTGCTATATTATTATTATTTTCTTATATCCCACCTTTCTCCCAATACAGGGACTCAAGGCAGAGAACAGCAGATTTAATACAATACAAATTAAAAACAGTACAACATTAAAATGTATAAATATAACAAAATTTTAAAAATATATTTTTTTAAAAAAATAAAATTTAAAACAGTTATGAGTTAAAATCGATTTTTACAGTTCAAACCTTAAAATTTAAATAGCACAACATTCCCAGACCTTATTGATTTGCAAAGGCCTGCCTGCATAGCAAAAATCAAGGTTTGCTTTTTGGAATTTATATATTTTTGAATATTTTCAAGCCATGGATGGTTGAATAATTGGATAAAGAATCCATAGTAACTTTATTTTTACTTCTGCTAAGGGAGAGGTTGGAGTTCTGAATTTGCTATAATCTCCCTCTTATACTCTAATATTCTTATAACTGCATAAGCAACAGGATCCACACCTGAACTCCAAAGGAGGGGGGGACCATGTGCCCCTCCAGATGTTTCTGGATCCTTAGCCAGCACAGCCAGTGGTGAGCAATGACAAGAAATGCAGGCCATACCTTCCCCATCCCTGAGCAAGGCTCAGACTCTCTTTTGCTATTTGCTATCCATTAGACTCATCTCCTTCTCTGATGTCGTCCAAGGTGACTACACTATATCAATAAGATAATGACTTAGACGGCTTTTTTTAAAAAACCAAGAAGTACTTACCCGCTAAGATTTCAGAACAGAAATTAACAATAAAAAGGACAAAGACTGCCACCTGCTGGGTTTTCCTATGTTTGATTTTTTGTTTCTCTCGATAGCTCTTTCATCTTTTCTGTAGTAAGTGCAGAGATTCCTGGGGTATAGCTATATTGGCACAAAAACAGAAACATATCTTGTCACGGCTTAGGAACAGAGGATTGGTTGTGGCATAAACTTCCATGTTTGCAGCATTCATGTCAGTGATTTCCATGTCAGTGCTGTGGTGAATCCTTGCTGGGTTTTATTCCAGATTTTAAAGCCCTATCCATGGTGCTGAATCTGAACTCTGGGACTGGCAGTTCAGGGAGGGATATTTAGAATTACAAAGGCTAGACTCCAGTGCTTCACCAAACTACAAATCCCAGGATTACACAGGATATTGTCATGGCAGTTAAAAATGAAATGTAGTCCTATATGTGTGTGGTTGAATTGACTCCTTGACTCAGAGAGACATTTCATCAAGTTTAGTTGGTCTTAAGCAAGTGTGACACTGTGACTGAAGCTATGTAAGTATATATCTGTTATTCTAACATAGGTTATAAAGGTCAACTTCATTCAAATTTAGTGTGGCCTGCAGATTATCTATCTTGCAACAAGCTGGGGGGTGAAACAGAGGCATATTGATGTTCCCATATCTTTTTTAGTTTGTTCTGCATTTTTTCACTCCCCCTGTATAATAGGATGGGGTTTGTCATATTAGAGACTGGAAAAGTTACTCTCTTGGGAAAGTTGGCTGGGCAATTCTGGTAGTTCAACATACTAACTTCTCCGAGCTGTGGGTCACATCCATTGTTAATAATGAATTCATCAAAAAGTTTTGATATCACAAAGGTTTGAGTCAGATGGAATGGTGTGGCTTTCGCAAATTTAGTCATGAAGCAGAGGGCAATACTGGAAGGAATACCTGGAGCTCACTGTAGAAGAATAAATAGCCAAGGGGAAAGCAGTAGCAACAAACTGGGTCAGGATACACAGAGGCATTATCTAGAAACCTGTTAGCACACAACTAGGAAATGAGACAAGGCCATGTCAGAATGGTAGGCTGGGAAGAATGTGAAGTGCTTCATCAGAATCCTGTCCAGGCCTGCACAGGATGACCTGAATAGGATTACCTGTTCCTGACCTTTGCAAAGCATCTCCTCTTTAACAGCTCCAGGGTAATGAGATATTGTGCAGGAATTAATTATGACTTCAGCCTGCAGACCTCAACTGACTACACTTCCACCTGCTTACTTCAGGGGCATTTGCTTCCAAGCCTTGTATTAAGCTCACGACTTAAAGCTTACTCCTTTTCAATTACATCTTGCTTTTTCCACCTACATATGATATTCCACTAGTGTTGTTGTTGCGTGCCTTCAAGTCATTTCCAACTTATGGCAAACCTATCATGGCAAGTTTCTTCAGATGGGGTTTGCCATGGCCATCCTCTGAGGCTAAGAGAGTGTGACTTGCCTAAGGTCACCCAATGGATTTTCATGGCTGAACCAGGATTAAGACCCTGGCCTCCAGAGTCATAGTCCAACGCTCAAACCACTACACCATGCTGGCTCCATCAGTAGGGGACTATTGACTGCACCTCAAAATTTAACTTCTTTTCCTCTGGTAAATATATCTGGTGAGAATCTGATAAGATCTTATAAGAATACAGTAGCATTAAATTCTCTTCCTATCAGCTTTCTTCACTGTCTAGTTTTCACAACCAAGAGTTATGGCTGTTGTTAATTGCTGTCTCAATTTATGGTGACTCTATGAATGAGAAACTGATCATCAACAGGTTTGCTCAGGCCTTGCAGACTCAGGGCTGTGGCTTCCTTGATTGAGTCTATCCACCTGTAATGTGGTCTTCCTCTTCTCCTATTGCTTTCTGCTTTGCTAAGCATTATTATATTTTCTAGTGAGTCATATCTTCTCATGATATGGCCAAAGTACAGCATTCTCAGTTTAGTCATCTTGGCCTCTAAGGGGAGAGCAGACTTGATTTGCTCTAGAACACATTTATTTGTCTTTTTAGCAGTACATGATATCTGTATTTTCTTCAGCACCACATTTAAAATGAGTTAATTTTTTTCCTATCAGCTTTCTTCACTGTCCAACTTTCACAACCATATAAAGTAATTGGAAATACAATGGCATGGACAATCCTAATTTCAGTATTCAATTATATATCTTTATACTTCTCTATCCTTCCTAGCTGCCATTCCAAGTTCTAGTCTTGACTGATTTCTTTACTGCAGTCTCAACTCTGATTAATGATGGAGTCAAGGTATGGATGGACAATCTTGAACTATTTCAATGTCTTCATTGTCTACTTTAAAGTTATGTAAGCCATCTGTGGTCATCCCTTTTGTTTATGTAATGTTCAACTGTAAACCTGTCTCTGCACTTTCTTCATTGACTTTGTTCAGTAATCGTTTGAAGTCTTTGCTATTTTCTGCTAGTAGTATGGTGTCATCTGCATGTCTCAAATTGTTGATATTCTTTCCTCCAATTTTCACACCTCCTTCCTCTGAGTCTAATTTTACAAATTAGACAGATAGGGTGATAAGATGCAGCCTTGCCTGACTCCTTTGACAATTGGAAACCATTCCGTTTCTCTGTATGCTGCCCAAACTGTAACCTCCTGTCCTGAATACAGGTTACAGATCAGGACAATTAAATGTTGTGGCACAAACATTTCTTTAAGAGTGATCCATAGTTTTTCATAATCTATACAAAAGCTTTGCTATAATCCAGAAATCACAGGTGGGGTTTCTTTTAAAATTTTTGTTGAACTACATTATCCAACATATGTTTGCAATATGATTCATAGTGGCTCTTTGTTTCCTGAATCCAACTTGGGCATTTGGCATTTTTCTCTCCATGTATGGTAAAAGTCTTTGTTGTAGAATTTTGTGTATCACTTTGCCTGTATGGGAAATTAATTCAATTAATGAATCTGTCACCCTTTCATTTCTTTTTGTATAGTTCTTCCATGTCTCATTTCCACTGCTTGTTTGTTTTTATTTCTACTTGGTTATGTACTGTGTTCCCCTCCTGGTCATTGAGCATCCCTACTCTTGGTTTAAATTTCCCTTTGATTTCTCAGACTTTGTAGAACAGATTTCTTGTTCTTCCTTTGTTGTTTTCATCTTCTATTTCCCTGCATTTATTAATATAGTAACTTTCCTTGTTCCTGCACACGAATTATTGAATAGTTGTGTTCAGAGTTCTGACTCTATTTCTGTCATTTGTCCTGAATTGCTTAAAGAGTTTTGTCTTTTATCCATTGAGGCTTCTCCCCTTTTTATGGCTACAGATAGTGTCTTTTTAAATTCCTCCCTAACAATGTTCCAAACAAACCTAAATTTCTCTATATTCATACAGGTGTGTGTGTGTGTGTGTGTGTGTGTGTACTCATGCACACATGCATGTGTGTTTCCATAATATCATGATTGTGATATTATGATACTGAAATTGGCCTGGACAGTAAGGAAATCCTAGGAATTACTACTTCAAGGTTTGGGTTATTAAAATGGATTAGTTTTAGTTAATATCTTGTAGGATACAGCAGCATCTTCTGTCATTATGTGGCAGACCTCCTAACAAAAAGAAAATAAACTCCAGCCAGATCTGATGCATTCATATTCCTATCTTAAGGCAGTTCCACATGGGCCAAAAGAACAGAAGGGAAAATAAGCTGCAAGGTCTCTCTGCAGGGTCTCCAACCCCTTCCAAAAATTAATTTTGTCTTTCCTAGTAGGCACAAGTAAAAATAAACTGCTACATTCTCTCCTAGTTTGTCTGTTCTTCCTCATTAATAATTTTCCCATTTTGGTCACACTCTGATATAGCTTGATCACATATGTCCCATTTTCAACTGTTAAATGTTGGAGGATCACTGTTGAATCACTGCATATTAAAAGCTATCTTTTATCTGAATCATTATTCTTATTATCTGTATTTTTGGACCCTAACTGTGATCCATTATGGACTCTTTGATCTGGAGTAAGCATGTCTGTGTTCTGTTAAAAAAACGCATCTACCATATTATTAATGGAGGGAGGAGTGAAATTCAGAGAATAAAACATTAAACAATTACAAAACAATATTAAACAATTCAGCAGGATAACATGAACACATCAGTGAGGCCATGATCACTGGATCTCAAAAGCTTTTATTTAGGGGGAAAGGTGTGCTCCAGTTGGGGAGCATGAAATAATGCTGGAGGAGGCAGACACTTTTCTATAGGTTTTTGTGGTTTTTTTCAGGCTCTGAGGCCATGTTCTAGAACAGGGGTAGCAACCTTTTTGAGCCGGGGGCCAGGTTGCTGTCCCTCAGACAATGG
>JAIPUX010001232.1:104073522-104087178 GCA_020142125.1 Phrynosoma platyrhinos | reverse complement strand
TTCATGACCCTCTGAATACAGTTATTGGAGAAGTCTGTGCCTTAAACCTCTCTTCCACTTCATGAATGACGTCATTTGTGTTGTCAAATTGGCGACCCTGCAATGATTTTTTTATTTCTGGGAACAAGAAAAAGTCACTTAGTGCAAGGTCGGGAGAATAAGGTGGATGCTGCAAGATCTCAAAGCCACATGACCTTGCTTTAACTACAACTTGAGATGAGTGAGCTGGTGCATTGTCAACTAGGAGACGAATACCTCTGGAGAGCATACTGTGGTGTTTCTTTTTCAGAGCATCTTGCAACTTGTTGAGGCGATTGCTGTAGTATGTGCCAGTGATAGTTAGTTCCATTGCAAGGTAATCTCTTAATGACGCCACGACAATCCCAAAAAAAACTGAGAGCATGACCTTCCCTGCTGATTCCCCTCCATGCTCATAGTTTTGGTGTCTGGATCATACTGATAGATCTAAGATTTATCCATGGTTACAAGACAACCAAAAAAAAAAAATCCTCTTCATCCTGTTCCAACAGTGTTAACATCTGCCTTAAAAGGTCACATTGTGCTTGTTTCTGGAAAGAGGTTAGCAAACATGGAACCCAGTGTGCAGAAACCTTTGATGTGCAGTTCATCATGAATGATTTTCCACACACTACCATAACAGACCAGTTTCATTCATAATCATTTGGATGGTTGCTCGTCTGTCTTCCAGGATTAAACACTCCATTTTCTTCACTGTGGCCGCATTGTCCATCAATGATGGTCTTCCAGGTCTTGGCTTATCTGTGAGGGACATATGACCAGTTTGGAATTTCCTTTTCCACTTCACAATAGTGTCATAAGATGGGCAACCATTTCCATAAACTACCATCATCTCATTATGAATTTGCCAGGCATTATTACTCTTCAAATGCAGGAACTTTATCACGCTACGAGCCTCAATCTTCTCCATCTTACACTTAAGCTGTACCAAAAATAAAGGACAGAATGAACTGATTTTCTCAACATCATGCACGTAGGGACCAATGATGACACTGACAAAATTTCATCAATATACCATAACTACTTCCAGGTGATAATTATTACTTTACGATACCCCCTTGTACATTATAGATTATAGAAGTGCAAAGGTTTCTAATAGTACCACTCTGTTTTGCCTTGGCCAGGCCTCATCTAGAATAATGTGTTCCATTCTGGCCACCATAATTCAAGAAGGATGTGGACAAGCTGGAGCATGTCCAGAGCAGAGTGACCAAAATAGTGAAAGGTCTGGAAACCATGTCTTCTGAGGTGTGATTTAGGGAGCTGGCTATGTTCAGCCGGGAGAAGAGATGGTTAAGAGGTGATATGATAGTCCTGTTTAAATATTTGAAAGGGTGTCATATTGAGGATGGAGCAAGCTTGTTTTTGCTGCTTCAGAGATTAGGGTGCAGAGTAATGGATTCAAGCTACAGGATAAGAGATTCCATCTAAACATTAGGAAGAATTTCCTAATGACAGTAAGAGCTGTTCAGCAGCGGAACACACTCCCTTGGAAAGTGGTGGTCTCCTTCTTCGGAGGCCTTTAAACAGAGGCTGGATGGCCCTCTGTTGGGGATGCTTTGAATGTGCATTCCTGCATGGCAGGGGGTTGGATTGGATGGCTATTGTCTCTTCCAGCTCAATGATTCTAATTTATGTTCTCATCTGTTTTCTTACTCTGTTTCTGAATCAGATCTCTTCTATGAGATTTGGACACTGTGACAGTATAAGGTTTTTACATAATCAGCTGTTATCCCTTCTGTGCTACCTCTTCATACAGCTTCTGTAAACCCTGTGAGATTGCCTTTTCCTCTGCCTTTTTGACTGTCCGTTCTTCAGATGCTGTTTTATAGCTTTTGCTTTCAGCTCCTTATTTCCAGGGACACCTGTCTTTTCCGCTTCCATATTTAGGTTCCCAGATGGAGACCCAGTTTCTCATTTCCTCTTTGTGGCATACTACCTTATGGGAACTTCACTGTTGGTCAGCCATTTAGACTTGTGAACATTCAGTGACTGCAGCAGTGTAGCTAATAGGAATGGCATTGCCCTGGGGCTTCCCAGTAGCAGCCAATTTTGTTTAATTTTTAGGGTTAGCCCTAAAAAGCAAAGATTAGCTAATGTTCTGCCACGATCACCTGGCTATTCAGAAGATGTACTCAGTATTGTTCTCAGTAAAGATCAAATAGTAATGGTTCAAAATATTTGAAACTTTTTAGATATATAGCTACTGTGGGAAAAATTAACGATAGGAATTGCCCTATACTGTATTTTAAAAACTACAAAACCAAGGGTGTTTGGAAGGGTGTGTTTGTGTGAACACTACTTTAAAAACAAAGAGATTTGTCCTGCATATAGTTTATTCAACATTGCATAAAATAAAATATGAATACAGGTACTACTAGAACAAGCAAAATACAGCCATACAGTTAGAGGCATCAGTACTTGTGTACATCTGGGTTACAATGAAAGTATCCATTTTTCTGATGGCAGCTCTAAATTACAAATAGGACTCCAGAAGAACTCTCCAGAACAACCTGGAAATCTGTACAACTAAATCTTTCTCCCTGGGTTGCTGTTAACAATTGATGCTATTGGAGTTGCATGAGTAGAGAATTCCAGTATATAGACCATGACAGAAACTCAGCAATCGGTAGAATAGGAAAACCTTAAACTACCAGTAATTATTTCTGTGTTACAAATCACTTTTTTGAAAAGGGATGATTTATTCCTTTCAAACAAGATTCATCTTATGTGGTGTTAAAGCTAACTGGATATTGCATCAGTGGAAGATGCATTTTTGTATTAGGATGGAGAAATGTTTTAAAAGGAGCTAATTGAAAAGCAAGGGTGAAAGCTAACACCGGTCAATTAAGCTTGACAAAAAGTTGGCGAGAACTGACACTTGTAAGCTGTAGAACATCTTCTGCTTTGAATGCATGAGCCTAGGTGCACAGTGGCAGCACCTCAACAAACTGCATTCAGCAGTTATCAGTGGAAGGAATTTGCATTTAAAACAATCCCATAACTATATTCCAGGCATGTTGGTGATCTTGGAAATGTGGACGCAAATAGCTCGGGCGTGGCAAATGTGGAGATAAAGGACCATGTTATTTCTCTCGTGGGACCGCATTCAGTTATTGGACGTACTATGGTGGTAAGTGTTTTTAGTCCTTTCCCTTGAAAATGTAGAGAAGTCTTATCACTTGAATGGTCTGTCTTAAGGGGGACTATTTTAACTGTAAAATTGTTGGCTGTGTATCTCAAGAACTAAATCACTGAGTAATTCTACCTGAAGCTCTTGGCCACAAGATTGTTGTTTCTTGTAAAAGATATCTCTTCGCATAGCTTGTTGATGGGTTGGGCATGAGCTGGACAAGCAATGAGCTAAATTGTCTTGAAGCCCAGATCTCCTCTTATAATTACATTTAATTGGTGTCTTGCTGCAAATATTAGGAGTGGATATACACAGCACTGATGTATTTTAAGTCTTAACACCAGCATTCTAAAACTAATTAGAGTATAGTTCTAATTGTTAAACCCTTATAATTTTGACCTAAATGGAGATGTTTCTGCTGAAAAATGTGGTAGCCTACAAATATTCATGTACACTATTTATACAGACTTTTGGGAAAGTGGAAGTTCTGAAGCTCTGTTTTTGTCACAGCTGTAGTGGGGAAGCTAGGAAGAAATGGTTAGGTGTTTGAGAGCACAAACTGACTTGACTAGCAGCAAAGCTGTGGGATTATGCAGGCACTGAGAACAAACAATCCTTTCCTGATGGTTGAATTATCTATTGACTGCAGGCTACAATAATCTACTTCTGTTAATGTAGTATTTATGTTTCCTTGACTAATTTATATTATGGGGTTGAACTGCTTCCCTTGAAACAAGGGATATATACCACTTCATAGTTGCTGTTCAGGTAGGAGCAAGGATATTGCCAGCATCTGGTATAAGATGTATAAAACTACTGCAAGAAAGGAAGGGTCAGTTATACCAAGTGATGGTTGGACATGTTATTTTTGCAGGAATTGTTTAAAATTTCAGTATTGGAATTGTCTTTGTTCTTTGGAATGTGACTTGGTTGACACCACTGATAGTAAAAACAGGAATTTAACTGACAATTCTTGGTCTAATTCTGTTGCTGTTTTCCTTTTAGGTTCATGCAAAAGAGGATGATCTGGGCAAAGGAGGAGATGATGAGAGTTTGAAAACTGGAAATGCTGGTGCTCGTCTAGCTTGTGGTGTGATTGGGCTGGCTAAGCCCTAGATACCCTAAAAGTAGCACTCTGTACTAAAAGCAACATGTGAAATGTACTTGTGGAATTTCCAAGTATCTGGCTTTGTTTAGAGTATAAACCAACCAGTTAATCTTGGCTCTGTTAAACTGAATTTAAGCTGACAAGTCTTATTTTGTATACCTGTAATTAAAAAAGTTATGAAACACAATTTCAGGAGTGATCGCTGTTATGCAGACACTGGGCACCAGTTCATTCTGTCTGAGATGGTGAAGTCCTCTGGATTGTCTTCATTACCTCGCCATCTGGTCAGCAGAACCTGCCCTAATGTTGGCAATTTCAGGCTGGTTTGGCAGATCCCTATTCTTAACCCAGAAGTCTAGCGAATTTAGTCATACCAGTTTCCCATGTGAAGGTAGAAGTCATCTGGTTTCCACTGTTTCAGATACCAAGCAAAGAAGTTCAGCTATTCAAACTGAAACATTTTTTGGTGGGGGGGGGGGTGACTTGTTCTCCAGCTGTATGTAATACATGCCTGGAGGGAATGTTATGAGAGTTCAAGTGAAGTGTTGCATGTGCCTTTAATCTGAGCACTTCAAGTGGAAATCCAAGGTATCTGCTGTTTTGGATAATGCTGCACAGGCCAGTCCTAGTCATCCCAGAGCAGGGTAGTCTCAATCTATTTCCTATAAAAGGAGGATTCAAAATCTGTCAATATAGCATATATTGAATTTCATAGGAAGAGTGAATTAAATTTATGCAAGTGCAGATATGCTCCACTGTATTTACAAACACACTTGTTAGACCCCCCACTTTATAGTTACTCAGCTGCATGTCTGCAGAGGGCTACTATGCTTATCCAGCAGTTCCTGTTATGTCAATCACAATACATCAGGTTTTTTTTAAAGCTGTTAACCTCGGTAAAGTTTTACACCAAAGCTTTTGCTTTGATTATGCAGTGAGAGCCATAGATACTGTGGGAACTGGGATGGTGCAGGGAGTTTACAGAAGACCATGCTTAATATGTATGTGTGTGTGTGTGTGTATACAGTGACGAATGCTGTGTGCCCAGAACCCTGTTTAATATATTTGCTTTGAAATTGCTTTCACTAGCTTTGCTGGAAAAGTTTGGCAGTTCTAGCCCATGCTTGAGCAGTTTTTGAGGCCCTTTGCTGTGACTTACCAATCTTACCTAAGGCCATCTCCATTTTAATCTTTCCTTTGAATAATGCCTTTTATAAACAAACCTGTATAAATCCCTTCAACCAACGGTGAGCACTATACTGGCATAAGTCCTTACAAATTTAAGAACAGCAGCATGAATGTTTTCTATAAAGCTTCTGGTAGAGTTTCATATGCTTTAACCTTTGAATTGCATCCAGACCAAGGAATTCTAAAATATGTGATGAACTTTTAAGTGGTGCCAATTTAATAACCTATAAGGTTTTTAAATATTACCTATTACCTTTATAGACTTAAGTACTGTTACTAAATGAGCTTTTTAAAAAAGGTCAGTGTTTCATTGGGCAAACTGGTATGGAAAGAAAGTAAGTTTAACATGTGGAATTGATTTTACAAATAATTTTTTTTCTTTTGCTGTTATTTTTTTAAAAAAAGTCCCTGTGGTATCTCAGAAATGAGCAGGATTTCACCTCACTGGAAACAGCTGCTGAAGTAGTGAGCATATCAATGGAAAATCAAGATTGGAGATTTACTTTTAAAACAAGTGTATTGTTAACGGGCAAGTCATATGGAGTTAAATCTTCCTGCATTTTAAAATGGCACTAGAAAAGTTAATTGAGCAGTATTTGCTGCTTTAGTTTGTTATAAGCAATTGGACAGATGCATGACCAGGTTATACAAAAATAGTTGATAAGACAGCATTTGAAAAATTTCAAATAATTTGCTTTCAGATAGTTGCCTAATACATATTAGAATACAGTGGCAATTTTGTGACTCATTAGCATCTTCCATAATTAATAGATTATTATTACAAAAGTATGCTGATGTGCTTTCCAAGAGCTCCCAGACTTGTTAGGGAAATTGTTCTCGGCAACTATTTACCACAGCATCTATTTGGATGGCCAAAAAAACAGAAGCAGGAAATTAACTTTTCACTGCAAACGCTAGATTTTTTTCTTAAAACACTTTAGAAGCTATTTTTTCCATCTAGTCATGTAAATTAAAATGCATAAACTTAAAAATCAACGTAACTACCACATAGTTTCTGTGAACTGTTATACAAACATGTTTAACAGATTTAAACAAAGTCTAATTTAGACTTCAGTACAGCATTAACAGTTCAAATTTTAAGATGAACAATCCTTTTACCATTTCAGTGCAGGAAGAATAGCACACATTAAAGTTTGTTATGAAAATAGAGTTTATTAAAAACATCCCTATTTGTTTTTAGGAGCTTTTACCGTTTACCTTCACTTAAATTAAAAAAAAAATAGAAAGCGCTTCTAATTGCCTTGCAAACTTTTTAAAGTCAAAACTTTTAAAAAGTTACAGCAAAAAATGGCCAATGGTTTATTCATTTCTTTTTTGTGTTATTTTGTAGCTACTTTAAATAGAAGGGAAGCAATCAAATTGCTTACATATCCCCATGAACTATGGGGGAACTTGTGATAAAGCAAAAGCAAATATACAGCATACTGTACAACTCTAAAGCTCTACACTGCAATGTCACTTTGCTTTTGACAAAAAAAATCCAGTCTCTAGCGAGAACCCTCTACAACTGAGCCGGTAGACTTTTCAGGTTGTTCAAGAGATGAGGTAGTCTCGGATGTTAACTCTTCAGCAGGCTTTACACCTGTAGGTTTGGACTCTGCTTTATTCAGTTCTGAAGCAGAGTCTGTGTTTTCCACTTTACCACTCTGGGATTCATGGTTTTTGACACCATCTACCCTGTCTGTCAACTCAGATTTTTCTTTTCCTCTATTTTCATCCTTGTCTCTGCGGGATTCCCTATCTCTAGAATCTCTCTCTCTCTGTCCACTGAAACGTCTATTTCTTTCCTCCAAGTCTCTGTGTCTATCACGTTCAGGGCTTCTTCTTCCCCATTCTCTCCTTTCACGATTACCAAGGCGTTCATGCTCTCTGTCATCATTGCGGTTGCCATAACGCTCGCGCTCATTTTCTATCCGATTTCCAAAAGACCGCCTTCCAAATCTTTCCTGGTCTCTGTTTGGGGTAAATGACTGCCTATCATTCCTGAACTGCCTTCCATCTCTGTCATCAGGTCCACCAGGCCTTGCAAAGTGGCCAGGTGGTTGAAAAGGGCCTTTCATCCCATGAGGCGGGGGCATCCCGAAGCCTCCTGGGCCTGGAGGGGGGCCTCTGTGCATCATGTGGGGAGGCATATGCCGAGGTGGCATCATTGGAAAGCGCTGCAGATGAGGTGGTGGCATTCCTGGAGGTCGCTGGAGTGGTATCAAACCAGGCCGTGCACCCAAAAGGCCTGTGGAAGGTGTCTGAAGGCCAATCACAGGACTAGGTGTACCTCCTTGAGTCCCTGAAAACAAAAAGAAATAAAATTAACTACAAGATAAACATTCAGCAATAGCTCCCTCTCATCTTTCAAGGAAAAGCATGCAAACTTCCTTTGTTCTTCCTAGAATTCACATCATAAATAGAAATCCAAAACAGCTATACTTAAGTGAATTTAAAGTATTTATTTGAAAGCACAAAGTATGACCAAGTCATGACTGATCTATGACTCACAGGATAGATTTAACATTGAGTTTAATTCTTTGTTGAATTCAGCTGGATTATATCCAATATGGTTAAAACAACAACAACAAAAAGGGTTATTGAGACCTTGCATTAAGTAAAACACTATTTTGTTAACAATATTGCTAATATATTGAATCTGATCTTTTGTTTATGCAACCTTTTTTGTTGAACATTACCTTTAAATTATTTTTGCAATTTGTTATTTATTTACTTCATTTATATGCCCCCTTTCTCCCAAGGCAGCTTCCAAAAATAGCAAATTAAACATGTTTACAACAAAAAATTAAAAACAAAAATCACCACGCTAAACACACACAAAAAAAACACGTACAAAAATTAAAACAAAACACACAAATACATTAAAACTTTTCCTGCTTTAACATTGTAAGTCTGCTTAAACAAAAAGGTGAAAGGAAAGCAGTAAACAGTGCGGGACAGGGAATGGAGCAGCCTCTGCGAAGGCTCATGTCCTCACCAAGTCACCCTGCAATAGTTCAGTATCATACAGTTTATGCTATATAGTACAAGTACATTTCAGGATTTTTACTGAAGCATTCAAATGAATGTTACTTGGTGAAGATATGAGAAAGAGTCTTAGTATCTGCTTCACCCTCTGGAGCTCCTGGCAAATGAAGTGAAGACAGTTTCTTTGTTTGCATCCTATGAATGCAGCAGAGGGAGAACAAAGGCGGCCAACCATTCACCATATAAATGAACAGGCACACAAAATCCCCCTTTCAGTCCCCATTTCTACTGCCTAAGAAATAATTGACGTAGGCTGACAAACACTTTAACCTTTGCAGAACTCTTTCAGCAGTTAGTATTTAATCAGTGTTAATAAAATACAATTTGAGTCAGCTCCTGAGTTGTCTTGTACTATATACAAGTGCAAAAACTTCAAGCTGTGATCCCAGACCATTAGTCCATTTCATGATAAAGGTACCTGTAGCATGGCTCTTCACTAGTCTAAGACGTTGTATAAAGTGAAAAAGTTGCACACACACACACCCGAACATGTTCACAAACACTCCATCCATTCCCTCCTCATACAGAAGTCAACTGGGTTGGCAGCTGAATCTTAGCCTGGCAAGATGACAGCATTCTTCATCCCACCTGAGAGGACTCTTGGGCCAAGCAGTGTGGCATAGTCTTGTATGCTGCCACACCACACCTACCACTCCATCTGGCATCTGTTTATTCCTCAAATACAGATCCAGGCAGCAGGATCCAAAATTGTATGTAAACAGTGCTGGTCTGGGAGTTAGAAGACTGAAGTTTATTAAGCTATGAAATTCACTGAGAGACATTGGACTAGTTTCTCTTTCTCAACCTGACCAACCCTACAGGGCTGCTGTGAGGATAAAATGGGGGGAAAGAGCTATGTATTCCACAACAGGATGTAACAATAATAGTAAATAAAGCAACATGTGCATGTGCTGTGTTTATTAATGGATGAGTGGGAAGACTGCTGCTGAACTGGTTAGAAGTTTTTTCCTAGTGACACTGTCTAGGACAGAGCAGAAAGTAATCAGGTGAGGTAGCTTAAGCCACCACTGTTATCATGATGCCAATTCTGGGAAGCTGTCTATCAGCACCTGCTTCATACTGCCTAATGATAGAGCCAACTTTGGCTCCCCAAATGCAGAGAATGCACTAGTGCAATAATGTAAACCTGACTCTTGAAGCTGCAACTGGCTGAGTCCTGGGAACAAATCAAAATATCTTTGGATGATACATCCATTTACTACAAGGAAACTTGGTATATATGCCACAAACATGGTTTCTGTGTTGTATGAAGAAACCCTTATATCCACATAAAGGCCACAATTTATAGAGAGAACATAATTTAGAAAATTGCCACTGAAATAACAGAAACTTGAAAAGTGCATAAAGTTGTAATTTAAGCTCTAATTTAAACAAGGAGAAAGACAAGTAGAAGGGGACAGATTTTTCCTTTCTTACTGCCAAAATTCATCCCAATCATTACATAGCAAAAATGCTCAGATTTGATGGTTCTAGCCAGTCTCAAATACATTTCTAGCACCATGCAGTACAACCAAGGAAACCTTGCATGAAGTCCTTTCCTACCTTTCTTCTAAAATTCTCCACACCCAACAAAACTCGAACAGTCCTAAATTTCAAACTACTTAAAGCCTTGAACAAGACTGCTCCTGTTATGGATTGGAAACAGACAGTTACCTGATGTTGGATATCCTACTTGTTAAGTTCATGAAGTAAATGCTTGTTTTCCTACAAATTCATACATAAAATGTATTGGTTAAGTAACCTGTTTCCAAATCTCCCACTTATATAAAATAACCAACAGTCAATATGACTGTTTGGTTTCCAAATAGGAAAAAGACTTTTCATCTTTGATCCCAAAGACTAAAATGTGCAATGAAAGCATCTGAACAATGTATAGTATCGATATAATTTCTGGGTACTTCTCTCTCTAATATATCAAGAATTGCTTCAAATTTTTCCACTCCCAACTTCATGGCAGTTGTTTAAATTTTGTTGGTGAGTCTGTTATTCCAACCTTCCCTTTTCTACATATCTGATCCTCCCAACTGTGGTAATATGCCACCACCTAGTATCAGTATCAAATATCAAGTGTGTACTGAATCAAACAGATCTTAAAATATGAAAAAAGGCATTCAAAAAAGGTAACTTTCTTCTCATTTTTCTTAACACAGGCACAGTTCTCTGATCTTTCAGTCCCTTTATTAAATGATCTGAAAACCATCCCAGGGAATTCAAGTTTATGCAAACACTTGGGGGGGGCACACACACACACAGACAGTTTAATGCCAGAAATACTCTATCTGCTTGAACATACATAATATATTCAAACAAAAAGCCACAGAACAGTGATACCTTTATTGGCCAATTGAAATGCATATGGCCAACACAGCTACCCCCGCATATTTTCTGTACATAATATATGACATTAGTAGACAGATTTGCTTATTATTTTGCCCAGCTGTTGAAAAAAATTATCCAGAACTTGAAATCTTACCCACATTATACCAGTAACTCAAGTACAGGTGCTCACCTTACCTATTTTTCAGCTCCTATTCATTGGCCCATTTCAGGGCGTTTTTTAATATGCTGCCAAGATGCTGTTTGTATTGTGTTGTGGTTTTCACGAAATATGGTTCATAATTGATGTGCTGCTTTTGTTTTGCTACTCAAGTCACCTTCGAGCCATGAGGCTAGCCCTGACAATCATTTGATTGTTTTTGAAAGTTAATGTGCATTAGTTTTGTTCTGCAGCCCACCTTTTCCCACCAGAAATAGTTCTATTTTCCACTACAGTACCATAGGATATGCTTCTCTACATCATCTTTTCAAGACCTTTATAATCTCATGCAGTAATTTCACTGGCCAAGGACCCATGAGGAAAGGACTCCTTCTATTCCTCCAGCACATTCCATTGCTTATGCAAACAATGTTGATGACTTCTGAGCGGTTTGCTGTATTTCTCTTCTGATTTATTTAAAGTGTTCATGTTCAGGCCAGTCTTTCCTACCCCTAAACCACCTTACCACTGTGCTTCAAAGGCGAGAACTCCAAACCATCCAGTGATATGCCAGAGGTGTTAATGAATGTGCTTTTCCTTTTAATTTTCACTGAAAAGTGTATTTATCCAGCCTACTGAATTCAAAGCAACGACAGTAGTTACAATTAACAATTCCCCCCCATCCATGTCTGTTAAATGAAGTTAATCCTGGAATACACCAAATCTATCATCTTGTCCATTCAAGTGACATCCAATCCTTTAAATAGCCACTCTTTCAGGAATACTAGGATTTTCCCAGAACGTAGCTAAAACAATTCTTGCTCCAGTTAATGAATTCACTACCAGATCTTTCATGTTTTTATTCTTGGATTAACTTCGGGCAGTTCAATAGTAGGTATCCTGATACTTGTCATGGTGTGTGTGTGGGATCACAAATATTCTATCAAAATAAAAAAGGGCAGGTCCAAGCAACATCGGATGAGATCTGTATCCAAACATACACAGTTCCATCATCTGGAATTAGTACTTTTATATAACACATTTATTCTTCTCATAGTATTATATTCAAAACATTAAACAAATAACCTGATACCACTAAGATTTTATTTTTCCTTGTTCTAATGCTAAAACATTGTAAAGTTGCCAGAACATGCATGTTTAACGCCTTTAGCCCAATTCCATATTTTGTTCTTAACTTTGTGCTTCTTGGTAGTACAATCGGCCCTCTGTATCAGTGGGCTAGCCATCAGCAGAATGGGCCCCCAACCCATTATTGTCAATGGCAGCATATGCATGCAGCCACACTGATGCTGCCATGCACATGCTGGTGTCCAATGACACTAATGGGACTTGAGGGCATGCATTTTTTTGTATTGGGGGGGGGGGGGTCCAATACAGAAGGCTAGCTGTACAGAGAAATGTATGTCCATGAACTGAATCAGAAGTTCATAAGTCTCATGACATTTTAACAAAAGTTGCAAGTGAAGAACAGAAGCAGTATTATATATATTTCCTTACCAACCTAGAAGTACACATGTACTGAACATGTCATAATGTTGCAGAAAGAACAGACTGATGTTACAAAAAAGTCATCTGCATTGTCCGCAGAACATCAATTAGTAAAATTGCAAACTGCATTAGATGTTACTAGGGAACCAATGGTGACCATGTGAATAAGCCATTGAAAGGACAGGGCAAAGGAAGCAGTTCTCTGAGTGCATAATTGAAGAGACATATAATCAACATACAATAGGTTGAAGCAGAATTGGCCAAAAGGTTGGTCTGAATCCACTAGTAGATCACTGAATGATTTGAATTAGGTTGGTAAAGATTTCTAACTCCTGAGTATTTAACAATAACAGTAACAAACCATTCCCTCATTTGTACATTATCCTACTGAAATGTGGATTTTTATGTACAAAGATCTGTTCTGATAAGGCAGATTCCTAGGCGGATTCATTCTAAGTGTATGTCTTTTGTACCGGGCACAAACAAATTTCATGGTTCTAGTTTTTTTAAAAAAAGAACCATGACGTTGACTCCTCCTGGACTAAGGCACTATCTTATACTAATGGGAACATATATTCTTCTGACATCTATTCTATAATATCTAATATTCTTTATCTTCTTCCAATTAGCACTTTCTTTTAAAACTCACCTACTAGAACAAATGTTTTCGCCATTTCATAAGTCAATATGTAGTAGGCAGAACATTAATAAAACAAATGTTTTTCCATGAACAGACATGTTACAATAGCAACTTAAAAGAAAAATTGTGGAAATCCATTAATTAGAATGTAATTGAAAGCACTGAAACTGATGTGCTAGAGAAAGTGTATATGTATCTTCCAACATTTTATATAGAATCTTCATGTAGCAGTTGAGTAGCTTAAAAATTACAGGATTTTCCTAAAAAACTGAACAAAAATGATCTAACATTTATCATCAACTTATTTTTTTTCCATTAGAGGACGTTATTTTTATTAACTGTGTGAGCATAAGGCAAAATGGTTCAGCTAATTTGGTCATGTTAAAGCTAACAACAGCAGATTCATATTGACTTGTTCAAAGTGAAAAGCGTAATAAAAATATCGTATTTTCTGGCGTATAAGATGACCCCCAACTTTTCCAGTTAAAATA
>JAIPUX010001232.1:104059417-104073422 GCA_020142125.1 Phrynosoma platyrhinos | reverse complement strand
CCATAAAATACGGTAAAAAGTATTAATTCAGAATCAAATCAAATCCTTTAATAAGGCAATCATTTGTCATCTTTTAAATCATCTATATTGTAACATGATCTCCACTGCTGTGACGGTGAATGACTCGAAGTCACAATGAATGAAGCCAGAAAAAGCTTAGAGGATATTTAAAATAGATGTATGGAGTGATTCCACAGGAGCACCAAAAATGCAGACTGGTCAACACAAAATTCAAGCTTCCAGATTTTAAAGCTTAATTTAAATACCAAAATTATAACTCTCTTGATTGATGCTGCCACAGCTCTAACAGCAGGACTATACATAAAAAAATAAAATAAACCAGAAGTATATAAAGAATTTTTGGTTTTATTTTAAATGTGTTCAATGTGAATAACTTACGGTCTGAAACTGTCAGCTTTTCTTAGTGTTGAATTTAATTACCTGGGCATAGAGCACCAAGTATACCACATCAATATTTAGAGGAAAGGGCGTAATACCATTCAGTTTATGTTTTATTATTAAATTACATTAGTGAATCAGTGAATTATTCAAACATGTACTCTTATACACACTTACCTGGGACCAGGGTCTACTGAGTTCATTGGCACTTTAATTTTGAGTAGGCATACTCAGTCCTGTTAAACTCATAAAACCACAGGCAATTTGTGATGCACTATCTCAAGCTCATGGATTGATTGTTTAAAGCTCTCACATGACACACACACACACCATCTGCATGATACTGCAACCAACTATTCACACTTTTCTGGAATGCTACCTGTAAAATCTGAGTCAGTGTGTGTAGTAGATTAAGCACTGGACTATGATTCTGGAGACCTATTTGAAATCTGACTCGGACATGTAGACTTGTTGGGTGACATGACCTTGGGCAAGTCAATTTCTCTCAGCCTCAGAGGATGGCAACAGCAAACTCCCTCTGAAGAAACATGCCAAGAAGACCCCATGATAGGTTTACCTTAGGATCACCATAAGTCAGAAACAACTTGAAGGCAAACAATAACAATAAATCTGTAAAAAGGGTTTGGGCACTATCTAGGATCTTCTTTCCTGACATATGTCATATTTCTATATGGCTTTTTAAAAATCCATGAGCTACTTGTGAGCGCTGAATACGTCAAAATATGTCTATGCAGAATTCCAAAACAGTATTAAGCAGTATGGGTTTCATATGATGATTTTAACTGTGTTCTAATTTTTATTTTCAGCTTTTTAGTTGATCTTGTTTTAGCCTTGGGTCCCATATTGGGAGAAAGGCAGTATATAAATGAAATGAAATAATAGTATTAGACCAATATGAGTATTCTCTTCAAGAACATCTTCATTTTTCCAATTCAGGCAATGCTGGTTCTTCCATGTTGATCTCTGTGTAGACGATTAATTTTGCCCCATATGCTATTTACACAGTTTTCAAATAAAGGTGTGTCTCACAAAACATCCCCAAAACATGGTTTCATACATTTTATCATACCATCTAAATAGTACTTATTTCCTTGTGCTCTTTAAAATCACTGGAAGTTGAGTTGTTGTTGTTGGTTGTTTGTTTGTTTTTAATTTCCAACACCATTTGACTAGTTCAGCTGTCCTAAGCACTGCCAATTCTATATATTTTCAGAAGCTAGAATCCTTTTTTTCAACCAGCTCTGTAGGATGAGAGCAATGAAGCATTACAGTGGTGTAGTTCCCAGTTTTGGGGAAGGGGTTGACACAAGGAAAACATTTTAAAGTAGTTTTCATATAAATAAGATACTGTGTCCAAGTACCTCTGGCAACGGTTTTCCAATAGTAGGAATAATGGGTTTCCAAATGTTGCTTGCAGTACAGGAGTTACTACATGATGAACTTCACCTGCATGACTAAAATAACTTCCAATTTTTTTTTCTTCTCTGACCTAAGTACAAAATCTATTATTTGATTTTTCCAGTCGAGTTACACCTACTACCTTCTTAAGGAAGCCTGTTAGTTGATAATTATACAGCAGTTCAGACATGATTTCATCCAATTCTAGAACCCTTACAAATCTGGATATGGCATTTAAACTGCACCTTTGGCCCTGGTCACATAAATCTATGTCTACAAATGATTTATAGCTTCCTTTTGCTTTGTGTGATGTCCATGTTATAAAAATATGTATGTGAATACAAGTTATAATGAGTGTTCAGGAATCTGCATTAATTTTTACAAAAGTCTGCTGAATGGTACACATAACTTCTTTCTCAATGGGACTACCATCGATCCGTAGGGAGAGGCAGGAAATATAAATAAAAATTATTATTATTATTATTATTATTATTACCACATCAGGATGCAATCATGTTCATATTATATGGAATGTGTTTATGATGTCAACATGTTAGGCACTCTTCAAATCTGAAGGAAACTAACTCCAGTATGTTGCTGACACTAAGCTTTCCCCTCTTCCAATTCTAGCTGTCTCTTCCAATTTGAGAACTGAGCAGTAGGGATGTGAGAAATCTCTCTGCTGTTCATTAAACATATGGGATTTTTTTATTTTCTCAATGCTCTGCTCAAGTATTTACAAGCTCTGAAATCTGCACTTCCTTAACAGAGATGTGAGGATTTGCAGATGCATCACTTGCAAAAGAAGTATCTGGGCAGGCACTTCGGGGAGAAATTTGATGTTCAGGACTTTGTCAAGACAATTTGAATTACTCCTCTCAGCTGTAGGAAGGGTGGGGAGGGGGAGAGAGAGGAATTCAATTCTAAATTCCTTGTTAGACACTATGGAAAGGAAAAATAGCTGAGTGTTTCATGGAGCTCTCCGACCACCACCAAAAGATCCATCATAGCTTCAAATGATAAAAGCACATGTATGCATGTGTGTTTCATGCGTAACTGGCATTATATATAAGCATACACAACTACAGCAGGACCACCCAGATAACTTGATATTCCCCATTTTTAATTGTTTTAGTCTCAGTCAAGACAATCTGATTACTCCACTGGGCTGCAGGAGGTAAAGGGAAGAGGGAATTCCATTGCAAAGATAAACACAGACCATCCTTCCTTGTTAGACATTGCAAATGGAGTATTATGGTTCGTATTGCTAATTTTAAGAAGAGTTAAGAAGGGAAAGACAGAAGAATGTTTTATAGCCCACATTCTTTAGGAATTTTTCAGTAATAGTTCACTTCTCTGTGAGGGGTGATCAAGCTGAAATATCTCTCTGCACAGAGGAGCAAGAAAACTAATAAAATTTCATGTCCCCATTCAGGAACATAAAGAATAAAGAGAGAAATTTACACTATTGGGCAGTGGTGGAAGATAGTAAATAAAAAAGTTGGTAGGAATAGAGGCTAGACAAGAATAAGATGGTGGCGGCTGATACCTCCTACATTCTGGTTAATTCTGTTACTGAGTCCGGCCTCCCTGTGAGACATCATATTTGGGGTTTGCCATGTAGGTTCCCACACCAGTCACAACACTGAATATAATACTATGTCAAGAGACTTAGAAGTGATTGGCAAAGCTTAGGCAGAAAAAATATATTCAAAATTTGGAAAGAGGAGATTAAGCCACTCATGCACTGTTCATTTATAGCTTCTCAGGAACAAACAAAATCTGTTTTTTTTAACTTATCCATCTCTAGAATGCTTTACCCAGTATGTTTCAGAGGAAACATCCACACTCCCCTCAAACCTGTATTAAGCACAACAGTCTCAAAGATAATTCTGACTACAATTTTTTTCTTCTTACATATTTTTTTCTAAAACCAAGCAATGTAACATTTGCATAGTATTTATTTATCTTTATTTAAATTGAAAAATTTACCAAACCCCACCACACCCCCAGAGCCGCTTAAGATCTTGACTGGCATAAACATAGTTCCTGAAGCACCAGGGCCATCTTCCTCTCTCCCCTTCCCTCCTCCCACAGTAATCCATAACTGGAACTCAATTCTGGCTTGCATTAACCTAGATATCCCTTACATCCAGACCGGGTCATTCTGGCTTACTGTTGGTTCATAAGACAGAATCAGAGCTAGTATTGTACAAAACTCAGAAAAAATGTCTTTATCTCATCCATATTATTCATGATTTTATAAAGTCCTATCATGAGACTAGCTCATTCTATTGGTTTTCCAATAGACATTAAGGGAGGTTGCAGACTGCCAGAAATAGTGCAAATTGAGTCCACTTTTAGGTTTAGGGTTAGTGCTAGGGAATCATGGGAATTGTTTTTTTTCTGAGACACTGAACCTTCTCTGTCAGAGAGCTCTGGTGCCATAATAAAGGACAGTTTCCATGATTCCCTAACCCTAACCCTAACCCTAAATGTGGACTTGGAAGGTGGGGGAAAGGGCTAAATTGACAAGCATTTGACATAGAATCTGTTTTTATGTTTTAATGAAAAGGGATGAAACTGGGTAAAAAAAGAGAGCTCACCTACACCCACTCCTGACTGCAGGTATCTGTTCACAAACTTAGGTGATACTTTCTCAATTTGCTTTATTACAATATACCTATCATCTTCCTGTTTCAGTAACAAATTAATGCTGCAAAACTGGTAGAATGAATATTATTTCTCATTTTTCATAACTAGACAATTCTCTATAAGCAAACTGCATAGAATATATTGCAGTGGACAGAAAAATACTTTGCTTCCTGTGATTTGGACTTTCAAAAAATTATTAATATTTTTAACTGAATCAATTCTTTTTAAATAAATACATGTGCATCCAACAACTGAAAAATGAACTTACCAAGGAGTGGAACAGGTTGTGTTACAGGAGCTGGTATACTAGTCGAGGTTGTAGGTGGTGGAGCATTTGCATATCCTTTCGAGGCATCTGCATTTTCAGCATTTCCTCTAGACCCGGTAACTATTGGAATGGGATTCCCCCCAGAGTCTTTTGTAGTGTCCTCATTTATACTGGCCATAGTAGCTAAAACATAGTGATGTTAATAGGAAAAAGATAAAAATAAATAAACGAAATATATAATTCTGGTACAAATACCTTTAACCCTTTACAAATCATACTTACAGTTTGGGATGTTTACTGCTGCAGAAGGAGGGGCAGAGACAGGAGGAACTGAAACAGGAGGATTAATAGGTGGTGGTGGCCCAGGAGGAAGAAAACCTATGAAGACAAGAATATTAAATAATAATTTCTACAAAGAGAATTCCATAATGTTTACACCTAAAAGGAAAGGATATCCCTGTAGTGTATTTAGTGAGGAATTTATATGCTTGGAATGAGAATGGTTACTATACCTGGTGGTAAATGCATAGGGTTAAAGCCAGGTCTCAAAAATGGTGGTGGTGGTGGTGGAGGTACTCCAGGACCAAATCCAGGAGGTGGCATTCCTAATGGAGGGGTAAATGTAGGTGGCTGAAGTGTACCAACCATAGGAGGACCAGGCTGATGTGGTGGAACCTACAACAGAAAAGAAAATATTTTGTCAACAGTTAGTTCTACATTAGGGTAATCCACAAACACTCACAAAACACTTCATGGTGGTCACTGCATACCTCCCATAAGTTAAGAAATATAAACAGTATTTTGCATAATATACTTATTTAGTGAGGAATGTATATGCATGGAAAGTCAATGAGAATGGTTACTATACCTGGTGGTAAATGCATATAATATAATAGGTCAGTAATTTTAATGTGAATATGTTCCAAAGAAATTTTAGGCTGCAATCTTATGCTTACCCGCTGGAAATAAAGCCCATAAAATGCAACTATTTTACCCTTTCCCATCAATCTCCCCAAACCTGGTGGCCATCAGAATTACAAACCCCATTACTCCAGGCTGCATTGGCTGAAAATGATGGGAACTGCAGTATAGAATACTGGAAGTGTGACTGGGTGGGTGGGTGGAGGGAAGAGCTACCCCTAGAAACTTTTAGTCTTAAAACAACAACAACAACATATTTCAGCTGCTTTTGTTCAGCTGCTTGGATCTTTTTGGCATTAACTAATTTTTAAAGAAACACTATGAAGAAACAAATACAGCAACTACATCATTGTAATGCCTTACTATTCACATCACACATAATGAAACTTTACATTAAATGATCTGATACTATTAAAAGTTATCATCCAATTAAGGAATATTGAATACTTGCTAGCTTGCTATACACACACACATACACAAGTGCTCTGGAGATGTATTCACCCTACTTTCAACATATCCACATGTTGTTACTATGTAGAAATATCTTGTAGCACCTTTGAGACTAACTGAAAGAAAGAAGTTGGCAGCATGAGCCTTTGTAGACTTCAGTCTACTTCCTCAGATGTTTTTGGTGGAGTGGAAGCCAGGGACATCTACAGGTAAGTATCTGAGGAAGTGGACTTAAGTCTAGGAAAGCTTCTGCTGCCAACTTCTTTCTTTCAGTTAGCCTCAAAGGTGCTACAAGATCTCTCTACATAGTGATTCTAGACTAACACAGCGATATCTTTGAATTCTACCACATTTTGTTGTGTTACAACCTGGAACTGAAATGGATCTAATTGGCACTGATACCATTTGACATACTGTGAAGTTGTAAAATATTACTCTGGTACAGAAGTTAAGCAAATAAAAATAAAAACACACTTATTTCCTACGATAAATAAGTTGTAATCCAATCCAGTGCCTCCAAAACTCACATAAATAGTTCAGTGGACTCCACCTATGTACATTTCCACTGCCACATAATCTCACATTAAATACAACTGTTCCTGAAAGGTTTGCCAATGAACCTATCTAAACAAGCAGCATCAAGAAAACCAAGGAGCTATCAAAACAAGTTACGATGAAAAACAAGATAAAGTTGTACAGAAACCCCTATCAGAGATGAGATATAAAAAGTTCATATGCACTCTTTGCATGTAACCTTTAAAAACTTTATTTTCTCAATTCTTAGCAACTATGCTCCTTGCTATTTATTTATACATTAGACACAATTGTTTGATGCATTTTTTGTAACTGAGAGAACAGTAAGCTACATCAAGTAATAGTAAAATAGTAAGCTACCATCTACTTTAAAAATATCTTTTAATTTTTTACTGTATATATAATAGACTATTTGCTCTGTGTGTGCACGCACCCACACGATAATAAGCTACATTATCATATTTAAGCATGCTTCCTTTAGAGTTTGGGGTTGCAATCAACATCACACAATTGGGCCTATAATTCTACATGTGGTCCCTCTTCTCTCCTGTAACTGGGGCATGAAAGTATAGGACTGCAACCTAAGTCTATTAATTTAGCTACCATTTTAATTAATACTCCTGAGCTTTTTAAAAATCATGATCCTGTATACCATTTCTATTAATTCTGGTCTAAATCCAACTATTATCCCAACTAGAATCAACTGAATTTACACACGTACTGATGTACTGATTCAATAGTTCTACTCTAGTTGAACTGCAAGTATGACCTTAAGGCACTGAGCTCCCCCACTCTCCTCTGACATAATGGCCACAAGAAAAACTATATACAAAGAGATGCTGTAGCACTTTTGACTTATCTGTGTATAAGAAGTTTTAGCATAAGCTTTTATAGACTTGGTCTACTCCTCAGACTTGCATCAGAGGAAGTAGACCAAGTCTACAAAAGTTTATTTTACATTTTCTTTCAGTTAGTCTCAAAGGTGTTATAAGATCCCTTTGCATACTGATATTCCAGACTAGCATATCTATGTCTTGGAATTTTACTAGAAAAACTGTTTTCTAGATAAGAAGCCTCAAACTACAGTATGACAAGGACTTGAACAGAGTATGAAATAATTGGGGTAGAACCAACTCCAGATGATGATGGAGTTGGTCCTGTCACTGGCACATGAAAGTCTTCAGGAATCTCCTTACTAAAATAAGGCTAAAAATAGGACTGTTTGCTCATATCCTAAATTGTGAAGAAATTGCTACTTCTCAAAGCCTCTGAGAAAGTAATGTACCATCTCAAAGCAAATCACACTGAGATGATAAGGTCTTGAATTTTATACTGTATCAAAACTACACAAAATGTTGTTCTTATGGACTCCCAAGATAATAGACGTAGCACAGTTTGTTGTCAAATAGGTCAGTTATGATGATATGGCAGCACAGGGAGAAACCAAAGATGATGCTTATTGTTTGCTAGCAGTCTCTTTTTGAAAGATGAGAAGTGATCTCTGCTCAAAGGAGATGAGCCCTTAAAAAGTGTTTTCTGAAGTGATGTTTGCATTTGAGACCTGGACAATCTTTTTGATGATTTTATTTATTTATTAGGAGTATTTATATCCCGCTCTTCAGCTACAAAGGCTCTCAAAGCAGCTTACAGATGGTTAATTAGACATTTCCCTGCCCTCAGGCTTACAACCTAAAAAAGACATGACACAAAAGGAGGAGGGAATGGCAGTGGGGAAGGGGATCTGGTCCAGCAGTTCTTCTCTCCCTCTGAGGCCTGGACCATGGCAGATGGACTGGAGGGAGGGTTATCCTTCTTAATTTAGGCCAAGCCCAATGGAGTTGGCCTGCCTCTCTCCATCTGAGACGGAGAAAGTAATGCAGGTAACAAACCCTTGCCTATGCCCTGCAAAGGACAAACCTTTGCCCTCTATACCCAGTGTAAGAATAAAGTGCAACTGTAAAGAGCAGTGCCTGCTGAATCAGGGCTTCAGTCCTGCAAAGAGCAAGACCTCTGAGGGAAGCAGAAGCCCAAGGCAGTAGCAAATACAGCAGCCTTCCTACAGCCCCCTGATGGTCTCTGTGGTCCTCAGTTTCTCCCCTGATGGCTCTTCTCTTCTTTCAGGGGCCACATCACTGGGAGTTGGAATAGAGGGAGGGTGCCTCACCAGCTGCTGGGACTAGGCAACAATGGCTCTTTGATGATGGTGATGATGATAATCATGGTCTAGGCCAGAGACAGGCCTAGACAATCTAAGAAGGGTCACACTTACTAAGCACAGCTCACCACAAGAAGGTATCAATTTTTGCCCCCAAATGCCATTTGAGCATGAGGGGCATTTTTGACAGAAATGGGGGAGGCTGCACTATTTGAGGCCAACTGGGGCCTTTCTTTCTTTAGCAGCAGGAAGCCATTGGAAGTCATCTTCTATTTTAGAAAAAGACCTCCTAGAATTAAAATAGCCTGGAGGCTCAAAAACAAAACAAAAGAAAAAATGCCCCCATACCCCCAGTATTCTTGCCATTCTTAAAATCTATTCAAAAAAAGGTCTGCTGTCAATAAAGAACCCTGGTTCCTTAATGCTGAGTCTAATAGGATCAAAGATGGACCCTCGAAGGACATGTAGGATGAATCTAACTTGTTTTCAGTTGCAGATGATTCTGGATGCAGGTCTTTGGGGATTAATTTTGAGGATGTGGTAATTCTTTTTCCTATTTGAAGAGTTGGTACTATTGGAGAGTGAGACTCTCCAGACAGTGATAGAACAGGTACGACACTTAGTGGCTAGATCACAGAAGGTAATGTAGAATGTTATAACTGAAGCATTGATGGAGCCACAGACTCTTGAACACACATTGCCATTGATGAAAGGACAACTGTTAAGGCAGGTTCTATCTCCTTGATCAGTTATGAATTTAGAATAAATTCTAACCAACATCTCCTTGATTAATTGTCAATTTAGAATAAGCTCTGCTGAATTCTAGGTGATGGAGAGCATCTTGATACCAAGGCAGACAGTGTCACTCCAGGTAGGGTATGGAGGTCTGTAAGGAGGACATAGTCTGATGATCTCTGAATTATCATATGGGTGTTCAACATAAGAATAATTGTGAAAGATGCAAGGCACTCTCCAAGGGGATTGTCTATCTAGGTAGTGTCTCAATGGAGATCTAGGGTCATGTTAAGAGGGAATGACCTCTTTTCATTTCATGGCATGAAAACTGTGAGCATTTTCCCTATACCTCTGATCTACCAGTTTTGGCATTCAAAACCAACATATCCTTGATCAATTGTGAATTTAGATGTTGAATTTTAAACATGGACTGTTTTAAAATGTGTATGTCTTATTTGTGTTTTTCAAATGCCTCATGTTTTAATTAATGTGTTTTAATTGGTGTTGTTCATTATTAATTTGTTGCTGTTCACCACCTTGATCCATGGGGAGAGGCAGGTAAGAAATAATAATAAGATCAGGATCAGTGGTAACCCTAATCTTGAACACTGGGATCAAGAGTATCTTGATATGGAATGAGATTGATTATCTGTGTGCCAATATGATCAGGATCTGTTGATGTTTCTTTGCACACTAGATCACTGTCAACAATATAAGTGGGTTGCAGTTTTGAAACATCTCAGCTCTGTACCAACAATATAATATCTATAGTACTATGAGTTATTTCCTTTGGCAAACCCTCCACAATCACTCCATTTGAAAGTCTCTACATAAAGAACATCCTCTGAGGAGACAGTCTCTAACCACTGCTGAACATGCTCCAATACTGTAAACAAAGAGTTGAAGCTGCATCAGATGAGGTATTAGCCAGGGGTACGCAACCTTTTCCCTTTAAGGGCTGAGGGACTTCAGCTCCCAGAATCCCAGGAGCTATTGGCCAACATGGGACTATTGGCCAACATGGCTGAGGCTTCTGGGAGCTGAAGTCCCTCAGCCCTTAAAGGGGAAAGGTTGCCTACCTCTGTATTAGACAATAAGGCAGATGGCTGATGAGGATAATGACTTCGCTGGATGAAAGATACAAAGGCTGAAGAGATGGATAGGTTGACCAAGTTTTATTCTGTAAAGTCTCCATGGCCTGTAGTGACAGATAAGATCTAACTCTCACTTGCACTTTAGCAAGGACACAATCAGAATTTTCTTATTCTTCCCCAGCTTTTTTCTTCTTTTTATGGTTCATTTGTTCCAAATCTTTAGTTGTAAAGATTGGTACTACTTGTATATACATGGAGACTGTTCTTGTTGCAATGTCAGTACTAATGAGGCAGTAGAGGGTACCATGCTCTTCCATACCCCTTGACAAACCTAACAATAATATTAATGACATCTTCTACAATAACTGTTCCAGAGATGCAGATGGTCAAGAACAAATACCAACTAAAGCCAGGTTTAATGATCATCTCAGCAGTTTTAATTAACTGTAGCTTTAATTGGAAGGCTTTTAGTCTTGACCATCAATTTCTATATATCTGAGGTGTGAACACTTCCTAACGTGAGCAACATGTTCATTCCCCAAACAGAACATGCACCAGAAATAAATGCATAACTCTTGAGATTTTTCTTGAAGATTTGGGACCATATGCCATAGAACAGACACACAAAAACCCACCAAACACAAAACCAAGAAACAAAAGAGTAATAAACAGCTTTTCCCTAGTCACACACAGTTATTCAGATCATTTAGATGGGAGGCACCTTTGCACAGAGCCCTGAAAAGCATCTTTCTCTCAGTGCTACTACTGTAGCGGACAAAAAGAACTGGCACATGGCAGCAAAGACTTACAGGCATATATATTAAAGAGCAGGGCTACTGAAAAATGGCTGCACAGGCACAAGTGACCCACAGGTGAGTCAATGAGATTATGAAGAAGAAAGAGAAATTTCCATTCATGATATCTGAAAGCCTTCTAGCCCTCTTATAAGGCCATATTTGATTCAGTTTAGATACTTTGCCATACAATAGCTCTTCTAGAACTATCCACTGTGTTTGTGATGAATAAATCTGCTTGAAATTAGTAACAGTTGAACAAATTATCATATTTAATCCTGATACATTCATTGTGTAGCTTGATTTAAAAGGGATTGCCTCACTGATTTGGTCAAGTTGTAGCCCTTTCTTGGTTCTGAATTAGTATTACAGTCCACCCTTTGTATCTGCAGGAGATCTGCTTAGGATCTCCTGTGGATAAGGAATAATGCAGGACCTTGAGTCCCACTGATTTCAATGGTGGGTGCAACATGCACACAGCTGCTAACACAACTTCGTCCACACACCCCCATTGGAAGCAACGGGGCTTGCCATCCCTGAATGCTTAAATCAGCGGATGACAAGCCCGCACATATTGAGTGCCTGCTGTATTTTGTCTCATTCCACTAATTTGATATCTGATGTACTTTCATACATTTTCCAAGTAAGGCAGAATAACAGGTTCCATTGTTTTTAACCTGGAAAATTTACATGTGAGAATGAAAAAGAAAGCCACGAAACTATATAGCTTCAGTTAATTTCACACTTAAGTGTGCATCATCTCTCTTCTTGAGTTGTATCAGCATTCAAAACATCTTACTATCCACACAGTATGCAATGTAATCTATGGAAGATAATGTTTCACATCTTCAGTAATAATCTCAACTGAACTGAACATTTGTGCTATACAGTCAGAGCTCTGTATCCACTGTTTTTTTTTATCCACAGATTCAACCATCCACAGCTTGAAAATATTTTTAAAATATATATATTCTATCAAGCAAACTTTGATTTTGCTATTTTATACAAGGGACACAATTTAACTATGCCAGTGTGTTTAATGGTGCTTGAGCATTCATGGATTTTGGTATCTTAGATCCGAACCCCAATGGATGTCAAGGGCCCAAGATACTTCTAATTCCTTATTTTTTTAAAATCTACCCTAGGAAAATCATCCACTTCCTTTAAATGAGATAGCTTTCATTGTAAGATGTGTACTCCAAACTCAACAATCAGTTTCTATGTCACTGTTAAACAATCTCCCTCCATTTCTTTTTCCCCCAAAATTGCCTTGTTCTGCAATAAAAACATATTAATCTCAACTGAAAACCAATCTTGATTCTTCATTCTTGATTTGCAATTCCCATTTGAATTCAATTTAGCAATCTGTGAACAGATCACAGAGTTAGGTTAGAGCTATATTCATGTGCATTCATTCTTGAGCTAAATTCTCACAGTGCTTAACTGTGCTGAGATTGCAATATAATTGTGTCACAATTTTTTATGTTTCTACTTTATCTGAAGTAACTGGCCTTTAAAATGCAGTTTTCATCATTTAAAAAATCACATTAATGGCCACTACACAATATGCAGTGTGAGTTTCACTTTTTCACTTGCAAATTTCCAACAAAAATAGAAAAAAGAACAAAACTTACCTGTGGTGGAGGCATAGTTATTGGTGTAGGTATAGGAACAGGCATTTGAACAGATAAAGTTTTAGATACAGGCAATGTTTGTTCATTATGTGCAGTGTCTCCACCTCCTGCACCGCCATTCTGAGCTCCTTGGTTTTCTGATTTTTTTGGAATTCCTTTCCATTCTACAGGAAAGATACAAAAAAAGTTAAGAAAACATAAATATTCTCAATTTTAAGTTTTTTCCCTACAACATATTATTTATGTTCAAACTGAGTCATTTGTCTCAATGAAATGATTTTGATAATAATTTTGATTAGTTTATTCCAACAAAACTATGTAACAAAACAAAATAACTAAAATAAATATACCACCATGACAAAAATATTTTGTTAACTGCCTTCGCAGCAACCTCTTCAAGACCACGTCCTCCTGCAAACTCATACTTGTGATTTCTTTAACAGAGTCCATCCATCTAGCATGTGTCCTTCCTCTCTTTCTACTTCCCCTCCACCTTTCCTAGCATTGTTGTTTTTTCCAATGATTCATGCCTTCTCATGTGCCCAAAGTATGACAGTCTAAGTTTTGTCATCTTGGCCTCCAGGGATATTTCTGGCTTGATCTGCTCCAGGACCCATTTGTTTGTCTTTTGGGCTGTCCATGGAATCTTCAGCACTCTTCTCCAACACCACATCTCAAATGAATTGATTTTCTTCCTATCTTCTTATTTTCCATCTCTCACATCCATACATGGTAATGGGGAGATAATGGCTTGTATGATTCTAACTTTTGTGCCGAGTTATATATCTTTGCATTTAAGGATATTTTCTAGTTCTTTCATAGCTATTGTCCCCATTCTTGATCTTCTTCTGATTTCCTGGCTGCAGTCCCTGTTTCTATCAATAATTGATCCCAGATATGGGAACTCTTACTACAGTGAGCCCTACTCACAGGGGATCCGTTCCAGA
>JAIPUX010001232.1:104044267-104055847 GCA_020142125.1 Phrynosoma platyrhinos | reverse complement strand
CAAAGCAGAATAGAGTGGCACTATTACTTCTCTTGATCTAGATATGTACTTAACCTATTTTTATAGAACAAACCAAAAATGACTGATACCTCAAATCAGTAGTTAACAATTATTTGTAAACAACAAATCCCAGTCGCAATAGGCATGACTCAGAGTTCCCTGAGAAAATCGGAAGAAGATTTTGAAACTTAATCGAGTCTGATATTTAACTACTCATCAGCTGACTAGGCAGCCAAGAATTCTACACAGGCATGGGTGGAATTCATTCCAAGCACCTAGGTGGGCTAGTAAAAGAATAGAGTAATCTGTTTTCTCCTTTACTAGCTTGTTGTTTTCTTCATGACTGCAGTGGAAAGGCATTACTTCCTCCACACACTGTAAAGAACTGGAATTTGGAACTGAAGAATAGTCTAAATAACAAGCCGTGTTCAACACAAAATACAACAATAGCCAGAGGGATAAGCCAAAGAATGGTCTAAACAACAAGCCAAGGTCAAACACGAGGCGATTTCCAGAAAGAGAGCGTGTGCTATCGGAAAAAAGCTCCTTCGAAGCTGCTAGCGTGGCGGACGAAAGGAACTGGAGAAGAGCGGCCGCTGGGGAACTTTATAGGGATGGGTGGAGCTACTGCCAAAAAGTTGCAACTAAAGTTCTGCCTAACGATTCCAGAAGTTTCCGAAGTTGCTGCGCATGCGCAGATAAAATCCATTTGTGTGATTCGCAGAGACCACGAAGAAGAAATATGAGTCTCCTTTTTTATGCCACTTTTTACTCATACCAGGAGTGTGTATGTGCTCTTATGAATAAATACCAGGTGTGTGATAAGATCTACAGGCTGGTACACATTTAGGAGCATAGTAATAAGGTTGGCTTAATCTTCAGTAGTAACAGCTGGTCTTCTTGAATTTGCCTAGTCTCATCAGAACTTCATTCAAATCAAGAAAAAATGGAAGGAAGCATGAATATTCACCATACTTGTTGGAAAGACAGAGATAATACTCACCACTAACAGTTTCCGGCTTGATTGGAGGAAGACCTTTACCCCTCCTCTCTCTCTCCCTCTCTCTTTCTCGCCTTTCCTGCGATCGTGTCCTAGGAGAATGGCGACGTCTATCTCGGGAACGGGAACGAGAACGACGATGACGTGATCTTCGGTTTCGAGAACTAGAGCGTGACCTTCTCCTTTTGGGTGACCTTATATTAAGCAAAAATGTTGAAAAGCTAGTAGACATAATTCAGTAAGATACCATACTGGCTGACAGTAAATCATTCCCATTTCCAAATCTGCAATTATTATATGAAAAGTGAAGTCCCTCAAGTGTGGCTCGACCTGTAAAAAATCCTGAAAAGCATACCCTAGGTTTTTATACCAACTATGTGTCTTCCAACATTTCTGTGTTGAGAATAAGAGCAAATCAGAATGCACATTTCATGCCTCTTCATTTTGAGAAAACTGGGTAAACGCTTTCTTTCTTCAAACTCATTCAGTAATCAATTACATTATTTTGTAGAAAGATTTGTTATAATGAAACAATTAATATAACATATTGAAACTTTTACAATATTAAATTCATAGGATATGTATGACTCTTTATTGAATTTTCATTTTCTGTGAATAATCAAACCAAAAGACACAAGGTCTTCATCACAGAAAATTTTACATTAATCATTCAATTTACATAATATTGGTATTATTCTATCTAAGAAGAGCAACCAGTCACAAATCTATCATATTTGGGCCTAGTTGCTGCTCCTCCATCCCCCTCCTTTCACCAGCACTGCTCTGACTGGAGAAGGGTAAGAAGAGCAACCAGGCCCACTTCCATCATGCCAGGACTAAACTGCTGTTGAAGCTAATTTTTATGTTTCTTCCTCCCCATCCTTTTTTCCTTGTGGGTCAGTGTCTTATTTAGATCTTAAGCTTGTGTGCAGGAATGTTCAATTAACTATTTGTTAGTAAACTGCTCTGCAAGCTTTTTTGGTTATAAATAATAAATAAATAATAAAAATATAAACATTTAATTTTTACTTCTTACCTAGATGCAGATCTAGATCTTGACTTTCTGTTTTCATGCCTCTTTCCTTCTTGAACAGGAGGAGGCTGATCTACTTCCATTTCCTAAAACATTTACCAAGGATCTATCACTGCTGAGTTACAACTTTAACATTCATTAGCTAAAATGTTTGAAATGCCAATTACAACTCAACATTCATTGACAGGTATTATTTCAGATATTAGTTTTTTCTGCATCTCTGTACTACTGTTAAAATATTTCTCAATAAAAATACAATCTAAGTAGTTAAATTAACAGAGTTAATAGTAAACGTTAGTCCTAACTAACAAATCTTAATCAACACATAATTGAACCTGAGCACATGTTCGTGATTCTATGTGATATGTGATATAATATATTTGTAATTACATTTCCTTTATGACTGAGAATGTTCTATTGGCCCATGTGTCTAAAAAGAATTTTGCAAACTGAAAACATCCACACTCAGTAAACTCTACAAGAAACAATAGATGTCAAGGGGCTAGTCTACACCTAAGTGTATTATTCAGATTGCTGGGAATTTTTGCATATTCACATCAACAATTAATTAATTCATTCTCCTGTGCAAATTCATATCTACTCATTCACCCTGTGCTGAAAATGCACAGCTATTCAAATCCATGCAAAGCAAATGGATGGCTACATGTGCAAATTGCTGTGGATTTCTACAACTATTCAGGTAAAAACTTTTTTCCTCTGATTGTAAGGAGTTCTACCCCTGCCCTGCAAAAAGCCTGACTCCTATTCAACTGGGATGAGTATTTTAAGTGTGTACACTACCCCAAAGATGACCAGGCACAAACATACATTTACTTATACCCTGATTTTCCACATAAATATGTAATTAATAAACAAGCAAAGCAACCAACTTTAAGACACTTTAAAAAAGAAAATACAGTATTAAAACAAAATGAGCTAGAAAGCCATCCAGTTATCTAAGAAAACAAGGGTCAAGAACTACTTCCTTCCTTCAGGAAAAGTCCACCATAGTCCTATCACATACTGGGAAGAGAATGGTTGAAACAGAGCATCCTCATGTCTATCCCATCTCTGCAGCCACAGCCCCAAAAGGGTTTTGTTGTTGTTAACTGCTGTCAAATCAACAATGAGTTATGGCAATGAGAGACCTCCAAGTTACCCTATCATCAATAGCACTGTTCAGGTCTTGCAGACTTAAGGCCATGGCTTCTCTGATTGAGTCTATCCACCTGGAATGCAGTCTTCCTCTTTTCCTGCTGTCTTCTACTTTACCAAGAACTACTGTCTTTTTTATTGAGTCATGCCTTCTCAGGACATGGTCAAAGTATGAGAATCTCAGTTTAGTCAGTTTTGGCTTCTAGGGAGAGTTCAGGCTTCATTTGCTCAAGGATCCAATTATTTATGTTTTCAGCAGTCCACAGTATCCAGAGTCCACAATATCCGTAGAACTCTTCCCCAGCACCACATTTCTAATCAGTTGATTTTCTTCCTATCAACTTTCTTTACAGTCCAGCTTTCACAATCATACACAGAAATGGAAAATATGATGGCATGGACAATCCTAACTTTAGTTTTCAATGGCATATCCTTACACTTTAGGATCTTATTTCTTTCATAGCTGCCCTTCCAAATCCTAGTCTTCTGATTTCTTGACAGCAGTCTCCATTGAAATTAATGAAGGAGCCAAGGTATGGAAAATCTTGAACTATTTCAATGTCCATCATCTACTTTACAGTTATATATTTCATCTGTGGTCATTTTTTCCTTTAATGTCCAACTGCCTTTGCACATTCTTCAATGAATTCATGAATCTTCGAAAACTTTGTTGTTTTCTGCTACCAATATGTCATTATCAGATATCTTGAACTGTTGATGTTCCTTTCTCCAATTTTCACACTTCCTTCCTCCAAGTCTAATTTTACTTTATCTATGATATGAAAGGTTACGGAAAGATAAAAGCCTACCCAAAACAGATGTCAATGTTCAAACAATAAGTTTCTTCACCCAAACATACATCTTCATATCCCCAGTCAACTTTATTGTGGCAGCAAAACAGGTGAGCTAATATAATATTAAATGTCCATCAGTACATTGTTGTTCTTATTGCCACTTCTACTTCTATTGATGCTACCCACTTGAGATGAAGTTGGTTCAGAGAAATAATGTATAGAATACCTCTCCTCAATTTATGGCATCATGTAACAGTGGTTACATGATAGCCAGGCAAAATGTTGGTTCTGGCATGAATAATGAGTGCAGTTTGCAAATATGGTAAGCAAATGCAGCTCCCCAATGAAAGTAGAGAGCAGGAATTCATCTCAAAGGTCATTTTCTACCATTTTTGTTAAAATACCTGAAAAAATCTGAAAACTACTCCATATATTTTGGTACAAAAGGAAACCAAAGAAGAAATGAACAATCCTGAGCAACAAAATAAAACTCATGGAATTGTTGGGGGGATGCCAAAATAAAACCCATGGAATTGTCATGGAATTGTTGGGGGGATGCAGACGGCACAAAGCGCCATCTTGGAGCCAGAGAAGGGGAGTGGCAGCCAGACACCGGGCGCCCCAACCCCTTCTCGAGGACATCATCGGAGCACTCGCCATTGCACATGGCGAGCACTCTGATGACATCATTCCAGCTCAGCATCCAGACATGCTGAGCTGGAAGGAGCGCGGAAGAGGCGCTCGGCCCCTCTTTCACCACCCCTTTAGGCTCCTCTGAAAGGAGTGCTATTTTAGCGCTCCTTTTCAGAGGCGCCATAAGGGTGGATTGGGGCCGAGGCGTGGGGCAGCCTCAGTCCCAATCCACGGCTTCTCAGGGAGGCCCACGGCCACCCGTCTGTAGAGGCCCATAGTTTGAAAAGACCACAAAGGCCATCCAGTTGAATCCCCTACCATGCAGGAATATACAATCAAAGCACTTCTGGCAGATAGCCATCCAGCCTCTGTTTAAAAACCTCCAAAGGAGGAGATTCCACCACACTTTGAGGGAGAGTGTTCCACTGTCAAATGGCTTTTACTGTCAGTTCTAGGTTGTACTAAAACAACAGCACAGTTCATTCTTGGGGACACTATGACTGTTCTCGGACAAGATTACCCAAAAACAGTTACAGTGTCCTCAGGAATGAACTTTGTTTAAGAAGCTGTAATATGAACATTTGCTTTTATGTCCTTGCTTTGTCAAAAAAAAAAAAAAAAAAAGCTACATTTCCCCTACACTTATTCTCACCAAGGAAGTACTTATGTTCCCCCTTTGTCAAAAAAGTAAATAAAAAATAAGACTACATTTTTCCACACTTACTCTCACCATGGAAAGACTGGAGAGTTTGTGCACAATTCCACAAGGGCAACTCCCATCTCAGTTTATTATGCCAAGGTAAGATTGCCCAGCATGGCCATGAAGCCCACTGGTGACCTTGAGCATGTCACACTCTCTCAACCTCAAATGATGGCAATGGAAAACCTCCTCTGAAGAAACTTGCCAAGAAAATCCTATAATAGGGTTGCCTTAGGGCAGTGCTTCTCCATTATTTTCTGTCACGCCCCCCCAGTTGGGGAAGGCTGAGAAATAATGTAGAGCTGAATTCCTTCAAGAAGACACAGTTAAATTCACACTGTGGAATCAATCTGAGAACACAAAGAATGACTACACTATATCAAATAACTCATGCTCTACTATGATTTTTGATTGCTAAAATGTAATGTACATTAAACCATGAATTTTATGAAAGCATGAAATGGTCAGTCTCTCTCTCTAGAAGCAACTTAGGGTACTAGTCTCAACATTGGGGCTATAAAGAGCTGCTTACCTGTTGATGTGTTTTCTGTAAATGTGACTCACTCTGTGCTGGAAAAGAAGGCTGGAAAGATTGCTGAATCTGTGATGAAGGCTGTATAACAGGTTGAGCTATGGGAGGAAACTGTGGGGCAGGTAGAAGCCCATAGCTTGGTATCTGTCCATTTGGAGGAAGTGCAACCTTGAAGAAAAAGATACAGGTGTTATCCATGCATCTCAAGGCAAAGACAAACTCCCAAAACTAAATCCCAAATAATAAGCATGTAACAAAAGAAATGTCTTTAAAATGTTTCCAGTACCTGATGAAGCATAGGATCCTGTGGCATTCCCAATATCCGCTGCTGAAACTGATCTATATTTGGGATCTGGGGATAAACTGGTTGTTGTATGCCTTCAGTTGGAAATCCACTGAGCAACAGAAATACATTTTAGAAACAGAACATTTAGTACAGTTAAGAGCAGTCTGCCATCAATCTCCCTTCCCCATAAAAATAATGTTTAAACTGAATACATATTCTTCACCTGTTTATGCTAACCTCTACTTTCCTCCCCTCCCTCTGCTGCTGCCAAATTTTAAATTTTAAACTCATCAGGACAGTAGCTTGCCTCCTTGATGTTGTGCTAGAGAACAAATGAATGCTAAACCAATATATGATTTTTGTTCATTTTTTTGTTAAAAGGCTATAAATATTAAAGTAATTTGAAAATAAATTATGTTAGAAAACTGATAAAAATCAAGCAATTGCAAAATAAGATCATTTAAAACAATATCTTAACAGGGGAGTGAATCACATATGTAACTTTAGACTTCTACAATACTAGCTTTAATTGTAGCATCTACTTGTCTGTTATCAGAAATCTTACAAGGTTGGTTGAGATGCTGAAGGAGAAGGCAGTGATTCCTCTTTCTTTGGGTCTTCCACTGCTTCTGGTTCATCATCATAGTCAAATCGATCCAACAGCTTCTTCAGCAATTAACATTAGATAAGGGAACAAAATACAAATATATATATATCATCAAAAATGTAAGAAGTTTTTCTACACAATTAAGACTTTGATAAAAAGATGAAATCTGCCATTATACATGGGGAACACCAACTGCCTGGAAAGCTGGAGAGTTTGCCATGTGCACACAGTTTTCTTATTACTGTACTTACAACAGGGCTGGAGAAAGTATGGCTTGTAGAATCCTATTTAGTGGCCTGTTTTTGTGGCCTCTGAAGCTCTGCTGAAATCCCAAAACTGAAAGGGTGAGGAAATCAGTGTGTGTGTGTGTGTTAAAAGCAGCCAAAAACAGGTCAAAATCATCATCAAACACAGTGATTTTGCCCACATGGCCCCCATTATGCCCCCCCTAAACTGAAAATCAGTCAAAATGAAACCAATGATATTACAACACTTCTGGTCTCATTGGGAACACCACTGCAACTCTTAAGGAAGGAGGTTCAAGGGACATGAATTAAAGTGGCTCACCCCACCCACTCGTAGCTCACCCTTGATTTGGAAAAGTGTTGCATATAAAACCTACAGAACAGAGGAAGTATCCATACTGATTTGGTGAAGCGTCAGACCTGACAAACCAGGCTGAATACCTCATCAAACTACAAATCCCTGGACTCCACAGAATGGAGGCATGACAGTTAAAGTGGTGTCAGATTGCTTTATTTCTCTAATTTTTTGTGGATTTTTTTGGGCTATGAGGCCATGTTCTAGATTAGAATTTGTTCCTTTTTTCCATTTTATTTATAACCTTTATAACATATGAATAAAACATAGCTAATTGTATTATTTACATACTAGTCATTTCTAGTAATTAGTTATATTTGTAAGAATAAAAACCTTCTACATTCATAATGGTTGAGAACCATTTTCATCATTTTAACTCTTAACTTTGTTATTTTCTTTTTACCTTATGTAGTATTTAAATCACACTATCAACAGCAAACTTTACTTTTTCAAGAGGTTTTTCCTGGATCTGCTTCTTACAAAGTTACTACAAAGCCACTCAAAGTTACTCTTACAGATACAAAAATTTCAAAATAGAAGTATAACAGTCAAAGAGAAGGTTATTAAAAAACCAAACCATAAGCTTATATTGAGTTTACAGTCTTCTTGTAAATGTTCATTCCCCATTCGTTGCATTAATTAAACCATTCCAATCTTTTTTCCAGTATTTTATCACTGGTATCCAAACTTTTTCTACTTCTTTTAATGACTTATTATTTAGTCTACATGTAAATTTATCTAGTTCAATCATATCCAGTAGTTTTATTAACCACTCTTCAATAGATGGTATTGTTATCCCTTTCCAATATTTAGCTAAGAGAATGTGTGCAGATGTCAGCATATATAAAATTAATGTTCTTTTTGTGTTGATTTGTCTAATACTGATGTCATGTTAAGGAAAAATAATTCAGGACTCATAAGAATACATTTCCCTATTATTTGTGACATTTTAGTGTATTGATTTCCAGTATTTTTTAATAATGGGACAGCTCCACCCTAAGTGTAGAAAAAAAAAATTCTGATGTTTTGCCTGTATCTGTGGCTGGCATCTTCAGAGAATGGTGGCATGGAAGTGTGTGGGGTATATATACTGTGGAGTGATTTACATGTTAATCTGTGTTTTGTTCTGTGTTAAATGGCAAGACTTTAGTGTGGGAGAATATGCAAGGAGGATCAGTGTCTATTTAATTAGTGATCCATTGTCTGCTGAGAAACCACCTGACCCTGGGTGAAGTTCATTTGCATGTGCTAAGTCTTGATTTTGGTGTTTTTCAGGAGTGGTAGGCAAACTTTGTTAACTTTCAGGGTTTCTTCTTTCCTATTAAAGTTGTCCAGGTGATTGTGGATTTCAATGGCTTCCCTGTGTATTCTAACCTGATTGTTGTTGGCACGGTCCAGCATTTCAGTACTTTCAAATAGTATTTGATGCCCAGGATGGTTTATAATTATTCTGCAACCGCTGGTTTTACTGGCTGGCCCAGTCTGCAGTGTCTCTCATGTTCCTTGATTCGCATTTGAAGACTGCGTTTTGTGGTTACTATGTAGACTTGTCTACAGCTGTATGCTTTATTTCTGCAGTATGGAATGGCTCAGGGACTAACAATATGATATGAGTACGTGTGTGGCTCTCTCTCTCCTGTTCCTCCCTTCACAAGTTATAGAACAGTAAATTAAAACAAGAGTAAAGAATAAAGAACAAAGACTGATGCTGCAATGATCTGTTGACTGGGATAGTTTTTTTAAAGAAAAATAATGCATAACAGTGTGATCTTACTAAAACTGGCCATTAACATTGCAGAAAGCTAGTTCCAACACTCCTACTTCTTTTGGAATTGAAGTCTTTTAGACTGCTGGAAGAGAGACAGTTGAAGATGATATCTGAATTTAAAACATCAATAAAGACCAATCTTTTCCAGCAGATCTAAATTGTGAATTTTAAACTATGGATTGATTGTTTTAATGTGTATTGGTTTTTTTGTTCTTTTAAATTGATGTGTGCCCTTAATTGATGTGTATTTTTAACTGATGTTGTCTACTGTTTGTTAATTTTTTATTGTTCCCTGCCTCAATCCATGGTAGATAAGAAATAAAAGTGTTGTTGTTGTTGGACAAAATGTGCATTTACCCTCCGTGATTTAACCAACTTCATTACAGACTTCTCGAGCACTGCAGAACCAATAGCCAACATTATGCTTACAGGATTGTGCAAGGGGCATGCTGACATATGATATAATAAACACATGACTATGAAAGCACATAAATAATAGATTTGTTTTAGGTAACCACAGAACTTTTCACATCCAAGTACAACATTTGCTTCTCTGGATTTCTGTTTGCACCATATCAACTGAATTAGGATACATGGTTCTCAACAGATAGTTCACATAGTCCTGATGTCAGAAAAACCCAAAGGTTATCTGGCAAAATGTATAAATCCTAAAACTGGGACTATGCAATCTACTATGCAAAAGCAATTTAGAAGATATCACAAATCTTACTTATAAGAGGTAATATAATAGGAACATTTCTCATTGGTGTGGTTCAGCAACAATGCCATTCCACAAGTTTGCATTACATACTCATTATGTGCCCTGAATCTGTGAATTCCCTTCTCTCCCCACATGGAGAATTTCCTCATTCCTTTAAGAAAAAACAGTTTGCTAGTTCATCAGAGCTACAGATTAAAGCCTGCATATTCCATCCAAACCACAATATTATTTCAAACTGCTATTTGTTCTATTTGTTCTGAAACAGTAAGCTGTGGTTTATGTCAAATCAGGAAAAGGTGAAAGAAATTGTCACATGCAGTAAGAAAGGAAGAAAAAAGGTGTGAGGCCAGGGATCTAGCGCTTTCACAATTTCAAACTATGTTTTGGCATGGTATCTTGTCTGAAATAAACCACTGGCTTAATATCTTTAAAAATATTACCTTATCAAAAGATGTCTTTTGTTCCGGGGCTGGGAAATCATGCTTTTGTTCGGATGATTGTGTTGTTGTAGTTTGCAGCTGAGTAGTAATACCGTGGACCTGAGCCATCACATTATTATCTATCACTGGAGACTGAGGTTTAGGAGGCTGCTGAAAAGTCTGAAGGATCTGCTGCAACTATGAGAATAAAACTATATTTCTCAATACGGGTTTATAGGAACAGCATAAAGAAAAACCAATTATGTAATATATGTACAACTACTGCTGTTTTTGAATATGAGTATCCCTTTCCCTCCCACCAGTGATGCTCTGAAATGTTATGGTACAAGTTAATATATAGAACACTTGTGTCTCCAATTCCTCTGCCTTGTGGATTCTTAAAGACAGGATATGAAAAGGAGTTAGAATGCTTTGGCACAGTAACACTGTAAAGCACTATAACTACAAGATGTGTATTTGCAAAATATCTACCAGCCCTTTAAAAAATACTACCACAGCATGACCAGATATATGCAGCTGCTGGGCCTGTTAAAGGGACAGTTTCCTGTTGAGGCCTCTTGGTCCTTTCCTTAATAAGCTGTCAAAGTCAATTATATGGCCAGAGTCACATATTACACCAATGTAATGCAGTGGTTAAAGCAGTAGGCTAGAAAAATTTGGAAAAGCCAGGCTGGAGTCCCCACTGAATCATGACACTCACTAGGTGACCCTGGGCCAGTCACTCCCTCTTAGCCTAAAGCACTTCATGGGGTTGTTGGAATCACTGGGGGGGGGGGGGGGGGGGGGGGGAAGCAGAGAAGGTATACTATTTTGAGTTCTCACTTGACAGAAAGGAGGATGTAAATATAAATTTTTTAAAACCATGATTTATTTTCAGACCAGATGTAAGCTGTGAAGAGCAAAAAAACTGATTTCACTCTACTTTCATACATTTATGCTTACATTTCAAATAAAAACTCTTTTGCTTACTTGTTGTCCTTGTGTAGTTTGAAATAACTGAGCTACAGCTGCAAAAGCATCAGAACTGGGCAATTGTGGCACAGCAGGTACTGAATTAGAAGAAACCTGGGGAGGATCTGATGGAATTGTCGTGGTAGGAGGTGGTGAACCTACAAAATAATTTATTTAAATACAAAGTAAGATTGTAACAGTTTTCCATGTATAGCTTTACCCTTTAATTAAGTTTTTTTTAAAGCAAAAGCACACACAGACAACTTGTAGACTATTATAAATACTGCCAGAGACTCATCTTTTGCTTTTCCCATCAAGATACTGTATTTTCCGGCGTATAAGACGACTGGGCGTATAAGA
>JAIPUX010001232.1:104016594-104037427 GCA_020142125.1 Phrynosoma platyrhinos | reverse complement strand
CTGTATCCATGGATTCTTTATCCAAGGACTCAACCATCCATTAAACTGTTGAAATCATTAAAAATATATAAATTTAAAAAAGCAAAACCTTTATCTTGCCATTTTCTTTAAGGGATACCATTTTAATATGCCATTATATTTAATGGGACTTGAGCATCCATAGATTTTAGTATCCACAGGAAGACCTGGAACCACACCACAGTGGATAACAAGGGCCCACTGCAGAGTTGTCACAAGTGGTAATTGGCCTTTTACACTCTGGCCCACAAGAAGGAAATAAAGACCACTGGACAGCTTGCTGTGAAGAATATGCAAAACCCTTTGAGGACAACATCACTTGGATCTGCTGACATGAATGCCAAAGCTGACATAGGTCTAGTGGATGTGCACCTGATTGTCTTGTATTATTGGATATATTTCAATTTGTGCAGCCTGAGGATGTGGACAGGATCCTTGGAGAAGTGAGGGCCATCACATGCATACTGGATCCTTGCCTTTCCTGGCTTCTGAAAGCAGCCAGAGGAGGACTGGCCAAGTGGATAAAGGTGCAGTTAATGCCTCACTACAGCAAGGGAGCTTTCTGTTGGGAGACTGTTAAGAGGCCATTATCTAAATAGTAATAATAATAATAATAATAATAATAATAATAATAATAGCCTTTCTGGATTCCACCATTCTGAATAATTATCTGCCAATCTCTAATACAGGGGTAGGCAACCTTTCCGCTTTAAGGGCTGAGGGACTTCAGCTCCCAGAATCCCAGGAGCTCTTGGCCAACATGGGACTATTGGCCAACATGGCTGAGGCTTCTGGGAGCTGAAGTCCCTCGGCCCTTAAAGGGGAAAGGTTGCCTACCCCTGCTCTAATATTCTATTCTTGGGCAAGGTTCTGGAGCATGTGGTGGCCTCCCAGCTCCAGGAGTTTCTGGATGAAACAGATTATCTAGATCCATTTCAATCTTGCTTCAGGCCTGGTATGGGATGAAGACAGCTTTGATTGCCTTGGTGGATGATTTATGCAGGGAACTCAACAGAGGGATTGTGTCCTTGTGTCCTAGACCTCTCAGTGGCTTTCAATACACTATCATGTCCTAGCATGACAAAGCAAATATGATATAATAGGCATCACTGAAACCTGGTGGGATGAATCTCATGATTAGAATGTAGTAATAGAGGGGTATAACCTTTTAAAGAGAAATAAGCCAAACAGGAAAGGAGGAGGAATAGTATCATATGTCAGGGATATTTACACCAGTGAAGAAGTCCAGAATTTCAATCCGGGAAGCCAGGTGGAGAGCATCTGGATCAAAATTAAAGGGGTGGGAAACAATAGGGAAGCCTACTACAGACCCCCAAGTCAGATGGAGGAATTGGATGATCCCTTTATAGAACAGCTGACCACACACTCAGAAAAGAGAGATGTAGTAGTGATGGGTGACTTCAACTATCCTGATATTTGTTGGAAGTAAAACTCAGCCAAAACTTTAAAGACTAGCAAATTCTTCACTTGCCTCGAAGACAATTTCATTGTCGAAAAGGTGGAAGAGGCAACAAGAGGATCCACTATTTTAGATCCGATCCTAACCAACAGGGATGACCTGGCCAATGGGGTGCAAGTGGTGGGATCCTTAGGTGGGAGTAATCATGTTCTTCTGGAGTTTGTTATACAGAGGAAAGGAGAAACCAGGCATAGTCAAACACACATTCTAGACTTTAGGAGAGGTGATTTCAGTAAACTTAGGTAAATAGTGGGGCTGGTCCTGTGGTCAGGAATACTAAAGGAGAAAGAGTTCAGGATGGATAGGAGTTTTTCAAAAGGGAGATACTGTTCCAAAGAGAAGGAAAAATGGGAGATGTCTCAAGAAATCAAGTTGGATGACAAAAGAACTTTCAACTGAACTAAGTTTTAAACAGGAGATGTATAAGAAATAGAAACGGGGCAAAGTCACTAAAGAGGAATTCAAACAAATAGCTAGCACATGTAGGGGTAAAGTCAAGAAAGCTAAAGTGCAGAATGAGCTCAGGCTTGCTAGAGAGGTTAAGAACAATAAAAAGGGCTTTTTGGGGTATGTCCGTCATAACAAAAGAAAGAAGAAGGAAATGGTAAGGCCACTGCACAGAGAAGATGGAGAAATTCTCAACACTTGAGTAGTTGAACTACTCAACACTTTCTTTGCCTCAGTCTTCTCACAAAAGGAAAAGGGTGTTCAACCTGAGGAAAATGGAGCAGAGGACACAATAGGGAAGATGCAGCACAGAACAAGTAAAGAGGTGGTATAGGAATACCTGGTTAACCTAATGAATGTAAGTCTCCAGGACCAGATAAATGCATCCAAGGGTATTAAAAGAATAGGCAAATGTAATATCGGAGCCATTGACAATAATATTTGAGAACTCCTGGAGGACAGAAGTCCCAGGAGACTGAAGGAGGGCAAACATTGTCCCCATCTTCAAAAAGGGGAAAAAAGAGGATCCCAACAATTATCGTCCAGTTAGTCTGACATCAATACTAGGAAGGATTCTATAGCAGATCATTAAACAGAGAGTCTGTGAACATTTAGAAGGGAATGCCATAATCACAAAAAGTCAAAAAGGGTTTGAGAGAAATAAGTCATGCCAGACAAATCTGATCTCTTTTTTTGATAGAATTACCACCTTAGTAGATGAAGGGAATGCTGTGGATATAGCATATCCTGATTTCAGTAAGGCCTTTGACAAGGTTCCCCATGACATTCTGGCAAATAAGCTAGTAAAATGTGGGCTAGACAAGGTAACATGGATTTGTAATTGGTTGACTGGCCAAACCAAAGAGTGCTCAATAATGGCTCCTTTTCATCCTTGAGAGAAGTGACCAGTGGGGTGCCACAGGGTTCTGTCCTGGGCCCAGTGCTATTCAACATCTTTATCAATGACTTGGATGAAAGAATAAGGGGCATGCTTCTCTAAGTTGCAGATGGCACCAAATTAGGAGGATTAGCTAATACCTCAGAGAACAGGATGAAAATTCAAAATAACCTTAATAGATTAGAAAGTGGTGCCAAAGCTAACAAAATGAAATTCAACATAGAGAAATGTAAGGTACTGTATTTAGGGTGGAAAAATGAAATGGATAGATATAGGATGGGGGACACCTGGCTTAATGCAACTATGTGTGAAAGGGATCTAGGAGTCATAGTAGACCACAAGTTGAACATGAGTCAACTGTGTGATGCCGCAGCTAAAAAGATCAATGTGATTTTAGGCTGCATCAATAGAAGTATAGTGTCTAGATCAAGGGAAGTAATAGTAACACTCTATTCTGCTTTGGTCAGGCTCCACCTGGAATACTGTGTCCAGTTCTGGAAAACTGGAGTGTGTCCAGAGGAGGGCGACTAAAATGGTGAAGGGTCTGGAAACCATGCCCTATGAGGAATTACTTAGGAAATTGGGTATGTTTAACCTGGAGAAGAGGTGGTTAAGAGGTGGTTATGATAGTTCTGTTTAAGTATTTGAAAGGGGGGGTGGCTCATACTGAGGAGGGAGCAGGCTTGTTTTCTGCTGCTCCAGAAAACAGGATACAGAGCAATGGATGCAAGGTACAGGAAAAGAGATTCCACCTCAACATTAGGAGGCACTTCATGACAGTAAGGGCTGTTCAACAAGTGGAACACTCTCCCTCGGAGAGTGGTGGTCTCCTTCTTTGGAGGTCTTTAAACAGAGGCTGGATGGCCATCTGTCGGATATTCTTTGATTGAGAATTCCTACATGGCAGGGAATTGGACTGGATGGTCCTTGTGGTCTCTTCCAGGATTATAACCTGCCCTCTAAAACAAAATTATTACCGGTACTTTCTGAATGCTCATAATTCTACCCTAAATACCCTATTCTTTTTTTAAGGGGTGGGAGGGCTGTGGATCTTGAATTGTATTTTAATATTGTATGGAGTTTTAACTGCTGTGAGCCACTTCAATTGTTTGACGGGGGTGGGTTTACAAATAAAATCATTATTATTATTATTATTATTATTATTATTATTATTATTATTATTATTATATGTATACCCTAAGAGATAGCTATAACCATTAGTACTGTAACCTAAAAACAGGAGAAATAAAGGGAAATAGTTGCTGCATCTGGAAAGCCAAATCTTTTTCTGCCAGTGGAGGGACAATTAGAAAGCTGAGACCACAGCAGTGTCTTGACTGAGAGGCAGGAAACTACCGTACTTTAATCTCTTGAAGCCTCCCTGTCAGCTGCTAACAATGGAGGCACTAATGGGTTGACAGTGCAAGAGGTGTGCTTGCGTACCTTCAGCTCTCCAATACAAACAATGAAAAGGTATAACGAGAATATATAAATGTAGAGCATATTTACAGGTGCCAGTTTCTCTACAAATCTGTATACCTATGACCTTATCACAGCAGTTTCAAAACAGGAAACAACAGCTTCACATCAGTCTCATAGGTCTACTGGTGTTAAGTGGATATTTACAAGCATATATTCAAAATTCTATAATTCCCACTAACAATAAACTATTAGATTGAATGCCTATCACTTTGGAAGTGACCTGCATCTCCTGAGATACAAAGTACTACACAATTAGGGAAATTAAAAGAGGAAAAAAATTAAACTCCAAAATGTCCTGTGAGATTTCATGAATATTGTGATAGTAGCTTAGAGTGGGAAAACAGAAACAGCAAAAGAAGAGTTAATTGGTTTGCTCATGAAGGAAGAAGAGATACATACCATGAAGTAAAAACTAAACAAAGGGCCTAAGCAGACTGCCAGAAATAGTGCACATTAAATTGAGGCACTGCCCTGGCTCAGTGCTAGGGAATCATGGGAACTGTATTTTATTGTGGCACCAGAGCTCTCTGACAGAGAAGGCTCAATGTCTCAGAAAAAAATACAATTCTCATGATTCCCTAGCACTGAGCCAGAGCAGTGCCTCAATTTAATGTGCACTATTTCTGGCAGTCTGCTTAGGCCTAAACTCTCTTCACTACAGTAACCTATTTCACGATGCAGGAATGAATAAAATGACAAATCTCCATCCCTCTCTCCATAAACACGAAACTAAGAAATACTGTAACTACATAATATCTACCAGTTCAGGCTTGAAGTTAGTGCTATACTGCAAGGCAGGGGAAGGACACTACTTAGCAATAGCAAGTGCATGTCTATACTGCTTATCAGTACACTTAAGCACTCCTTAAGCAGTTTACAATGTATAAGCCAAATTGCCTCCAACAAGCTGAGTACTCATTTTAGCGACCTATAGAAGGATGCCAGGATGAGTAGGGCCCACTCTTCTCAGTAACCAAAATAATAATAATATATTTTTTTTAAAAAAAACACACCCTGTTTTAGGCTGCTTGGAGTTCTGAGCAGGATCACATCCTCAAGGCAGTGGGGATTAAGTTCACATGTAATACATAATACTACGTTACATTAGCATAATGGTTTGCACAGATCTAAATCAAACATATATTTTAATATTTAAGTAAAGTTCTCAAGATCATTATGTATATAACGGGACCTACTGTTGCTGTTATTTGTTGTCACACTGACTTATGGCAGCCCTACGAACAAAAGACCTCCAAGAGTTTCATCAACTGCCTTACTCAGCTCTTGCAAACTCAGGAGCCATGGCTTTGTTTACTGAATTAATGAATTGTGGTATCTCTTTTCCTATTCCCTTCCACTTTACTGAGCTTTATTACCGTATATACTCGACTACAAGCTGACCTCATATATAAGTTGAGGCCACGTTTTGAAACCAAAATTATGGATTTTGATATGACTTGTGGATAAGTTCAGGATAAGTTGCAGGGTGTGTAACAAAAGGTCTAAAGGAAGAAGCAAAGGAAAATAATGTCAAAGAACTTATAAAATTCCAGCAGACATAACTATTTGTGCTCATTCCAAAGGCTGGATGGATGAGAGAGTAGAGGGGGTCAGTGCTTCCAGGACAGATGATACTCTTGCTTTTCACCAGAGGATGATTCCTTCTTTTAAATAAGTATTAAGACACAGTACTTATATTGACCCATGGATAAGCTGACTCAAGTTTTTGGAGTCAATTTTTTAATATAAATTTCTAGACTTATACATGAGTATATACAGTAACTTTCCATTGAGTCATGTCACCTCATGATATGTCCAAATAAGACAGCCTCTGTTTAATCATTTTGGCTACTTGTGAGAGTTCAGGCTTGGTTTGCTCTAAACTGTTGTCATGTGCCTTCAGATCATTCCCAATTAAGGGACACTAAGGTGAGCCGATCAAATTACATTGCAAGATGTGTTCAGAGGGGTTTGCCACTGTCTTCCTCTGAGGCTGAGAAAGTGTGACTTGCCAAGGCCACCACCCAGTGTGTTTTGATGTTGAGAGGGTATTTGAATCCTGATCTCCCAGAGTCCTAACCCAACACTCAAACCACTATACCACACTGTTCTCTTTGCTGTAGGACTCATCCATTTATTTTTACAGTAGCCCATGGTATCTGCCGAACTCTCCTCCAGCATTACATTTCCAATGAGTTGATATTCTTCCTGACAGCTTTCTTCCCTGCCCAGGTTTCACAACCAAACACAGAAATCAGAAATATTATGGTACAAATGACTCTGATTTTGCTATTTAATGATATATCTCTACACTTGAGAATCTTAACTAGTTGCTTCATAGCTTCTTTTCCAGATCTGAGTCTACTTTTGATTTCTTAACTACGGCGTCCATTTTAATTAATGACTGAGCCAAGATACAGAAAATCTTAAAACTAATTTGATGACTTCATTACCCACTGCAAAATTATGTAAAGTTCACATTACTTTAGCAATTTGGTGTTCCTTGTTCCATTTTCATACATCCTTCCTCTGAAATCTCATCCTGCTTTCCATATATGTTATGCATATTAATTAAGTGGGCTAATAAAGTACAGCTTTGTCTGACTCTCCTGCCAATAGGAAACCATTCTGTTTATCTATATTCTGGCCTCACAGTGGCCTCTAGGCTGTTGTGGCACACTAACTTCTTTTAGAGTAAACCATAACTTCGCATGGTCTACTATCAAAGGCTTTGCTGCAATCTATACAGCACAAGATGATTTTCTTCTGAAATTCTTTGGTGCACTCCATTAGCCAAGGTATATTAGCTACCCTAGTGCATCTTACTTTTTTTGAAAACAGCTTAGAAGTCTGGCATTTCTTGCTCCATAAATGGCAAACATCTTTGCTGTAAAATCCTGAGCAACACTTTACTTGCACAGTAGGTCAGAGCTGTAGTCCAATGGTTACTACAATCCCTGACATTTCCTTTCTCAGGGACTAGAATGTACATTGTTTCCATTCTGTGGGCCGATGCTTTTTCTCTATTTGTTTTAATAAAGTTCTGTTAAAATCTGAATGGGTTCTGTCTCTACAGATTTGAAATAGCACTACTGGAATGCCATCTGTTCCTGGTGATTTATTTCTCCCAAGCACTTTCTCCCAAGCTTCCACTTTACTTTCTAAAATTGTAGTTCAATTTTTAAATTGTTCTTCCTTGAAGGAATCTGTCAACATTTTGTCTCTTTTATATAGTTTTCTCTGTGTATGTCTTCCATCATCTTTTTATTTTGTTTGATCATATGTGCTTGCTTGTTTGTCATATAGCCTCCCTACTCTTGGTTTGCATTTCCCTTTCATTTCTCAGATCTTGTAGAAGAGGTCACTGGTTGTCTTTATATTTTGCACTGATTACTATCGCAGTTCTCTTTGTCCCACTGAATGGTTGCATTCAGGATTCTGATCCTGTTTCTGTCACCTTTTACTTTTGCTTCTCCTATTCTTAACCATGTGAAAAGTTTCATCTATCATCCCTCTTTCTTTTTGGTTACAGATACTCTTTATTTGCATTCTTCTCTGACAATATCCCTGGATTTGGTCCAGCATTATTCTGGTAGGTATCCTACAGAAGTTTTCACGGACTATCCACTTGCACTCTGCAGCTGTACTTTTTAAAGCAATACTACTATTGCTGTTTCTGTCATGTGCCCTCAAGCCAATTCTGAATTAGGCTGACCCTACTATAATTTTCTCAGCAAGATTTAAAGCAAAGCAAAGCAAAGCAGCTTCATTTATATACCGTTTCATATTGTGCTATGGGATGTCTAAGCAGTTTACAACTGTAAGCTCACTGCCCCCCAACAGTTATTCAGAGGAAATCTGTCACTGCCTTCCTCTTAAGCAAAGTCAATATGACTTGCCCAAGATCACTCAGCGGGTTCCCATGGATCAGGGGTAGGCAACCTTTTTGAGCCAGGGGCCGGGTTGCTGTCCCTCAGACAATTGGGGGGTCGAAGCACCAAAATAAATAAATAAATAAATAAATAAATAAATATTTTTTAAATTAAAAAAATATTTAAAAATATGCATGCACACTCTCTCAGCCCCAGAAAAGCCATGGCAAAACCTCTGTGGATATTTTGCCAAGAAAACCCCAAGAACAAGTAATAACAACAATAATCAATATCATTATGACAGGTGGCGGCAGCGGTGGCGGCAAGACTGGCCTGGGGGGACTGTCCAAAGGCTTCGGGGGGGGCGTATCCGGCCCCCGGGCCTTAGGTTGCCTACCCCTGCTATGGATGAACAGAAATTGGAACACTGACTTGCCTGAGTCCTAGTCCAACACTTAAAACACTATACCAGTGATGGCGAACCTTTTAGAGACAGAGTGCCCAAACTGTAACCCAAAATCCACTTATTTATCGCAAAGTGCCATGTCCCTCTGGCTTTCTAGTAACAAACTCTGTGCTGGAGCGATGGCACCTGTGCCCACATAGTGGGCTCTGAGTGCCACCTCTGGCAAGTGTGCCATAGGTTTGCCACACTTGCACTATACCATGCTGGTTTGCAGGGCTAGTATCACACCAATCAAAACATAATAGGACTGAGCATGCTCAGTGACTGCCAAGAGACTTTTGGAAAAATGGGGGGGGGAGAGAGAGAGGACACTGAATTGTCATGCTTGAACTCCATACATAGCATCCCAAAGGAGAGCATGGCTCTCCTAAATACTCATTAGGAATGAAAGTAACAAAAAGGTTATGTTTTGTATCAGCTGCTATTTAAAGAAGCAATATCAGGATACCGTTTCTAAGCTAGTATGCAATCTTAATCCGTTATCATTTAGGATAAAATTATTTATTACAAAAAACATGCTACTGATGTTGAGTGCAGTAAGTCCTTATCTCTGTAATAAAATCTCATAAATAAGCAGACTGGCATCATAATGCTTTAATTTTCTCCATCCCATTCCACTTGGAGCCACACAATGCAAAAAGATGCAAAAGAAAAACAGAAGACAAATTGGTTATATAAGTTTTACTTCAAAATTTCTGGACTGGAGCTTTATGAGGCAAAGATTAGAAATCCTATTCATGATTCTGTTTTGGAAAATTAAGAACAAGCTTTGCTTTAATAAGTTTGTATTATACTGAGATTTTTATCTTTAATCATATTACAGTCACCCCTCCCAATTTGCAGGGGATCCATTCCAGACACACACACCCTGCAAATTGGGAAAATCGCCAATATAGGAGCCCCATTGATTCCAATGGGGGCATGCTCCTGTGTGTGGCACAATGCATACACCTTGGACATGCACACCATTTTGTCCCTCATGGCTTGCCATCCGCGAAAGAGCAAGGGATGTAAATGGCAAGACCGCGAACACCTGTGAGGGATGAGTGCATTTTAAATAAAGGCGACAGAAAATCAGATTGCCAAACTTCTATCCTACAGAAATATAAGACTGACAACACAAATGTGCTTAAGATTAAGCAATTAACTTCCCAAAACAGACACTGCTATAGCTTGTACATCATTCTATAAAATACCAAAAAGTTCTGTAAACTGGAGAAATTCCATTTTCATTAAAGAGTAATGTAAAATAGTAACAGAAAAGTTCTGATTTTGTATGACCAATTGCCCAACAGAATATTCACCCAGGAATTTATTTTTCATTACAATAGGTGCTGTTCTTGGATGACTTTATGTATCATTCTCCAATCAAGAGAATATGCCTCTCTGAAGTACTGCTTGCCATCTAACCATACCATCTTCTTTGGGAGCTGAACGCCCTTTTCCTCCTCAATAAATGATTTTTTTCTTTCTTGTGTTGCAAGAGAGAGAGCGGAAATCAACCTAAATACCACCCTTTCTATGCATACCCAGTAATGCAACTGTACTTAGTGTCTACCACTTAAAGAGTTCAGTTTCATGCAAATAGGGATGGGGGTGAGGGGAACAAAGCACAACTCAATAGACTGACAATATTTACTCCAATAGTTGATTTTAATACTGAGGTTTGTTTCTTCAGCTCTCAGAGTAGATTTATTTAAACCCAGGATATTTTATACCAAATAAAGCACTTCTGAATTTTTCATATATATCTTAAGTATTGGCGCAGATTTGTCACACCTATATTCCACATTACTTTTCTTTGGGGTGAAACAGACCAGCAGCATCAGCCAGCATGGCGGTGTGGCGTTTGGACGCCGCACGCCCAACACCATTCCCAAGTTGGCATCACACCGACCGACCACGCAGCATTGCAGCACTCCAGCAGCGCGGTTTATATACGCCTCACGAGCGCTGAAAAGCGGCTGCCGTGGCAGAAAAGCCACATTTTTGCTGCTTCTTTTTGTGGTGGTAATAAGCCAGGTTGGGGGTGTGGCATATGGTTTCTGCAGCCCCAACCCAGTGATCAAAGGGGCAGCGTGACACCTATCCTTCAGGCAGTCTGTTTCACTCCTTTCTTTCTTTTTGTAACATACACAGTGAATGTTTTTGTAAACACTGCAATATAGTTTATTTTAGGACCATGAACCATGTCAGTATGTGAGATTAAGTATGAATATATAAAAACCTCATTTATTTGGAAGGACCATGAAATGATAGGTAGAAAAGAAATGCCAGCAACTGACAGGTAGAAATAAGGCTTCATAATTGCTGGGAAGACCAGATAGGTCCATGTTTTCTTAATTTAGGCATATTTGAGACCTTATTATTTAAGAGAAAACTAATTTATCGGAAAATAAATAATTTTTTGCTGTTATGAAACTTCAAATCAATTCCAACTAACAGCAACCTTATCTTAGGATTTTCTTGAAAAGATTTATTCAGAGGACATACCACTGCTTTTCTCTGAATATAGCCTACAACACTTGGTATTCACTGGTGATTTCCCTTTAATGTACTAACCAGGACTGATCCTGCTTGGCCTCTGAGGTCACACAGGCTCTGGTGTATTCAGGGTTTTCAGGTCACTGTTAAATAATACATAATTAGTTTCCGGGCACAGTACAAGGTGTTGGTTTTGACCTATAAAGCCCTACATGGCTTGGGTCCATCCTATCTCAGGGACCGCCTCTTCCCGTATGATCCCCCCCGTGCCCTCCGTTCGGCGGGGAAGAATTTGCTTCAGCAGCCTAAGGTAAATCTTAGGCAGACTTCCCAGAGGGCATTTTCTGTTACTGCCCCTAAACTGTGGAATGGCCTGCCGGGGCAGATCCATCTCAGTACATCCTTGACTGCTTTCAAGAAAGCAGTCAAGACGGACCTTTTCCGGCAGGCCTTCCCAGAATAACCCCCTTGCAGGGATAACATATGGGGACCAACTTACCCCTTATACCCCCTCTAAGTGGCCATTCTGTTGTTATTGTTGTTTTTTGTTAATTTTATTTAGATATATGTTTGATTTTAAATTCAATTCAGTTTAATTCTATTTTAAGGGTGTGGGTTGTGGGTGGGGGGTTGTAGGAACTGGGAATGTTTTAATCACTGTATTTTAACTTGTTGTGAGCCGCCCCGATTGCTTTGCAGAGGGGCGGGTTATAAATACATTATTATTATTATTATTATTATTATTATTATTATTATTATTATTATTATTATTATTATTAAAAATTTGATTACTTAAAATCAATGATATTTTAAAATCTACTCTGCTAACAGTAACCCCCCCATCACCCTGAAGGCAGCAAAGTCATGACTGCAACAACAAATCTTAAAGAATGAAAAAGCTACAGCTCTAAATGGGAATGGGGAGGCATTGATTTTCCCCTACAGTAACACTAGGTTGAAGAGAATCAATCATCCCTCCTGTACATCCTTGTGAATATACAGAAGTGCAGCAAATTACTGAGAAGGACAGGGTGTGGCCTGTGGGAATCAACTGTTTGATGTAAATGAAAGACCTCCTGGAAAGTATATATTCCTGTTCCATGAACGTGGGATAAGGCTTCTTTCCATTATATATTCCATTATATATATATAATGAAAAGGCTTCTTTCCATTATATATATATAGAGAGAGAGAGAGAGAGAGAGAGAGAGAGAGAGAGAGAGAGAGAGAGAGAGAGATAGTGTGTGTGTGTGTGTGTGTGTAGGTACCTTTACAAAACAGCTGCCAAATAGATTTGGAATGTTGTTTTAAATTAGCTAATGGTCTAATTATCTGTATAAAGGTGCTATCTGCTTTGGAGTAGAATTGGTGCATAAGTATTTAGTAACCCATTAAGTTTTCAGCTTTACAATTATGAGGATTCAGCAATTGCACATAACTTCTGGTGACTATTCTTTCTTTTTTGTCTCCTTTAGAAAAGAGACCTGCATGCTTATATCTTAAGACTAATCTTATATATTCAGAGATAAAATCTACTGATAGATACCACTGCTGCCTTAGTATTCATTATAACAAAACTGCTTTTTTGGTGAGTGTTTTCCAGAGTAGAACTGCCCCCCTGTAACAACCAAGTTGGCTTACTGTGATTTATACACCACTAACATCAAAGAAATAACTTTTCAATCGATTGTGAAAGAAAGTACTTTAAAAAGATAAATAGTGTGTATAAGCATAAGCCACACCCCATTTGCTGCAAATTAGCTGCTGTCAATATAGAGTACAAACCACAAATATAGTAAGCTATAAATCACTCATTTTTACTGATTTTACTGATCTTTTCTCCTCTTCTTTCTCTGTTTCCAAACACCCATGACGACTCTACCAGTTTTCTTAGCGAGATTTATTCAGAGACAAATTTTCTAAAGCGGAGAGAGTATGACTTGCCAGAGGTCACCAAATAGGTTTCTGTGCCTAAGTCCTAAGTCACTCTCAGTTGGAAAATACTTGAAGGCACACAACAGCAACAGCAGCAACAACACTTTCAGGCATTGGAAAGTCAACAGGAAGAACAGTGAAAAGTCTCTTGAGATAAGGAGTCCTAAAGCCTAGGTGGCACAAAAGAGACCATCTTGTCTTCAGTGTTCAGCAACCACACTTCAACTGGCAGCAGGACCTGTCAAGATCTTCAAATGCATCTTCACTAGTCCCAGGTTCTGCCAACCTAGCAATTTGAAAGCATGCAAATGCAAATAGATAAATAGGTACAACTTCGGTGGGAAGGTAATAGCGTTCTGTGCAGTCATACTGCCACATGACCACTGGAGTAGTCTTTGACAATGCTGGCTCTTTGGCTTAGTAATGAGATGAGCACCACCCCCTACAGTCAGTTACAACTAGACATTCATGTCAAGGGAAAACCTTTACCTTACCAGCTACTAGCCTTGCATCAGTTATCCAAGCTCTAATGATATTTAGACTACACTACTGTGATATATTCCATGTTAAGTACCTTTATGAGAGTCTCAGATGTATAATGTAGCCACTGAAATTGGTGGGGGTTCAGCAGCCTTTTCATGGGGTGCCCATACTGTGCCAACTAGACTGACTCTCAAGTTGTCTCCAAGCCCAATTTAAACACTAGATTTGACTTTTACATCTTAAATACTTTGGGACCTAATAACGTCACACACAAGCCAGCTCACAAAGATCTGCAGCTGTGGGCCAATTATGTGCTAACCAGTAAGAACAATGACAGGCGAACGCTTAGGAAAGACTATGGGCCGAAACAGACCAGCCCGAAGGAGCAGCGTGACACTGCCCCTGAAAGAACCAGGTGGGTGCTGCAGCAACTGCACGTTGTGGCCCCATCCTGGCATTTTGCTGCCACGGGGGTGGCTTTTCAGTGCTCTTGCGGCATATAAATGCCACACAGCCGGAGCACCGCAATGCTGCTCGCCATGTGGTCAGGCAGGTGGCATGATGCCAGCTTGGGGGGCAGCATCGTGTGAACGCCATGCCCCCAAGCCGGCGTACTGTGCCAGTCTGTTTTGCCCCTTAGTCTAAGGAAGGACTTAAAATCATAAAGCTGAAGAGACCACAAGGACCATACAGTCCAACTCCATTCTGCTATGCAGGAATACACAATCAAAGCACCCCTGACAGATGGTCATCCAGTCTCTGTTTAAAAACTTCCAAAGAAGAAGACTACACCACTCTCCAAGGCAGCATATTCCGCTGTCAAACAGCTCTTACTGTCAGTAAGTTCTTGATGTTAACGTGGAATCTCTTTCCCTGTAGTTTGAATTAATTGCTCCATGTCCTAGTAGCAGAAAACAAACGTGTTCCATCTTCAAGATGATAGCCCTTCAAATATTTAAACATGTTTATCATATCACCTCTCAACCTTCTCTCCCCCAGGTTAAACATACCCAGCTCCCTAAGCCATTTCTCATAGAGCATGCTTTCCAGACCTTTCACTATTTTGGTTGCCATCCTCTGGACATGCTCCAGCTTGTCAATATCTCTCTTGAATTTTTGGGAGTTTTCCTTGGCTAGTATGTTTATTAATTTTTGATTGCGATCTATTTTGGGATCTATCACTCCATTAAAGTCTCCTAATAGCAACACTTTTTCAAAATCCAATTCCACAATTTCTTTATGTATTTTCTGATAAAACAATCCTTTATTTGTTTGAACTCCATATATACCCACCACCAGTATTGTTTCCCCATTCCAATTTACTTTCACTCCTATGTAATGTCCATTCTGATCATTCATGATTGCTGTTGCTTGAATTCTATTATCGATATTGATAACAACCCCGTTTTTTATTTTTGTTAGATGATATAAATGCCTTTCCTAACTTTTGGTTTCTAATTAATCTTTTTTCCGTATTCGTAATATGTGTCTCTTGAAGATATATTAAGTTACATTTTTCTTTTTCCAAAAAATGAAAAATTATTTTTCGTTTAACAGCTGAATTTAAACCTTTTACATTTATAGAATTTTCATGCTTTAACCTTCAGTATGGTTGTTACGCCTGATAATTAAAATTTAGTACTAATTTTCTCACCCAATATCTCTCAGGCTCATATATTGTTATTCCTATTCCATGCTTTCTTCTTCATCTTCCATGCTATCTATCCCACTTCCTCTTGACAGATCATCTTTGCTTTCCTCTTCTCTAGTGAAGGTTTCCTCTTCTTCATCTGTAAGGTTGGATCTTATTTCTTGAATTTTGGCTGTTCGTTCCCTATCAGTCTTTCCTTCTTCTGTTTTATTTGCCATTTCTTCACTTTGTACATCCTCTCCATTTTTTCCCTGTGGTCTATCATTTTTTCCCCCCGAGTGTTTTCCTATCTCTTTTCTATGCTCCCTCCAGAAGTCGCTCACTTTTTAAAATAAATTTAACCTATATCTCCTTTGGTTCCAAGTTAGTGATAGACTTTCTAATTCATCCCATCTAAATGAGATTCTATAAAATTTAAGTTGCTTCATCAAAAATTGATAGTCTTTGCATCTTTTCAAGATCCAAGTTGGAATATCCTTAAATACCTGAAAGCCATTGCCTTTAATCACAAATCATGTCTTGAAATTTTTTTGCAGAAATTCGTCCTTGGTTTGTTTTCAAGTCCAGTACACCACTATGTTTCCAGGGAGTTTTTTGCCATTCTTGAGTTAATTCTGTATATTCTGTCAATTTCATTCTGGATTTGTTGTAGTGGTTTATTCAGATATTTTGCTAAGTATGGTATTAGATCAGGGTAGGCAACCTAAGGCCCAGGGGACAGATGCGGCCCCCCCGAGGCCTTTGGGCCAACCCCAGGCTGGTCTTGCTGCCGCTGCCGCCACCACCCCCCGCCTGCCATTATGACATTGATTATTGTTGTTGTACTTGTTCTTGGGGTTTTCTTGGCAAAATCTCCACAGGGGTTTTGCCATGGCTTTTCTGGGGCTGAGAGAGTGTGCATGCATATTTTTAAATTTTTTTTAAAAAATTATTTTTAATATTTATTTATTTATGGTGCTTCGCCCCCCCCCCCCCCCCCCCCCCCCCCCCCCAACTGTCTGAGGGACAGCAACCCAGCCCCCGGCTCAAAAAGGTTGCCTACCCCTGTATTAGATATTTGTAGAAATCTTCATTAACTTGCTCGGGTAGTCCTCTAAGCTTCATACATTTCTCTCTAAGTTTAATTTCAAGTCTCAAAATTGTATCTTGGTCTTCCTGCTGTTGTTTGTCCAGTTCTTCCACTTTGCTCTCAATGTGCTTCGTTTTGTGTTCCAATTTTTCCATTTTCATTGTTACTCTTTCGAGGCCTTTGTTAATTTTATCTAGATCCTGTCTTATTAATTTGGCTTAATATTTCAATTCTTTCTTCATCACTTCTCTAGATTCTCTGATTTCTCATCTTGTCTCATCCATTGATTCTCTTATTTCCTTTCTTAATTCCAAATGCATTCTCTTCATTTCTTCCAGTAGATCTGAATTTTGTTCGTTGCTCTTCACTGGCATTTCTAAAGAGGGTCTTCTTTGATTAGAGAATGCAGTAGTTTTGAGCTTGTCTATCTCTTTCCCTCCTTGACATCATTTTGTTGTAATCACATTTTCTATTTTGTTCAATTCTCCAATTAGTTAATTAATTAAATATACTCTTTTCAATTAATTTTCCTATTTCGTTCCAAAATTTATTTATAATTTATTCAAAATTTTTACTCTAATAAATATGCTGAATCTGTATAAATTATCTTAGTTACTTCTTTATTTTATTTTCCTTAAATACTTGAAAGTTTATAGAAATTCATAAAAATGTATAAAAATGTATAAAAATATCTTCTTTATATGTATTCTTTTTCTACCCCTAATATTAAACACACCAAATCTAGTCCACTTATTTCGTTTTCCCTTTTAGATGATCTAACACTTTAGTTTGTATCTAATTTCTCAACAAATTATTAGCCAATATCTAATTATCTGTATTTTCCCTTTTGCCCTTTAACTAAATGTGCTTTAATATCTCAATTCAGTTCAGTTGTCCTGATCTTTATCACAGTTCATAACAGAAAGTGAAATAGGAGAAAAACACCCTCAAAAAGACCAAGACTAAATCATATTCATACTACATTTTTAGATAGATATTCTCTTACACACTTAATTATACTTAGATATAGAAAGTTAATAAATCCCCTTTTACTTTCTCTATATTTTGCACTCCATACACTATCAACTCTCACTAGATCTCTATAATATCCCCCTTGTTTATATTCAATATAATCAATAGAATTGTCAGCTTTATATAGCAATAATATCGCTAATTCCTCTTATCCCTATGGCATTAAGTATGCGAACTATACAAAGCACAGTGATTATTATTCCAGCGTTTCCAATCAATGGTTGTCAGTTAACATTTTTAAGGAGAAACAGATTTTACAGAGACAAAAATTTTTCTTTACGTCTTCCTTGTTGCCTGCCCCCCCCCACTTCTTCACCCACTCTCCAAGCTTAGATGCAATTTTTCCTTTATAGTTTTATAGGTTCCTCTTATGGATTTTTAATTCACAAATATCCTATTATATTTCCAGATTTTCCTTTGATTATGGGTCTTCTCAGTATTCTGATGGTTCACTTGTATTTTAATTAAACAAATAGCCAGCAACAGACAGGAGAGGGGAGAAAGCACACCTCTAGCTCAGTCCAGTCTCCGTTCCTCACAAACAAGCTGGAGTGGAATGTCCTTCTTGCTTTGACAGTATCTAATTATAATCCAGTCCAATCTACAATCCAAATCATTCAATAATAGTCTCAACAGTTCTGGTGTTTGAATCCTTCCTTTACCCTTCTAACTTCTTCGTATCTGTTCACTTTCTCCTCCCCGAGTTTGCCAGCTTGTCTGTCTGTCTGCACGGCTTGTAATTTGGTTGCAGTCCGCCATTGTTATCAGTCACTAGCATGCTCCTCTTTAACAATGTAGCAAAAACGTATGATTCAAAGTTCACCAGTCTCCTGAGTCATCACCAAAAGCTATCCTTTAGGAAATCGCATGATGTTAGAATCATAGAGGAATAAAAGTGATGACTTATAGTGACACACACACACCCCGTCTAGGTATCAGAATTACCAAGAAAACAATAGATTTATTTGATGATAATTATATAAAAACTTGGAAAGAGATAAAAAAGGATTTGTATCGATGGAACAAAAAACAATTATCGTTCATAGGAAGGATCTCAACTCTCAAAATGGTAGTCTTACCAAAAATGCTCTTCTTATTTCAAATGATACCGATACTAGTTAAGGACAGTTTTTTAAAAAATATGGCATAGAGATATGAATAGTTTTATATGGCAGAACAAAAGACCTAGAATTAGATTAAAAGTATTACAAGATGCAAAAAAGAGAGGAGGATTAGGCGTACCTAATTTAAAAATATATTTTGAAGCATGCTGTCTTACTTGGATTAGAGAATGGGTAATATTGGAAAATGAAGAAATATTAGAATTGGAAAGGGATGCTCTTTGTTATGGATAGCACTCTTTTTTTATCTAGGATATGGGAAAATTAAGGCAAACAAAGACTTTAATAATCACTGTATAAGGAGAGTGCTAATTCGGGTCTAGAACAAATATAAGGAAAGAGTGATGCCAAAATTTCCCTTATGGTTTTTGCCTCAGGAAGCAATTTAAAGAAACGAGACAAAGAACGAATTGGCTAACTTATGCAAAATTACTAGAGAAAGAGGAATCGGGTGAATATAAACTGAAAACACAAGAGGAACTAAAAAAAGAGGGATTTATGTTGAATTGGTTTAGATTTAGACAAATTAAGGAATGTTACAAGAAAGATCTATCAAACCAGGGAATCGAATTGAAAATGAACGAGTTTGATAAAATCTGGCTAGGAAAAAAGAGGAAATGGATTGGAAACTTTTATAAACTATTACTGAAATGGGAGTTAGAAGATGAGGTAGTAAAGCACTGTATGATTAAATGAGCAAAAAATTTTGGACACCCAATAGAATTGGAAAAAATGGGAATATGTTTGGAAAAGGGGAATAAAACATATGGTATCACAGAACTTAAAAGAAAATTACTACAAAACCTATTTTCATTGGTATCTATCTCCAGAAAAGATCTCAAAAGTATATAAAAGTAGAAGTAATCTCTGTTGGAAGTACGGCAAAGAAGTAGATACATGATATCATTGCCTATGGTTGTGTGAGGTAATTAAAAAGTATTGGAAGAAAGTAAATGAAACCATAAATTACATACTACAGAGAAAAATACAAGTACAACCTGAAATCTTTCTGTTAAATATGTGGGATAAATATTTGGATAAAATATCGGAAAAATCTTCTTTTACTTAATAACCACAGCTAGAATAACTTTAGTACAAAAATGGAAATCAAAAACTACCCCGAGTATTAAAGAGTGGAAACTTAAATTATATGATTCAATAGAAATGGACTTACTTACACAGTATTTGAGAGATAAAACTGTAGACGAAGAAACTAAAGAATGGTTAGCAATATAGAGAGAGAGAGAGAGTGTAGAGTATCAATTAGCTGTAGCTTAAATTAAAGGAATTAAATAATTATTAAACAGAATACAAGACTACTTAGCTTCCCCTTTAATATTAAATTATTACCAGTAGTAGAGTAAGGCAAATATGAGATGGTTGAGAATGGAATGAGATTTATTAAAGAAGAGTATAAAGAGCACAAAGAATTTAGATAGGGGAATAATTATAATAAGATAATACAGTTGACCATTTAATAATAACTAATGTAAAGGTTATAGTTCTTAAATATCAGATACAGATGTTAAACACATTTGGATGAACAAAATAGTTAGGCAACAATATATCAAATAGCTACCAAATATAGTAATAACACAACACAATGTAATTACACAACTTTAGGTAAAGGGGGATAAGAAGGATAAATATTGAAACCAGTTAGGTCAAGGATGGAAGTTAGTATGTATGTAAGAATGTAAGAAGGTGAAAGTTTGAGTTTGTAAATGAAGGTATCTGGGGATAGATTGAAAAAGAAGGTATTAGGAAGTTGAAGAGAGTGAGAGAATGTGATAAGAATGGAAGAGTAGTGGAGAGAGGAAGGGATGAGAGTAAGAAGGGATAGGAGAAGAGCTAGAATGGAAAGGATTGGAATGGAAGAGAAGGAGGGAATGGAAAGAGAAGAAGGAAGAGGACGGAATGTTAAGTGAAGATGGTAAAGGTAGAAGATGACATAGATGCTGCATCACACTGTTGATTCATGTTTAGCTTGTGGTTTACTAAGACTCCATTTGATTCCTTTCAAATGTACTACTGTCAAGCCAAATGTCATCCATCATATACTGATTCACTTCAGTTTTTCTACCTAGCTTGCATTTCTTCCTGTTGACATTCATTTTGTTAGTTCTGGCCTAGCTCTCTAATCTGTTATGGTCATTTTGAATGCTGATCCTATCTTCTGCAGTATTAGCTACCCCTCTTAATTTTGTGTTATCTGCAAATTTGATAAGCATGCTCTCTGTTCTTTCATCCAAGTCACTGAAGAGGAGTCATTGAAGAGGGACCACTATAGAGCACCTTTTGGGTTCAGTCCATCAACCAACTACAAATCCACCTAACAGTCACATTGTCTAGTCCAAATTTTACAAGCTTTCTTTGCAAGAATATCATGAGGGGG
>JAIPUX010001232.1:104006064-104016584 GCA_020142125.1 Phrynosoma platyrhinos | reverse complement strand
GGGGGGGGCTTGTCAAAGGCCTTACCGAAACCAAGATACACTACATCCACAGCATTCTCCTCATCTACCAAGCTTGTAACTCTATCAAAAAAAGAGCTAAGATTAGTATGGCACGGCTTGCTTTTGAGAAACCTATGTTGACTTTTGATGATCACAGAATGTCCTTCTAAGTGCTTACAAACTGTCTGGTTCATGATCTGCTCTAGAATCTTTCTTAGTATTGGTATCAGGCTGATTGGACAGTAATTATTCCTCTTTTTTCCCCCTTTTCATTCTCAGATTACTTCAAGATTAATAATCTTGACTGAAGTTCATCTGGCCTTGAGACAAATTCATTTAGATCATCCAGTTATTCTTATACCACTTTTTAACCTATTCTGTGTTGCATTTCTGCTGCTGCATCATCTGCTCTATTTTTTCAGCAATGACTCCACAACTATAGAATGCACTCCCAACTGTAGTTCAATAGGCTTTCCAGCAGCACAGTTTCAGGAGTTTTAACAACTCATTTTATTATACCTAAGCTTCTTATTATTGCTGTTGCTTGTTTTGTCTGCATTTATTTCCTGATTTTTAAAATATTTTTGTCTTGTTTCATTAATTTATGTTCTGTTGAGTTTTGTTTTATTGATATTTTGAAAGCTAGGCAAATTGGTGACATTATCCTTACAAAGGACCATATAAACTATTCAGTAAGTAAAATAATAAACAATCCAAATCACTAAATGATATTTGAACAGCATGTGAGCAATGTGAAAATACACTTTTAATTAAGATATATTCCCACAAATGAGCCACAACTTAAAAGGGAGAAAAATCCAAGTTATTGCTAACATGTCTTTAAAGAAAATGTCTTCATTACCTAACACAACAACCTGCCCATAGGTGTTAACAAAACTACCCACAAGTTACCCAGGCACTAAATTAAAGTGTAGCTCCAATCCAAATGACATCACATTTCTGGTTCTGGCATTCCTTGATGGCAGAGAGATGCGGAGGGGGAGAAGAACATATATAGTGAAAACAATAGACATCACATTTCTGGTTCTGGCATTCCTTGATGGCAAAGAGATGTGGAGGGAGAGAAGAACATATGTAGTGAAAACAATGGGCATCCAGATCCCAGTTAACTGCACCTAACACAAGAGGAGCTCAAATTAACTGATTCACATTAGGGATCCTATCAAATTCATTTCAGTTCAGAATTTACAAAAATGTGAAACCAAAATGCAGAAGCAGCAGATTTAACAAGCAGCAGCAGATTTAACCATCCCTATATTAATGAGCCAGCGTGGCATAGTGGTTTGAGCATTGATTGGGCTATGACTCTGGAGTCCAGGGTTCGATTCCCGGCTCAGCCATGAAACTCAATGGGGTGACCATGAGCAACTCACATATTCTCAGATTCAGGAGAAGGCAATGTCAAACCTCTGAACAAATCTTGCCAAGAAAACACCATGATAAGTTTGCCATACATCAGAAACTAATTGAAGGCGCACAACAACATTGGACTAAAGGCAGTGTAGGGTGCTAGAATGTTATCTACTCTACCACTTATTTTTAATTGTTGATTAATTTTTATTGTGTAATTATAATTTTACATTTTATGTAATAGATTTGTTTACTGAATAGCAGAATAATAAATACATTAATTTTTAAATTTATTGATTTCTGATATCTGGTTTGACACTTACCTGCCAGTTGTTCTCAGCCCTTATATGGTTCCTGTAATACTCACAGGGCTTTTGAAGATTGAAATACTGTAACTTGCTATCTGTTAAGGACTTTTAACACTCAAATACTGTATTAATGGCCAAACATTATTATTAATCCATGACCCATGGCCTGTTCATACTACACAAGTATAGTAATATATTCCACTTTAACTGCCATGGCAGCATCCTACGGAATCCTTGGGTTTGAAGTTTAGTAAGGGATACTTATAATTCTCAAACAGAGGTAGTTTGAGAGGTAGTAAGCAACATTTTCCAGAGGTAGTAAGCAACATTCAGATAGGGCATTAAGGACTGATACCAACAGTAATGAAAGTTGTGCTATTTATGAATTTCTTTTAAAAAATTTAAAGCCTTCTTTTGCCAGCAGTCTTATGTGGAAATGTACTAGCTTCTGCCTGTCTTAAATCTATTTTTTAATTTATCTAGGTGTCGCAATGAGAAGTATTATGAGAATGGGCAAACATTTCTGTATGATTTCATCACACCATACATTTATATATGTTTCTTTCACAACCTATATCCCATCTTTTTTTCACACACTTAAGTCCCAAATGTTTTAGCTTTTTCTTCCAGAAAAGATTCTCCAACACCTTCCTATTTCAGATGAAACCAATTAAGAGAGTTTTACAAACAGATTAGACACATTTATGGAGGATAAAACTACCTCAATTATCATTTATATCCCACTTTTTCCCCAAGATTGGTATTCAAGGTAGCTTACAAATTAATATGATTACAATACAATTTAAAACATACATAAAGTCAACATCAAAACAGAATTAAATTATTAACCATAATGAAACAATTTAAAACATATACCTTAAAAAATGAAAAATCTAGTTAAAACAGAACCACCCTGTTAGCCCTTTTCTTAAAAGCCATCAGCTCTAAAAACCTGTTTGAATAATGTATTTCCTTTTTTAGACCAGCTAGCATGGCCTAGTAACTACACTGCTCTAGAATAGCAGCCACATCCATGTGAATACCAGTTAAACCAAAAGTGTGAGAAGACATTTGCTTTGGCCACAATCCAAATGAAAACCTGCAGAAAGGAAAATCTTGCCAGCATAGCTCCACTGGAATGCTGTGTTCACCTCACTACTACACAAGTGCACTATCATAAAATATAACATCTGCTCATACAATGAGGAAGTAGAAGCCAGTGTGTGCCAACACTTAAAAGTCAAACCCACACACACTGGTCAACTGTACAAGTATTATGTCCGAAAAGTATTATGTCCGAACAGGATAACAGCTTTGAGGTCTGCTTGCAGACTGGCTGCTATGAGAAGGAGGCTACTGGACTAGACAAGATTTCTAGAGTGATTCACCAAAGCCCTTCTTCTGTACTCTGGGCTATATTTCTTAAAATGAGGCAAAAGGGGATGCACATAATATTCCTAAGCATGGACATACCATATATTCCATAGTAGTCAGGCCCATCAGCATATATGTGAAATTTCAGAAATGCAATCACAGAATGTATTTTATAAGTTATTTTTATTTAACAGCCTGCCTTTCTTCCGAGCACTTCACTAGAAGTAAATCCTGCGAAAATCTCCCACATAAATTGCCACAGTATTTACAGTGACCAAGACTTCATAAATCTTTTTAAAATTTTAATTAATTAATTTTAAATACAAAAGTCAGTTAAAGCAATGTTAATAAGATAAGAAGCATTCCAAAAAGAGGTGTGAACACACATAATGTGTTCACAGAATAAATATTAAAATGAGACTGAATTAGGGGGATCTACTTAAGGTCTAAATACCACAGTTGAGGGGGAAAAGCTATGCTTAAAAAACAAACAAACCAGAAACTCAGTGGGATTGTTTAAATAAAAAAAGAATTCTGATTATTATGTTAATTCTGTGAAACATTATTTTACATATTAGAAACCCTGATCACCCATTTTAATGCGTTCTAGCATTAACAATCCAACGTTATTAGGCTTTGATATGATTTACACTTTTCAGTAAAACATTGTGAATTATATTGACAAGTTGGTAGCCTATATATGAGTATAGGACTACACCAATATGGGACAAAATAAAAAAATTAAGTAGCAAAATGCAGTTCAGACGTTATGGTCATTGCCTTAAATAAACAATACTTTAACAGCCAGCCTTTTTTTAAAAAAATGGAATAATCAATTAGAAAACAAAGAGTGGGTTTTAAAAAATATTGTTTAAACCAGTTAACCCTGTTGAATACCCTGAAGGCTCCAGATTCTGCCTGAGCTTGAGAGCTAAGCAGGGTTAGCCTTAGTTAGTACTGAGATGGGAGATTGTCAAGGAATCCAGGGTATTGTATGCTTTATTTCAGAGGCAGGAAGCAGAAAGCCACCTCTGAGTATTCCTTCCTGAGGAAACCTTATGAAATTAATGGGATTGCTGTTATGTCAACAGGTGACTTGAAAGTGCAAACACACACACACATATCTGAGGAAACATGTTGGCAGAACAAAACAGGTAACTAAGTTACAATTTTTTAAAAAAGAAAGATGAGCAGAGGAGAAAACCTGGTTTGAAATGGATGGAGGGGGTTACTATTATACTTTATTCCTCTGTACTTGCAATGTCCTCAGTGATACAATTATTATAGAGGGCCTGAACAGACTGCCAGAAATAGTCCAGCTTGAGACCACTTTAACTGTCCTAACTCAATGCTAGGGAATCATGAGAATTGTAGTTTTTTTCTGAGACAATGAACTTTTTCTGTCAAAGAGCTCTGATGCCACAATAAACTACAGCTCCCATAATTCTCTAGCACTGAGCCTGGGCAGTTAAAGTGGTCTCAAGCTGAACTGTTTCTGGCAGTCTGTTCAGGTCTTAAGTCCTCTAAGGGCCTTTACAGACTGCCAGAAATAATGCAGCTTGAGAACACTTTAACTCTCCTGGTTCAGTGCTAGGGAGTCATGGGAATTGTGACACCAGAGCTCTCCGACAGAGCAGGCTCAATGTCTCAAAAAAACTACAATTCCCATGATTCCCTAGCATTGAGCCAGGACAGTTAAAGTGGTCTCAAGCTGCATTATTTCTGGCAGTCTGTTTAGGCCCTTAGTCTCAAAGGTAATAAATACAAGATCCCTGGGCAGATGTTCAAACTAGATACACTGGATATATTCCAATTTTAAACATCAATACATAAAGAAAATTACCTTGGGTCCTATCTACATAAGGAGAAAGGTGTGATATAAACTGAATAAATGAATAAATAACTTTATTGGTAAAGACAACAAATGAGCATAGAAAATATGTTTTAAGCTCCGAAGGTTCTCTGTGTATGTATTTCAATTATTTGAGGCTTCAAATGCATTCCTGCTCTCATTTATTCTATTTTTCTTCAATGTACAGTGTCTCAACAGTGCCCTTAAAGTGTGTAATAAACTAGACATGAACTGTAACCTAATACATGAAAGAGTTAATCTGAACACATTGCCTGCACTTGCACAATAAGATAAGGCAAAGAACCACTGAAACCCTGACTTGTCATTAACTATCAGCAAGCTAGTGCATGCTACTTAATCACTCCCACTTACAGTAGGAGCAGTTAAACCATGGAACTTCAAGCACAGTTAGTTTACTGCGTTGTCTGGTAGTGTGCAACTGCCCATTTCTGCTTTGTTCTCTTCTGACAAGCCAGAGGGGAAAACCAAGAATAAATTCTGGATTCTTTCTCAGGTTGCTGGAAGTGAACAAGCCAGAGACAGGAAGCTGTTAGGAAACATAACAGATGAACTTCATGGTTTGTTCAGCCGTTCTCATTCCAAGTAGGAGCATTTAAGCAGCATGCAACACACTGCAGATTCCTAGCTTCTCATTTTGTTCACCCACTGTTTTACCAGAATTATTCTGTAAAACAAATCACTCAAAGTTTCCTTCAATTAGATTTGAATTCCATTTTAACACAGCTTTCAGAATTAAGTCTTGAGATACAAAATATAAACCATCGTTTTATTGAAAATTATAAAGACAACATGTGGTCTTGGAGTAAAATACAGTCACCTCTCCATTTTTGTGGACTTGAAATCCGTGATCTCGATTATTCATGGAGGGGCGAGCCCCAATGGCTAAAATGGCGTACGCAGGAGCGCACAGCCATTCAAGCCAATGCGGCTTGAATATATGCAAGTTTCTGTTTTTGCGGGGGGGGGGGGGAAGGTCCTGGAAATCCCCCGCGATAACGGAGGGGCAACTGTATTTGGGAGAATATTGCATGCCACATTACCTTCCCCATCCTACTCTACAGCAGACCCTCCACATTTGCTAGGATAAGAGGCACAGGAACCCTGTTAAAGTGGAAAAACCACAAATAAAAAAAACCACACTACTTTTACCTGAGAGAACACCTTTCTAGGAATTTCTACGTCCTCAAGGTCAATTCTATGGTCAAGATCTTCCAGAAGTTGACCATAAAATTATGCTGGAAGACCTACAAATGCCTAGAGAAGTGTTCTCTCTAGGCACCTCTAGGTCCTCCAGCATGACTTGTGGAAGAAGCTGACAACAGAGTCACACTGGAGGACCTAGAGATTCCTAGAAAGAACATATTAATCAAATCTGCAAAAATCAAATCCGCTTAAGTCAAATCCGCAAATGTGGAAGGACAACTGTATTTGCTTCTCTAGTGCATGCAAGCTCTTTCCCCTTCTCTCAGCAAGGGGAGAGTGCTACAAAGTGCCACACTACAATGAAATTGCCATTTCCCTCCAACAAGAGAAATACAGGCATGCAGGCACAGGCTACTTCTTTATCGAGAGATACCAGAAGAAGCAGCCATACTCTGATATCCAGACTGGGCAGGATCTCTCAGAGCGGTGTGGGATTTCTCTGAATTTCTGCCACAAAAGATGCACATAGATGCAGCAATTGTTCAACTACACAACTGAAAAATGGAAATACTTCATTTGCACTCCTAGTTTGCACATACTGATAGTAAGGTAAATTCCCAAGCATGTTTTATTGACACAGTAAGTCAACTGCCTATTATCTTCCCCCAGAATTTCTGACCGTTAGCTAAGCTGGCTGGGGCTTTTGAGAGTTGGCAGTCAAAAAAACTTGGAGGACCAAAGTTTGGGAATCACTGGTCTAGCATTATGATAACTTTGCATACCTATGGTATCTTTGTTTTGAGTCCTAAATAGCTGGTAAGTTTTTTTTTGCCCAAGAACCTCCAGGGGCTCCACAGACCACCTGGGCCACATAAACTATTGCACAAAACAAGAAAAACTCCACTTCTGGTTTTGAAAAATTAGCATTTTAAGAATTTAAACATTCCCAAGTATTTATTCTTAAGTGTTAAATGTTTATTCTTAAGGGCTTCCAGGAAACACAACTCATCTTTTTTGTTGTTGTTGTTGGGAGGAAGCAGGAAGGAGAAATTTAAGTGACCCAAGGCCACAGAAACAGTCTTAAGGACTGCAGTTTATGCATACCTGATTTAAAGAAAGAGCAACACTTTGGAAGGCAGTGTGCCATTTGAATTCCTCTAGCTCTGTAGAACATTCAGGTAGCCTTAGAAATGCTCATTCAACATAGGAAGTATAATAACTAATTTACAAAGTTACATTGAGTGATTCTGATACAACTTTCAATATAGAAAACATTTGCATGTACTTCAGAGTCTGTTTTGTACTTTGGATCCAAGAAAAGCTGTCATGTCTAGCCCAACCAATGCTGCCCCCCCTCCTAAAAAAATCCCCAGAATTTTTATTCACTTTCACCCAAGGTATTTTTGCAGAAATTACTGATTCTATTTTTACATTCAAATTATTCCTAAGTGCAAGCTTCTCTGTGGCATACAGTCCTGATATCTGTACTGATACCAAGAGAGAAAGAGAGAAAAGAAACAGGGAGCTTGCAAATACATTTATAAAGTGGCCCCTTGGTATCTGCTGGGGTTTGGTTCCAGGATTCCCCATGGATACCAAAATCCATGGATGATCAAGTCCCATTATGTACAATGGTGTAGTCAAATGGTGTCCCTTAGATAAAATGGTAAAATAAAGGGTTGCTTTTTGGAATTTATATATTTTTGGAATATTTTCCAGTCTTGGATGGTTGAATCTATGGATAAAATGTCCTTGGGTATGGAAGGCCTGTTGCAGCATAAAAGAACACAAAGAAATCCTAGCACTTTTAAGACCAACTGAGAAGAAAAAAATTACATTTCATGGACACAGCCCACTTCACCAAATCCCTATATTAGTCAGTCAGTGTAATTACTCATTATAGTGTAATTAATCTGCACTATTGGTTCATTGATTACATTATATGTGTGTATATTTTCCATTGGCTTCCAAAACCTAGGACTGGATACCCATTTGGACACATAAATTTAACTTAAAAGATGCCTTGCCCTCACTCCAACCTCCCCACCAGTTTGAACTATGTGTATGTTACTAAGATCAGTGCTTCCCAGGCTATCTGATATGGTGGCCCAGCAATTATAGTTTCCCAGTGTGCCAGGGACCAGCACCATATTCGAGTCCACTAGATATAGCTTTTCTTCTTTCCTGAAAACTCACCAGTGACCAGCAACCAGTCCAGTGATTTCCATTTTGAATAGCACTGACCAAATCCATCATTCACTGACTGGTAAATGGTTTTGGTCAGTGCTACTCAAAATGGTGATCAGTAGATAGTGCTGGTACCCGGTCAGTTTCCAGGAAAGAAGGAAACAACTGGCCACTGCTGATTGGTGTTTTATTCATCTCAAAGGCTGCATCCACACTGCAGAAACAATCCAGATTCACACTACTTTAACTGCCATGACTCTATACTCTGAATCCTGGGAACTGTAGTTTGTTGTAGCACCAGACCTCTCTGGTCCAAACCACACTGTAGAAACAATCCAGTTTGAGACTGCTTAGCTGCCCTGGCTCAGTGCTAGGGAATCCTGGGAATTGGAGTTCCCAAAATACCCTAATATTGAGCCAGGGCAGCTAACGTGGTGTCAACCTGGGTTATTTCTGCAGTGCAGATGCAGCCTTTGAGGCAAATACAGTCAGCGCTGGACAGCTGTTTCTGGTTCTTTCCTAGAAACTCACCAGAGACCAGTTTTGGACCGCACATTTAGCCCAGAAGGCTAAATCTCTCATATATACCAGTCCCACAGAATCGCACAGCACGGAGCCAAGGCGCTTTTTAAAGCGGTGTCACACAACCTGGGTTATTTCTGCAGTGGGATACAGCCCTAAGTTCTGTCCTGGGCCAAAATTGTTGGGAGCAGAATTAATGGCTGAATGTGTTAATAGGCTGGAGAGAGGAGGGAAGCCAGCCCCAAGATGTCTCCTTGTCCTCATGCGGTGGTTAGTGGATGAGTCTTCCTCCAAGGGAAAGGCTGAAGTACTGTACTTCCTCCTCCTCCACTACCTCTCTCTCTCTCTTTTTCTTTCTCTCTCTCAGGAAAGAGCATGCGCGCAGATACAAGGCCACAGGGGCCAGGCCCGGATGGGAACCAAGGCGCCAAATGGCAGCAGGAGAAGGCACGCACCCAGCTCTCTCCTTCCCTTCCTCTTCCTCTTCCTGAGAGGACTGACCTTAACCAGCAGCCAGGACTAGGACTAGGACTAGGACTGGGTCTCCTGAGGCAAGTTTCAGGTCGCTCAGAAGGAAGGAAAGAAGGAAGGAAGGAAGGAAGGAAGGAAGGAAGGAAGGGTGTAACTCCTCATTTCACGAGAAGGAAAAGTGGGGCTGCATCTAACCCGCTGGGTGACCTTGGGCAAGTCACACTCTCTCAGCCTCGGAGGACAGCAATGGCAAACAACCTCTGAACCAAAATCTTGCCAAGAAAAACCCATGATAGGTTCGCCTTAAGTTTGGCCATAAAGTCAGACACGACTTGAAGGCACACAACAACAACAACAACAACAACAACAAGACGTTATAGTATAAAAGGGTGAAGAGGATAGGCGGCCATTTACTCCCACTTTTAAGATAATTTAACACGGGAGTGGTAAGAGTCAGATTTCTCTAGAAACTCGCCAAGAAAACCTCCATGAACAGGCTCGACTTGGGAGGCACACAACACCAACATCACCACCAGCAGAAGCAACGGAACTAATTCAGCCCCACACCGCTGTAGCTGCCGTGGCTCATGGGTTTTGCAGTCTGCTGCGGCACCAGAGGAGACGCCTCTCTCTCTCTCTCAATCTCTCTCTCGAAACTACCAATCCCAGGATTCCATTGAGCCGCGGCATTTACAGCGGTGCCAAACCGGGTTACTTCCACGGCGTAGATGCCCCTCTGTGAGGTGGAAACCGGGCCCAGGGGAGGCCGCAGCCCCACAGAGAGGCCTCAGAGAGGGAGCGAGGAGCCCTGCGGGGACCGCTTCCTTTTCCCTCCCACCCGCCACACTGGGCCAGGCCTTGCCGGTCTCCCTTTCCTTTCCTTTCCTTCTCTTCCCTTCCCTTCCCACCTCCTGGTTGAAGGCGTTCACGGCCTCCATGTTGTTGTTGTTGTTGTTGGTCGGCGGACGGTAAGAGCGCGAAGGAGCCGCTGTGAGGGGAGGGACGTCGTCTTCGTCGTAGTCGCCGCTTTGGGCCCCGTCCCGCCTTCAGGGCCTGGGTCCTAACATGTCGGTTTTTTGGCGGCGGCGGCGAAGGAGGCCCGCAGCGTCTCGTTGGCAAGGCCTCGGCGCAGAGCGTCTTCTTCTTCTCCCGGAGGGACGGCGGAGTCCACGCCGCGCAGAGCACCCTGGGATAGCGCAGGCCTCCGGGCCTCGCGCCACCCATCGAGGGAGGAGAAAGAGGGAGAGGCAAACAAACGGACGCTGCGCGCG
>JAIPUX010001232.1:103994182-104005964 GCA_020142125.1 Phrynosoma platyrhinos | reverse complement strand
TGTGGCCTTCCTCTCTTTCTAATTCCCTCCACCTTTCCTAACATTATTCTCTTTTCTAACTATTCATGTCTCCTCATGATGTGTCCAAAGTGCAACAGTCTTACAGACTGCCAGAAATAATGCAGCTTGAGGCCACTTTTAACTGTCCTGGCTCAGTGCTAGGGAATCATGGGAATTGTATTTTTTTTTTCTGGGACACTGAGCCTTCTCTGTCAGAGAGCTCTGGTGCCACAATAAACTACATTTCCCATGATTCCTTAGCACTGAGCCAGGACAGTTAAGGTGGACTCAAACTGGATTATTTCTAGCAGTCTGTAAAGGCCCTAAGTCTTGCCATCTTCGCTTCTAGGGATATCTCTGGCTTGATCTTCTCTAGGACCCATTTGTTTGTCCTTTTGGCTGTCCATGGGATCCACAGCACTCTTCTCCAGCAGCACATTTTCTGAAATGCATTGATTTTCTTCCTATCATCTTTCCTCACTGTCCAGCTCTCACATCCATACATGATAATAGGGAATACAATGGCTTGTATGATTCTAACATTTGTTCTGAGTTGTATATCTTTGCATTTTAGAATCTTTTCTAGTTCTTTCATAGCCACCCTCCTCATTCTTAGTCTTCTGATTTCCTGACTGCAGCCCCCATTTCTATCAATGTTTGATCCGGTATGGGAATTCTTTCACTATTTCTATTTCTTCATTGTCTAAGTTGAACTTGTGAAGGTCCTCCTGGGTGGTTATTATTTTTGTTTACTTTATCTTCAGCATTAAGCCTGCCTTTGCACTTTCTTCTTTGATCTTCCTTAGTAGGTGTTCCAGGTCTGTGAGGTTTTCTTCTAGTATTATGGTGTCGTCAGCATATCTCAGATTGCTGATATTTCTTCCTCCAATTTTCACTCCTCCTTCTTCCATGTCCAAACTTGCTTTCCCTATAATATGTTCTGCACATAAGTTGAATAGATAGGGTGAAAAGATGCAGCAAAGCCTTTGAATGCATAGACCATGAAAAGCTATGGAATGCCCTTAAAGACATGGGAGTACCAACACATCTGATAGTCCTGATGATGAATCTCTACTCAGGACAAGAGACTACTGTCAGAATAGAACATGGAGAAACAGAATGTTTCCCAATTGGCAAAGGAATCAGACAAGACTGCATCCTATCATCCTATCTGTTCAACTTGTATGCAGCTCCCAGTAAAAGTGGAGGGGTGAATGTAGATCATAAGTATACTTCTCCCTCCACATTTGCTAGGGTTAAGGGGCACAGGACCCCATGAATGTGGAAAAAAACCTCAACAATGACACTTCCAACTTCTCTAGGAATCTCTGGGTCCTCCAGTGCAACTCTGTGATCCACATCTGCCAGACATTGACCACAGAATTGCGCTGGAGGAACTACAAATGCCTAGCTGAGTGTTCTCTCTAGGAATCTCTAGTAGGTCCTTCAGTGTAATTCTTGGTTAAAGCTGACCATAGAATTGGCACTGGAGGACCTAGATATTCCTAGAGAGAACATATTAATAAAATCTGTGAATAATCAAAACCACAAAAGTCAAAGCCACAAATGTGGAGAGACAAGTGTACTAAGCAAAGTATTCATGAACTATAAGCCATGGACACCCATTGGGTGGTCTTGGGCAAGTCATGCTCCCTCAGCCTCAGGGGAAGGCAATGGCAAGCCACCTCTGAACAAATTGTGCCAATAAAACCCAAGGATAGATTCACCTTAGGGTGGCCATTAGGTGAGAAATAACTTGAAAGCACACAGCAACAAATAAATTATAGTATAAAGAAATTATAGCCTTGAGTCTATATATTGGGAGAAAGGTTGGATATAAGTAAATAGTATAAAAGGGTGTGCTCTCCAGCAGAGTGGATGGCCATTTATTCAGATTACTGTACTTCTAACATGGGAGTAGTAGAGCTAGCGGGGTCCCATGTCATAGAAATGAACCCTCTTCTTACTCAGCTGCATTTGCACTGCAAAAATAACCCAATTTGACCCCACTTTAACTTCAGTGGCTCAGTTATATAGAATCCTGGGAATTGTAGTTTTGTGAGCTGTTTAGCCATCCCTGTCAGAATGCTCTGGTGCCACAACAAACTATAGCAGCTTCATTTATATACCGCTTCATACCACGCTATGAAGTCTCTAAGCAGTTTACAACTCTAAGCTAATTGCCCCCAACAATCTGGGTAATCATTTTAGCAACCTTGGAAGGATGCAAGCCTGAGTCGAGTTTGAGCCCTCAGCTGGTATTGAACTCGCAACCTTGTGGTTTGTGAGTAAGTGGCTGCAGTACAGGCATTTAAGCACTGTGCCACCAGGGCTCCTACTACAATTCCCAGGATTCCATAGCACTGAGCCATGGCAGTTAAAGCTGCAGTTCTGTGCACATGTACCTGGGAATCAATTCTACTGAACACTGCGGGTTTCTGAATAGATATGCATAAGATTGGATAAATAGATAGTCTACAAAAGCTTATGCTACAGACTGCTAGAAATAATCCAGCTTGAGTCCACTTTAACTGCCCTGGCTCAGTGCTAGGGAATCATATGAAGTGTAGTTTTTTCTGGAACATTGAGCCTTCAAGAGCTCTGGTGCCACAATAAACTACAGTCCCCATGATTCCCTAGCACTGAGCCAGGGCAGTTAAAGTGGACTCAAGCTGCACTATTTCTGGCAGTCTGTAAAGGTCCTCTGTTGAAGAAAGTCTAATATAACTCTGGTTGTCTTCCTTAACTTGAATTGGCTTCTGTTCGTATATTCCAAAGTCAGTCAACAGCTGGTCAAGGCATAACACTTTTCTGCCTCCCTCTGCTGCTCTATATATTTTGATTCTATTGAAGCTTAGGTGACTATTTATTGTCTTTGGGTAGCGCAAGAAATAGATTCATTTCCTTACTTAAGAAAGAAGGAAGGAAGAAAAGAAAAAAAATCTGCTAACACAATGGTTCTCAAATAGTGGGGCAGGACCCTCCCCGAGGGGCACAAGAATTGCTCAAAGGGACCACAAGACTTGGCCTTGATTTCCCCCCCCATTCCTTCTCTTCACAAATTTTTAATGTGTAAAATTTACACATGCGCTGAATATTAATTAATTATTAAATATTAAATATTGAATTTACTTAAATAAAAGTTCTAATTTGAACATTGCTATTTCCAAATTGTTATTTCCTTCTAAAATGGTAAAATGTGAATATATATGAAAATGTGCATACTAAATGAACAAAATATTTTTATTCATATACTACCGGGGGGGGGGGCACTAACAAGTTGGACAAGAGATGGTCAGATTGCCAGTCTGCACCAGTGTAATATGACAGTTTTGGATTACTGATGTAGTTTACTTTGATCCACTAGATCACAAGTACTCTGACTCTAGGTCCAAAACACACTGCAGAAATAATCCAGTTCGAGACCACTTTAACTACCCTGGTTTAATGCTAGGGAATTCTGGGAACTGTAGTTTTGTGAGACATTTAGCCTTCTCTGTCAGAGAGCTCTGGGGCCACAATAAACTACCATTCCCAGCATTCTCTAGCACTGAGCAGTTAACACGGTCTCAAACTGGATTATTTCTGTAGTGTGTTTTGGACCTAGAGTCAGAGTACTTGTGATCTAGTGGATCAAAGTAAACTACATGTCTAGTAGTAACTTCACCAGTCTTTTAAATTCATTACTCTAGTCTATATTTGCTTCCAATAGCATAGCCAATTGAGGCTTCATTCCCACTACATTATAAACCAGTTCACTAACCAGTTTGAAGCAGTTTAAATGACCCTGGTTCACACTTCAGCCAAATTGCTGAAGCAGTTTGGCGAGCCCCCCTCCCCCCCGCATTAGACCCATTTAATGTGTGTCTTTTTTATGCTCATTTTTTCTGCGTCTTTTGCAATAAATCGATTCAGCGCAAGTGTGAATGGGATGCAAATCGGAATTGATTTAAATTTGCCTTTTAAATTTACCAGCTGGCTGAAGAGGGTCCATTTTGAATCGATTCATTAGTCAATGTGAACAACAAGTGGGTTATTTTACAATAAGAAAATGCAGTTGGGGAAAATGTAGTGTGAACTACGCTCCACCGTTGAACTGATCCATCGATTCGAATCGCAAACCGATTTATTTGTACATGGGAATGAAGCCTAAAATAATCTGTTCTGGCATCTAGCTTTTGTATCTTTTCGTTTGGTAGGTATAAATATTCAATACTCCTAAAAATTCTAATATGCTTCAGGTCTGGCACTTTGACATATATAACTAACATGATGTTGTTCAAATGTTGTACCTTTGGTTGGCAGTCAGTTATGGAGATATATTGCAGTCATTATGGCACCAACATTGCGTCTGCTAAGACAATCTTTGTCATCTCCAAGAGAAATCTGTTTCCTTTCAGCAATTCTATTCTGCTTAGGAAATAACTCGCACTTCTGTGCAAAATGCCATGGTCCTCTAGGAATGTCAGCATGTGATGCAAGAGATACCATTACAATCCATCTGTATTGCTTTTCATATTTTCTCACGTTTGCTGTGGTGATGGCAATGTACTTCTGCAGCATCCCTTAGGCCTGACTATTCTCTTTCAGCAGGTATGTGACACAGTACTTTGTTTAATCAACCACAAAAATTAGAACATATCTGTTTCTACCAAGTGAGGGCATGTTAAATGGATCACATAAGTTGCTATGTATGAGATCTAGAACTTTGGTGTTTCTCCCTTCAGTTCTTTTTTGAAATAAGGACCTCCCTCCCTTTTCTTCAACATAATTTGTGTACCTGTTGCTGTTGTTTTTGTTCTTCTTGTTATTATTATCATGATCATCATCTCATGGATTTACATTGATATCTGTGGCCAAGTTCTTCTTCTGTAGTTGAAGATAAGCATTTTGAGTCATGGTGTTCTAGATGGCTATACTAGATGGCTATACTAGATGAAGGTGTCCTCATTCTTCTTCATTTGCTTCTTGAGCTGACTTTACTTATATACACACCATCATTTTCAAATGCTTGAGCAAACACAATATAATTTTTAGTAATTGTGCCCTTTCTTCTTTGAAGTGTATTTCAAATCATTTCAACATAGAAAAATACACTGATCATATTGCAGCGTAAGACAAGAATTTTTTTAAAAAATACATGTTAATGCAAAACAAAACATTGTGCTAAGTTATGCACAGTTCCAACTAATAGTTTGCATTTTGGAGTACCACATCCATACTCTTCAATCTGCATGAAATTTTCTTTAGCAACTTGCATTTTTCCGTGCATTCACTACTGAGTTGTAAGACAATATCACCAAATTTCAGAGAATTTACTCCATCCATCATAGAGACAGAGTTCCAGAAAGAAATCCCACTTTCTCTTTATCATTTATCTTAAATCCGTTTAATCGCAATATATCAAAAATTGTGATCAAAGTGATTATATGGCCTCATAATTCCTCTTGGAATTAAGTTTTAGTTTCACCAACTCTCTAATCTAAAATTATCTGAGATTTACAATATGTGTAGCCAGATAATTTTTTAAATATTATCCAGCCTTTCTTCTTTAGTGTTATACTCTGTCATAAATACTATTCATTATCCTCAAAAGAATTATAGATTAAATCCCATTCTATAGAATCTGTTCTCTCCAGAGCAATGCTGCATGCCCATCTGCACAGTGCGTGGTGTCAGGGCGCCGTCTTGGTGCTGTGTGCACACACGCTGCACCAAAGGAGTGCAAATGAGCCACCACCATGGCTGTAAGGGCAGCCTTTTGACACCCCCAAAAGGAGCAGCATTTTGCCACTCTTTTGGGGGCAGCAAAAGGGAGGATTGGGGCTGTGGCGTGTGGTTGCTGTGGCCCTGATTCACCACTCTTCTTGGCTGTCTGCATCGGCCCTAAGACAAATAAACTAGAGAATAAACCATTGGATGACATTGGGCTAGTGCAAGTCTGCACCAGCAATTCTTCCTCTGTTTTCCCTTGTGTTTGCCTCCCGTTGGCTGTTTCTCTTCCTGCCTTTTGTGTGAGCAGTAGGAGAGCAGGAAAAATGGTCGGCTAGGGCATGCACACAAAAAGCACTGAAAAACACAGAAAGGCATTGGAAAACATACTTGGTAGCATGCTTTGCACCAGGCGTAGGCAACCTAAGGCCCGGGAGCCGGATGCCGCCACCCCCGCCCCCGCCTGCCATGATGATATTGATTATTGTTGTTATTGTTCTTGGGGTTTTCTTGGCAAAATCTCCACAGGGGTTTTGCCATGGCTTTTCTGGAAGTGAGAGAGTGTGCATGCATATTATTTTTTTATTTTTATATTTATTTATTTATTTATTTATTTATTTATTTATTTATGGTGCTTCGGCCCCCCCCCCAATTGTCTGAGGGACAGCAACCTGGCCCCTGGCTCAAAAAGGTTGCCTACCCCTGCTCTGCACTATATTCTTTTCATTTCTTCTGCAGCTGTCCCTGAGCCTTGTTTCCCTGTGGAATAGTAAGATGTAGCAGGTGAGCAACCTGATAGTGCTATAGTGCCCTCGCTGGCATTTTAGTGGTCATGCTGCTTTAGCCTGGTCCAGGCCTCAGAGGGAGAAAAGAATTGCTGGACCAGATCCCTTCCCCACTGCCATTCCCTTCTCCTTTTGTATCACGTCTTGTAAGCCTGAGGGCAAGGAATTGTCTAATTAACCATTTGTAAGCTGTTCTGAGAGCCTTTATGGCTGAAGAATAGAGAATAAATACTCCACACAAATAAATAAATAAATAAACATGTTAAAATTCATAAGCATACCTTTTTGTTGCCTCCATTGCACCCTCAAGTAGCTACCACAGGGTACTATTCAATCTGAAAACTTTATCCAAATCCCAATTAATGTTTTCCTTAGGCAGATTCAGAGATTTACCACAACAACAAGCTGACGATATCTGTGATAGAGTGGAGCATGTTTTGGCTGACTTTGGCCAAATGTGGAGTTTCTACCCGTTAACCAATAACTATCACTAGAGGTGCGGGCATTGTGTCCCAATTCTAACTGGATGTCTCAGACCTGCTATCTATTCTGTATGAGAGTGCTCCCATTCATGACCAGTACATCATTTGAGAAAACTTCTGTATCCATTTTTGTCACTGGAGGATGAATCAATCTGTGCCAACTAGTTGTGGACGCTCTTGGACAGCTGTAACCTGACTACAAATCCATATTACTGCAAGACATTATATGTGGGGCTCTTCTAGAGTTGATCTGAAAGCAGCAGCTAGTGTTTCACTCTACATTAGCATGTAATATCTTAATCTGAAGCTTCTGCACTGGATGCCTGTTTGCTACTAGGCCAGGGGTAGGCAACCTTTTTGAGCCGGGGGCTGGGTTGCTGTCCCTCAGACAATTGGGGGGCTGAAGCAACAAAAATAAATAAATAAATAAATAAATAAATAATATATATATATTTAAAAAATTAAAAAATATGCATGCACACTCTCTCAGCCCCAGAAAAGCCATGGCAAAACCTGTGGAGATTTTGCCTAGAAAACCCCAAGAACAAGTAATAGCAACAATAATCAATATCATCATGGCGGATGGCAGCGGCGGTAGTGGCAGGTCCTGGGGCCGGTCCAAAGGCCTCGGGGGGCCACATCCGGCCCCCGGGCCTTAGGTTGCCTACCCCTGTACTAGGCCATGTTTATAGTTTTGACTCAAGTGCAGGGGTAAGCAACCTTTCCCCTTTAAGGGCTGAGGGACTTCAGCTCCCAGAATCCCAGGAGCTATTGGCCTACATGTGACCAGGTTTCGAATCCCAGGTCAGCCATAGAAACCCACTGGGTGACCTTAGGCAAGTCACACACTCTCAGCTTCAGAGGGTGGCAAAGGCAAATATGAAGAAACCTGCCAAGAAAATCCTATGATAGGTTTGCCTTAGGATTGCCATAAGTCAGAAATGACTTGAAGGTATACAACTACTACTACTACTACTACTACTACTTTTTTACCTGACATAACACCTTTCTAGAAATTTCTAGGCTCTCCAGAATGACTCTATGGTCAATATCTGGCAGATGCTAACCATAGAATCACTCTGGAGGACCAATCTAGAGAAGTGTTTTTTTCTAGGAATCTCTGGGTCTACCCAGCATGACTCTGTGGTCAACTTCCTGCTGAATCGTGCTGGAGGACCTGGAGATTCCTAGAGAGAATATGTTAATCAAATCTGTGAATAATCAAACCCATGAAAGTCAAAGCTGCAAATGTGGAGAGCTAACAGCAATATCCCAGAAATAGGTTCAGCACTTTGGACAGCTCATGTAAAGTTCCTCCAGCAAAGATTCATTGCCCCACTGGCATGGAAACCACCAGTTGCCAGTATCTGGCCATAAATCCTAAAAGGTTAAATGGGACTTATTCTCAGGTAAGTGAATCTAGGATTGCAGTTTTAGCTGTGACCAAATTCTAATCTGCACCACAGTATCAATGCAGTTTGACACTGTTTTAACTGTCATGGCTCCAGTCTGTGGAATCCTGGAATCTGTAGTTTGTTGTGGTACCAGACCTCTCTGACAAATAAGGCTAAATAGCTCAAAAAACTACAAAGCCCAGAATTCCATAGCATTGAGCCATGGCAGCTAAAGCAGTGTCAAACTGCATTAATTCTGCAGTGCAGATTAGATCTTAGTCCCCCATATGACTTTGTCCCAACAGATTTTTTAAAAAGAAAATAAAACTGTGTCTGTGCCTTTAGAACAAAAATAAGTTCATAATTCTAAAATGACTTTAAAGAAACTACACAATCAAACTAGCTACTGTAGGGGATGAAATAATGTAAAAGAAACCTCAAAGCTCATGCCTAATTCGGGGCTGGATTGGATGATCCTTGGGGTCTCATATTCTATGTTTAAAACTATGCATTTGCAAAGCAATTGTAAAAGGCTTTCAGTTTTGGTTTCACTGGAAAAAAACAGCAAGGAATGTTGTTCTTTGACCTTGAAGATAGGCAGACTGTTTCAGAGCCAAAGAGATAAGATTGATGGTATGAACTGGGAGTAAAGTAAGAGAAACTAAAAAGATAGGACCCAATTAATGAGTCCAGGTGTCAACAAATAATGCCAAAATAGTTCACAGATGGCAAGTAGAAGTTTTAATGTAATCAACAGGAGTGGAGATTGAAATTATATCTTGTAACCAATTAAAATGTTGAGCTATGAACTAATTAAGCTGTACATAAGTAGATAAAATCTCAGTCTGAATCTTGGAATAAGAAGGAAGGAATTTATTATTGTATAGAAATGAACTGACTTGATTAAGGATCCAGGAAGTTTTTTTTTTTTTTTTTTTTGTCTGTAGGTTTAGTGATGTCTACTTTATATAGTTAAGTGTTTGTTTTTGTTATTGTGATGTTTAATGTTGGTTTTACTTCAATAAAGTTTAAAAAAAGAAAAAGAAAATGTTGAGCTATGCATATGTTGATGTAATTATAAACTGTGTAAGATGGTATATAAGGATGTTGATTACCTGAGGGAGGGGCTCTCAAGTCACAGGGCTAACCTGTCTGAGTGTCTGTCGATGTAAAAAATAAACTCTACTTTCCTGGATATTCTGAGGGTCTCTGTTCCTCTTTTGTCCACTACACTACAGCTGCATGCATCTAATCAGAAGCAATGGTCTAGGTCCAGACTAGCTCAAAAACCCTATCTCCCAGTATAAACCTATCTTGAGTTTTATGATCTCCAGGGAGTGCTTTCTCATGGTCCCAACCTCATCACAGGCCAACTGGTGGGGACATGGGAGAGGGCCTTCTCAACATCTGTTCCCAGGCTGTGAAATTCCTTTCCATAGGGGGCTAGACTAGCATCTTATTTGCTTTTCTTTCACTGTTTTTATTTAAACCATCATTTGATGATTAATTGGTCACAGAAGGGTCATTTTTATGGAGCCATGTTGTATTATATTTATTTTTATGTTTTTTAAAATTTATATTTTTAAAATTAATGCTGTTTTAATAATGGTGGCTTGATTATTTCTTAACTTTTTATTATTAGTTATTTATGTTCTGTTTTGTTTTAACTTTGTTGTAAGATGCCTTGCATCTCATGTTGGATATTAATGAAATGAAGTGAAATACAATAATTAAATAAACAGCTAGTGAATGTGCACATCCCCTTCTCATGGCTATAATCACATCAGCTATAAAAGCAAAAACTGCCAGAAGCTTAAATTTCTTTCTTCAAGTAGAAAAATGAACTACAGTCATAACAAAGTGAGAGTCTTTCAGAATTATAGTGGCAATAACTGCAGTCAGCATGGTGATAACATAAAGAAATATTGTAATAACAGTCCAGCATTTTCAAAAACCTTTGGGGGGAAAATCTCTTTATTGCTTTATGTCACCCATAAGAGCCAATGTTGGTAGGAATCCTTTATATCTGTATGCATAATACCAAGGCATAGACTTAAACTTTTTATGGGATTATGTTTTTTTCTAAGATCTCCCTGCTGACATTCACTTTACCTTGTAGGTGTAATAATACACACAAAATCACATTCCTGTGGCTTTGTATCCCAGAATTCTAGGTGTTCAAACTGTTTTACAATATTTTATAACTATATTTACAGGTTTTATGTTAGCCTAACTTATTTTGGTAAGAGACTGCTATTTCTTATTCTCTATTTATAGAATAGCTATCACAATGGGATCCTCATCTCAATGGGTCTTTTCTACTACAGTAGCACAAATGAATAACAGAGCAGTAATGGCAAAACTTCATATTTAGAACTAGTTCCATACCAGCTGTAGTGTTCAGTGCTCCTTTAATTGCTATGTGTATTTGATACCAGTAATCTTTTAAATTTCATAGGGTTACTTTAGTCATTCTCCTGTGCGTATGAATCTATGTCTGTATACCTGACCATTTCAAAAACCATTCCATGCAGCTGATAGTGTAAAACTGCTGCACTATAGTTCTCCAGGCATCCAGAATAATTTGTATTACTGAACACATATCCAGGAGTAGATGTTTTAGCCATACAACAAAGTATAATAACATCTTTGTATTTTAGAGAAAATAGATGCAGCAAAGAATTCTTTCTATGCTGCACGTATTGCATCTGCAAAGTCTTGTCCAGCAGAGCTGTTCAGGATGGTTAAAGAATTAACTCAATTGGCTCCTACTCTGAGCCCGTTGTTGAAACCAACTAAAGCCTGCTGTGATGCTTTTAATGACTTTTTTGTAGATAAAATCTCTCAGATAAGGGCCGATCTGGATGTGGGCATTATAACAGAACCAATAAGAGAGATGTCCAGAGACTCTGTGGACTGTATTATACTGGATCATTTTGAGTTTGTTAATACCGATGAAGTAGACAAGCTTCTTGGAAGTGTAAGGAGGACAACATGCCCTCTTGATCCTTGCCCATCATGGCTGACCATCCAGGAGGGTGATGCAGTAAAAATATTATTACAACTCATAATTAATACAACCCTCAGGGAGGGGGAATTTCCATCTAGTTTAAAACTAGTGGTGGTTATACTGCTCTTGAAAAAACCTTCCCTTGATCCCCTGGTGAAAAATAATTACAGGCTGGTCTCTCTTTTACCATTCTTGGGCAAGGTGATCAAGAGGGCAGTTGCCTTCCATCTCCAGGTTATATTGGAGGAAGCCGACTATCTGGACCCTTTCAAACAGGCTTCAGGGCAGGATATGGAGTTGAGACTGCCATGGTTGCCTTAGTTGATGATCTCTGTCTGGGAATAGACAGGAGAAGTATGACCCTGTTGGTGCTCTTGGACATCTCAGCAGCATTCGATA
>JAIPUX010001232.1:103978443-103994082 GCA_020142125.1 Phrynosoma platyrhinos | reverse complement strand
TCTCGTTTGGATTTCTGTAATGCACTCTACATGGGGCTACCTCTGTACAACATTTGGAAGCTTCGGTTGGTTCAAAATGCAGCAGCCAGATTGGTCACTGGAACATCTAGGTCAGACCATATAACACCTATTTTAAAATCTCTTCATTGGCTACTGATCAGCTTCCAGACGCAGTACAAAGTGTTGGTTATTACCTTTAAAGCCCTATATGGATTGGGCCTGAATTACTTGAAGGAACGCCTCTCCCCACATAATCTGCCCCACACTCTCAGAACATTTGGGAAGAATTTATTAGATCACTACAAAACCAGATTGAACTCTACTTCCCAAAGATCGTTCATGGCCGCAGCCCCCAAGTTATGAAACAGCTTGCTGGAAGAGATCCATCTTATCATTATGCTAGATGCCTTTAAGAAGTCACTTAAGATGGAGCTCTTTCAACAGGCCTATCCATCTGATTTTCTTAGCGAACCTCCATGATACTACGACGACTGGCTATTTTATTTTATTTTATTTTATTCTACTTTTATAGACTTTATTATTGATGTTCAGATTTTATTATTTTATTTATATTTTGTACTCTGTGTACATTCTATTGTGTAATCCCACCTCGATCTGTAGGGAGAGGTGGGAAATATAAATAAAAATTATTATTATTATTATTATTATTATTATTATTAAATTTTATTTCCTATACTTTACAACTCTTTGTGTCCCAGAATATACTTCCATACCATGTTAACTGAGAACAACAACAACAAATTATTGACAAAATATAGGCCTGTTATTTTTATTTCTCCTGTATGGTTTTTAATAACTTTGCCTAATAAAGAAGCCAGTGGAGTTTCAAAACTTTGCAACATGTATTTTGTGCATTTTGGTTGTTCTAATAAAGGTATCACTGTTTTGTGGATTTCTGATGTTACTGTACTTTCTATTACTGAAGACATTTTATTCCTATCACAGACACACAGATCTCATAAGTTGTCTCTTTTGGAATTTGCTATTATTACAATCTGTCCAAAAAGAGAATATTATTTTACAGAGAGGAACACAATTGCTTCTGATGCAAAATTTGCCATTCTCATGTTGACTAATCAAGTGGCCATCTGTTAACAGTAAATCATTAAAGTTACTTGTTATTAAAGGTGATATGAACAAATCTTGCCAAGAAACCTCCATGATAGGTTCACCGTAGAGTTGCCATAAGTTAGAAACTACTTGAAAGGGGACAACAACAACAAACCCAAAAGTAGCATTAAAACCAATTTCACATCTGAAATAAGATGAATAAAAATTAAATTTAAAAAGCAGGAAAGGTTAAGGACACAAACTGTACAAGTGGTTTAATTAGTTTGGTCTATCACAACAGAAGTCTTTCAGATTTCTAACCAGTTTTTTGTTTTTTAAAGATGGCTCCTGTGGTAATCAACCAAATGTCATCTAGCGTTGCTGCTAGATCTTTTTCTCCTTAACTGAATGGGGTGGGAGGAGACAGACAGAAAAGGTAGAGGGAAAAGAAGGGAACGTTACAAAAGGAAAATGCTGCTGTCTAGTCACTACATGAACTTCTGTGACTGAGGGTAGGTGATTGTACAATAAAAATGTGTTTGAAAGTATCCACAGTCAATGGGCTATAGAATTATTAAAACTGGAAGGAGATATATGTCTTTGCCTTCCTCTGAGGCTGACAGCGTATGACTTGACCAAGATCACCCAGTGGGTATCCATGGCTGAGCAGGGTTTTGAACCCTGGTCTCCAGTCACAGTCCAGTGCTCAAACCAATACACCATGGTGGCTGTCTTGTAAAAATAATTCAAGGAAAAGGTGCTAATGGTCAGCTTGCCAAACCAAACTGATGTAATTGTAGATCAGGGAGGGCAAGTTTAGGAACCTAGACAAGCCTTACAGACAATCAAAAATGAAAGACAAATCCCTAAGTAGCTGCAAGTCACTTTGAAAAACAGTTATTTTTGAGGGTCAGCTGCAACACGTCGTATTTAAAAGGTCAGTTGTACATTCTTCCAGGAGTGGCAACTCACTTTTTGGGTTGGCAGAAAAAAAGACAGTCTGGAAATAGTTTGGGGATTCACTTTGTTCATCCACAAGCCCTTTCATACTACACGTTTTTTAAATGATCTATGTCCACATTATAGAAACGATACAAACGATACACAATTATAGTACTATGATTCCACTTTTTCTGCCATGGCTGCATCTTATGTAATCCTGGGATTGTAGTTTTGTGAGTAACTAGAGCTCTCTGGCTGAGGATTCTAAATGCCCCTTCTAAACTGCAGATCCTAAATGTCTATAGAATGTTGCTATGGCAATTAAAGTGGAATTACAGTGCTGTAATTGTGTAATGTGAAAGGAGAAAGAGAGATACTCCAGTAGATACTGAATCAATATTCATAAAAGCCACCAGGTGGCACTTAAGGAACACCCTAACTGAAGTTTCACCACATAACATCTTTATAAAATTATAATTGCCTTGATAGATCACCTTCCCATCCCCTCTTAAATATACACCTAAACATATTTGAAGTGCAGTTAAGGTCTGACAAATTCTGTTATTTTTTTCTAGAAAATCTGGCTATCTTTACTGATGTAAAGATGTGATTTATATTCTGTGATACTTTGCAGTTCCCAACTTCCTGTACAAAAGACACATTTTTTAAAAAGTCTCACAAAAATTGCACCGTCAGAATCGTATATCTGTGTAATGCCAACTATAAAATTATATATTGTTTAAAATATATGGTTTTATATATTTTATATATAAAATATAAAGTCAAATCAAACTGTTAATTCCCAACTGTAGTAGACCAATATTGATTTAATGTACTTGCTATTGCTATTTAAGTATTGACAAAGTTCCTGTTAATTCAAAGCATTCATTATAATTTGGACTAACATTTGGATTTTGACCTTTATTTTTGTGTGTTATTATCTCAGGCTCATCTAATGAGTTTACAGGTTGGCCCAGCTGTACAAAAATAAAAGTCGGATCAGAACAAACACAGATCTCATATTAAAAATCAGGGAAGTCAACAAGAAAGAAACTGGTGTGGGTACTGCCCATGCAGTGTAAAATACTGTGTTCTCTTATAGGAGTCAGAGCAGAAGCTTCCAGCTTAAAACAGTTTTCAGTTTGTTGCCCTGCTCTATTGTTTTGTCAGAGCTTCTGAAAGTATGCAGTCAAACATGAGGAGACATCATATTATTTTGTTATAGCCGTGGTAAATAATAATAACTTGCTTTCCCATAACTTGTTCCTACATTCCAGTTGTATGGGAGCAATGGAAAGAATTCCAATTGTATTTTAGCATTTTGACTCATTCTCCAGGTTTGGAGGGAAACTGACTGATGAAAACACAAATTGGAATCTTCATTATGTCAACCTCAGCCATTTTTATCCATACAAATAGCTCAGTGAAAAATATAAAACAAACAGAACAAGAAACTTTGATTGGTGTCACCTTTCTGTCAGAGCTGCACACAGCCCAAAGGGTGATAATGCATCTGTTGTGAACCTTTTGCTCTCCCAATGTTTTGGCCTCCAAATATTATCCCTCGATCCAACATGGCAGATAGTAGGACACTGTATAGGTTGTCTGGAGAGGTAATGTTTCATACCCCTGATCTAGAGGTATTTTTTTTCTGCCAGCATTTAGTGCTGTATGCTCCCAAGCAAAGACACTGTAGACAGTGAAACTACTCGTATACCTGAAGAATAAAGTCAAAATGTTAATGTACAAGCCATTTATAAGATTTAAGATGCTTTGACAAAATGAACATTACTACCTGGTCTTGGAGGGTGTGTATAGGTATCAAAGCCAGGAGTGCAAGGGTACTACTGCCAAGTTTATTCTCCTTCGTCCTCTTCTTACAGTTTTTGAGGATCTGCTTGGCACTGTCATCTGTGCTAGGAACAACCCAAGATTCATGATCATGACTGGACTGCGGCTTCTCTGAAAAATTAAGAAATTTGTTCTTGGTGCAAACCAGATTCTGTAGTGCAGTAGCTGTCTTGGCAAGCTGGCAGGGAAAGGGGTCAATATCAGGATGATATTTGCAGCCAGTAGGCAAAATATATTTATTCAAGAAAAAGAATGTTAGCAACCTACCACACACATACACACACACACACACACACTAAAGCAATTACAGTCCTTGCACCTTTCCTATCAACTGGTCCCTACAAACCAATACTCTCTTTAAAGTACATGAGCCAGACTGTACCTTTGGGAAATTGCACAGACATCTCCCCTTTCCATAAATATACTCCAGTTCCTTTCATCCCCATAGTTACCGCAACACTTAGATGACAATGAGTTGTGCCAGCACATTGTACCCTTCCTTCTACTGAGAGCAGAAATAAAGTTATAAAGGCTCCAAGTATAATTCCAGCTGTAACTGGTTACTGTGTACTAGAGTCTATGTCTTCATCCTTTAAATCAGTGCTATGCAAAGTGATGGTCCCTGGGCTGGTGCCAGTTCATCAGCCATCTAGAAGACCTCTGAAGAGTTTCCAGCACACAAAGCAACAATTGAAGCAAATGGGCACAAATATGGTGTCAGTCACCTGGCACACTGGAGCTGGGGGGGGGGGGAGATGGCAATCCCCCACATCAGATAGGTTAAGAAGCACTGTTTTAAAGTATCCTAAGGAGGTGACCTTGCATCCACACACTTTTGCAAGGATTGTCTTCTTTTACACTAACTAGAAAGTACCCATTGTCTCCTGTTTCTGGTAATAAGTGCAGAATGATGGGGCAAATGGGAGCCCAGCGCCCTCTGCCAGATTTCTGCCTAGAGTAATTGATCCAACAAGACGATTGCCAGAATCCATGTTCTAGACTTCATGGAGGAAGGAGAATCTGTTAAGGTGCAACTTGCCATTGCAAAAAAGGGGATGTGATGCATAGGTAGTCCAGTAACTAACTGGTAGGAGAGATGCTGCACCTTACTCCAGCCATCATGCTGGGGAATAGTGCTTGGAAAAGTTACTTTTTTTGGTTCATGACTCTCTGAATCTCCCATGTTTGTACTACTAACAACTCTCAAAGTCTATTTATGATGGGCTTTTTAAAAAAAATGGCTGTATGCTAAAATTCTCTGCATGTACAGGATAATTGTGCTCCCGCACAAAATCAGCATGAATGAATTGTGCTCTCAAGTTGTTTCTGACTCGTGGTGATCCTAAGGCCAACATGCGATGGGGTTTTCTTGGCAAGTTTCTTCAGAAGGGGTTTGCCATTGCCATCCTCTGAAGTAAAGAAAGTGAGACTTGCCCAAGGTCACCTGATGTGTTTCTATGGCTGACCAGAGAGTCAGACCCTGGCCTCCCTGTGTCCTAGTGCAAGTCAAACCAGTATGTGATGCTGACTCTTGTACCATCGTATAATACAATAGATCTTTTTTTTAAAAAAAGCAGATACAGAAGTACAGGTATATTTTTTGCTTCCTGCTTTGTGACTCTAAACCAGGGGCAGGCAACTTTTTTGAGACCTGGGCCGGTCTCCTGTAGCCCAGGTCTTGGCTGGGCTGAGGGGGAGGGGGGAATGGTGGCGCTCACACGCGCGCACACGCACCCTCCGCCGCCACACGCGACCTCCCCGCACACGCTGCCACCGCGGCCGCTACCGCGGCCACCACCGTAGCTTGCGCGGCCGCAGCTGCCGTGGCGCATGTCGCAGCCACCATTTTGGAAGTCCAAATCACGGCCGCGATGCATTTGCACATGCGCAAGAGTACTGCGCATGCGCAAACGCGTCACGACCACCATTTTGATTTCCAAAATGGCGATCGCAGTGAGCGTAGCCGCAGAGTGGCAAAAACGTGCCCCAGTGGCGGCGTGTGGCGGCGGCGCATGGCGGCGGTGGCAACCTTGGGCCTGGGCCAGTAAGTCCGGGGCCCAGGGCCTTAACCGGCCCCCGGGCCGTAGGTTGCCGGTCCCTGCTCTAAACAGAGCTGGATGGCCATCTGTCAAGGATGGTCTGATTTTGAGTTCCTGCATGGGAGGGGGTTGGACTGGATGGCCCTTGTGGTAACTTTCAACTCTAGGATTCCATGACTGGAAGAGGAGCAATAGAAATCTCTCTCTCTGTCTGATATTGCAATTCAAAGACATAGCCATGGGACTGAACAGACTGCCAGAAATAATGCAGCTTGAGACCACTTTAACTGTCCTGGGTCAATGCTAGGGAATCATGGGAATTGTATTTTTTTCTGAGACACTGAGCCTTCTCTGTCAGAGAACTCTGGTGCCACAATAAACTACACTTCCCATGATTCCCTAGCACTGAGCCAGGGCAGTGCCTCAATTTAATGTGCACTATTTCTGGCAGTCTGCACAGGCCCCATGTTATTCTGGAAAATCAGTATGTAAAGGGATCTTGCAGCACTTTTGAGACTAACTGGAAGACAGTCTTTGTCACATGATGATTTGTCAGTACATCCCTATGTGGGGGTGGAAATGTCTATGTATGTATGTATGTATGTATATGTGTGTGTGTGTGTGTGTGTGTGCAGAAAAACCCTCTTATAACACCATCATTATTTTTGGTCATTTCTGATGAACCTTTCCAAATATTTCAGATTTAGAGTGTTTCAAAAAACCAGGCTACATAGGCTCAACATGGTAGTGGAATATGACAGTATTTTGTTTTCTGGACACTGTATGGTTGCTAGGTAACTCAGCAGCAGCAGCAGCAATTTGCATGGCTCTTTGTTTGGATTAACATGCAGGCATGGGAGCTGTCTCATGCTGGCAACAGAACCAGGAGCAAACAAGTCCCTGCTACATTTGTGTGTGTGTGTGTCAGAGAGAGAGAGAGAGAGAGAGAGAGATGCGCGGGGGAGGGAGAGATGGAGAATGGGAACAAAAATTATATATATATATATATATATATATATATATATATATATATATAATATTATAGATGTTGCATCATTTTTGTATGAAATCCACGAACACGTGTTACTAAATTCAGATTTCAAACATAAAGTGAGGAAGCGGAAGTGCAAATGTATTTTTAAATGCAGCAATTTGCAATTAAAAAGCAATTAGCCATTCAGAGAGAAAGCAAAATAGATGTGACTTGCAATTTGATGTATAATATCAGGAATTATAAAAAAAACTTCCTTGGACATGTGCCCAGAAACATACACAGACACATAAACCCAACAATAAAGAAATCTGTTTCCACTTTGGAGAAATATCCCTGACTGTCTGACCGACTGGAAACCAAGCGGCCAGAGAAGAACTAAGAGAGTATGCAAAGAGTAAATAATCTGTTGAATAAGTATCAATTGAGGATCATTGCACAGTGCTTTGTTTTAGATGGGTTTGCAGAGTCCTTGCTGCAGAAGCCACAGTGGCAGATTTGATCATTCATGCTTGCTTAAAAATTTGAAGTGAAGGTAAACTGAAGGCTGTGATTAAAATAGCGCTATCATGCAAGAATGTAGGTTGACCAAAATGGGAACTGTGAAGATAAGGATGAGATGCTCAGCGTGTGAAATGTCAGCCGCCACTCCTGAAGGGCATTAAAAAACCCCCACACAAATTAAAATATATCAATAATCAGGGATTTCCCTACCATAAAAATATTCAGACATAATCATCAATGCAGAAAACACGAATCCCATAGGACTCACCAAAGGCTCTTGGAGCAAAAGCAAAAGCAGCAACAACAAAAAAAGCTTGAGGAGCCCTAAAGAGAAACAGATTGTTTTAGGCATAAGCCTTCACACACTGGACTCTAGAGCCCTCTTCATCAGATACACAATGTGTTGACAGACACACACTCACACACACAGACCAAAAATTGCATTAGCCATGTGTAGGCTTTATATAGTTCTCTATTTATTTCAAGAGCTATCTGAGACCAGACTGAAGGTGTTTTCTGTTGGAAGAGATCTGCAGTTTGAGTCCTATTTTAAGGTAAAGAACCACAACTGTAAGAAGCATGAAGTTGCAACCAGCTGTTGGCAACTGAGCTACAGACTGAGCATGTACAGAGTTCAGCTACAATCATAGTCTTCTCCACTATGCCAAAACAGTTACTGTTTCTAAATTTGCAACTACACATATATAAGAAGATTTTTTTTTTATAATACTGCATACTCTCTCTCTCTCTTTTTGGTTGATGTGTTAGTGCCCGCCCTATATATACTACAGAGGGGGAACAATGAGACTGAAACAATGGATTAGAAATAGAAATGAAATAGATTAAATGTTCCTTATCCCTAAATTCCTGTCTCCCTAAGTAAGTGAGAAGAAATAATCCCATCATTTTGCTTTGATCTGTGAACAGCTCCTTTAGCTAAGATTTCTGTCTTCATTTGCAAACACAATAATACAATGTGTGTGTGTGTGTTTCCATGCCAAACTGTAATGCTTAATGGCATCACCAGGGACCAACTTTCAGTCTTAGGTTTTGGTTGGGAAATGAGCCTGGGATGATCCAGAAATGGTCATCCTACCTATGCTGGTGTTGAAATGATCTCTTAACATAAAATTAAATGGTCTTTTATGTTATCATAGGGATAGTCAAACTTTTTCTTGAACTTTAATAACTTTTATAATGAATTACAATTTCATTGTAAACCAGCATGGTGTAGTGGTTTGAGAACTGGACTATGACTTTGGAGGTCAAGGGTTCAATTCCCCACCAAGCCATGGACCATGGAAACTCACTGGGCAGAAAATCTCATGGTAGAGAACTATATGCATATGAGAGTTTTGTTCTCTAGTAAGAATTCTCCCCTCCTGTGAAATCTTCCTTCAGTCTCCAAATTTCTACCATATCAGTAACTTAAAACTTCAGTTGACCTTTTTAGAAACTGAATACAGGGAAACTGGCAGGCAAAGTGACTAACAGAATGCAAACACAACAAATTTAAATTCCAGGTGTGAATGATTTTCAGTGTCCCACTCTCTGCAATGGTAGAAAAATTTTGAGTGTGAAGGAAAATTCATCGGGGGGGGCAGAATTCTTATTTGGGGGCAATGCTGTCATTCCTTCCTCCATAGCTATACTCTAACTCAGGGGTAGGCAACCTTTTTGAGCTGGGGGCCGGGTTGCTGCCCCTCAGACAATTGGGGAACCGAAGCACCAAAAATAAATAAATAAATAAATAAATATATTTTTTAAAAAATGCATGCACACTCTCTCAGCCCCAGAAAAGCCATGGCAACCCCCCTGTGGAGATTTTGCCAAGACAACCCCAAGAACAAGTACTAACAACAATAATCAATATCATCATTGCGGGTGGCGGTGGTGGCGACAGCAGGACTGGCCTGGGGCCGGTCCAAAGGCCTCGGGGAGGCCGCATCTGGCCCCCGAGCCTTAGGTTGCCTACCCCTGCTCTAGGCCTACCTCAGTTCACTGACTTCTGAAATGTCACAACACCTTTACCACACAAATACCAGTTTGGGTGATGTTAGGAAATAAAAAGGGTGTGCGTGTGTGTGTTGTGTGCCTTCAAGTCATTTCTGGCTTATGACAACCTTAAAGTGAACCTATCACAAGGTTTTCTTAGCACATTTCTTCAGAGGGGATTTGCCATTGCCATTCTCTGAAGTTGAGAGAATGTAACTAGTCACCCAGTGAATTTTCATCGCCAAGGGGGCATAATGGGAATGCTGGTACTATTAAATGCATGGCAGTTATTAGGACCCAAATGTTTATCCGCAGGTTAGGCTCTCCACAGTTCCAGCAGGTCTGAGACTGATCGAGCAATTTGTTTTTGCTCCTTGTTCTCTCAAGTCCAACACTCTAGGGGGAAATCTTAATTTTGAAATGGCTTGAAAACCCTTTGTTTGATGTTCCTGGACAATAAGCAATACGCTAACCTGCTCATGCCTAGTAGATGATGACTCACTTACTTTTGATGCCCTCAGGTAAAAGACGTAATGGCAGTAAGTGAAACTGAATCCCTGACTAGTCAAATTCATTGGTCTAATGTGACCCACTGAGCTTTGGAGGCTTTTATTCTGTCAGTAAATCTGGAGCGAACTGTAGGAACCCTATTAATGACAACGGAGCTTTGTAAAGAAGTTATAAGTAATACGCTGCTGGTTCTAAGCACACTAACTACATGAGGCTTGGAACAAAGACCTTGAGGGTCAGGCAAAGAGCCCATTGTTGAAATGGAGATGAAAAGTCAGGCTTTTCATCTCCATTTCCATGAAAAATTGTAGTCGAATCAATACATCATGGGGTAAAATCAGCTAGAAAGTCCAACCAAAGCAGGAGAAACACTAAAAAGGAGTGTGGGATTTATAGGGAAAGGAGCTTATGGGGTAGAGGGGCATGTAAATTGCAGTTTCTTCTCCAGACTACTGTATTGATTAAGGAACTTGGAAAAGCCAACAAGGCACTAACAGCAGCTTTGTGGGGGAATGCAGAAAGATTGGGGTTTTTTTTGTTAGTAATTAAAATAGATACCATGTAGCATATATAGTGTGCTGGACGCCCTTACTTTAATTTTTGCTGGCAAGTAGGTACACAGGGCTAGCTCTCCATTGGGTCCACCAAATATGAGAATACAGTGTAATTAAAGTATTAACAGAAAAGGATGGCACCTTTAATGTCAGCAATCCCTTTAGTGGTACCATTGCAAGTGGTCAGTTATTGAATCATTATGAGATGTATTCACTGTGAGAAGGCTTTCCTGTCCTTTCTACCACTGTAGGAAGCAAAGCCGGACAGTGCCAAAACAGTGTTGTTCTGTAGTTCTCAGGAAAGCTCTTGCAGGTTGGGAGACTTTCCCGAGTGGCATGGGGATTGCAATGAGAAGAGGCAAATGGGCAAAGGCAGCCCTAGCAAGAAGTTTCTCCCACGAGTCAACTCAACCTGATTTTCGATTATTTCCCCCTTCCACTCTAGCTCCACATGCCCTTTCATCGTCCTCAAGGATCTCTTGACCTTCAAAAATTTGGAGCAGAAGGAATGGTAAGTTGGGATCCTGTTTGTGATTGAGTTTGTGTGTGTGTGCTTGCGTGTGCATGCTGCCTTCCAGTCACCTATCAACTTTTGGTAGCCTGTGTGGCTCAAGTGGTTAAGATGCTGACTCTGTTGAATGCAAGATCAGCAGTTTGGCAGTTCGAGGCCCAGATACCACGTGGTGGAGTGAGCTCCCATCACTAGCCCCAGCTTCTGCCAACCTAGCAATTCAAAAGCATGCAAATGCAAGGAGATAAATAAGTACCACTTTGGTGGGAAGGTAAACAGTGCTCTGTGCAATCATGCCGGCCACATGATCACAGAGTAGTCTCTGACAATGCTGGCTCTTCAACTTAGTAACAGAGATGACCACCGCTGCCATGGTTGGACCCGACTTGACAACCTTGTCAATGAGGAATACCTTTACCTTTACCTAAATTTCCCTAAGGAATATTCAGAGATGGTTTTGTCTGTTCCTTCCTCTAAAATAGAGCCTACAGCACCTGTTATTTGTTGCCAGTCTCCCATTCAAGGGCTGACCCTGCTTAGCTTCCAAGATCATGGAGGATCTGGTGTCTTTAGGGTATTTAGGCTGTTTTTTTTGGAAATAATTTCTTCGGTCCCGTTTCATGGATTTGAGACAAATCTGAATATTTAAAAAATTATGAATTCTGTAGAATCTAGGAATCTGATGACTGTAAGTTTACTCTTCAAGGCCATTCACAAAGATCTTGAATTGTTGCATATTTAGAACAGACTCATGCAGAATTATATTCAATATCATTTCATTTCATCTTTAGAAATCACCTGTTAGGGATCCACTTTGTATTAGTTTCATCTTAACAACATTTGTAAAGTTGTTTTAAAAGCAATGCATGGATACACAATCAAAACACTCCTGATAGATGGCCATCCAGTCTCTGTTTAAAAACCTCCAAAGAAGGAGACTCCACCACACTCCAAGGGAGTGTGCTCCACTGTGGAACAGCTCTTACTGTCAGGAAGTTCCTCCTAATGTTGAGGTGGAATCTCTTTTCCTGTAGTTTGAATCCATTGCTCCGGGTCCTATTCTCTGGAGCAGCAGAAAACAAGCTTGCTTCATCCTCAATGGCATCCCTTCACATATTTAAATATGGCTATCATGTCTCCTCCTAACCTTCTCTTCTCCAGGCTAAACATACCCAGCTCCCTAAGCTGCTCGTCATAAAGCATGATTTCCAGGCCTTTCACCATTTTGGTCATCCTTCTCTGGACACATTCCAGCTTGTCCACATCCTACTTGAATGGTGGCACCAAGAGCTGGACCCAGTTTTCCAGGTGAGGTCTGACCAAATCAGAATAGATTTTACTTCCCTTGATCTAGACACTATACTCTTATTGATGCAGCCTAGAATTGCATTGGCTTTCTTAGCTGTTTCACCATGTTGCTGACTCATGTTCAGCCTATGGTCCATTAAGAGTTCTAGATTCCTTTTGCATAAATGCCATCAAGCCAGGTGTCACCCATTCTATATCTGTGTATTTCATTTTTACGACCTAAGTATAGTATCCTCTCTGTTGAAATTTATTTTGTCAAAATTTTGGCTCAGCTTTCTAATTTGCTAAGGTCATTTTGAATTTTGATCCTGTCCTCTTGGGTATTAGATACCTCTCCTACTTTATTGCCATCTGCAAATTTGATAAGCATGCCCTCTTTTCCACTGTCCAAGTCACTGATAAAGATTTTGAATAGTCCTGGGGCCAGAACAGAACCCTGTGGCACCTCACTAGTCACTTCTCTCTAGGATGAGGAGGAGCCATTGTTGAGCACCCTTTCAGTTTGATCAACCAACCAATTACAAATCTACCTGGTGGCGCAGTGGTTAAATGCCTGTACTGCAGCCACTCACTCATAGACCACAAGGTTGCGAGTTCAATACCAGCCAGGGCTGGGGCTCGACTCAGGCCTGCATCCTTCCGAGGTCGCTAAAATGAGTACCCAGATTGTTGGGGGGCAATCAGCTCACAGTTGTAAACCGCTTAGACATCCCATAGCGTGATATGAAGCGGTATATAAATAAGCTGCTTTGCTTTACCTAACAGTCACAGTGTCTATTTTACTAGCTTTTTTGCAAGGATATCATGGGGACCTTGTCAAAGGCCTTACTGAAATCAAGATATGCTACATCCACAGCATTCCCTTCATCTACTTAGCTTGTAACTCTATCAAAAAAGAGATAAGATTAGTCATGTACTAAACTAGTTAACTCAAAAACCACAATTGCAGATAGCTTTTGGGTATTGTTCCAGACTCTCAGCATTGGCCAAAGATGTTTTGCTGCCTGAGGTCAGAGCCAGAATCAGCCTCCCACCACCACAGCCTCCCTTCACTATCTCTCTCCACCTGATGTTGCATGGCCCTTAGAGCTATTTGAGGCCTAGCTGACTCCAATATAAAGCGGTGGAGGGGGGTGGTAATAATGATGGGGCTGGCAGCAACAGCATGTCCTGTCAAAAGTAGTGGTAGAACTTAAGCCAGTGCTTCCCAAGGTATCTGATATGGGGAATAGGCAATTGTTTTTCTTCCCCATTGTGCCAGGCACTGGTACCATATTTGTGCTTAGTGGCTATAGCTATTTCTTTCTGTCCTTCCTGGAGACATTCCAGGGACTATCAACTGATGGTTTGTAGACCAGCACCAACTGATGTACCACAACCTTGACTTGAAAATGAAGGCAAAGAGTACAGTACACAGTGACCAGTTAGTTAGAATTATCTTTGGAGCCCTTGCAACTTTGTTTCTGCTCTGAGTAGATGGCTCATGGCTGCCACCCATCCAGGGACTACTCCTTTGAGTAGCATTGACTTAGGCAATAGCTGCTTGAGTTGGAACAGCAAACAACACTCTGGTATTGCAGGTCAAGCGGCATAGTATCATAGAGGAGCTTAGTTTATGACTTATGAGATAAAACAGTTCATAAAATCCTTTCTCATTCTTAACAAAGACTTAAATATACAGTAATAATAAATTACAGTTGTTGTCCTTCAATGAAACTAATGAAACAATTTGTCCCTCTTCAATGAAATGAAAAAAATCTGTTGCCTGAGGCATCCATCTCACTCTGTCTGCTGGCAGGTATGGCTCTGCAACTCCTACTTCTGCATTAGTTGACTGTGAAACTATTCTATTTTAATAGCATCTGTTCAAACAGTTGGGTGACATCTCATGCTATGGAAATGTTACACATCCTCTTCTGAGGGCTTCTGTGTATGGAAGTGTTTTGGTTTTAGCAGCCTCCATGAAACAATGGTAACATCTGAATCACCCCTTGGACCTGTAAATGGGTGCAGACTTACAGACTATTTTGCTTTTCTGAGACCATTGATATTCTCCATGAGTTTATCTAGCACAATATTGTTCTATCTCAATTTTCTGCCCATGCATATTCCCCATAGAAGCTGTAATATTGTAAAGTGTTTTAAGATACAGTTAGAATGAAGGATACTGTATACAACAATTTGTCAAACTGCAGTTAGGAATTGATTTTAAAAAAACACCATAAAATGGAGGCAACAACTGTAAATAAAAATAACGTATAATAAAAAGATAGGGTATTTCTTTTCTTAAAGCTGCCAAGGTAACTGCGTTTTCAGTTCCACATTCTTTAACAGCAAGAAAAAAAAAGGAGGTGGGGACCATTTATGCTTTTATTGGCAGAGCTGTCACGATCTGAGCTCTGGAGCACATTCCAAGAGCCAAGGAGCACAAGCAACGTGAAGTGCTTTTCAGCACAAAAGGTGCTGGGGAAAGCAGCATTTATACATTAATATTATCAGGGAAAGCATTAAAAAGATCGGGGGGGGGGGGAAGGAGGGGTCATTTTATTGATGCGATTTTGGCTTGAGCAGCCATCAAATAAATAGATCCATCAAAGAAGCCAGAGCCCCAAATCTAGCAGTGCTGTTGATGATAGAGGGCCTGAGTTGGAGGCCTGTCATTCGCCCATAGTCATTATTCAGATGTAGGTTTTTTTTAGGGCAACAATGTGAATAATCTCACTCACACATTCCAATTTTGTTGTTCACACTATTTTTTAAAATATCACAACTGCATCTCTGTGCATCTCTGCGAGTTCTCTTGCTCACATGTGTCAGACCTGTGAATAAAGATGGAGTTGATGATATGGAGGTATTTGAATCATATTCAAAGCATGCAGAGTTTTATCTCAGTTTATCCCAGGTCTATTTGCATCGGTTATTCACACAGCCGACAACATAAATTTTTTAGGAATACTTGGGAAAACCCACAAGACTGATTATCTTGGCTCAAGTTGGTTTTTGGCAGCCCCCCCTCAAAAAAACCCCTTCATCAGATGCATTTGAAATGCATGTGTACAACAAAGATCCAACCCACATTCTACCGGGATTATTTTCACCATCTGAATAAACTGATTTGGCGACAGTTCATAACAAAAGCTGATCCATATTCCACTTTCAAAAGGAGCCAAAGGGAGGAGGGAATTACCAGAATAATACCAATTATTAGAGCCCCATTGAAAATAATGGTACACAAACCTGTGGTGCGCATGTGGGGCTGTGTGCGGGCGTGCGCTGCCATTTTATCCCTACCCACTTGGCCCTCCGAGACTGCAGACTCAAAGTCCACAAACGGGGAGGGACAACTGTATATTTTAAAAATAT
>JAIPUX010001232.1:103942642-103958486 GCA_020142125.1 Phrynosoma platyrhinos | reverse complement strand
TTTACCCCATCCACACTTTAACTCCTATCTGACTTTCAGCTGTCACATACCACGGGCCCTCTCACACTATGGAATCCTGGGATTTTCAGTTGAAGGAGGGACATTTAGGATTCTCAACCAAAGAGCTCTAGTGCCTCCCCAAATGGCAAAACTTGGGGTTCTGTTGGATGTTGCCATGGCAGTTAAAGTGGAATGGATCACGGTGCTATAATTTGTAGTGTGAAAGGACCCCAGCTTTCCAATGTTCCCTTGCAAACTCCTAGCTAATTATCAATCATTTCCAACATTCGAAACTCATTCTCTCCCTTCTTCCAACAGACCATTTGCCATAAACTATCTTGAATATTTACATGCACATATGTAAACCATCACAGCACATATCATTCACATAATACACGTGTTGAGACTGCAGATCATCACAAACTCTAACAACACTTGGGGACTTTTCAGTAAATACTATTCCAAAGTGTAAAAGAGTTCTAAAGATGTCCTAATGATGGGTGTGAGGAGTTCTGATACATTTCACCATTCACTATTAGTGTCACATCAACACTCAAACGATGCCTATGACACTGGCATGGTCAGCTTCACCACAGTGCTCACAACATTAATGTGCTACTTTGGATGATTATTATGATTTACCAATAAATCCTGTACTTGGAAAAATCAACGTCCTGAGCAGGAGAAGAGCAATCATGAGTGGAGATATTTGGGCTTCATGAAACAAATGCAATCTTTTAATCAACTAAAACTGAATCAACTATCCGAAAAGGTTCAAAAAGGTTCTTGTTAATTGCCAAGCACTGTATGATCCAGGAAATTAGGTATGTCTCCCTCAGTGGGTTTAGCATCTTAATGGCATGGAAACATAGTGCTGCAATTGTATACAGGTATACCTCAATTAACAAAAGTCCCTGACATTGAAGCTCTTTTTACAAAATCTTTTAATGACCTTTGACCCTTTTTCCTATAGAAAATTTCATTGATAGGCTACTGCAGTAAGCACAATGAATCTTGAGCTGGGAGAGAATGGAATTTTATTTTAGCCGATCCTTCTGTAGCCATGTGTGTCTGCCTGCAACAGGTAAGGTGACCAGTAAAAAGAGCAAAAGAGAAAGAAAAGGATGGAGAGAGAGAACATAAGCCTACATCATCAGCTACCCCCATTGTGTTAAAAAACAAAAAAGTATAGATCAGTGGGTCCCAAACTGTGATCCTCCCAGTGTTTGGGACTTCAGCTCCCAAAAGCCCCAGCCCACTTGGCCAATAGTCAGCTTTCTGGGAGCTGAAATCCATGACATGTAAGTTTGGGAACCATTGGTATAGATCTGCTGCGTTCAGCCATGCAAAATGGAAACAAATCAACAAACAAACAGGCTGGTGAAAGAATACGTCATCTCTGGAAGTCTTTTGGAAGAAGCCTTCAAGTGGTGTCTAGAAGATTCAAAATGTTTTTGTTTATGTATACAAAGCTTACCTGACCTGTTTGTTTCATTTCATATGTGCATATTGCCAGTTTTGAATAAAAAGTGTATTGAAATAATTGAACTGCTCTTTGTTTTTGTGCTAAAGGAACCTAGTCCTATTCTTGCCATGTTATTTCTGCCTCTGGTAACCAATTTTCTATTAATGTAATGCCCAGAAACACATTGACTTCATTCACTGAGGTAATAATAATAATAATAATAATAATAATAATAATAATAATAATAATAATAATGTATATCCTGCTCCTCTGCAGAACAATCGGTATACTTTAGTTTATACCTCAGTTTAGCGCAAAATGGACAAAGCATGTAGTCAAAAGACTGCTTTTTGTGGTTTCTCAGTTTCACCCTGACTTCTCTAAGTCAATCACCACATATTTATTTATCTATTTGTAAACAAATACTTGAACAGTGACACTTGGATGCTACAAGAGGTTTAACAAGAAGTAACCCCATGAACATCCCACAGTTCTTACAAAAATCACAAATGGAGGTACATTTCCAAACACTTTCAATTTTTTTGGCTGATTTGGGGAAACAGCCCACTACAGCCCACCCTGGCACCTGCTGGTTGCCTACTCTGGATCATCTTCTTCCAGCCCAAAAATTATGTTTTAGAGAGTGCTAAATATTAATTATCTCCATGGGGTGGCAATAGTGCAAATGGTTCTGTGACAGCTAGAAAATGATGCTATGTCCCTGTGACGTTTCCAGTCCTATGCCAGGCACACCTTCTTTTGCCCACTACTATGTCGCTATGTCGCTTTGCTGGATGCCATGACATCTGTGCTTGTGGCACTGACTAAAGCTGGACAGCAGAGCTGACTCACATTGCTAATGAGTAAAATCTTGGCTTGAGTCTACAGCAGCACAATGCCATAGGTAAAGCACTCATTGCACTTTATTACGAATTCTTGCTTGCCAGCACATCTTCATATGGGCGATTTCTGGAAAGCATATTGAAATATACTTGCATACATGCTGACTAGTCTGTGCCTGGGTGGATTCTCTTTGTTTTACAATCAAGTCAGCCCAGCAGTGCTAATGTAGCTCTTTCTCAAGTGAGTTCTTCTGTGGGTGTTTTGATTCAGGAGAGACAGGGGCTTTTTGATGATGTGGCCTGTCTTTGGAAGCAGATCTGTGGAATGGAGCAAGAAATGGGAGAGAGATCTTTATCATTTAAAGTGCTGGAATTTTATCTTAAATAGCTTCAGTGAGTAACATTGTATATGTGCTTGCAGCTGTTACAAGATTGGAACCTGATACATGGTTAGGCGAGCATGTAAGGAATCTGACCTTAGAAGCAGCTCTTTGCCCTCTGACCCTGCGTTCCAGGTCTTTGCTGTTCTGTAACCATGGGTACTTCCCTTATACTAGATATGGACTTTAAAGAGAGAGAGGAGAGGGGAATTAGGAAATGAGAGAAGAAACCCTTTCAGTAAAAAGAAAGCACATCTTTAAGTATGGGTAGGGGAAGCCTCTCAAGAGCACAGCTCTTGCAGACTGATCAGGAGGGCAATTCTTCATGTTAACATACTAACAAAAAGGAGACAAAACATTTACCTAAGCACATAATCCTTCCACAAAATAATATAACTGTGACAAGCTGAAGCGTCTGTATGCCCAACCTCTGAAAGATAGGCCAAGCTGCCAAAGCCCTCTTGTCTCTCAGGAGATCGCCCCACCACTCTTCAAATTGTTTTAATACTTCTTATGGCCTGGATATGCAGGAAAGTAAGCTTACACAATTACAGAGAAAAACAATCTTTATTCCCAGCAAAGCTCTGCTAACTCCTTTAAACTCAGGCTAGCATGTGGGTAAAATTAACTCTCAGATAAGGCAAGAGATTCAATTCAACTCTAGTTTCCAATCACATATATTTATTAAATAGCAAAGCAGGCAAGGGTCCTGAAATAGTTGCTTTTAAATTAAATAAACTTATCAGAAACCCTGGAATTACTTTATTACTTAATTAATTTATATACCGTATTTCTGGCGTATAAGACGACTGGGCGTATAAGTCGACCCCCCACTTTTCCAGTTAAAATACAGAGTTTGGGAAGAGTATGACTTCTAAAACTGTTGTTGTTGTTGCTGTGAACCTTCAAGTCATTTCCAACTGATGATGACACTAAGGCAAACCTACCATGAACCTCCTTATACCCAGCGTATAAGATGACCCCCCCACTTTAACCCCAGATTTTTCAGGTTAAAAAGTAGTCTTATACGCCAGAAAATAAGGTACTCAAAAACATAGCTGTGTTAGGGCCTCGGCAGACGACTAATTGGGTCGTCTTCCGGGCCCGGAAGAGGAGGGGCAGCCGCACGTTCGGCGCCCCTTCCTCTTCCTGAGGTCGCCCCGGAAGCTGCCGGCCCTCCGCACGTCCGGCGCTTCCGGGGCAATCTCCCTCCGCAGCGACCGGACGCGCTGCGGAGGATAAGACAGCGAAAGTGCGCCCGCCGCTTTTAGGGCGCACTTTCGCTGTCTTGAGGAAGGAGCGCTGATTTAGCGCTCCTTCCAGGGATGCCGCTGGTGTGCCGAGATGCGGAGGCTGCGGCTCCGCGGCGTGCCGGCGCAGGGCGTCCTGGACGCCCTCGTCTGCTGAGGGGGTTAGTCTGGAAATCAGTATGCAAAGGGATCTTGTAGCACCTTTGGGACTCACTGAAAGAAAAGTGTGTAGCATGAGCTTTCGTAGACTTGAGCCTGAAGAAGTAGGCTCAAATCTATGACAGCTAATGCTACCAACTTTTCTCTTTCAGTAAGGGGGGTTGCAGACTGCCAGAAATTGTGCAAATTGAGTCCACTTTTAGGGTTAGGGTTAGTGCTAGAGAATCATGGGAAATGCTTTTTTCCCTCTGAGACATTGAGCCCTCTCTGTCAGAGAGCTCTGGTGCCACAATAAAATACAGTTCCCATGATTCCCTAACCCTAAAAGTGGACTCAATTTGCACTATTTCTGGCAGTCTGCAACCCCCCTAAGTCTCAAGGTGTTACAAGATCCCTTTGCATGTAATTTATATACTATCTTTTTCCTGATGTGGGATCCAAGGCAACTCCCACCATGAATTTATAGTGTGTAAAAGAAAATGTAATGATTTTTTTAAAAAAATAAACATGCATATGAAATCATTCTAAATGTTTTAAAACACTTGGTACCTGTGATCTTTTTCAACATAGACCACCCATTAAAGCAGGGGTAGGTAACCTTTCCCCTTTAAGAGCCAAGGGACTTCAGCTCCCAGAAGCTTCAGCCATGTTGGCCAATAGTCCCATATTGGCCAGCAGCTCCTGGGATTCTGGGAGCTGAAGTCCCTCGGCCCCTAAAGGGGAAAGGTTACCTACCCTTGCATTAGAGCTTGGAATAGGATGACCACACAAAAAAGGGAATAGGACTCTTGTACCTTTAATAGTTATGCTAAGGAAATTTCAGGAGATACAGTTTGTTATGCAAACTACACCTACTAAAAATTCCTGTTCCACCAACTATAGGAGCCCTGTTCTTCTTTTCATGTGGCCACCCTAAATTTGGATTGTTTTGTAAAATTAAAATCTCTATGATCTGAGTGGATACTCAGGATAAAATGGGTTTTAAGTTTAGCCTCAACTATCACTCTTCACTTACATCAGTTAGACCCAGGATTTCATAATAATTTTATAATTTAAAACAAGACTAGGCAGCAAATGCAGACTGTAATACCCAAGCAAAACCATATTTGGAGTGGTGGATAATGAAGATATGGGAATTACAGCATGGGGGAATCCTTGACTGGGCAAGTTCTGTCCTCTCATGGAACTGTGACCTGCTGATTTTTAGGTGGAAAAACTGAGAGAGCGGTCTGGGAAGCATTCTTATAAGGTTCCTCTGTAGCTTATAAAACCACACCTGTATTTGCCACACTTAAATATACGAAACTAATTGCTTTTTTTTTTTTTTTTAATCACGGCTGCGAGACTAGAGGTGGCTAAATGTTGGAGACATGGGAATTTGTCTATTGAAGGTTGGTGGGAAAGGTTATGGAACGTGTGGTTAATGGAATAACTTTCTAACACTATGAAACTCAGTAATGGTCATTCAAGACATGACACATTTTACAAGGATTGGATGCTTTTTATTGATTATGTAAATGATCCTTCATATCACCTTCAACTTTCAGACTCTCACAACAACTTCTGGAAAGACTCTCTACAACTCAGTGCAAGGACTGGACCAACTCCAGATGGGTTGCAGACCAATGACCAATGATCACTGAACAGCATCACATCCTGTGGTTATTGTTTTATTTGTTTTTGTTTTTTCATCCTTCCCTTTAGTGCTTCATTAGTTGCACTGTAATATTTGACTATAAAAAAATTGAAAATCAATAAAAATAATTTTTAAAAAACCACACCTGAGTTTCAAATGGCAAATATGCATTCATCCTCTGCCTGCTGACTGTAACATGGTACCAATGTACACATCTAGTCTGGACACTCTACTCCATGGAGAGAGGTGCATAGACAGATAACAAGTTAGACATACTTTTGAATTGTGTTCTTTATCTGTGGTTAAATGTCCCAGCTTCAAGCTGCATAGAGGCAGTGGATATTTCCTTACCTTCAACACCAAGTCTTCTGGGCCTTTCCCCCATTGCTTCCTCTGCTGGAACTCCAGGTTTTCTGCCTTAGTTCCATTACTCCTGATGCTCTCCACAACTGAACGCATTTGCTGGTCTGGTGGGAAACCAGGATTAAACTTTGACTGGGATTTCTTGGAGAAATCCATCAATTGGTGGCAATTTGTGGCTCCCACGGCATGCTCCATGGTGGTGGCTCCTGTGACTCCCATATCTTCCAATTGTCCCAGTTTGGCAGGGACAATATCATTTATTCCTCTGTACTCTGCCTTTTCAGCTCCCTGTAAAATGTCTCAGTTTCCCTCCCTCCTCCTTTCTCCCTTTGTCCTCAGCTTACTTCACTTGGTGCAAATTGAGTTCAAACTGCAAAAATAGTGTGCACTCAGTTAACTCAGCAGAAGGGAAAGAAAAGCGGAGGTAGAATCCTGCCCTTCCCTGCAGTCTCAGGAGAAAGCAAACTGCTACAGCTACTCCTAGTTCATGTGTTCTTCCTCATAAATAACATTTGCCATGTTGACAACATTCTGTTGTTGCTTGGCCATACGTGTCCCAGTATTCATTTTTGGCTCCCATGTCGTTGGTGTAGTGAACCCATTCCTGGTTTTAGTCTCAATTGTAAAGGAACTATGAAAGTACAGAGCCCGTTTGGTTACATGGAATCCATCAACCATCACTGCTGTCAACTTCCTTGGAGCCATGGAGAATGCATCTGGCATCTCGGGTTCCTCGAATGTCAGAGCTACTTCAGGGGGGTTGCAGACTGCCAGAAATAGTGCAAAATGAGTCCACTTTTAGGGTTAGGGTTAGTGCCAGGGAATCATGGGAATTGTTTTTTTTTCCCTGAGACATTGAGCCTTCTCTGTCAGAGAGCTCTGGTGCCACAATAAAATACAGTTCCCATGATTCCCTGGCACTAACCCTAACCCTAAAAGTGAACTCAATTTGCACTATTTCTGGCAGTCTGCAACCCCCCTCAGTTCATCCTCCCAGCCCTCCACTTTGCTGGAGCAAACCATTCTGGCACTGTAGGTTAGGGTTCCACATGTCTGCTGTGGGACAGTGTTTGAAAACCCAGATAAACTAACATCCTGTAATCATTTTACTTTGAATTTTTCACAAGGAGAAATTAACATGTTAACTGGCAAATATCATTGTGGACATGGAGGTGGGTGTAAAAAGAGTTGTCAGTTACTTTTTTATTCATTCAGATTAGAATATATTTTAATACAAAGACACAGACCTTTTGGGAAAAGTTGTAAAAAGAAGTTCTTCCTCCCTCTCTCTCTTTCTCCCTGTCATGCATATTTAAATAGTAAGAAACCAGTCTGGCTCTTTATTAAACTGTATTGCTTCAGTCATGTTGTATGTCACTGACATTCTTGTAATGAACTTTCGTTTTTCTTTTTAAAAGCCTTTTTTCAACTTAATTGTGGGAGCCAATATTATGTTTCCCACCAGCAGGCTAGTTTAACCATGCCATGACTTGAATTATTCACTAGAAGGAAAAGCAGAGTTAGGTATAAGGAGCAGGAGGAGGAAGAGGTTCAGGCTCCATGTACATAAAGAAGTGGATTAAAGAAAAACACCTAAAAAGACAAGCTCTTATCCATCAGGATTATCTTTTCCCTGAGCACTTGAACCTTGCCGAGAAGAGTGAGATAGAATAAATTAGTTTTATGCATTTCCAGTGTGCCATACTTCATAGTAACAATAACATTACTTTTAGTTGTACTCTCTGATAAAGAAAGATATAATGGTATATATTAAATTCCAGCTGATAGTAGTGGACAGAGGATGGTACAGCATTCATGTCCCAACCATGAACTTGTCTTCCATAGATTTGAGCATCCATGGACAGCAAGCCTCATTGACTTCAATGGTGTGCATGTGGTCCTGGTAGAGTAACCATGCGTGTGCTGCCATCGAATACTGCGAGACTTGAAGTCCCACGTTTTTTGTCATTCATGGAGGGGGGGGGGAGTCCAGAACAGAACCTTCACATATAAGAAGGGCCCACTCTAATATAGTAGGACTTTACTTGTAGAAGTTGTGTGTGATCTCATTAGAATGGAGGTAGGAAACTGTAGGAAATTATTTAGATGCCATTTTTAGTGACTGAAAAGAGGAGAACTCATACACTAAGCTAAGCTGATATGTTTACATGCATTTAACCAAGCATTAATGTTAGCTGTGTGCATCTTAAGTCTTGATTATAGTTAAAACCACATAATTTTGAAATCCAGTTCTTTCAGTGAAAGAAAACTGTATAGCACTGGTTCTCAAAACTGGGGGATGGAACCCCCAGGGAGGTCATGAGAGTTGTTCAAGGGAGGCATGAGACTTGGAGGCCCTGATCCCTCTTCCCAGACTTTTTTTACATGTAAAATGTAGTGTGTTGAGTTAAATACTGGATTTACTTAAAACTGTTCTAACTTGAATGTTATTTCCTTATAAAATGTTAACATATGAATATACATGAATGTGTGAATGAAATATGCACACTACATAAACAAAATATTTTTTATTCATATAGTACATCAAGTGGGGAGGGCATGACATCCATATGTAGTTGTAAAGGGGGTCCCCAAGGGTAAAAAGTTTGAGTACCACTGCTGAATACTATTCTGGTTGTTGGGTGCTGAGGTTTTGTTGGTGCTGAAGTCTTGACACTTTCCTCAATGTTAATCAAATATTCCATACTGGTTTTAAATAAGGGCACAGCTAGATTTGTTTCATGAGCTGTCCTTGAAGAAGACAATTTTCTATGATTATCTGGTTTTACTGACCACATTTTTAACTTTATCCCAGACCTTGAGACATGGGAATGGAATAAAATAAAGTGGGGAAAAGAGTAGAGGAGGAAACCACGGAAATATATGCAATAGTTAATGTAGAAAGAACTTATAACTATGATCATTAGTCCATGACTGCCCAAATATTCATTCTTTGGTAGTAGATTCCCAGGTCTCCAAACAGATATTATTCAGTCAAAAACTTCAAACACTTGATGTGCATTCATGTTTCAGAGTTGGATACCATGTCTTGGCTTGTTTGGAAGATATTAACTGTAGTTCCAAGTTAGGATACCATAGGGAGCTGTAGATAATTGTAGTTCCTTATATTTGCTTGCATGGTTGAAGGGAGACACAAAATAGCTTTGCATGGGTGCCTAAAGCTCATACATAATTTGGTTTATTAAGCTGTGATTCTGATACCTGAATATATCGTGTCTTATATAAATCCCAGTCTGTACCGGTCTAGATGAACCAACAGGAGTAAGGAGTACTGAAGAAAGCTTCACAGGGTATTTCTAGATTATCAGTTTTAAGTATATTGTGTTCAGTATACATTTGTTTGTTTCTAACCCAATATGGAAATCAAGGTAGCTCACAAATTCAAGTTAAATTCATTATACTTAGTTAACTGAGTTAATTCATTACTGTACGTATACATAATTCAGATGAAGTGGGGAGAAATCATAGCTGAATGGTAGAAGACATGCCTTATACTGAGGATCCCAGGTTTGATCCCTGGCATTTCTGGTTAAAGAATTAATGAACAAAAGTAAAACCTCTCCCAGAGACTGAGGCAGCTGCCAGACTAAGAGTTGACAAAATGAAAAAAATTGTCTGATTTGATGGAAGGCAATTTCCTATTTACCTAATTTAAAACTGTACTTCTCTTGCCAGACTATTGGAGCAGTGGGACTTTTCTAGTTCATTCATTTCTGTTGTGATTGGTCTGTGTGTGTCGTTTGGTTGTACTGGCCTACTGGGCTTTGCCTATGATTGAACTGAATTTTTTGGTATGCTCACATGCACACGTTTTTGTGATTTTTTTAAAAAAATTGTTAAAGGGTAAGTACTTCTGCATTATATCCATGCAGTAGAAGACATTTCATCAGAACTTTTCTAAAAAGTGTTAAAAATTACCCCTACCTGCCACATATAGCAGAGCTAGGTGTGTTCTTTTTAAAAATAAATAATCTAACTGGGTCTATTCATATATGGGTATATGTGTACTTAACCTTGCTAGCTGTGTTTTTACTCCCAGTTTCCTACCCACACTGCTTCCTCACTCCATGAGATTCAAGATCAGTGTAGGAGATAACTAATATATTTAAAATCTCACTGGAGGAGGTGAAGTTGCTGGGTGGGTGTAACATGCACTTTGTCTCTCAGTGGTATTCAGCAATAACAATACAGCCCTATAAAATGTCTGCTTAGAAGTCAAACTCACTGACTTCAATATGTAGGATTGCAGCCTAAATCATTCTGTTTAGTGAAATGGAGATGACTTTGGTGTATGGGAGATATGTGATTCATAGAACACTTTAAACAACAGATTTTTGTTTCTTCCTGTGTCTTTCAATCATGGGAAACACCCATGTACTTTTTTCTGTTTCCTCCTGCAAGTGATATTTCCTATTCTGCCAACAAAAAACAATCTTTCAATATGCATGAATTAATTTCCCTTCAGCAGGCTAATCCTTAAGGATAGCTTGTTTGAACTTATCATGCTCATCTGAGTTATTGTTCTAGCTTCATCAGGGGAAAAAAAACATTCCAGACCAATTTCTTCACTGAGACAGGGTGGATTCAGATAAGATATACCCATGTGGAAGCTGCTTAACCCTCATTCACATGGATGAGAAAACTTCCATAGAATGACTTATAGGACATTTACTGACCCTATGGAGTTAGGATAAAAATGTCCCATGTCCACTGGAAGGTTTGTGAATGTAGAATGGAGGGGACTGGGCAATACCTAAACACCCAGAGCCAGAAAAACCTGTGTTCATATAAGTTGGACTATTTTGTTTAAGTAGCTGACATGCTTTATTTTCTTTCTTCCAAAAGAAACCGTTATAACATCTGCATCTGAAAAATGCTATTACTGTTCCTTCCCATTAAAAGCGAGATAAAAAAACACAAGAGTTAGTAAATGGATATAAATTCTGAAGCAAAACAGCTTTATAAACATTTATTTGTAGGAAGATCTAGAATTAATGGTGTCATGAGGTAATTTTTATCCCAACAACACAGTAATCCCTGTTGTGGGAAATGTCTCCCATTAAAGAGCCATTATTTCTGCTAGCCACCTTACAGAAAAGGAGATCATGTCATTTGCATGCTGCAGTGATCTTTGCAAGACGTTTTCCCCACACTCTGCACCATCTATTGTTTTTTCTTATCTACTACCCTTCTGCAGATGTAACAATGGTAGTGGGATATGGTTTATGCCATCAGCTGGTGCCAATATATGCTAGATTCTGCCAGTTCTAGGCTGGTGAAAAAAATATGTCTAACCACATTTCATCCATTTCAGGTACATGGTTCAACAACAATTGTCATCCACACTGTAATCAAGCACAGTTTCTCTGTGATGCCACAGGCTTCTTGCTCAGGTTAATGTATCTTTTCAGATATGATGGGTTAGTACCCACACATTTTCATGCCATATTTTTCTGGTTTACTTGGCAGATAGTATTAGAAGGGCATTTATCTCTGAACTCAACCAGGTGTTCATTAGTGTGTGGTGTTTACCCATCATAGTGGCTCAACAAACGCAGTCAACAATTACTACCACTTTGATAGGAAATCTACCAACCACTCATTTCCCTGTCAAACCTCAAGTGCCTTGTGAGTGCTCAAAGTTTCTTCAGATAGATTGTTGTTCAGAATTGGATTTATTCAATAGTTCCTCCCAGGCTTCCTGTTGTCTGTGATATGCCCTCCACCAGGAGCAGAGTGCCAGTGTATGCCTTCCATTCAGGAATATCAAGGGGCTTCCACATTTTGACTTTGGTAAGACTCTCTCATTCCATGTGTAGACGGTATCTTATTTGTCTCTATTTGTTTCATACACTGTGTGGTAAAGAATCCTTTCAGGATCAGTGCAGAAGTTTCTTTCACTGTTTGTTTGGTTGCATCCTTTGTCTGCTTGGGATGTTTCTAAGTGATCTCTCTGGCTGCTCTACAGCAAACTGTTGGTGGATATCTGTACCAAGTCCTTCCAATCTAACCTAAAACGTTTGTATCTCTGCTTCTTCCTTCTTGGACAAGACAAAGTGAGCATGCATTTCCTACCCTCTCACATCTGAGTTGAGTGCTATTATTGGCATCTCTGCATCATGTTTCAACCATAAAATGACATAGCACATTTTTTCTCACATTGCATGGGACAAAAAATGCAAAATTAAATAGATTTATTGAAAGAGCTTATGTCCCAGCTGGTTTTTGTTTATGTGAAAAAACCTGTACATGGCATGAAAATGAATGTAGTTTTAAAATTCTTATGGTGAAAATATCATAAAGTATCATCCACTTGTGTGAATCCTGCAACATATTGTGATTCTGGGGAATTAAAATGTCCAGTCTAGTATGATGAGGGTTAAAGATGTGATTAGAACAGCCACCATGATGCTTTTAAATGGCCACTTTGTGGTTTAGTTGGTTGTATGAATCCATCCTTGCTCCAGATTTAACAAGTGTATTAAACATGTGCTTATTTTCTCTGTTGCCTTGTCTTAAGTTACAGCAAAAAGATCTTACTTCAGCACAGTGGTATGTAGCTTCCAGGCATTTATGAGTGTGCTAATGCACTCAGATGCTGTACAATTCCACTGCAGCTGCCTTGTGTGCATTGCTTGACCTTTTTGTTATCAAGTGAAACTAATTATCTTGCTCCATTTTACAGGCCTTGTCAAATGGCCAGCCCCATCCCCTACTCCTTAATTTCCCAGGCAACTTTTTATGCAGAGCCTACGGAGGTCAATTACACATTCTCAGGCATAGCAAACTGGCCGAACCAGGCATTCAAACTACCACCAAACCTTCTATATGGACAATTCATCTACTCAGTTATACAGTTTATGCCAGAGGTTGATTGATACTAAGAGCCACTTTATGTATTGAATTAATATTTACTGTCATCACCTCAGCAGTTTTCTAGAAAGGGACATTGAAGTCAGAGCAATGTTATAGTTAGAACTTCATTGTGAAATGCAGATATGATGAGGGCTAGACAGTTCAAAAAGCCCCATAAGTTGACAAGGCGATACATTTTAAGATAATGCAGACTTTGCATTGCAATATCAACAGTGGCCAAAGATTTTATACTAGAACAAATAAGGAACTTCAGTGAATGAATAAATAATGAGATGTCATGGGCACAAAATATTTTAAAATTCATTTATCCTTGCTCAAGAGACTTTCATGCACAGTATTCTTGAGCTCTTTCTTCTTGTTTGTTAGAAAAGATCTAATGTCAACCACAGCCACAGGGTTGCTGTAGTAGTATCACTTCTTGGTAGCAGTTAAGCAAGCACCATAACTCTTCAGGGTTATTCACCATCTGAGTAACAGTTATTTGCAGTCTTGGCAAGGTTATTCACTGTGTCAGGTAGTTGTTGTACGTAAACCTGTGCTCCATTGTTATTCCCAGGAGCAAACACAACTGCTGTTCTTTTTTTTTTCTTTTTCTTTTTTAAATCTATATAGACAGTATCCAAGGACCTACAGTGTATCAGGGCTGATGAATGCATAGGCAGATTTTGCTGTTCACACTTCATGTTTGTTCTACACAGAGATTGAAGCAAGTCATCTTTTGTAGACTGCAGCTCCTAGAAATCTCCTGCCAGAATGGCCATTGGCCATATTGTCTGAGGGATTATGAGTGGTATAACTTGTGCAGGATATGCAAGCCACACTGTGATTTTGGATTGTGTAGCTGGAGTATATATTGAGGGTTGCTGCCCACATTGGAAGAACATGGGTGCATTTACAGCTTTTCGTATTAGTATTACCTTGGCTTCATTTACTCATAAAGTGAGAACCATGTACTTTTGTTCTCTATCCTAACCTTATGATGCACCTCAAATTTTCAACCACTTGTCTGAACAAGCTAATCCAAGACAAGGAAACAATGACAAATTGATAAGGTATCACATGAAAGGGCTCTGCCAAAACCTTTCTTACTGTTCTGAGTTGATATAGGTGATGTTAAAAGAGCCACCTGCCTGGATTTCCAGATTCAACCTGGGAGAAAGTGGACCCTCATTTCTTCTTTGATTTGTTTCTGGATCTCTTCTCTGTCAGCCTCCAGCTAGCCATGTGCTGCTCTCTGGCTCCCACTAACTCAAGTGTCTTTCTTATGAACAATACTCTTAAACCATGTGAGTTTTTTATGCTTCTATGGGTAGTTCTTATCATGGCAAGCTTTAATCAAGTTTGCCTTATCCATATCTGTTCGCTCACACTTCAAGACAGTGGGCAAGAACCTTTTAAAGTGACTTTCATGTGAAGCTCAGCAAGGCTAGTGAAAGAACAGCCCTCCCCCTTTTTGTTCTACAATTGTCTATGTGCAATAATGAGCAATGAGCAAGTAGATCTCATTTGCAAGTTGAAATGATTCCTTTTGTGATAGGAGTCTTATGAAACATGGAGCAGAAGAGAAAGGTTTATTAGTGTATTTTATTTTAAACTTATCTGTTCATCTGACAAATGTTGCTATCATAATAAAGAGCTAGTGACCTAGAAATCTGCTTTACTGTATGTAAATGCAAGTTGTCAGTAATTAAATAATTTTTAAAAAGAGATGGAAGGCAATTAAAAATTAAGGAATATTTATTGGTTTTCCTTGTTATGATAGAACACATCAAGTTTCAAACAGACAATTAAATCCCCTTCACAAATTAGAAAACATTAAATGAACCTCCCGAATACCATATAACAGCCAAACATTTAGTATCAGCAGCTTTGAAATCAGAATTCCTCCTAACATAAGTAAGTAAATTCTGGACTGATCTGGAGATAATAACGAACTGGAAGAAGACTTGTAAACAGATACCCTTTCATAGATACAGGTAGTCATGATAAGGAAGCAGTTGGATTCTACAGTAGGGGATTGAACTGGAAGAAGACTTGTAAACAGATACCCTTTCATAGATACCGATAGTCATGATAAGGAAGCAGTTGGATTCTAGAGTAGGGGATTGAACTTGGTTTTGGTTAAGGTAGTAGTCTCTGGCGGACCTGCTTTGCAGTGGTTCTGGTCCTACCTCTCGGGTAGCTTCCAGTTGGTGTCACTTGGGAACAATTGTGCGTCTAAGAGGGAGCTCAAATTGGGTGTCCCTCAAGGTGCGATTCTGTCCCCAATGCTATTCAACATTTACATGAAGCCACTGGGCGAGATCATCCGGAGGCATGGGGCGGGGTGTTATCAGTATGCTGATGACACCCAAATATATTTCTCTATTCTTACAGCCTTTAAAAAGGCTCTTAAGATGGATCTCTTCCAGCAGGCCTTCCCAACTTAACTCCTCTTCCCGCGCAAGGTGATCTACGTCGCTCTGTCCACCAATTATCTCCCTTTTTAAACTTTTGTATTTTTGTTTTTAAATTATGTTTGTTTAATTGTAATGTTAGCATGGGCTTGGGGTTGGGGTTAGGAAGGGACTATTTTTTGAATTTTATTGTATTTTTATGTATTTTTATTGCTGTAACATGCCCGGATTCCTTGTGATTGGGCGGGCTATAAATAAATAATGTATTAATTTATTATTACCTTGAAAGAGTCTTAGAAACTACAATTAGTTTTAAATGCAGTAGGGAGAATGCTGGTGCCATCATATTACTTCTATTCTACAAGAGTCTCACCTTAGACCCAGAATATCTTAGGTAGCACTTCTTCCAAGATCAGCTTGCCTGCACCCCATGATCCCTTCTCTATGGACCTTATC
>JAIPUX010001232.1:103922570-103942542 GCA_020142125.1 Phrynosoma platyrhinos | reverse complement strand
TTCGTTTGGATTCTGTCTGGATTGGGCCCCGTGTGATAAGGTCCCATGTCTTTTATGTTATAGGCTGATGTTATTAACTGCCATCAAGTCAACTTCAACTTATGGTAACCTCATGAATGAGAGACTTTTAATTCATCCTGTCATGAACAGCCCTGCTCCAGTTTTGCAGACTTAGGGGCATGACTGCCTTGATTAAATCGATCCATCTGTATTGCAGTCTTCCTCTTTGCCTACTCTCTTCTACCTTATCAAGCATTGCTGTCTTTTCTAGTGAGTCATGTCTTTACCTGATGTATGCAAAGTATGACAGTCTCACTTTAGTCATCTTGCCTTCAAAGGAGTCTACACATTTGATTTGCTCTAGGACCTGTTTATTTGTCTTTTTCTCAGTCCATGCTATCTGTAGAACTCTTCTCCAGCATCACCTCTCAAATGAGTTGATTTTATTTCTCTCGCTTTTTTTCACTGCCCAGCTGTCACAAGCATATATAGAAATGGCATGGACAATCCTACCTTTAGTGTTCAATGATATATCTTTACACTTTAGGACAGGGGTAGGCAACCTTTCCCCTTTAAGGGCCGAGGGACTTCAGCTCCCAGAATCCCAGGAGCTATTGGCCAACATGGGACTATTGGCCAACATGGCTGAGGCTTCTGGGAGCTGAAGTCCCTCAGTCCTTAAAGGGAAAAGGTTGCCTACCACTGCTTTAGGATCTTGTCTAGTTCCTTCATAGCTGCCCTTACAGGCTCTAGTCTTCTGATTTCTTGACTGCAAACTCCATTCCCAGGAGCAAACACAACTGCTGTTCTTTTTTAAAAACATTTGTAACAATTTCAATGCCTGCTTCAAAGTTATGTGAATCATTTGCAGTCATTAATTTTGTTTTCTTAATATTCAACTGTAAATCTGCCTTTGCACTTTCTTCTTGACGTTCTTCTTGACATGGGGTAGGTAACCTTTCCCCTTTAAGGGCCGAGGGACTTCAGCTCCCAGAAGCCTCAGCCATGTTGGCCAATAGTCCCATGTTGACCAATAGCTCCTGGGATTCTGGGAGCTGAAGTCCCTTGGCCCTTAAAGGGGAAAGGTTGCCTACCCCTGTTCTTGACTTTCCTCAGTAATCATTCCAAGTCTTTGGGCCTCGGCAGACGACTAATAGAGTCGTCTCCGAGGCAAGGAAGAGGAGGGGCAGCCGCATGATCGGCGCCCCTTCCTCCTCCCGAGGTTGCCCTCGGAGCTGCCGGCCCTCCACACGGCTGGCGCTCCGAGGGCAACCTCCCGCCGCAGCGTCCGCACACGCTGCGGCGGAAAAGTCAGAGAAAGTGCGCCCTACGCTTTTAGGGTGCACTTTCACTGACTTCTGAAAGGAGCGCTGATTTAGCGCTCCTTTCAGAGGCACCGACGGTGCGCCTCGGTGCGGATGCCGCGGTCCCGCGGTGCACCATCCCAGGGCGTCCCGGATGCCCTCATCTGCTTCCCCCCTTTGTTACTTTCTGCTACTAGTGTGGTGTCATCTACAAATCTTTAATTGTTGATGTTCCTTCCTCCAATGTCCATCCCTTCTTTGTCCAAGTCTAATCCTGCTTAACATATGATATGTTCAGCGTACAAGTTAGGATGATACACATAGGATGATAAAATGCAACCTTGTCTGACTCCCTTGTGAATTGGAAACTACAGTTGCCCTTTTGTTTTTGTGCCCATGAAAAGAGAAAATTGCTGATATTCAAGCCCCATTGCCTGGAATGGCCCTGTGCCCTTGCACGCGGCCCTGTGCATGCATTGCATGCATGCACACCATTTTAGCCTCTGGGCTTTGATGGTCTGCGAAGGGCAGAGACCACAGACTCGAGGTCCACAAAAATGGAGGGGCAACTATATTCACTTTCTCTGTATTCTGTCTGGACAGTAAGCTCTCGACCTGAGTACAGTTTAGACATCAAGACAATTAAATGTTGTGACACACCCATTTCATTACGAGTGATCCATAGTTTTTCATGCTCTATAAATGTATATATGTATTATGTATTTATGTATTTTTGAATTGTTGTTATTTTTGTTGTATACCCTTGAGTTGTTTCCAACCTATGGCGACCCTAAAGCGAATCCATCATAGGGTTTTCTTGACAAGAGGAGGAGGTTTGCCATTGTTCAGAGGAGGTTTGCCATTGCTTCCCTCCAAGGCTAAGAAGAAAGCAAAGCAGCTTCATTTATATACCGCTTCATATCGTGCTATGAGATATCTAAGCGGTTTACAACTGTAAGCTCATTGCCCCCCAACAGTTGGGTCCTCATTTTAGCGACCTCGGAAGGATGCAGGCCTGAGTCTAGCCTGAGCCCTGGCTAGTACTGAACTCACAACCTTGTGGTCTATGAGTGAGTGGCTGCATACAGGCATTTAACCACTGCGCCACCAGGGCTCATTTTACTTGCTTGCGTAAGGTCATCCAGTGAGTTTCATGACTGAGAGGGAAATCAAACCCTCGTCTCCAGAGTCACATTCTAATACTCAATCCACTATGCCAGGGGTAGGCAACCTTTCCCCTTTAAGGGCCAAGGGACTTCAACTCCCAGAATCCCAGGAGCTATTGGCCAACATGGGACTATTGGGCAACATGGCTGAGGCTTCTGGGAGCTGAAGTCCCTCGGCCCTTAAAGTTTGCCTACCCCTGCACTATGCCAATGCTCATACCAAAACTGTGGAACTCTGCCTTAGGAAGTTAACTGTACTGCTTCTCTGAAAGTGTTTTGTTTAATGGGAAAAGCCCTTCTTGTCAGATATGCATTTGTTTTATTGGATAAATATTTTTTCCTAGCGTTCCAGTTTTATCTCCTAAACTTGTCACTATTTTTACTATATTGTATTTTTTGTTATTAATTGGAATCTTATTTTATTATCTGCCATGAGCTGTCCTGCTTGATTCATAAATACCAAGAAGGTAGGATATACATTTTGCATAAACAATACATAGGCCTTACTTAAATTAGCACTACATGTGGCAGAACTTGCAAAGGTACTTTTTAAAAGATCACCATTAATTGTTGTGTTGTTTAGGAAGTAATCCATTGCCATTACACACACTTACAGGCTAAAAGGAAGGCAAACCTTATCTGAATAAGCCTTGATGAGAAAAACCCCAGGATAGGTTTGCCTTAGGTTCGCAACAAGTTGGAAATGACTAAAGTCACACAACAAGAGGATGCATTTACTTATGACTTTTTGTTTTGTTACTTTTGATGGGAAAGAAACCTTTAGATTGATGGGTGAAATGACTATAAAATGTAACTTTTTGAAGTACCACAAATCATTGCTATTTACATGAGTACAAGTAATCCCACTCCTACTTGACATGTTCCTTTTGAAATGTAACATTATTCTGTGTTTATTAGACTCCTCTCCACCTCTTTACAGTTACCTACATTGTTTCTAGAATTACTTAAATACCCTGAAGGCCCCAGATTCTGTCTGATATTGAAAGCTAAGCAGGGTCAGGCATGGTTAGAAGTGGAATGGAGGACAACTAAGGAATACCAGGTGCTGTAGGCCAGAACCTCTCAGCTCTCATGTGGGAGAATGGCACTTAATTTTTCCCCGTTGTGCCCATTGGCTACTATTGTTTCTTTTCTGGAAATTTCCATTGACTGGTCTGAGGACCATCACTTTGAATAGTACTGTTGTAAGTTATATTTCAAGGGAAGGCAATGGTAAACAACCTCTTCAGTATTCCTTGCCTAAGAAAATCCTATGAAATTCAAGGGGTCGCCATGATTCAGAAGGCAAATGGAAGCCATATACACCCACACATTGCTTCTAGCATGTTATTTCCAATTTCTACATGAAGGGATAATGTACTTACTGTAGCATACAAGTGTGATGCCAGATAGTTTCCAGAAAAAAAAAATTGGCCAGAATATATAGAAGTGTTTCAAGGTGCCTCATTAGAAGATTAGGACTCTATCTCATATTTATATTTTATTGGCTAGAAATAGAGAAGAGAATTAGAAATAAGTCTGTATTGTAGATACAGGCAGATGTAGTACATTCCTTTTCAACTCCAAGTGCCCTGCCTTCTGGTATTGGATTATTGTGAAGAAAATGCCTTAGTGTTTTATTTTAAGTAGTCTAGCTTAAAATATTGAACTGTAATGATAATGGCATGTTTTTCATTCTTCTCAGGTGGCAGTGAAAGTTATTGACAAGAAGAGAGCCAAAAAGGACACCTATGTCACCAAAAATCTGAGGCGGGAGGGTCATATCCAACAAATGATCCGACACCCTAACATTGCTCAGCTCCTGGATATCTTGGAAACAGAAAATAGTTACTATCTTGTCATGGAGCTATGCCCAGGAGGCAACCTGATGCACAAAATCTATGAGAAAAAGAGACTGGAGGAGCATGAAGCACGCAGATATATCTGGCAGCTTATTCTAGCTGTTGAGCATCTTCATCGTGCAGGAGTGGTCCACAGGTAAAATAATATTTTGGTCCTTCTTCACTATTTCTTGTATTATGAAATGATATATAATAATGATATGTCAGAGATTTAAAACAATAAGGTTTAGACTACCAATTCTACCTAATAATAACCAATACAGTACTATCACAGGAAAGCTGCTATACCTAGCCATGACCTTGAGACCAGATATTGTCCCAGCAGTTGGAATTCTTTGTAGAAACACCAACTCACCAAGTAGTCTAAAACTTAGCTTTTAACACAGTGACTGATCTGCTAGGTGCTGGAGAAGGTATGGCCTAACTTAAATATATGCAGATTTTCTGCCCAAACCAGAAAATCTGCATATATTTAAGTTAGGCCATACCTTTTCCTTTTTGATATGAAGAAATTAAATGGTGGGTTCAATTCCCTGCTCACCCATGAAACCCACTGAGCAACCTTGAGCAAGTTACATGCTCTCAGCCTCAGGGGAAGGCAATGGCAAATTTCCTTTGAAAAAATATTGCCAAGGAAACCCCACAATAGGTTCTCCTTAAGATCACCATAAGTTGGAAATGACTTGAAAGCACACAACAAGGACAAAATTAAATAGCTAAATAACTGGACAAACAGTAACTGTAAAATAATCTTTTATTGCCCTTTTTGATTTTATACTAAGGAAAATGAGGGGTTGTATTATGCTGGCAGTCTTTGCTAAGTCTGCAAGAGGGGAAAATATCCAAGGCCTCTCATTTTCCTGATATCTTAACAAAACATGGTCAGTTGCACTTGCAGAAAAATTGATCAGCCATTTTCTCATAATGAGAGGAGAAACAAAGGACAACTTTGTAGCAAATCGGTACCCATTTTTAATATATTTTCAAGAAGCGAGTGGTGAAGATAGATCTCCCAACTGATAAATTAAATTTTTAGCATTGCATATATTAAGATACTATAGAAATCAATAAACTACATGTAGGTAGATATATTATTTATAGGTGATTTGATTTGATAATGTATTTGATATAGTGTTATAATTAAGCTGTTAAGTGAGGGCCAATGCCATCCTACTTCCCACCTTCATATGGTTAAAATGGTGCTCGTAAAGAATACTTTCTCACATATGTGCCCAATTGATTTAAATTAGGCTGGAGAAATGCTAAACTCATGTTTTGGAAAAGCACAGTTCATTCTTGCTTTATGTGCAATTGGCAATGAAGTTATTTTAAAACCACTCTAAAAATAACAGCACTCACACCACATCTGTGCTCTGTACGTGTTCAAATTCTCTGTTCATGATAAACAAAGCACAGGTCTGATGTGGGCTGGAAGTGCTAGCTACTGCATTCCTTAGAGCATGTTCTTGTGCTAGTTCAACAAGAAGTTGTGTGGGGAGGGTGCAGTGCACACAAACCATTGGCTGGAATCAGAGTTATTAGCACAAGTGCAATTTTTTGTCCCTATGTGGTAAATTTGGTAGATTATTACAATGAGAAGGAAAGGTGATAAATGTCATTGCCTAATCAACATGTATTGTGTTAGTAAATATCAAATGTAGTTTTGAATAGTACATTTTGGACAATTTTTGGTCATGAATGTGATATGATGAGCAATCTTTCTGCCTCATGAAAATATAAGATGATGTAAGCTCAAGAGAAGGAGTCCCCAAAAGCAGTGGTTTCCAGCTGTTCCGCTCAGAATATTGCTGTTTCTTTGGCCTTTCTGTCAGGGCCTACACATAAGGTTCATAGCATGGCTTACTGTCACTTGGAGACATGTTTAAAAATTTAAACCTGCTACCACCTCTGAAAACTAGGCTGTCGTCGACCTCCCAGAGGGCCTTCTCTGCCGTTGCTCCCAGATTATGGAATGGCCTGCCAGATGAGATCTGTCTTATTACCACTCTAGACAGCCTCAAAAAAGCCGTCAAGACGGATCTCTTTCGGCAGGCCTTCCCTGACTAGCTTCTCCGTCCCTAGGATTCAGCTACCAGCTTGGGAGATGCCATTGAACCACTTAACCCACTGAGTTATATTTTTCCTTGTTGTTTTGGTTCTTATTGTATCTATGTTTTTAAAATTGTTTAGTTTAATACTTTTTTAAGGGGAGGGTATTGTTTTATTATGGATGTTTTCAATGCTGTAAGCCGCCCCGATTGCGTTGCAGAGGGGCGGGATAAAAATAATTTATTATTATTATTATTATTATTATTATTAATCGTTATTCAAGGAAAGGGTTTTGACTGTTTCCTCTCAGCTGTGAATTTGTTCTAGAACATGGCAGCCTATTTGAGCCAAACTGTGGAGGATGTCTATCCTCTATCATCTCCATTGTTAGATTTTTTTTTAAAAGCATGCATTGTTGTTAGGAAGAGTGTGCAAAAAAGAACCACATAGTATATGGATTAAACCAGGGATAGGCAACCTTTCCCCTTTAAGGGCCAAGGGACTTCAGCTCCCAGAATCCCTGGAGCCATTGACCAACATGGGACTATTGGCCAACATGGTTAAGGCTTCTGGGACCTGAAGCCCCTCGGCCCTTAAAGGGGAAAGGTTGCCTACCCCTGGATTAAACAAAACAGATTAGAAAATTGGATGTGCATGCCCCAAACACTTTCAAAGCTCATACTCTCTTTTTTTGTTGACTGGGAGAGCCTGAAAGCTGTACTTCAAATCAAGAAGTTTCCCAAGCTCTGCATTTGCTAAAATTATTGATAGAAAACCCTCTCCATCAGACCCAGTTACCTTAAATCAAAACCTCCTTCACTTCATAAGCTACATACATTGTCTGAATACCACCACTGAAGGCTGCTTGATAGCCCACAGTTCTTGAGATCCCACAGTTTTCACAATGGACAGAGTTCTGCATTTCAAAGCCATGGGTGCAAGACTTTGCTTCACACAGTGTGAATCAGACTTCCTAAGTAGGCCAAGTGGTGACAAGTTTTCCCTACCCTTAGTTCAAGGTTGTTCTATCAGACAAGCCCAGTGCCTCCCCTTGATAACTCAGGAGACAATCAGCCAAACTACACATTATGCAAAATCCTAATGCTTTTGGATGCTTAGATCTTTGTGTTGTGTTATTGTAGTTGCTGTTTAGTAGGACAGTATAAACAAAGCCTGCATGTCTGGATTAAGACATGGAGAGACCCTTACCTATGCCAGTTTTAAGATGCTGCATAGGATTACTGGGGCAGCTGAAAGCTGACATTAAGGGCAAGAGGCATGATTCTGCCTCCCAAATCTTTGTCAAGTATTACAGCTTTCTTTAATTCAAAGACTGTGTCAGTCTGTATCACTATGGAAAGGCATCTTATGGTACCTTTGAGACTTGAGAGAAAGAAACTGGTAGCATAAGTTTTCATAAACTTATGTCTGCATCATGAGATGCATGGAGTGAAGTACCCAGGAGCAGACCTTTATAGCTATGAATGAACTGGTTGTATGTGTGAATAGCAATATAAATGCTAAACATGTGGGTAATGCTTGTTGTAAATCACTGTATTTGTTGTGCTTGTTTTCTGTGTCTGAGCAGATATGATTGTATGAGAGGGCTTGGCTGCAAACTATAGATTTGCTAGAATGCTTAGTGTGAAAAGTAGAGGCATGTATAACAGCCAGTGGATTTGCGATACAGTGTGTTGCTCAGGTGTCAGTTGTGTAACTATATGGTGTGTCCAGAAAGTGACTTCTCTTACACACTCCACCCCCCAATCCATGCCCTCCAGAGTTCCAGTCCACAATTTGCTCCTATTCCTCCTCTGCCCTGAGCATTACAAAAAAGTAAAAATTTAGGAGGAGTTTAAATGTTTATTTATTTATTTCCTTCCTTCTTTCTTTCTTTAGTTTTATTTAGTGGCCCAATATAATCTGATAAGGGAAAAGAGCTTAACTGTAAAGATATAATAGTAGATACCAAAGTCAGAATCATCCATGCAACAATTTTTCCATTTTCTATGTATGAGGGTGATAGCTGGGCAGTGCAGAAAGCTGACAGGAAGAAATCAACACATTTGAAATGTGATTCTGGAAGAGAGTTCTTCCACTACCATGAACTCCCAAAAAGACAAATAAATGAGTCCTAGAGTAAATGAAGCCTGAACTCTCACTAGAACCAAGAGTACTAAACTGGGGCAGTTGTAATTTGGACATAACATGAGATGACATGACTTTCTGGAAAGGTCAATAAGGCTCAATAAAATGGAAGACAGCAGGAAAAAGAAGGTGATATTACAGGTGGATTGATTCAGTCAAGGACACCTGATTGCAAAAGCTGAGCAGAGCAATTGATGATCAAGGCTCTTGAAGTTCTTATTAATAGGGTTTCCATAATTCGGCGTCAACTTGACAGCAAGTAATAACAGCAGTGTTTGCACGTTTTACCTGGAATTAATTCCTATCAAATCCTGTATAGGGTAGAACTCCATGGAATGCAAGGTGTGTATGTGGCCCTGCCCCAACTCCCTTGGATCGATAGCTCTCTTTTTACACTGTGAAGACTGTCAATCTGTCTGTATTTGCTTTGTCCTCATAACTTCGAGGAAATATGAGTTTTCTCCCTTAATGAGGTTTACAGCAGTGAATTCTGAGAATGTCTGTTTTAAGAATATAGTATATAACATACTTTTATTGCCCCAAACACCTGCTGCCCAGTGGACATTCCTGATGTCAATCCTCCTTTGGTGAGATGGATGATTATCATTTTGAGACCACCTATAAACACTGAAATATGGCTGTTTGGTTGATGAAGCCACAGAAGAAGCAAGCTCAAATCTGAATTCACTAGCAATCATTGTGTCTTTCTGTGGTAGAAGAAAACAATCCCCAATGGCAATATATAGTGAAGTGTTCTCTTTTTAGAAGGTATTTACACAGACCTTCATGCTGTCAAAAATAAGATGATTGTTAAGCTTCCTAAGGGAGTAAGGACAACAAAAGACAATGAAGCAAAAGCCTTGGTGCTTGCAATAGCATCCCACAGGAAATTCTCAACAACCCTTTTAAAGTAATTTTAACTAAATTCAATCCTATTCAGTGCAATTACTGTCACGCTGTCAAGGAAAGGAATTTAATAATGTACCGGTAGCAAAGACAGCTTCCTGTGTATCTGTTTTTTCCACTTTTTCTTTCATTGTGGAACTAGATGTGTATCACCTTCTTGAACTTTAGTATTAAGATCACTAGCACTGTTTTGGGAGGTGGGAAAAGTAAACAGTGTGTTTCTATGTTTTGCTAGCTCTCATTGTTTTCAGCTGTGGGAGGCCAAAATCTGAATGCTGCTCAGCCATAGAATCACTTATGGCCTTAGACAAGCTGCTGTCTTTTAGACATTGTTCCCTGTGTGTATAATGGCATGGAAGATTACCCACACATTACCTCTTGTGGTGTGCCTGTTGCAAAACAGCCTTTCCCAGCTGGTTACAGCCTAAATTTTCTTCATTATGACCTCTGTTGGTGGCAAATTAAGCACAGGAACCACTGGTCTGGATTCAGGCTTTGCATTTCACATATGGATATGTTCTTCCTGGCTTCCTGTATGGTAGGGCTTATAAACTTGTGCTCCATGGACTCCTAGAGAGTCCATAGATGAATTCAGGTTCTTGGGAACCAGGTGCAAAAAATGATCCCCTTCCCTTTCAATTTCCTTCCTGTTGTTTTGAAAATTGTATTAAAGTACATTTTTCTATGGAGTCCATCAGGTTCTGGAAGGTTCTGAAATGACACCAAAAAAGGTTAAGAATCATCGCTGAATAGAATGGTCTAGAGGTGACAGTGGTATATATATATATATATATATATATATATATATATATGCATGGTAGAGCACTCTATCATCAGGTTTGTAGAAGGATAAATCTCAACAAAATTCTGATAGAATAACTTCAATGAATCTTCTCGATAGATACAGGTTAGGAATATGTCATCAACATATTTTAGACAGATTAGTGGAACCTCTGCACAGCCATTCAAAACAAAAATACTAGGTCATGTTTTCTGTAAACAAATTATGATGGGCCATATAATTTGCCCATAACTTTATAACTATGAGTGATGACAAAATGTAACAGTATAGTAGCATTTTTAGAGGCTAGTCTATTAGAAACAATAGATGCTGTCTCTCTGTCTTCTCCCACATCTGTTGAGCTAGGATCTCTCTATACAGCAGCAGGTGAGACTGGGTCCAAGGGGCAGGGAGGCAGAATTGCAGTGGTCAGTTGAGATCCCATCTCCATCACTATTCAGCAGCATCCTTTCCTGAGTTGGTCATGCCCCTCCTTGAAGGTTCTTCATATGAAAAAGAAACAAACTTATCTATGGAGGAGTCACACAGGTGCCCAACTATCAGCTGAGCCCTCCTTCTGTTCTACCAGTCAGGTTGGGTTCACAGCAGAAAGAGGAGCTGGAGGAAAGATTCCCTATTACAAGACAAATGTGTACACTCAGACATTTGGCCCAGATCATTCCCCAGAGATGAAGGGCCCTATCACACTGCACTGTTATAGTGATATATTCCGCTTTAACTGGAACATGTGGTGGCCTCTTCAGTTTCAGGGGTTCTTAGATAAAATGGATTATCTAGATTTATTTCAAACTGGCTTCAAGCTCTGGGACAGAGACAGCTTTGGTTGCCTTGGTGGCTTATCTATGCCAGGAACTAGAGTATGTTCTTGATTTTCCTGGACATTTCAGCAGCTTTCAGTACCATTGACATGAGCTGCCTCTCTGGGATGGGATGTTCTACACTGGCTCTGGTCTCTCCGGAGCCAGGGCAGTTAAAGCAGTGTCAAACTAGATGATTTCTGCAGTGTGGATTGGACCATCGTTGTCCTCTCCTGTACCCTAATAGCTCCATAAATGTCTTCTGACCTGGGAGTCTCTTCTTCTGGCACTATTTCTTGTTTCATTTTAAATTGTCTCATCATAGGATTTTATGGCAAAAGCCATTTAAAATGGGTTTGAAGTGCCTCCTTCTGCACAGTACTAAAAAGTGTTAGCTATGATTCCACTGCCTTTGTCTCAGAGAGATTTTCTTCCAGTGTCACTTCCCACTTCTGCTGCTGCCCAGTAGCTGTTTTACACATTTAGTCTGGCTCCTCAGCAAAAGCCTTCCTGACATGAGAGACCATGGTGGTGCAGTGATGAAATGCCTGTACTGATGCCACTCACTCATAAACCACAAGGCTGTGAGTTCAATACCAGCTAGGGGCTCAGGCTTGACTCAGCCTAGAATCCTTCTGAGGTCACTAAAATGAGTACCCAGCTTGTTGGGGCAAATTAGCTTATGCATTGTAAACTGCTTAGGGAGTACTTAAGTGCACTGGTGAGTGGTATAGAAATGCACTTGCTATTGCTATTGCTATACTAGCTGCACTGCTGCCATAAGCATAGTCTCTTGCTTTACAGGAGCACCCAATTCAACTTACTGTGGAAAGGTAGTGCAGAAACTTCACTACCTACCAGTATGTTTCTCGGCACAATTCACTGGCCGTGACCTCTAAAATTATATGGCTTGGGCCCTGACTATATATAAGACCATGGAGATTATCTCATTAGCTTGTTGCCAGGATAGACCTGGAATGTAATTTTCTTAAGGTGGACTTTATCACATTCACTCATCACCGGGCAGTATGCAGCCCATATGCAACCTGGGCTTCTCTCGTAGCTTTTTAAGAATGAGATTTTCCCATTCTTTAAAAGATGCAGGACAAGAAGCCCAGATTGTATACAGGCGGCATACTGCCTGGTGATGGGTGAATGTGATAAGATCTGCCTTAAGAAAGTTACATTCTGGGTCTACCCCAGCAGTGAAGCTAATGTTATAATCTCCCATATCTCAATATCTGAGCCTGCCAGAGAGGGAAATCCCAGCACTGTCACAGATATGTTTGATGAGGGAAGGGAAGAGTTTTCTCAGTGTCTGCTCCCAGATTATGGAATTCCCTTCCATGCGGCACTAGATTATCCCCTTCTCTGCTCCCTTTCTGCTAGTAGATAAATATTTTTTTCCAAAAAAGATAGCCTCCAGCTGTGAATTAGTTGTAACAGAAGGGTCTGTTAATGCACTGTGTTGTACTTTTATTTTCAATGTTGGTTTTAAAGTTTTTTTTAAAAAATACAGTGTTTTTAATTTGATTGCTTATTTCATTTTTTAAAAACCTTTTGTACTATACATTGCTTTAGCTGTATTTTGTTTTAACTTATATTGTAAGCCACCTTGGATCTCATATGGGGAGGAAAGCAGGGCAAAAAACAAATGTAGTCCATAAAAAAAATCTTTGTGAGAGTAGCTCTACATTCAAGGTCAAAACTCTGGTTCTCTTTAGAAGTCAAAGGTCTCTGTGCCCTAATAGGCAGCAGTTATCTTTTATTATTTCAGTTGCAGAAATCTGAACTGGACTACATAGTTGCAACAGTGTGCCTTCAAGTAGTTTCCGACTTATGGTGGTAAGATTCGTTCAGAGGACAGGATTTTCTTGGCATTTGTTCAAAGGAGGGTTTATCATTGCCTTCCTCTAAAGCTGAGTGTGGGTGACTTGCCAAGATCACCCTGGTCTCCTGGAGCCCCAGTCCAATTCATGCAAGTAGCATTCAATGAAAAAGTTCATGCAGGCCTTTTGCTTTGTTCCAGCCAGTTTCATGGAACAACAGGAAAGAGGTGAAATGGAGAAAATTCTTGGAGAAGAAACAGAGCTGATCTAGACGTGACATTAAATGTGTCTTTATACTGAATGTGCCATTTTTTGGAAACAATAAAAACAGCCCCAGGGAGCCATTTTACAATTTTACAGTACAAACAGTGGAGGGGGGTTTATAATGTTCAGTTTTGCCATGTGTAGGGGAAAGGAATTTAATCCTTCTTCTCCTGGTGCAGTACTGGGGAAAATACCTTTCCCAAAACTGATGTTTGCATTGAAAGGAATATTTCCCTTTGTGCCAAAGCTGTGCTCCAAATAGCAGCTTCAGGTGAGCAGTTTTCATCAGAATTGCAGTAAAAGCTCAGGATTTTATGCAGGACTGCAGAAGAAGTTACTCCCCCCCCCATTTTGATCCCAATAATTCTCATTCCTGCCCTCCTATTGATGCTATTTGTGTTCCAAAATGGCTCACGACTCCGAGTGCCATTTTGGAACACAAAATGGTGCCCAAGTAGTGCACATGCACACGCGCACACCTCCAGCCGGCCCTCCAAAGACCTGGGGGATGACGAACCAGCCCCCGGATAAAAAAGTGTGGGGACCCCTGCTACATACATTAAGGCAGTAAAATAATGTGAAGCTATTTTGCAGCACCCTACACTCCAGAATTTGTCATTAACTTGTTCTCAGGTGGGCTGTTATAAGGATGGAAGAGACAAACATTATAAAGTATTTTGAATATTACAGTGCTTATGGATTATAATGAAACAATAACAAAACATTAGAAAGACTCTAATAGTTATTTGGGACATTCTATATTTGTCTCTTGGCATCCATCACTTGATCTCTTCAAGCTTGCAGTCTACTGATATCAAAAACAAGTTGACTCGGCTGGTGCAATATTTATGACAGAAATCTGCAGTGCTGAGAAATGCTTTCTTTTGAAATGTAAAGTTGGCTTTGGATCCAGTGAGCTGCCTAAGGAATCTGTCTGAACTGCACAAGGTCATAAATATTGTAAACTTTGTTTCAAAGTCAGTGAGCCATTTCCTGTCTTTCACTTATATCAGGGCAGGCAATTTATGACCTTCCAGATGAGGAGAGGCTATAGTTCCCATCAGTCCTGTCATGCATAACCATTGGTGAAGCCTGCTGGGTATTCTAGCTCAGTTACATCTGGAGGGTCACAACTTGCCCAGCTCTGATTTATGACATGATGCTGTATATATTTCATATTTATTATGTTTAATTTTTTTTCAAGTACAGGATGTGTGTGTGTGTGTGTGTGTGTGTGTGTATCATAATTCACCTCTTTGTGCAACATCCTTAACCAATGGAATTGTTTTCTCTGTATGAAAATTACTTGGAGGTGATGATATAAAAATCCCCATGGGTATTTTTAAAAACAATTTTTAAAATATGATTTCATAATGGTTCTTACAGGGCAGGATAGCACCATTTCACTGTGCAGCCATAGTGCTCTTAGATAGTTTGCATGAATTTCAGAGAGGCTTGTGTAGGGACTGGCTTGATGGATTGTGACACAAGTCATATACTAGACAACCACATGGGTTGCATGAATAAATTAGCACTCTTCCTCCTTAGCTATGTAATTATCTATTTTTATGTTGCTGTTACCATATTGCTTATTTATTTGTTTATTAGTTGGTTACATTTATATTTTGAAAAAGCAAAAAACTGAATAGTCTCCAAAAGAACTTGCAAATGAAGAAGGCACATCTAAAGATGCTATACAGTGATATTTAATTGTTGAAAAGCCCAATGAATTTTGGTCTACAAATATTGTGAGGTATTCTTCAGGAGGCTATTAAATATAAGGGATAACACATAAATGCAAGCAATATAAACACCGTAAACTACATAGTCATTGTATACTATAGCATAGCCTGTACATACTTACCCAAAGAAAGCAGCCCATCAATGGACCTTATCACACGGGGCCAAAAGCAGCAAGAATCCACTAAGAATCAGGCGCTATAGCGCTATACATTCCCGCGTGATTACACGACGTCACTCAGAATCCGCTAAGAATCAGGCGCTATAGCGCTATATTTTCCCGTGTGATTACACGACGTCGCGCAGAATCCAGCAAGAAACCGCTCGGAATGCAGCATCATTCGCATTCTTTTGAATGTCGGTTTCAGCGGGCATTGCAATAGCGCGAGCTGATCCATTGCGCTATTATAGCGCTAGCGCCATATTTATACTAGCGCTATAGTACTGGAATGATGCTCATATCGGTTTCTTGCCACTTTTGAGAGCAGCGTGGGATAAGGTCCAATGTTTCTGATACAGCAGTCTCCTATGTAACTTACTGGAGACTAAAAAACCTCTTCTGTTCTGGCACTTGTTAGTCACTAGTAAAATACATGAGACTATTTTATCAGAATCAAAAAACAAGAGATGAAGAGGAAAAACAAAATCACAGTGTACAATTGCACTGCAATAAAGTGTTCATGTGCAGTGTTCAATTATTTGAATGATTGTGTATTTAACATGTAATTATGTGTATGAATGTATGTGCTGCATCCCTTTAAAATGCTGGCGATGGTGTGAGTGGGGCAAGGCTCAGTGGGAGGAGAAAGGCAAGGCCTCAGGTTTTAAAAAAAATAAATTTAAAATTTAAAAATTTGAATATTTGTAATTTTTAAAAACATCACATCTTACCAAATGTTCACTTTAACCAAATGAAACTGTATATATGTAAATACTTTTAGGCTATGCATATAATATTATAATTTAAATGTATGATTCTTTGTTTTTCCAGTTGTTCATGTCATATCTATTGGCATTAAATTCAGTGATATGCAGAAATTACAATTTATGAGTAACATTAGTACAAAAACATTACTAAGGATTCTGTATGATGTGGTATAGGAGGAAGTCAATGGTGTGTGTGTGTGATGCCAGTCCTCCTGTAAACGGATCTTGCAGCACCTTTGAGACTAAGTGTGCTAAAGGTACTGCAAAACCTATTGATATTCCAGACTAACACAGTTATATCTCTGAATTCTGTTCATGTCCTCATTATCTATGTTTATATATTTCAGAGATTTGAAGATAGAAAACCTCTTGCTGGATGAAGACAACAATATCAAACTAATTGGTATGAAACTCCTTTAATATTGTTAATGCCTGCATTTCTTCTGATAATATTGTCTAAGGAAGCTTCTGAATTACCACAAAACTCCATGTGAAAAAATATAAGGGTGCTTTATAGGGCAGTGTGGTTAAAGTAGTGGAGATGCTGTTAACTGTTAAAGTGTATGGAGAAATTTTCAAATGGATACTGATAAGAAGTGCCCAGTCCTGTCACTTTTGTCAACTTGTCCTGAATAAGCTTTGCTTCCTAATAAACTAGGATGCTGTTGTTTGTGCCCTCAAGCTGTTTCCAGCTTATGACAACCCTAAAACAACATTAGCACAGGATATTCTTAGTGAGATTTATTCAGAGGATGGGCTGGGTTAGGGTGGCTGACAGAGTATGATGTGCCCAAGGTAATGCATTGGGTTTCCATAGACAAGCAGTGATTTGGACCTTGGTCTCCTAGTCCAACACTCAAATCACTACATCACACTGGCTCTTGAAACTAGGGTAATAAGAGCCATTTTCAGATGTGATGCTAATGTTAACATTCAAGAAAAGAATGCAGTATGTCACGTGAGAAATTGCCATTATTTAATTTGACCGACAGATCCCAGGAATATGATTGTAATTTGAACAGTGTGGTTGATTCCCATTTTCCTATACTAGGGATATAATCTTTAGAATGTGTCTTTTCTGTCACCATCTTTGCCACTGATAAATGCCTGGCCTTTCCCTGTAGAAACACAGCATCTTGAGGAATGGTAAAATGCGAATATTTTAACATGTAGAATGTCAGAAAGGCATCACAAAGAAAATACAAAATATTAAAGGGTGTCTTGTGAAATCAGGGGTTCATGTCACCTTTTGTTGCACAGAGTGTTCATGATTTAGAGAAAAGAACAATAGGGCGCTAGTTTAGAGTCTACCATTGTCCTTGACTATTTCAACTTGTGTGGGGTTGAGGGCTTCAGTTTCAAGCTCTGGCTTCCCCCTGTGCCTTAGCCACTTGGAGCTTACTTACACAGCATGAAGCAAAAGGCCTCATGCTGTACACTCTGCATATTCATCTGAAAAATTAGAATGAGAGTTTGGCTGCGGAGATGTTTCTATAATTTGTCAATGGCCCCTTGATTGCATGCACTGTCTCTCAGCTGCATTCATCTCACTCTACATCCAACTTCTGCAGACATTATAGATTAGTCATTTCTTTCATTATCTGTTCATAACTCCCATTAATGCTAGTAGTGGGCATTGAAAGGAAAACACTCCCCTTCCAAGAACATCTGCTTATGTATTTCATTCTGTGCCTACACATTTTCTAACAGCAGTGAGTCTGGATATGCAGGGAAAGCTAGATGACTGTTGCTTCAAGCTTCATCACCTCAAAGCTGATGAAAATCATTGAAAATTAGGCCAGAAAATTAATGAATGAGAAAATCAATGAATTATACAAAGGTCTGCATGGAACTGCATACAAAATGCTTAAACGGTAGAAGGTATTTGAAGGATTAAGGGTTTGGTGGGTAGAGGTAGAGAATCCCAGATTTTGTCTTTGTTTATTTTGAGTTTGATTTAGAGTCTAGCTACATGAGATGTCAAATGCATATCATCTAGTTTCAGCAGATTATATCATATATTCGAAAAGAACCATGTAGGGATCTTATTTGGATCAGGCACACTGCTATGGGTAAGAGAGGGTTAAATATTCACCCAACTTGTTTTGTTAATTAAATTCAGCTTCATCTCTTTCTTAGGCAGAGAACAAAAAAGCAAAAAAGATAGCCTGGATCTCAATGGAAGTTACTTTGCTGCTGCTAATGTATTTTAAATTTTATTGCCTGCCTTTTACTGTCCTTTGTCCCTGGTCCCCATATGGCCAAAAAGGGGAATGGCTTCTGCATGCATTTATATCCCTCTAGAGATAATCTTAACTGACAGTAGAGGTAATATCTGAGAAAAAAATGTGTTTAAGAAAATCAGATTTGTGCCCTAAGAATCCACTCGCTCACATAGATGTGCTGGTATCACAAATGAGATCCAACACAGGATTTCCACTGGTAGAATATGGAATGCAGCAGAAGTAAATAAGAAAAAAAGGAGTGATTCCTCCCATTCCATGAAGCCCCAAAAAGATAATCCTGTTCCAGAGAAATGGTTATCAGACATCTCTAAGGGGTGCAAAGTGAGATGGAAAAAAATGAAGTTCCCTTGCTCTAGCTGGATTGATTTTAGATCAGGGAGCATATTGTTTTCTTTACCTCAGCTTAGATATATGAACTCATACTGTAATCTTTCCTTTTAGGGATTATTTAAATTTATTGTCCTATTTACACTTCCCCCACATATTTATTTAAGAAGCTATTAATACTGATTTTCATGTTAAATAATTTTGGAAGGGGAGTACAATGAAAAGGTACAATAAACCCAACAAGATCTGTATGTGTCATATTTTAAAATATCAAGGTGGTTGTTTTTTTGGTTTTTTTACAGAAAAGCTCAACTAAACTCTGCAGAGCTTTTAAGTGGATAAATCAAATCATGCTGATGGCAGCAAAGGACACATTTTGGGAGGTGGTTTTTATCTTGTGCAGTGTTTAATGGTCTGTTTCTTTTCTTTTCTTTTACAGATTTTGGCTTGAGCAACTGTGCAAGTATCTTGGGATACACTGATCCATTCAGCACACAGTGTGGCAGTCCAGCCTACGCAGCACCTGAGCTTCTCGCAAGAAAAAAATATGGTCCCAAAATAGATGTTTGGTCCATGTGAGTTACTATTATTAAAAACCTATGTTTTTGTTTGCTTTTGCACTTTCTTTTTTTGACCTTTATGTAAGCAGCTGCACAAAATTTTAAACAGAAGATGCTAATAAAGAAAATGGATGACTGTACTAGTCATTGTAATTACCAACACTGAAATAATTTCAACACATACTAAGAACTTTTAAACATATGATCATACAGTCCATTCTCCAGAGTGCCTTAAAAGTTGCAGCTGGTGGCAACTGTGGAAGGCTCAAAATATTTTTTTGCCCCCAAACACCCACACTTTACCCATCCCTGGTGTAGGGTTTATCATTTACTTTGACCATCAGAATTCCCAAAGCATACACTACCAGTACCAATAAAGAAGGGGCAAAAGTTATCTTGGACCAGTGGTGTTGTGAAGTAGCCTGTAGGAAGACTCCTTACCTTGAACTCATAGGCTGAAGTTTCATCTCCTCAAGCCACCAGTAAAGTGGAGCCAGGGTTCACAGTATCAAAATGCAGGACTTTTTTATTATTAGGGATAATGATACTAATGGCTACCTCCTCAAAGTATTTTTTTCATTCTGAACTTAGCTGCAATTCTCCCAGTAGCTGTTTCCACGGGGGGGGGGGGGGGGGGGGGGATTCCTAGCAAAAATGTTTTTTTATGAGTTATCCTTGTTACAATGGCAAGTATTTTGCAGAGTATAGCTACTGAATGGAGAACAAAGGTATTGCACCCCTCAATCAGATTTCTGCTCCCAATGAAAATTTTCTGCAGTCCCCAAATTTCTAGCATTGCAGAGAATGAGACGCAGAAAACCATCTACACATGGGAGTTTATCACACGGGGGACAATTGGAAGTATAAATGGTGATTAACCCATAGTAATCCTGCAATTGTGCTAATGGTTTTCACATGACAACGTGTTCAAAGTGCTATTATCCCATGAATAACCCATGATAATCCCACAATTGCACTAATAGTTTTCACATGATGACGAGATGAAATGTGATTAAAGTGCCATTATCCCATGAATAACCAGGCA
>JAIPUX010001232.1:103909560-103919603 GCA_020142125.1 Phrynosoma platyrhinos | reverse complement strand
GGTACTATTACTTCTCTTGATCTAGACACTATACTTCTACTGATGCAGATGCTACACTTGATCTTAGCCAATAGGCCGAGAAGCGATGCAGCCTAAAATTGCATTGGCCTTTTTAGCTGCTGCATCGCACTGTTGGCTCATGTTCAACTTGTGGTCCACCTGGATTCCTAGATCCCTTTCACACGTAGTCTCATTCAGCCAGGTGTCCCCCATCGTATATCTGTACTTATTCTATGCCAAAGTAACATTGGTTACTCTGAAGAATGGATGCTCCCAGAGTCTCTCAGCCATGCTCTCTGGGATTTCTAGGAACTGTAGTGAAAAAGTAAAATTTCCAGATACTGATTATGATATGGAAAGGTATTTCAGGAGCGCTTTTTTCATCTTTAAGGCATATTTTCACACATCAGTAACAAGAAATGATATAAATCATTTGCACCTTTTTGGTGCATGGAGGCAGTGAGTGTGCACTGCAATTAGCTGTACTGTTACTTTCCCTCATATTTTAAACCCTTCTTTTTAATAAGTCCTTTCATGTTTATTATTATTTTATTACCGTATTATTTATTGCACTTATAGCCGCCTTTCTTTCAAAATGGGATCCAAGATGGCTTTCATGTTTAACAAGTATAGGGGCCCTGATGTATCCCTTCAAGTTTTTTTTTTTAATAATTAAAACTGGCATAATGCTTTGGAACTGTTCGGCAGAAAAGCACTCATGTTTTGTGATTATTTGGGTAGGCCAATGTTGAAGTCTTTCCAGTAGATGGATGATTCAAAATAATGTTGATCATGTATAAAATAGCAGCATCAAATTATTATTTATTTTGGCAAACAGTACATAACTATTATTGTTGCAGGGAAAATTGACATTTTTCCTTATTGTGTGTGTGTGTCTCTTCAAGTTGCCTGTAAACTTACAACAGCCCTATGAATTTTGGGGTTTTCTTAGAGAAGGAATACTCAGAGGTGGCTTGTCATTTCTTTCCTCTGAAATATAGCCTAATAGAACTTGGTATTCCTTGGCAGACTCCCATCCAAGTATTGACCAGAGGTATCTCTGCTTAGCTTCCAAGATTAGGTTATTTAGAAGCACAGAATCATATTTAGGCATCTCCTTTATTAATGTACTACATTGTTACAGTATTATTATTGTTTCTAACCATTAAGAGGAAAGATACTTTTCTTGATTCCTATGAAAAATAGGTGATAGCTCAGTGGTGGAGCCTGTGTCTTGCATGCAAAACCCCCCAGGTTGTGTCTTTGACACCTAAAAAGAAACACAATCATCAAGTCAAAGAGGGACTTTTGCCTGTGATGCCTTGGAGAGATTTTGCCAATCAGCAGATGGTGGTGGGTTACAAAGACCACTGATAGCTTCATAATTTCTTATGTGTTCTACAATCAATAGATATTGACTGGTAAACCTAATTTGTATTATTTGCATGCTCTGACTCATTTTTTAAAATGGAACTGGTTGCTTATCTGTTTTCCCCACTCCTCTTCTTTTACAGTGGTGTCAATATGTATGCAATGCTGACTGGAACACTGCCCTTTACTGTGGAGCCATTCAGTTTGAGAGCGTTGTATCAGAAAATGGTAGACAAAGAAATGAATCCTTTCCCTACTCAGCTTTCCACAGGTAAATAATGTTGTCACTTAAGTAACACACAGAGGTTTTAAGCCCACAACCCTCTTATTTGATACTGTACATCACAACTTTTGTTTCCTTTGGGCAAACCTTTAATGAATTTGTGGAATGAATATATTTGGCCTGTAATGGCCTACTTGATAGGAGTTTCTATTTTTCTTTTTTCTTTTAAGCTTTCAGAAGGCTGCAATATTTCTTTGTGCAGCTGATTTGGTCAGGAGTAAATCCGATTGACCCCAGTGGCATTTTTTCCTGGTTACAATTGCAGTCAAGATACTTGAAAAATCATTTGACCCAGCTGACTGCAGAAATGCAGAAAATAAATTATTACAAAATATGTTTTTTTCCCCCTTTTTCCAAGCCCAAGCTCTGAGGAAACCTTCCTCCTCTTGCTTTCACACATTTGTAGCAGTAATAAATCTTATTGCTGTTAGGTATTATTAAATCCTTTCTTCTTGCACATTCCTAAACATTAATCACTGTCTTTTGGGCTGAGGAGAATTAGGCAAAGCCTCTCTTTTAGAGCCTGACATTGTTTTGTCTTGCTTGCTTGTTATCTGAATGAGGCACTATAGCCAAAATCCAGTTGATAATACCAACCAGAATATGCCTATTGATTAAGTTGCTGAATGGTAAAAAAATAACTTATATAAAGCACATTGCTTCAATGGACCTACTCTCATAACAGTTGGACATGGCCAGTCTCTCCATTCCATGCTGAGTTTTAGTAGCGGATCAGTAGATTACAATAAGACTGTATCTAAAACAAACCATAAAATTTGTTTGGGTTGTCTTTTTTGGTGTAGCAAACTGTGGATTAGCAGTTTGGAGCCATATGTTGATGAACCTGCCTTTTAATGGATCATTTATTCTGTACTTTGATGGCAGTTGTTTAGAATTAACTTGATTCTGTTCTTTTTCTGTGTGGGCGCTGTGATAATTAGACCATCCCAGGTATCCAAATGTTTACACACATCTTATTTTCAATGATTCAGCGTAGTAAACAGAAAGTTGAACATTTGATTTTAGTGGGGGGCTTTGGTGGATTAACTGATTAATTAATATCAGAAGATTTTCCCTCTCCTCTGTCAAAAAGATTGAGACCAATAGTGTGGAAGTGTGTAAGAATCAGATTGTTTTGCAGGTATTGAAATCCTATTCAGTTAACATTATTTCTACTTGTTTAATATGATGGTAGTACTGTGCTGAAGATGTGACTTCTGCATTTTGCAAAGACAGAGAATTAATGGTGCAGACCTAAAGATGCTAGCCATGTTACATAACTCTATGTATCAAGACTTGATTTAAAGCAACACATTCAGTGGCTGCACATTCACTGATTCTTCAAACAGTAATTTAAGATGATATTTCTCTCTTTGGACTTGCATCAATAGGCAATAGAAATACTGCCCCAAGCTCTTCAGGCTGCTGCATTAAATAAGCCTCTAAATCTGTGGTGAAAATCTTTTGTTTATTTGATTCTCCGAAGACAATAGCACTTTGCAAACTCAATTTAACTGGTGGACTGCACCATAAAATGTATAACCTAGTGCATGCATACACTTCTTTTCACACATATGTGCAGGTGTTAAGCTTGTTTTCATAGTGTCATCTAAGCTGAGCTTTATGAAAAAGAACCCAAGAAGGCACTTTTGGGGATAAGGGAAAGGAACATATTCCTCTTTACACCTCCTCCTTTCCTTTTACACATTTGTAGCATGTAACCTCTGCACTGAGGAAAGTGGTTTCTATATTGGGCTGACATGGCCCAGGGTGTGGGAGAAGCAAAGGCCAAACCGAAAGCAGGATTGGACCAACATAACAGCCACCATGAGAAATTGTGAAGAACTAGACAGATATGAAGAAGGGAGCTGATATGTTACCTAGCTTTGGCATTCCATGCAGCCGTTCTGCAGTTATCTACCTCTTCTGTGTGTGCCAAGGTGCACAGCTGAAACTTTGGACCTTCGTACCCAAATCCAGACTATGAAGTTCCAGTCCCCTGTTTAAGGGATTTATGCTCCTTAGTCCTTGCTGGAACCTGGGACTTTTAAGGCCAGGAAGCAGAATCTACTGATCCATAGACTAAGCATAAGAAGAGGTCTGCTGCATCAGACAGAAAGTTCACCAGCATGTTTTCCACATTGTCCAGTGAACTGCCTACAGGATGCCCAAAAGCAACAGAGACAGTAGCTATCCTCTCACATGCATTATTTCTAAACCTTGAATTCTGAAGGCAGATGGCCAGGCTCCTTATATTTCTCTATATCAGAAGACCTCAAGAAATGATGCTACACCTTCCTCTATGTTCCCCTTTACCCAAATACTGCTCTTAGGCCTGAATACATCAGGCAAACCATTGGTTCATCTAACTCACTGTACTCTATACTGACTGGCAGCAGCTATCCAGAGAGGAAGACCACTTTGCAAGAATGGCTCTCTTTTATACTACATAATTATAGTACTTTGGTAGCACTTTAACTGCCATGGCTCCATCCTGTGATATCCTGGGATTTGTAGTTTTGTGAGGTATTTAGAATTCTCTGTTAGAAAGATCTAGCATCTCATCAGACTAGAAATCCTAGGATTTTGTAGAATGTCACCAAGGCTGTTATAGTGGTATCAAAGTGCTGTAACTGTGTAGTGTGAAAGAGATCCTGGAGATGACAGAGAAATGCAGTCATGAGCTCTATCACTGAGAAACAATACACTGCATGGTAATTTTTTCGGTTACATCCCAACCCAGGAGGCTTTTACAAATACACCCAGCCCACATTCTGTGGGTAACAGAGATATTCAGGAAGCATTATGCGATATTATTTCAGACAGCGAGTTGCCTGATTTATTGCCAACTGGTAATTTAATCTGCAAAGAGTTACAGTTTTCAATTAATATGAATTCAGAAATGTTAGTGCCATGCTTATCTACTCAGACACAGGCCTTGTTATGTTCAGTACAGCCTACTCCGCACTAGGAGAGTATAGGATTGCAACCACAGACCTCCTTCTTTAAGAAGGCTTTCCACAAAGCCTTTTAGGAAATATAGGCACTCTGTTATTGAGTTTAGATGGGATAGATTCCAAAATTGTGGAACTTGGGTGTAAGTAACCTCAGACTAATTCATGGTTTCTCTTTTTCATGAGTGTTAAGTTTCAGATGTATTCCATCTGGAATGGGAAAATGAAGTAAGAGTTAGTGGAATGCCTCCAGAATTGTTGGTTGTGCGGAGCCCTAGAGTTTCAGTGTATACCCATCTTATTTTTAAACCTCTCTTATTCACTGCTTGAAACTGCTTATGGTGCAGAATTTTATTCAAGATACATATGCCACAGATCAGTTGTGGCAGTGTAGTTGGTTGTACCCCAGCAATCACCTCTGAATAATGGTATCTCAATAGTGTGTGAGTGTATAGTCCATTAATCCAGTTCCATGCAGAATTAAATGAAATGTTGGCATTTATAACCTTTGAACAATGTGTATCTAATTAATAGTCCAGAAATGTTATGCATTGTATATCAAATTTGGTTAAAAGTGGGGGGGATGTCTTATGAAGCTAGGCTACAATTATTCTTAGTTGCCAAATGAGAGTGTTAACTTGTTTCATATAGACATAGTATGTAGCATAGATAGCAATTATGCTAGGCCTTCATGTAACAAGTATATTAGAAGCATATGTAGGTGGGAATATCCTGCACTTCTTGTCCTTGAGCTGCGCTGTAGGAGGCAGCATTCAAATATAGCCTCCTTGAGATTTTAATGTTTCTCAGGTTAGCACATTTAACCCCATTTAAGTCGGTACCAATTCCTCTAGACTATAGTTTTCCTTGCTTTCCATGTAGATCAGGGTTGGGAACCATGCAGACTTGCAGATGTTGTTGGACTGCAAATCCTAGAATTCCTAGCAAGAATAGCTGATGAGGCATGCTGGAAGTTGCAGTCTGACAACATCTGGTGATTCACATGGTTCCCACTCTTGTACATTATTTGGTATATCACATAGCTTATTATGAAAACCAAATTCTTTGAGCAAAGGTTTTTGATATATCTCCCATTTGGCAGACAGTGAAGAAAATCAGCTCATTTCAAAAGTGAGTCCTGTGGATACCATGGACCTCTAAAAAGACAAATTAATGGATCCAATAGCAAATCAAGCCAATCAGAACTGAAGATAAGTAACCGAGGCTGTCATCTTTTGGGCACATCATGAAACAACATCATGAAACAACTTGAAAAAGATGATAATGCTCAGTAAAGTGGAAGGCAGTAGAAAAAGAGGAAGACTTCATTACAGGTGGATTGGTTTAATCAAGGAAGCTCAAGTTTGCAAGACCAGAGCAGGGCAGTTGATGACCAGGGCTCTTGTGATCTCTCATTCATAGGAACATAGACTCATGCCCTAAGTCAAATCACAGCAACAATCATTCACTAGCCATAAGGTGTAGAGTTGCCGATTCCATATATAAATCCCACTTTGTGGAATGTTTCAAGATTCTATAAGGCTATGAAGAGGAATATCTGTTATCATAGAAATTCTGTGTAAAGGATGTATTCTCTTGTAAATTATGTATACCACTTGGAAGAGCCACTATGCAGGAGCTGAGGAAGTCTCCATAAGGTAGTGATACTATGTTGAAGGAGCTCAGGGTGAGAGGGGATTGGAGGTAATGATGCAAAAAGGAAAGGAAAGGGTAAGAGGTAAAGATAATATGTCATAAGTCTCAGGAAATATGGTAAGTTTAAACACTAGCAAAGAGGAAGATGATTAGCTGTCAGCTGGCAATGATTTCCAGAAGAAAGGAACAGTAACCAAAAAGATACAGAGCTATGAAACAGATGACTTAACCCAGGACTTAAGCTAACATTTGTCAGAAGGCAAGTGATAAGAAAGCAAGTATATATATAGAGAAGCATAAACAGATAAGAAAGAGCCGAAGAATGAAGAGTTTAAGACAAAAAAATGTAGCTTGCATTGGATCTGAGAAGGAAATGGAAACTGATGAGGTAACAGAAAAGAAATGTGAACAGAGCAAGATACAGGAGACCCACAAATAGGCATCAGCATTAAGCATGGCAGGAAATGGAAGAGACTGAGAAAAACTAACAAGCTGCTCAAGAATGTTTGAAGTGATAGGTAAAACACAAATAAGAATACCATAAAGAGTTGGTCAAGATAAGTTTTGCCCCCTAGGATTTCTCTTAAGTTCAGTATAACAATAGAATTGTGGCAAGTGGGAGAAAGAAGAGTGAGCAGTTCAAAATGTGAAACAACAGTGGAAAAAGAAAAAGAAAAGCTTTTTAACAAAAGAGAATTGGAGAGGTTTATGTACACGTAACTGGGTTAGCAGAAAAGAAACAAAGCAAGATTACACCATAAGAAAGAGGAGTAAATGAAAAGGGAAAAGGTGACTGTGTTACTGGTGTTGTCTCTGAAGGGACAGCAAATTATGGCCCAATGACACTGAAATATAGGGCTGGTGATAAATCAGAATAGTATCCTTTGTGATATATAGAGCTTCTGATTTTGTTTACATAATTAACATTGGGATAAATGATGTAGCTAAGTCTTTTGTGTCAGCAAGAACTGAGATATACTTAACATGGTGAGGTACACCAGGGTCACTGACTTGTGGCAGACTGTTTAAATTAAAAAACCACAAACAAACAATTTTTTTGACTCCAATTTGGTTTCCAAAGGACATTGTGGTATTGGGTCCCAGTTAAGTGGGCAATCATTCCTTTTATTCTCTTCATTGCCAAATACCTGGAATAATTAAAGTGACTCTTACTAAATGGGTGTTACTCAGATATTTTGTGTGCATCTGGATTTGTGATCCATGCTTTGTATCTCTTTATCCTCCCCAAAAGACCCTTCTGCACAATAATTAATCACCAACTGTCTGTCTAAATAAATTTAAAAATGGTCTTTACCTGCTGGTGAAAAGAGAGCAGAGAGGGAGCCAGCTTGGCTTCCCGTGGAAGAAAATTCACAGAATGGGAGCAACTCATTGAAATGATGATCTAGTGCAGGGGTAGGCAACCTTTCCCCTTTAAGGGCCAAGGGACTTCAGCTCCCAGAATCCCAGGAGCTATTGGCCAACATGGGACTATTGGCCAACATGGCTGAGGCTTCTGGGAGCTGAAGTCCCTTGGCCCTTAAAGGGGAAAGGTTGCCTACCCCTGATCTAGTGTGTCCTCGCCAAACATTGCCATTTATGATAGCGATGGGATTAAGAGAAAACCCTCTTCCTAGGACTTCAAGACTCAAGCCACTTCATATAGTGGTATACAGTTTTCAGATAATCTGGACCTGAATTGTATAGGACTTTATAGATAATAACAATCTTTCTGAATTATGCCCAGAAATGAACTGGTAGCCACTGAAGCTTTTTCAACAAGAGAGTTCCCTGTATAAATTCCTTGTAACTAGCTCCAATTTGCAGCATTTTGAATGGTGGCAGTTCTAGTTTTAGACTTGAGGACCCTCTTGGTCTTTCACAGATCAAAAAGAATCACTACAGTATATACACAACAGTACGGGGGGAAAATTATTTGTAAGTCCTTGTGTGTTAATCTCTCTTTGACATCCTACATTCCATAAACTGGAAAATGTCCAGGCCCAGTTTGGCAGAAATATTATTCCTACAGGATGTTTAGTGCAGATGCCATGTTGCAAGAAGAGCATCTAACCCTGATTTATTAGAGAAAACATTTTATTTTCCTATTCCCCTGATCTGCTGAGAAACATGAGTACATATTTCCTTTTCCTGACATATTTGTTTGAGGGTTATAGGAATACCCTTGCATTGTTGTGAGACCATTGAATGAGAATGCAACTGCAAACATTAGCCTTTCAAAAGCAAATTCATCTTCCCTTTCAAAAAAGAAAGATTATAGGCTGTTCAAACAGTTCCATCCCTTCCTTGTAAGTAAGTCCCCTTACATATGAGGTACAGAAATATATGAAACCTGTACCTAGAGTTGGATTAATGTTCTTTATAGCAGAAGGGAAGTATTTCTGCTGTCACATTTTCCAAGCACTTGCTGTAGAACTCATCCAACAAAGAAAAAAAAAGTTGGCACTGTCTTTAAATGTTTCCTCCAGTCACCAGTGAATGGACCAGATGGGCCACTCACACAGTTGCACATGTACAAGTACAAGTGACAGGAAAAGTAGAAATCAGTTATAATGCTCATTGCAATGCCTCACTAGTTTAAGGTGGAGCGCATGCAGAACTGATAGGTTAAAGAGTAGGATTTATTCCAGTGGATTTAGAGATCACAGCCCTTCTGAGTTTTTTCCCTCAGGAAAAATTATACTGGAGAAGAAAAAGTGACGATGTTAGAGTCACAGGCCTACATTTTTACAAAAGCAACATCTTGATAAAATGTAGACCTGTGACTCCAACATCATGGAAGTGATCATGTTCTCCTGGAGTTTCTTATACAGTGGAAAGGAGAAGCTAGGCATAGTCACTCATTCTAGACTTTAAGAGAGCTGATTTCAACAAACTTAGGGGAACACTGGGAGTGATCCCGTGGTCAGGAATACTAAAGGAGAAGGGAGTTCAGGATGGATGGGAGTTTCTTAAAAGGGAGATACTGAAGGCACAATCTCAAACTGTTCCAATGAGAAGGAAAAATGGGAGGTGTCTCAAGAAACCAGGTTGGATGACAAAAGAACTTTCAACTGAACTAAGTTTTAAACGGGAGATGTATAAGAAATGGAAAAGGGGTGAAATCACTAAAGAGGAATTCAAACAAATAGCTAGCACATGTAAGGATAAAATCAGGAAAGCCATAGCACAGAATGAGTTCACAATAAAAAGGGCTTCTTTGGGTATGTCCGTAGCAAAAGAAAGAAGAAGGAAATGGCAGGACCACTGTGCAGAGAAGATGGAGAAATTCTAACGGGACAGAGAAAAGACAGAGCTACTCAACACCTTCTTTGCCTCAGTCTTCTCACAAAAGGAAAAAGGTGTTCAACCTGAGGAAAATAGAACAGAGGACACAATAGGGGAAATGCAGAACAAAATAAGTAAAAAGGAAGTACAGGAATACCTGGTTAACCTAAATTAATTTAAGTCTCCAGGACCAGATGAACTACATCCAAGGATATTAAAAGAACTGGCAAATGTAATCTCAGAGCCACTGGCAATAATCTTTGAGAACTCCTAGAGAACAGGAGAAGTCCCAGCAGACTGGAGGAGGGCAAACATTGTCCCCATCTTCAAAAAGAGGAAAAAAGAGGATCCCAACAACTTTCACCCAGTTAGTCTGACATCAATACCGAGAAAGATTCTACAACAGTTCATTAAACAGAGAGTCTGTGAACATTTAGAAGCGAATGCCCTAATCCAGGGGTAGGCAACCTAAGGCCCGGGGGCCGGATGCG
>JAIPUX010001232.1:103869416-103909460 GCA_020142125.1 Phrynosoma platyrhinos | reverse complement strand
TTACCAGCTTGCTAGATGAAGGGAATGTGGTAGACATAGCATATCTTTCAGTAAGGCTTTTGACCAGGTCCCCCTGGTGGCGCAGTGGTTAAATGCCTGTACTGCAGCCACTCATTCATAGACCACAAGGTTGCGAGTTCAATACTAGCCAGAGCTCAGACATCCCATAGCGTGATATGAAGCGGTATATAAATGAAGCTGCTTTGATATTCTTGCAAACAAGATAATAAAATGTGGGCCAGACAATACAACTGTTAGGTGGATTAGTAACTGGTTGACTGACCGAACCCAAAGGGTGCTCAGCAATGGCTCCTCTTCATCCTGGAAAGAAGTGAGCAGTGGGGTGCCACAGGGTTCTGTCCTGGGCCCAGTGCTGTTCAACATCTTTATCAGTGACTTGGATGAAGGAATAGGGGCCTGCTTCTCAAAATTGCAGATGACACCAAATTAGGAGGAATAGCTAATACCCCAGAAGACAGGATGAAAATTCAAAATGATCTTAATAGATTAGAAAGCTGGGCCAAAGCTAACAAAATGAATTTCAACACAGAGAAATGTAAGGTACTGCACTTAGGCCAAAAAATTGAAATGCATAGATATAAGATGAGGGACACCTGGCTTAACGAGACTACGTGTGAAAGGGATCAAGGAGTCCTAGTAGACCACAAGTTGAACATGATGCCACATCTAAAAAGTCCAATGCAATTTTAGGCTGCATTAGTAGAAGTATAGTATCTAGATCAAGGGAAGTAATAGTGCCACTGTATTCTGCATTGGTCAGGCCCCACCTGGAATACTGTGTCCAGTTCTGGGCAACACAATTCAAAAAGGATGTTGAAAAACTGGAGCGTGTCCAGAGGAGGGTGACTAAAATGGTGAAAGGTCTGGAAACCATGCCCTACGAGGAATGACTTAGGGAACTATGTATGTTTAACCTGGAGAAGAGATGGTTAAGAGGGGATATGATAGCCTGTTTAAATATTTAAAGGGATGTCATATTGAGGGTGCTAGCTTGTTTTCTGCTGCCCCAGAGAACAGGGCCCAGAACAATGGATGCAAGCTCCAGGAAAAGAGATTCCAGCTCAACATTAGGAGGAACTTCCTGACAGTGAGAGCTGTTTGACAGTGGAACACACTCCCTCAGAGTATGATGGACTCTCCTTCTTTGGAGTTCTTTAAACAGAGGCTGGATTGCCATCTGTCGGGGATGCTTTGATTTTGAGTTCCTGCATGGCAGGGGGTTGGACTGGATGGCCCTTGTGGTCTCTTCCAACCAAATTCTCCTGTATAATTTTTAACACTTTTGCATGATGAAGAGGCCAGTGGAGCTCTGAAAGCTTGCTTGATGTATTTTATGTATTTTTGGTTGCCTCAATAAAGGTATTGCTTTTTTGTGGATTTTGGATCTTGATGTATTTTGTGGATTTTTAATTGGCTCAATAAAGGTATTGCTGTTCTGTGGGGTTTGGATTTTATTGTATTTTGCTGTATGGCCAACATGGCAACCCCTGGATATATTCTCTTTTTAAAAAGACACACAGCACTTTCATGACAGGGCTTTGTGACCCCCCCTTTAAGTCACGGAAGAAATTGTTAGATTCTCAGTTAAGTGCTAAGAGTATATACCTGTATCAACAACATGTTCTTGTGGAGAGTCTCCACACAAGCAAGAACCCTTATTTTCCAGCTTCCATCTTGTGAGGAGAGCATCCTCATGAACTGGAACCTTTCTTCTTTAGACTGGTCACTCACTCTTGAAGTGGGGAAAGTGATGATAGAGGGGGTAAGGCTTGATAAGTCTCTTTCCACATTTTGATTCCAGTAAAACAAATAACATCAGTGTGCATTTAGTTGCTGCTGAGCATATTCCAAGCCTTGGAATTTGTTTTTTCTGCCAAAACTGAACTGAGTTCAGACAACTATTTTGGTTGTACCAAGCTGATGTCAGTCTTTCCACATCTTCATTTCAGCAGCCTAATTTGTGTAGGATGAGTTATATTTTTTTGTTAACCAATTTTTAGAACTCCATGTTCCAAATATCCCAACAGATCCTGATCCCATTTCTGGAGATCCCTGGAATAGATGGTGATGATGTGTTTATATGGCTTCAAGTTGCGTGTTGACATATGGTGTTCCCATGAGTTTCATAGAGTTTTCCTAGGCAAGGAACACTTAGAGATGGTTTTGCCAGTTCTTTCCTCTGATGATATTGGTCTTGATAAGATGAAGCTAACTGTTCCATTTATGTTAGCTGAGCTGAGCAGTCACAGGTTATGCACTTTCTAGTGAACCTCTGGAATGGATCAGTGTGCTTTTCTGAATTGGAAGAGTACATCATAACTAAAAGATCTCGAGGTAATAGTTTTTACATTGTTGGTAAGCTTACTTATCCATAATTACTCAGCCACTAAATACAGTATCAAGTGGCAAAGTATTTGACACTTTCCCCTTCCCCCTCAATGTCTTTGCAGCTGCTGTAAACTTCCTACGATCTCTGCTAGAACCAGATCCTGCAAAAAGGCCAAATATTCAACAGGCTTTAGCAAATCGTTGGCTTAATGAGAATGGCAAACCACTGAATAACGTCACATATCCAAATAGGTAATATACCAAACACAAATTGTGCTGGAAGGAATTTCTGCATGTTACCCCAACTAAAATGATAAAAGTGTGCCAAAGTCATTGGAGCAGCACAAACTGCCAAGGGCTGCTTGAGTGAATGGAGAAGCTGTACTTTGTAAAATGTTTCTCAGTGCAAGAGTACAAGATAACAAATGGCAGTGCTGCATTCTGACCCTACAAACACATCTTAAGGCCCCATAATGGGCACATTCCCTTCATGTCCATTTTGAATTGCCTAAGCATTTTCAAGCTTGGAGAATTATCAGAAAACATTTGTTGGTTTTCCAGAGCTTGGAAAAGTTATTTTTTTGACATGTACTACCTGCACGGTTCTGAGAGCTGGAGTCCAAAATGTAACTTTGCCCAAGCTCAGCTGTTTTCTAAGCAGTTTCTCATACACTGGAATGTTGATTTGTGCACAATCATGTTTCTGTACCCATACATAGTACAGTATTATATCGCCCCCTGAGAACTGTAGTGTGATCCATTTCTGGACCAGCCCCAGATCTCTGGTGTGACTCCAAGCAAGTCAACATTATTTGCTCAGTTCCTTTGTCCCAGCCCTGCAATGTGGAGGAGTTTATTTCCCAACCTCAGAATGGGTTCTGTGAGGATAAAAACCTTTAATAATGGTGAGGTGCTAGTTACTATGGTAATGAGGGTTATGCAACACATGGATGGATATTAATACAAGAGAGGAGGCTGGTACCTTTCTAAGCTGCTAGTTCAGATTTTTTTTTTGTGATGGATATAAAAGTGATTGTGATTACAAGGAAATTAACGATAGGTTGCTTTCAGCTAACAAAAGTGTGCAAAGTAAATGAGCTTCAAGATTAAAATAACTGTTTACTAGATATGGTCAATGATGGCATTATAGTTAAAGTCCGATTTGTTCTCTGGGCCACTTCAGATGCTATCAGTTTTCTATACAAAAGATACCATTTACAAACAGGGGAAGTGGGATGCCATATGCAGAATGTCATACATGGTGATTTAATATTGCATGAATATGCATTAGACACCCCCCATGTGTAGCAATATAAAAGAAGTGGGAATCATCTAGCTACCCTGGCCACCATAATCAGTGGTGGGAAAGACTGGGGAGTTTCAGTCCACTTCAGATCTGCATAATTTTTCCAATATGGAGGTGTTTTCCAGATAGATAAACTGTAATTGTTTGAACTGTGGGGGCAGGGAATAATTTGGAATTTAAAATCAAATGTCAGGGAGTGCATGTAACAAAAATAACATGTTTTCATTTTTCTTTATGTAGAATTCACCTAGAAGACATAAGCCAAAGTGTGCTGCTCTACATGACTGAAAAGCTTGGCTATAAGAACAGTGATGTGATCAATACAGTCCTCTCTAACAGGGCTTGCCACACTCTTGCCATCTATGTCTTGCTTAATAAGAAGCTGGAGCGGTATTTGGCCAATCTTAGAGTAAGTATGGCTTTGAGTAGGCATCTCTGTAATAATAAAGTTAAGAAGACTTCACTGGGTATTATAATGTGTGCTACTTCCAAGTAAGTATGCTTAGGATTTCAAACTTCATTGTTTAAAAACATGGTTGGTGATATCGAAAGCTGAAATATTTTCTAAAACTGTCCAACTGTATTGTTGTAGATAAAGAACAACAAAAATGAATAGATCTGTGAATTAAGAACAGATCAAAGCAAAAATCCCTGTTTGTGTCTGTTTTTTGCTCATTAGTTTAAAGGCTGAAACATTAAAAACTATTGAAAAATTTGTTGACATGGGTTGAGTATTTTTTTACCTTAGTTGTCTCTGCTAGCCTACAGTGATGATCCCTTTAAACAAATGAGTTTTCTCCTGTGACCTTATGTGATAAATCTTTATTATGTGCTTTTGTTTCATCACAGATTATCTATCTCATTGTTCACATTCATTTCATGGTAGACATCTGTGGAAGTTCCACTGTGTAATAGAGATTTGATTTTCTTCATTGAAACAATTGCTATAACAGTGTATGTGCAAGCAGTTGGGGAGGAGACTGGGGAGAGACAGTGGGTACATGTACTTGGGCCCATCTTGCCATTTTGAACAGGGGAAGGAGCTTTACATCAGCATCATGAGTGGTAATTCTTTTTGCACAAGCTCAGATAACAGTACCACAGAACTAAAGTGGGGGAGTAACTCGAGAACTTTCCACAAACCCTTGTAAGAGCAGAAAGCTTAGAAAAACAGTTCATATATAATGTTTGCTGATGCTAAGGCCACATGTTATACAAGCTTTAATGGGAATAGCAGAACTGGTGCAGCTACTGGGTGCATTTTGTCTTTGGCATCCCCTCCCCATCTAATTAGTTTCTGTTTTATCTGAAATTACTTTAATTCTGGCGTATAAGACTACTTTTTAACCTGCAAAATCTGGGGTTAAAGTGGGGGGGGGTCATCTTATACGCCGGGCATAAGGAGGTTCATGATAGGTTTGCCTTAGTGTCATCATCAGTTGGAAATGACTTGAAGGTGCACAGCAACAACAACAACAACAGTTTTGGAAGTCATACTCTTCCCAAACTCTATATTTTAACTGGAAAAGTGGGGGGTCGTCTTATACGCCCAGTCGTCTTATATGCTGGAAAATACGGTAGTTATATTTGCTGTGTAATTGCCTATTTGTGTATAGCAATTTCTTTTTTTTTTTTACATTTTTATTTCATTTCCACAAAGAATTCTAAAACATAAACAACAAAAACATTTTCAAACAGGCTTAGGATATGAGTTAACAGAAAACCACATATAAAGGATGCTTAATAGACAATTCCATTAGGGTAGTTATCTGGGTGGCATTGTATGTTTAGGATGAATACAAAAGTTCACTGAAGGAGCCTTTCATGATGGGGTTGGATTCAAGCAGAATGTGCCTCTCCATACATCTGCAGTTCCTGAAGAAAATTTCTGAAGAAATTGATGAAAAGATGTGTTGCCTATATAATGCCATGTTTCAGTTACTGTTTTTAACCAATTTGTTGGTTCTCCACAAATATCTTACAGTTGCATTTTTTAATCTTTCTAGAAGACTGACATTCCTGATAATGTGTACGTGAACCAGATATGTCGGATAGAGAAATACAAATCAAACAAGGATTCATATGAGGTAAATCTCTAGTTACATCTAGTTAGAGCTAGGCAGAATTTGAGTATTTTCACTGACTATGATTACAACAGACAGGGTTTTGATTCTACAAAGAGGAGAAAAATAAATCCATACCCAGAAGACTAACCAAGTATGGCTATCTGGAAAAAACTTATCAAATGACTTACTGCTAAAACAAGTCAAGGTTTCATGGGAGTGGGGTCACTTCTTGAGGGTGGGGTGGGAAAGGAAATCTTCCCTGCTTGACAAATGTATGCTGAATGGATTAGTAAAAAGAAAGACTTATATTCTCATACAAGGTGCACTAATACTAGTCCCGTTGTTTTTAATAACTGAAAGATTTAGAGATATAAATATGAATTCTGTTTACTATCCTTTTCTTTAAAAATGAACTTACTGTATATACTCATAAAAATAGACATTTTAGTCAAAAAACCTGAGTCAACTTATCCACGGGTCAAAGTACTGTACTTTAATACTTATTTTAAAAGAAACCATCCCTTGGTGAAAGGCAAGAGTGTAATTTGTCCTGGAAGCACTGATTCCCTTCTAATCTCTCACCCATCCAGCCTTTCCGGTTTGAGGATGGTATTTTCTATTTATAGATATAGTAAACAATTTCCAGCTATAGATTCTGTAGTGATGAAGCCCATTCCTTGCGTGTTATAGCTATCAAGAGCACAACATAGGAAGATTCTGATACTGGTGTTAACATGGCTGGGGGGCTATCAAGTGCATGTGATTCCTCTTGGCAGCCACCAGCTTTCTTTTTTGTTCAGGATGCCATTTCTCCCAGCCAAAAAGAAAAAAAAAAGATCTAGAACACTGCTGTAATTCTTGGAATTTATTGTTCAGTACTCCACTTTGAGTCTTCTTGCATTTTTGAAGCTAGAACTAAACTGTGTCATCTATGCACAAGTATAAACACATTCAGGCTTCACTCCTGTAGGTGCCTCATGCTGGCATAATCTCCTCCTTATGCCAGTGTGAGTACATTTAAGGCTGTTGCAGAAGCTGGTATCCTGTACCTCCCTGGGCAATACTAGAGCTCCCAAGCATAGCTCATTTTTCTCAGGGCACTGTCTAACTGTAGTGGTATACTTGGGAACAGCTGCCTTTGTGTACTCAGGACCAAAGAAGCGCTTCCAGCCTTATCTAGGGGGGTGATGGCTGGTTCTCCTCCTCCTCTATAAGGATAGCCTTGGGCATCATCTGCAGCCATTCAGAGGCAGGGGAAGGGGAAACAGAGCTCCAATTGCCCAGATCTATACAGGGGAGGAGAAGAAGCCATCATCCCTCCAACCACCAGCTTATCTACATTGGAAAAGAGTTAATATCAATCAGCATAACAATTACATTTTGGCCTCAGATCCTGCCTGATCTCAGAAGCTTAGCAGGGCCAGGCCCAGTTAGTACTTGGATAGGAGACTGCCAGGGAATAGGTGTAGGCTGTATTTAGAGGAAGGCAATGGCAAACTACCTCAGTATTCGTGGCTTAAGAAAACACAGTGAAATTCATGAAGTCACCATAAATCAACAGGGAGCTAACTAGAAAGAACATACGTTTGCTAATATTGAAGCATTTACATTTACATAGATGTTGACCTACCAATCATAGGTCTTGACCTACCATTCAATCTGCTAGAATTTGGACTAGCAATTGGATTTAGGTCTGAGATTTGCAGATCTTTAAGGTGTTGAGGGAGGAAACAAAGATCAGACTCATAATTCAGTGGCACAGAATGCTGAGCAAGAGGAAAAACTGAACATCCAAGCGGAAAAGAAAGGGGCATGAAATAGTTCCAAAAGGAAGGATGAGATACATAAATATACAACAAGTGTAGAATGAACAGCCTCATTATCTGGATTGGTCACTTCCTGGTTTACACAGTGAAGCTGTTTTTCAAATGCAGGAACTAGTGGGGCCATCTAAATGTCATAAGAAAGAGAATTCCAGAGACAAAGGAACTGAAAAGGAAAATGGGTGAAGTCAGAAAATAGCAAAAGAAAACAAGAGGGCATTACTACAAGAACCATAATTTAGTTCTTTAATATGGATTATCGGGTTTAGCTCAGATCAGGCTTAGTGCTGTGCTGGCCTCCTAGAGAAGGAATATCCCTAGATGAAAACTGATATATACTGAAACTGATATATACTGAAAACTGAAATGATTGTGCAAACTTTTATTTGAGAAAAGGATTGTAAACCAGAGAAGTTTATCCTGAAATTTAAATAATTAGGTAATGGAAAGGGAGCCAGCATATTTAACTCATAAAAATAATTCTTACTCATCATTCTGTGTTGGTAAGGTGGGAAATCACCTTTCAGTGTTTCATCGAAGTAACAGGGTAAAAGACCTGAAAAATTATGAACTACCATGGCCATATGAACTGTCAAGCTACTTGAAAGGAGAGATCTTTTCCTTTAGAAGGCAACCTGAGATTCTGTGTTGCTTAGATACCAAAAAACCATTTTTCCCATCTGGCAACAATCCAGAAATGCAGGCATCTTCCTCCTTTTTGTTCATGAAGGCATGCAGCTCAGTATCACTTTTCCTGTTCCTGAAACATAAACATTCATCTGACAATTGCAGCACTTATATTATAGATTTCAACTATAGACTGCTTACTGTAATATTCAATAGTGTTCACTGTGAGATTGTTGGTATATATATATATATATATATATATATATATATATATATATATATATTAAGAACTACCTGAGGAATTAGATATTCTGCCTTCCTTTTCTTTGCGTGTATTTGTTTTGTCATAGCAAAGATGGACAACAGGTGTCCATGTCAGCATAAAACACTAAATTAATCATTGAAATTGTACCTTTAAAATATTTTGGTGCCATTCTACCTCCCATTTTTCATTGGGAACAAGCTTTATCATCAGTACTGGCCAACATGTGCTGCTGGCATGCTTTCAGGGCCCCTAGAGTTTCCCATTTGACATAGACATGCAAAAAGGCGACGCTTCCTTAGTGTTCTTCAGCCATTACAGACAAAACAGCCCTTTCAGTCTAGCTTGCAGCTGCAGATATCCACTTGCAAAGAGCTATTCTGAACGCAAGAGATACATGAAAACGCATCAGTGTGTTACCATGGAAATGTAGGCAGGCATCTCCTAGGGTCCTGCAGCACTGTGTGGAAAATTCTTCAACACCATTTCAGTAATCTGGGGGGAAATGTAAGGGAGACTGCTAAAATGTAAGGGAGACTGCTGTCCAGCCTTCACCATTTGATTGCTTGAATAGCCTCTCATGACAAAACTTGTCCCCAGACTGAGCAAATTTGCCCACCCTCCTCTAGAGCTTGTGGAACACTGCCATTAGTCAGAACTAGACATGGTAGGTTCACATAAAGTGATAAAATGAGAAACAGTGCCAAGTATTTTATAGGCTATTTCTCAATCTTGCTCATGAGCATCCAGCAGGAAAGTCTGAATCTTGGGGGCAATACAGATGGTAGCCTTGCTTTTCCACCATCATCTTAAAATACCGAGTGTCAGGGGGAAGAGTAGTTCTCATGTCTTGGATACTAGACTGGACCTTCATCTCTTTGAATTCCTGGCATCCTAGGGCAGGATATTTGGCTTCCACCTGGCATTGCCACTAACCGCCACCATGTTGACTAGTCAATCCCACTGTAATGGCCAGCTTCTCTTTTTGAGAGACAAGTGGCCACCAGGCTCCAACCACATAGCCACTGTCTCATGCCTCCCAAAACAAACTGCATTTTACTAGCTGTAGAATAGTTTGTTCTGGGCAGCCACTTAGCTCTTACTCCTACTGAAAAGGAGCTAGCCATGCTTTCTTGGCCCTACCTTGAGTCTCCTTCTTTGGAGGTTTTTAAACAGAGGCTGGATGGCCATTTGTCGAGGGTGCTTTGATTATTGTTCCTGCAATGGCAGGGGGTTGGACTAGATGACCCTTGAGGTCTTTTCCAACTTTATGATTCTACCTGGAAGTGCCAGGAATTGAACAGGGACTTTCTGTATGCAAAGCTTGTGCTTCAGAACATAGCTAGAGCCCCTCCTTTGTTTCCGCTTTATTAAATACAAATAAACAAGGAATCTTGAATGAGTTGGGATGGTTTAAGGAAGTGGGGCAAAATAGGCAGTGCTTTAAAAGCAGGAAGTTGAGAAGACAGAGGGTGGGGAATGAAAATGAAGCCAAAAGGATGGAGACAAAACTGGAATGTGAGGCTGAAGTGGTGAGCAATAGACAGGAAGGAAGTGAGTAGGCAATTGTGGAGGAAGGGGAGCCAAACGGAACAGAGAATTTGTCTATGATCTAGAAGTAACTCCCAAAATCTTGGTTTAAGCCCCACAGCCCATTCTGTGGCTGCAGGCTTTTAGCTACTTATGTAACTCTAACTTATAAATAAGTTATACATAAATAAGTCATTTTATAAATATGTTATATCTGTTCCAAAATGTTTGCCGCTTGGAAATTTTGAGGCTAAAACCTCTGACAGTGGTTTGAAAGTGTTAGGAGAGAGAATTAAAATATAAACAGAATTACCTCTTAGTAAAGATATGGTGAACTGGCTCATTGTTGTCTGGTTGCAACTGATGGCTTTGAAAACTGGTGTATGGTGCAACAGCATCTGAAATGAAGCAATTTATGGTGTAAATTACAGATCCAAATGGCTGCAGAAAGTGGGTATCTGAACCTCACTACAAAAAGCATCATAGCTCTGTACTCTAATCTCCCCCAGTATCTGGCAGCTGGCATAGCATGGTATACACTATCTAGGAATTTAAGATCTACAGGCAAAGCTCTGTCAAGTCTGCCAGGCTTTTAAGATCTGGCTCCACATCTTTAGAGTGGTCTTCTTTTTGACCTCTGGCTAAAGGAAGATCTCACCCATTTTTGTAAGGAGTTAAAGGGGTTTAGCTGCAGCTGAAGTGACTCCACTTCAGACCAATAAAGTTTTAGTAACCACATTGACACGCATAACAAACTGGTTCAATTTTAGTTCATATCAGAGAAGCTAAGTTTAAGAAAATTTAAGCCTAATTGGGATGGTTAAAGGAAGTGGGGCAAAAAAGCCTAATATTTTTTGTGATAATTTGGACAGTGGGTTGGAGAAAGCTCATATATTTCTAAAACTGTTGCAGTTGAGGTTTAAATTGGACAGTGCACTAAATACAAAGCACAGTACAAATACACAGAAGTGTTTCCTTTTTTACCTGTAAAAAGGTCTTACTCCAGAAGGTATCCACCATATACAAGCAGGGAAAACGTTCCTCCTAACCACCACCACATCATGTATGGGGACAAAAAAAAAAAAAAGATAAATAAAAAACTTCAATGTTACGTGGTTTTATTTGTCTGTATAACTAACTGTATAGTCACATATATGTTTAATTGCAGAAGAGGTAACCAAATCAGTAGAAGAGAAGAACTTAGTAACCAGTCACAAAATAATCACTCCCATTTATTAGTTTTATTAGTTTTAAGATGGTGTATTTTTCAGTTGATTAAATAAAACTAGGGAGGTAAAGAATTTTGTTTGTTTGTTTGTTTATCATCCTTGGGGTGGATATTCATGTTTTATCTGTTTGATTGACCAAACCCCTATTACAGTGGGAAAGTAGACTTCCAACTCTGTCCCTGCTTAAACTTCCCCAAGTCCAGCCATTCAAGAGAACCAAGTACAAAAGCTTGCAGAAATTTCAGATATATATCCTGTCAGATAATGGGTTCATTTTATATACTTATTCCTGTTCTGATTTTGGTGAAACCACTGGATGTATCGCATTTAGTGTTTTGTTCAAACCCTTATTCTGAATTTGTTACCTGATTGTCACCAGTTCTGATCTGGTTCAGATTTTAATGCAATGGTTCAGATTCTATTTCAATTCAGGGGAAAACAATAGTTCATTTTGTACTTTGGTTCATGTTCTATTTGACTCCCTGATTTTTAGAGAACTGCTGGCTACCTTTCTCCAGGCAGTTTGGAAAAGTTACTTTTCCAGTGGGGGGAATTGCAGTTTCAAAAAGAAAATTGTCTAAACTCTGATTCTGAGTCATGAGTATGCTGCTGTTGCATTTAAAATTAAGCAATGTCCTGTATGATTCTGAAATATTCAGTTGTGTGTGTGTAAATATTTGTGTACACACACATTTACTTGTAGGATGGGCTTGCATCCATCAACTTGATGCTTTCCATTTCAAATGCTAAATGTTGCTAAAAAGCATTGTTTTCACTCCAGCTGTTTTTTTTAAAAACCTCAAACAAATGTTTATTTATATTTTTTAATTTGCAGGACAAAAAGGCCAAGGAACAGGAAACAAAAGAGGAGTCCCTTCACCCACTCCTGAAGAAATCGGAGAAAAATCCTGCATCCTACAAAGAGCCTTCCTCCTGTCTTACAACACAGATACAAAATGTGAAAGCCCTGCTGAGTGACCGCAGACCTAGCCAAGGTGCTGCATCCGAGAAAGGTATGTAGAAGGATATTCTGTCCAGCTATTGATCTGATTAGTGTTTGCTTCAGAAGTTGCAGATCAGAGAGAATTTTTAAAGTCAGGACATATCACAGCCCTATAGTGCAACCCTCTACAAGGTTATTCAGAAATACCACTGTGTTTGATCTCTTTCGATCTCTCTGTCTATTCATAGTAGTATTTGTATACCTCTTGATATAATACAATGAGGCAGCCGGGAGGGGCACCGGCGGACTTAAAACCCACCCATTTCCATCTCCCGCCGGCACCACACGGCATGCGGCAGCGCTCTATGGCCGCGGAGGACTATTTTTGTTTTTTCCATCTTGCAGCCCTTGGAGGACCACAATGACAAGAAAATTATGTATTTTTAAATTGTACATTTTTATTATTGTTATTTAATTTGTTCTGTATGTTTTGGGGGGAAGGGTGGGTGGGCGAAGGAGGGATGGGATTCAATTTGATTTATTGTTTTGAAGTTTTGTATTGTTGTACGCCTCCCCGATTGCTTGGCAGAGGGGCGGGATATAAATAAAAATTATTATTATTATTATTATTATTATTATTATTATTATTATTATTAATAATAATAAAGTCTCTGACTGATGTACGTAAAAATCTGCATCTGATATAATATTTTAAAAATACAAAACAGCTTAAAGACAATTCAAATGATAATAAATATTTTAAATCCCTCCAACAATAACACACACACACACAAACAGAACAGTTATTATCAGCTAGGGAACAGTTGCATAAACAGGTACATTGTCAGGAGGTGTTTAAAGATGACTATAGTATCTCAGATGACATTAAGTATTCCAGAATGACGCCATAGGGGATGCCTATCTTTGAGATGTGACTCAATGGTGTTAGAAAAAATTAGTAAGGCCTGTCTTGATGAATGTAATATATATGTAACAAAGATATAAGTGCCATGAGCCATTTTGAGGGGAGACGAAAATACAAGCTATAGATTTAATAAAACAATAATACATATATCAGGGAATCAGCATTAGCCATTCGTCTCCATTTTTCAGATGGTTAGTGATAAATACCCACATTTCTGAAATTGCAGTATGAGAATTAATTAGGCATCTAGATATTTTCCAGAAAAGACAAATTATGTACTTTGTGTAATTGCACTTTCTGTCTCCTGACCACCATTAAGATCAAATTCTCACTGGCATTTCAAAGATGTTTCCTTCCTCTATTCAAACTTGTTAGTATATAATTATCTTCCCTTTTTTGTCTTGTGTTGTGGTTTCGGATTGAATCACATGGCAAGAGAAATGACAACAGATTTCCTTTGTCTAGCCCTTGGAACCCATAGGACTTAAAAGAAGCAAGGAAAGCCACCAATTAATGTGAAGAAAACCCTAGCACAGGGGTAGGCAACCTAAGGCCTGGGGGCCGGATGCGGCCCCCCGAGGCCTTTGGACCGGCCCCAGGCTGGTCCTGCTGCCACCGCTGCCACTGCCCCCCACCGCTGTCGCCCCCCATGATGATATTGATTATTGTTGTTATTACTTGTTCTTGGGGTTTTCCATGGCTTTTCTGAGAGAGTGTGCATGCATATTTTTTAATTTTCTAATATTTTTATTTATTTATTTATTTATTTATTTATTTATTTATTTATTTATTGTGCTTCAGGCCCCCAATTGTCTGAGGGACAGCAACCCGGCCCCCGGCTCAAAAAGGTTGCCTATCCCTGCCCTAGCATTTTGGTGTGTGTGTGTGTGTGTGTGTGTGTGTAGTATGTATATGCCATGTGTGTTTAGGTGAGAGATTGGATAGGAGGACATAAGGAGAAAATTTAATTTAGAATAAAACATAAAATAAGAGCAAGACAAAGGAAGAAAATGATCAAAGAAAAAGGAGGGTTTGAAACAGAATAAAGGAGTGGTGGTAATAATGGGTACCGGTATATAGCAATGATTTTCCAAAGAAACTGGCAGGTGACAAAGTGTACCAATACAACCTAGAGAAAGAACAAACAGGGCAATCTCCTCTAGGGCAGGAAGGGGAACATGTGGCAGTTCCCATGATCCCTCACTATATGTTGTGCTGGCAAGGGCTGGCAAAAGTTGCAGTACAGCAACATCTGGAGGGCCCCTCCTCTTGAATAAATCACATTCCCCTCCTCTGGTATATGAAATAAGCAGGTATTCACAAATAGGCAATGACACATTTTGAATTACAGTACTAGTGTGTTTACTGTATTGTTCTGCTGATAATTTTAATGTTTCATTTTAATCTTTTAGCATTTGGGTTTTGATAGCTGCCAGAAATAATTTACAATATCTGTCCTCAGTACTTGCTTGGGAAAGTTCTTACTTGATTAGTTAACTAAAATTCTGATTTAGGGCTAAACAAACAAAACCAAACAAAACAAATTCATAGCAGTTTCCTTCTCATTTTTTTTCCTGTATTGTGTTGTAGATTCTCCAAATGGTTTGAGCCCTTTTCATGAATCAGCCAAGACAGGTTGTGTCACCTCCTATTCTTTGGAGTACCTTGAGATTCATCAACCTGCTCCAAGGACCCCAAGGCTCACGAAGCGGCAAGATTCACCTCAACAAGAGCCCTCCAGCCCTGGCAGCCAGAACTTGGATTCTCCCTTGATTCTAAATATTGTACATTCTTTCGAAACTGGTGACAGAGAGGACCAAATAGACCAAGTTTCTCCCACACACCAGTATCGAATGCTGAGCTCACCAGTAAATTTTGGTCGGAGAAGTTCCAGTGAAAGGACATTGTCTCCACTCTTCCAACCTGGAGGCACTTCTCCCAGTCCCACGAAAAGTCCAGTTCATCCCACCCAGCTCTCCTTCACATACGATGAAAAGAGCAGTTCTTTCCGAGAGGAAGCTGTCTCACCAACCCAGCTAAATAATACGTCTAATCCTCTGGGGAGCCCGAATTGTGTGAAGAGCAGAGGCCGTTTCCCCATGATGGGGATTGGACAGATGATGAGGAAACGCAATCAGTCAGTAGGATCACCAACAGAGAAGACTCTGGAAGCAAGAATGCCTCAGCTGCAGCAAATGAGTCCAACACAGATTTCATTCAACATAATGGACCCTATAAATGGCCAGTGCTGAAATGTCCACACTGAAAGTTTAAGCTTATGTGTACTGCTGGTTTCTGGGACTTTTGCATAGAGGTAGTGAAGACTTGGTGGTCATAATATTTTCTTTGTATAGGTTGTCATCACATCTAATAGGAAAATTGTGGGGCCACATACTTTAGTGGTGTTTGGCTAGTACAGTTGACAAAAGGACAACTATTTTAAATGCTGAAAAGACTTATTTCATTTTAAAGCGTACATAATCTTTTCAAGGTTGGTACTTTTGGTACATTTGGGTTGGATCATAATATTACACACAAGCATTACACACAAGCAAAAGACCATTCCTCCTAATAGCTTGATTTAACAGTGAAAGCAGAATCATAGACTGGCCCTTTTGCTTCTAAGACCATGGTTGATGGACTTGTTAGGCAATAGCCATAATTTCTGTTTCACAGTCCCACGCTTAGTTATGTTACTCAAAGAGAGGAAGAATAATAAAGGACAAAGTAGGTTTATCCCCTTGTTTCTAAAGCAGGTGTGCTCTCTTAATTAATGTACAGGGATGATGAAAAAACAAGACTTTTAGTAAAAGCACAAAAACTAGATGTTCAGAAAGTTGATAAAGCAGTCTATATTTTTCCTAAAAGAAAATGTTCATTTGATAAGAGATGTTAGTATAATCATTTCATAACTCATTTGGCCCTAGAGAAATCTGTGTTCACACACCTCTTCTCAACATGGGAATAGCTGTGTGTGCTTAAAACAGTCCATATTCCTAAAGGCCCTGCTGAAAAAAGAAGTAGCAATTTCTTCTTTGTATAGGTGTACTATTTATGTGAAACTGCCCTAAAAAAACTGCACACAACTTGGTTTAAGCAAAATAGCATTGGACATACTTGAAAAAGTTGCTGAGAAACGCTGCACTGCATTAAGTGGAGTTACTGAAGGACACATCTGCTCACTCCAGTGCCATTTGCAAATGGTAGGAATGGCAAGGCAGTAAGATATCAAAAATTCAGTAGTGCTATAAACTGTGAAGACTAACTTTGTGAAAGGTAAACACATTCTGTACTCTTCAGCTCTTTTCATTTCACAGTAAAGAAAATGTCTGCATAATAAAGTAGGCTTTTTTTGTGAAAATAATGTCTTATAGATATACAGGGTTTAAACCAAAGACTCTTCTATGGTTTATCTATGCCCTGCTAGTACATGAGTTATGTGTACAGGATTGTTGATCATTGTTCACATTACTCTGGCACAGAGGCAGTTGATCACTAATGACATGCACACTTTCCCTTTTGTTTAGCATATATAATATATAGACATCTTCATGAAACATAAGTAAGACTAACTGGTTAGAAATTTATTGAAGGATTATTGATAAAATTATGATTTTAAGTCATTTGATTACTCTTCAGGGTATTTTTAAAAATATGTTTAGACACCCCCCCTCCCCAGGTGCTCTTGATTCACAAAGAATCTTGGATCACTTCCAAATATTTTTTCAAGTTGGAGATTGGGGAGTCAGACTAAACAGTAAAAAGCACCAATAAGCTTTTAGCTGCACCCATCTTTAAGTAATTTGAACATCTTTGGAGGCCACATGCATATGTGAATGTACATCTAATATGGAAACATCCTTTTCCATTGGCTTGTAATGCTATATTAGAAATAGGTTTATAATATGAGAGCAATGTTTGTTTCAGCCAGTGGCACCTTTATCTAATACCAGCATTGCAATCTTCATTGTAGTTTAAGATCTGCATAATTTCATTCTTGTGTATGACATGGCATAACTGAAATGGCATGATTCTTGAGCATAACTTGAGTGTAACAGATCAGTACAGCAGACCTTGCTACTAAGATTTAGGTTTTTTAAACAGCGAAATCAGATCTTATGGCTATGTACCACTTACTGCAGGTTGAAACTCGCATGACCAAAGTGTTTGCCTGTGTGGGAAAAGATTCTTATATGTAGAAAAAAATTGATGTAGGAAAAAGGATGGAAGCCTAGCCTTCTCTCTGACATTCTGATTTTCTGTGGAGGAGAATTCTGAAGTTGTACATTCAGGCATAGTTTTACGTCTTCTGTTTGTGGCAAGTAGACCTAAGCTGCTACAAGAGAAGGCAATGTTTGAATGTTGTGGAACTTGCTGGTGCCAAATGGACATTTACGGTGGTGTGCAGCTGATGGGACCGAAATGTTCCAGATGCCTCAGTGGGGGGAAATTCCCTTTCAGTGCCAGCATTTTTTCTTTTCCAGTATATACCATGTACACTATGCACATTCAGCAGGACTCAAAAATGGGGCGGAAGAAATTCCTAACGTCTTGACCACATCACCTAGTTTTAGCAGTCTGGGATTTTATGAGCCCTCCAGAACTTGGACTTCCATCACATACAGATTTTCAGATTCCAGGCCCTGTTTTAAAAGGCCATGATCCAGAAGTGTTCACCTCTTAGTACCCTGTCATTTGGGTGGTTCTATTTACATTTATAGTTCTGCAGGTTGTCTTCTTGAACAAACCAATCTGTTCTTTTAAGCTTGATCATGTTTAAAACATTTTGCAGACCAACAATTCAAATTATGTAAACAACAACAAAAATGTTGCTGCAGTAGTGTTACAACATGCTTTGTGTGTGCTTTTGCCATGCTTTCAAAAAGAAACAGCCTCAATGCTTTGAGGAGTGTCTTCAAAATACCGTAACCGCTATGTTCAGAAAGAATATAAGGACCCACGCACCACGGGAGTTTGAAGAAGTCGTTAAATATATTTGATGGCCTGTTGAACATAAGACCAATAACATGATGATCAGCATACCATCCTGTGCATGCTTCAGACTTCTGTACCTGAATGTCCTGCAAGTACTCACTTGAACTATCTACTCAGGTTTATTTGGAGCCCCATGAAACTTTGGGGGGAGCAAGAAAGCTGTATTTTTGGTGAACACATGGTAAATATATGTAATATCAAAATGAAACTTGTTGCTCAGTCATTTGTGTTATTGTGTGATGAAATATGATTATTACATAGGAAGGGGTTGTAGGTAGACACATGCATATACACACATGAATACATACTCAGATACAACTTACCCTATAAGCTATTTCCTACAGACTGGTTCACACTTCCCAGCAACAAATGCCTTAACAGTGAAGGGAGATGCCATTGATTCATAGTTAGACTCTACTTTTTGCAAACTGACATTCCTATAGGGAATTGTATTGGGGGCTACATTTTCTTTATATATTCCCTAAGATGCAACAGTTCAGCTAATTATCTCTGGTTCATAAGAAAAACTGAATTAATTTATAATGTGTGTATGAGTGTGTGTGTGTGTGTGTGTGTGTGTGTGTTTCACATGCTCAGCCTCAGAGAAAGGCAATAGCAAACCCCATCTGAATAAATCTTGCCAAAAAATCTCCATGATAGGGTCACCTTAGGGTCACTATAAGTTGGAAATGACTTCAAAGACACACAACAACAACAAAGACATATACAGAAAGAGAGAATATATACTTGTTTTAATTTATCTTGCCTTTCTGCTGAATGGGAACCAAGGTGACAGAAAGGCAAGGTATCAAGAAAATAATGCATAAACAAAAACCTAGATCCTGCATGGCAGACACAGTTGTGATCTGTCTTCTAATCTGACCCTAAAACTCACTTTAAAAGCCAGTCAGCCACGCCAACTAAAGGAGTTCTGTGGCATTGGCAAGTGGGGTGCTGAAAGATTATGCATCCAACCCCTTCTCACCAGTGAGACACAGTGTAATGAACTGCAGCAGTGACCATGAAGGGTCCTATTTTATTTTAATTTTCTTTAAAGAAAGCATCTTCCAAATCTTCAGTCTGGCTGCAGGGGGAGCTGTAGAAGACCCCCCACAATGAGGCCACTGTTGTTTCTCTCCCCTTTAATTCTTAACCAAATGTTCTTGGCCTGCTTTTCATGTTCTAAGTAAAGATTCTTCTCACAGTTGTTCACATCCTTGACATATAATGCTTTCCTTATTTCCTGTTCTCTTTTTTATCTGGAATAGATTATGCCCTTTCCTTACTATGTTCCAACCATGAGACTTATCCCACCTGATTTTAGTGATGCATATTAAATAATATTTGCTTTCCTGTGTTAATGGTCCAAGTTTATCTTGTTTATTTTCTATCCTCTGTGCATTAGTGCGAAGACAACTAAAATTATGGGTCATTCTCTCTACCTGATTTTTTGTTGTTGATTTTCTGGCCACTGACTCATACCATTGGTCCAATACTTGGTGACCCCTGCCCTCTGGAATACTGTCTCACTCCTCCATGTTACTCAGTTTAAAGCCCTTCTGATTTGCACGAATCTTAGCAATACATTTTCCAAGTGCTATTGAAAACGCAGCTGCGCTGGGCAGGGCATGTTTCTAGGATGGAGGACCATCGCCTCCCAAAAATAGTACTCTATGGTGAACTCACCACGGGTCAGCATAAGAGGGGCGCTCCAAAAAAGCGATACAAGGACTCCCTGAAACAACATCTTAGGCTCCGCCAAATTGATCACCAACAATGGTCCACTCTGGCCTCACATTGGGAGGCATGGAGACACACTATCCACAATGCTGCAGCCTTATTTGAGAAGTCACGCTGAACAAGTCTCGAAGAGAAATGACAACACAGAAAGAATCACAACCCCGAAACATTACCCAAGGAGATCTTCTGCTGTGCTTTCTGCAACCGGACTTGTTTATCTGGGATTGGCCTTTTTAGTCATCAGTGCGCTTGCAAAAAGCGTGGGATGAGTCCTTCCTGAATCTTAGTTTGCAAAGAAAAGCCAGAGAGGTGCAACTCACCTCTTGCCAGAAGTCCTTATCCATGAAAGTGAAATATTTGGTCCAAGAAGCCAAATCCTTTTTTATGACACCATCTATGAAGCTAGTTGTTCACTCCTACTAGTATTCTCCCTCTTCCTGGGCCATGTCCTTCAACAGGAAGTAGCAGTGAAATAACCACCAGTGCCGCATGATCCTTTAGCTTCCTCCCAAGTGCTTTGTAGTCCCTTGTAATATGTTGAAGAACTATCTTACAGCATAAATTTGTTTCAACATGGATTAGAAGAAAGGTGTGATAATCAGTAGCTTGGTGAGTCTTCTCAGCCTCTATGTTACATCATGGATATTTACCTCTGGAAGACAAAACACCTCTTGAGACATCTTATTGGGCCCATGTGCCCAATACACTGTTCCTCATAACAAGGAACCACCTAATAACACCACATGTCTCTTCTTCCTCTGTAAATTGAGAGGCACCCTTTTATCCATAGGACCCTACAAATTCACCTCCATGTCTTCAGAAGTATTATGCGCTTGTCTCTGTTTCTGTGCCTCATAATCCCCGATTAAGGGGAGAGCTTCAAATTGATTATCTAGCTCCAAGCTTAAAAAATGGTTCTTGACGGTTCTGTTTGTCACATTTTTCCAAGTATCTCTCTCTGCGTTTGAGAATTGTCATCCTTCCTAGCGACATCCCTCATGTCTTGCCCTTTTAGAAGACTGCTCCACTCTTTCTAATAAAGCTTAGGCCTCCCTGATAAGTTGACGTGTAGATACACAAGCCTGAAGCTGCTGCACCTTCTCTTCCAAAAGTGCAGTGAGCTTGTACTTGCTGCAGAAGTAACTTGACAGAATTCCCAGCAATTAAACAAACATGGCAAAGATGTAACAGGTCACTAAAATAACTGTATCACCATCCTATATACATAGTGACACAGATGTCCAAGCTTCCCCTTAATATCCCCCATAAAATGCCCACAACAATGTCTGCTTTCTTCTTCCTTTGTTGAGCTCCAGAGACTGGGGCTGCAGCTATATAACCAAATCAGTGGCTCAGCAGAAGTTCCACCCTTTTAGACCATGTGTTCAGGAACAGCATTTAGCCCCCAAAACAAACAAAAAAACCCACACACATATCCAAACAGTGAGCCAAACAATCAACATTGACTCCCCCAAACACAAATTCACCTTAAAGAGTTTCTGCCTTGTAGAGACTATTTGATAAAGCCCTTGATTGTTTTAACTTCAGTATCTTTCAAGTTTGCATTGCGGCTTTAAAAATGTCCAAGTTTCAAAACAATAACCATGTTTAAGAGGGTACCAGAATACCAATACCAACTGGCTGTCAGGACAGCAGAATGTATTTGAATGTTTGTCTGTACCTTGTAAGGACACCTCACATTTAGTCTTGGGGAAGCCAGATTGAAAGAAACTAGTCTTGGTAGAACTGGGCTAGGGGAAACAGCTGCTTTGCATAGTTAAGAATGTTAAGAGGCATAATGGTGGACCAGATCAAAGATGCCTATCTAGTCCAGCTTCTACAGTGGCCAGCCAGCTGCCTATGAGAAACCCAGGAGCAGGACTCTCAAGGCAATAATAGCCTTCTCTTATTGTTGTTCCCCAGCAACTGGTATTTAGAGAGGGATACTGCCTCTCATCCTAGAAAAGATTGGAAAAGGTAACAGTTTTATTGGGCTGGGGTTTTGTTTTTATTTAGGTTTTTTTGTTGTTGTTTTTTTGTGGGGTTTTTCCCATTCTAGGCAGAGCTTTTATATTTTTAAACTAAAAGCCTCAGAATTCTGTAACCATCATGGCCAACAGCCATGACTTTTTATCTTAGGATAGTGGCAATTACCATATCTTGTGGTAGAAAAAAAAATCATAGTGAACTTATTTTGTATGAAGAAGCACTTTTAAAAACTTGTCCTATATCTCCCACAGTTCTACTTCCTCGGATGATGCTAGGTTATAGTATTTTGAAATGGAGAAAAACATCTCTTTATCTACCCCATAATTTACATCTTTTTATCATGCCTGCCCTTTTTTCTACATTAAAAGGCTGTGTGTTTTTTTTTAAAAAAAATAAATCCTTGTGAGGAATTGCTTCAGCTCCTTGACTAGCTGATTTGTCTTTTTCTACACTATGTCCAGCACTGCAGTTAAGAAAATAAATCAGAAAAGATCTTAGAACTTACTTCTTATATCCTTTCATGCCTCCTTCTTGAAGCAATAAACTAGAAAAAAGGCTGATAATATATTTCTTATCCCAAGATGATAATACTTCCCTCATCTCCCCTGAACTGAGAGACTAAAAACTTTACCCTTCTCAGTTGGTTACCTTCCTGCTAGAGGCAGAATCATAGACACTGGGTGTTAAGGTGTAGACCTACAACAATCCTTTTGATGAGACATCTTATTGGACAAATAGTTTGACTTACTGGCCTAAATCATGTTGCTAGTCCTGACTAGAAGGGATCCATTGAACCAATGCGATTGAACCAATGGGATCCCAGTGGTTCTCAAACTAGGGCAGGACTCCCGGGCATGTGCGAGAGTTGCTCAAGTGGGTGCAAGATTTGGAGGCCCTGATCCCTCTCACCCCTCCTCCGCTTTCCAAACTGTTTCTGTCCTGGAGGTGAAGACAAAGGTAAGGAGGGTGCTTGGAGAAGCTGCCTCTGCTTGAGAGACAAGGAGAAGGAGAAGAGGGAAGAAGCGGTTTAGCCACTGCTTCTTCTTCCCCCACCCACCCCATCACTGTTTAATGTTACGATATGAATATACATGATTGTGTGAATGAAAATATGCACACTAAACGAACAAAATATTTTGATTCATATGCTATGTTAAGGTGTGTGTGTGTGTGTGCGTGTGCGTGTAACATCTGCAGGTAGATGGAAAGAGGGTCACAAGGCTTAAAAGTTTGAGAACCACCAGATTAACCTGAATAGTTAACTCACCATTCAACTATTAAATGGCTCCACTCTTAATTGGGAATAACCACCAAGATGCTATCCACTCTGTATAGCAGCTAAAGAATCTGGGTTCTTGTGAATGGGCAGTGTTCTTCTATAGACTATTGCTCTGACCATTAACCTAAAAGCCAGTATGAACCATTCTCTGTTTATGTCATCTTGAAAGAATATAGGCTCTGTCAATTTTTTAAAATGTGCAGTTCCTATGCACTGTCGCCTCTTTCCATTTTACTGAAGGCTCCATGGAAAACTACTCAGTAGGGTTGGTTAAACTGAATTTAGCTTTTCAGTTAAACGAACAAGAATACACAATTAAATGGATCTCTTATTTATTAGAGCATATCAGCAAAGATGCCTTTGTTGCATATTCTCATCTTGCTTTTGTTACACACATCCATTTTGATTATTGGCAACCTTACTCTGGCAATTCTGGTTTACTGATTTAAACAAAGAACCAGGAATGTAGGCAGGAAAATCTTGAAGCTGTAATTCAGCACAATTAATAATGTATCATTTTACTCATTACTATAGTTACTTATATAATGTATATGCCACTTTTCCACAGCAAGCTGTGCCTTGATACAAACATTATTTATAAAAATACCTTGTGAAAAAGAAAAAGTAAATGTTTTTACAAATATCATTCCACTGAAACAAAATGAAATCAGTGTCACACAGTATAAATTAAATCCTACAGTCAAATAATCTAGGTTTAACACATAGGGAGCAAAATTAAAATTAACAAACCAAAATAGAACAGCATTAACCCATGCTGCTAGCAAGGCTTTACTGCAGGCTAAGGATACTCAGCTTAGGTTAAACATAGGGGGGAAGCAGACGAGAGGATCTGGGATGCCACGGGACGGTGCGCCACGGGACCGAGGCATCCTCACCGCGACGTACCATCAGCGCCCCTGAAAGGAGCGCTAAATCAGTGCTCCTTTCAGAAGTCAGCGAAAGTGCGCCCCAAAAGTGTGAGGCGCACTTTCGCTGACTTACGCAGCGTGTGTGGACGCTGCGGCGGGAGATTGCCTTCGGAGCGCCGGCCGTGCGGAGGGCCGGCGGCTCCAAGGGCAACCTAGGGAGGAGGAAGAGGCGCCGAGCGTGCGGCTGCCCCTCCTCTTCCCTGCCTCGGAGACGGCTCAATTAGCCGTCTGCCGAGGCCCATAGTTAAGAGTGGGTGGGGACCACAGCTTGGACTGCAGCTTCCCAAATTACTTATCCAACACACCCAGTGACTGCTGGCTGGGGAAATCTGGGAGTTATAATCTGCCTCCACTCCACTTTTCTGAGCTCTCCCAGAGGCCTCTGATCTAGACCAACAACAGCAAAGAGAAAATGCTGGGGATTGGCAGGTGCCCTCAGTTATCTGACAGGCAAATTCCAAGGCTTATAGTTCTTCCAGACATGATCTTGCTCTTACTGCACTTCTACATAGTACTAAGGATGCAAGTCGATATGCTTCCATTTTTAATACAGAGGCAAACATTTGCATGAACACAGCAAGCAACGGCAATGTGAGGAATTGGAATACCAAGATCCAGCTATGTGTTAGTCTTAAATTGGGGGCAGCAGGAGGAGTTCAACAGACTTGTGAGCCTTCAAGCCATTTCCAACATATGACAACCTTATCATGGGTTTTCTTGGCAAAATTTGTTCAGAGGGAGTTTGCCAAGGTCATCCAGTGGGTTTCCATGGCTAACTACGAATTCAAACCCTAATCTCCAGAGCAATTTTTTTTAGCGGAACAATGCAAACGACCTCATGCTCTCATGCATTCCAGGTTTGTTCTCACACTATGGATCCACATCTATGCACATCTCTGGGAGTTCAGTTACTCATACATGTAAGCACTCAAATAAACATGGAGTTGGTGATGCAAATATATTCAAAACACATTCAAGGCATGCAGAGATTAATCCAGAATTATCCTGAGACTATTTGCATCAGTAATTCACACTGCCGACGGTGCAAATCTTTTTTTAAAACTTGGGAAAAACCCCAATATCAATTATCCTGGGTCAAGTGGCGTTTTTTGGCGGCCCCCTCAAACTTAATTGGATGCATTTGGGATGCATATGAACAACTGAGATTCAGCCCGGATTCTTCCTGGATTATTTTGACCATCTGAATAGGGCCTAACAATCAAACCATTACATCATGCTGGCTCTGGTCAACAGAAAGAGACATGTTTTAACCTTATTTGCCATTACTGAAGAACTGCATAAGCAGCAATCAAGCCCTTTCTTGCATTTTTTACACAGACACTTCTTTTTTTAAAAGTTGTTGGAGGATATAAGGATTTTGAGGAGGTGCCATAATGCCTGGGGTGACAGAATAAAGATCTTGGAGGGATTCACCAGCTGAACAATTCTCATCCCTGTTTTAGGAGATTATCGCATTAGGATATAAACCGGCTTATTTGAGCCGGCTTAAAATTAGAAGTGGGTGGCATCCTGATATTTTCAGATGCATTTAGCCACTGAAATCACTGCTCAGATGCATCCTGAGTCCATCGCTGCTAGAAGGGGTGCTCCTCGTGCCTCTTTTCGAAGCCGGGAGTTTTCCGGCTTGAAAAAATGGCCATCAGAGCATCCCTCCGAGCGGTGATAGACTCGGGCTGCACCTAGGTGGTGATTTTGGCAGCTAAATGCATCTGATAAATCAGGATGCCACCTACTTCTAATTTTAAGCCAGCTCAGGTAAACTGGTTTATATCCTAATGTGATAATCTTCTTAATCTTTGTCATGTCAAGTTCCATTCAAAGACGTTGGGACAATAGCAAGTGTTGTAGACTGCAGAAAATTTTGAAAAGGTGGTGTTTTAATCATTGAATCTAATATTTAAAAAATATAACCCTTACTAAAATGACACTGCTGGACCAAACTATCTCCAGCTTTGAAGGGCTCCTTATCAAAGTCACCTCTAGTCCGCTTTCCTCCTGTGGCAAGTTTCCTGGGCAGGGGCAGTAAAGATTCTGCCAAACAACAACCAGCAGCTGGAACTGGGAGCTCAAGATCCCTCAGAGCAAAGCTACATTTTCCCAGAGCAGTGCTAAAATTCCCCAGTGCATTGCTACATTGAGTTCTCTGAGAAAAAAAAAATCAAGTGAAATGTATTGTAAGTTGCAGAAATGAAGCATGATATGCATCATAGAGCAAATCACAGTGGCATCTGATGCTTATTGGTGGGCTGGAGGATAGTCACCAGGGGTAGAGTTAACTGCATCTAGTTTGCTAACCAACCTCCTTTCTTGCAAGATTTAAGTACATCTTGAACTCATCTGGTGGATGGGATGGGGTGGGATTGGGCAAACGGTGGCCCATCTGTCCAAACAGTAGGACTACCATGACAATTGTTAATCTTTAAATCCCGTATATACTGAAGATTAATCCCATATATACATTATGAGACCAAGAAAGAAAGAGAGACAGACAAACCATCCTCTCAGATGTACCCCAACTGATGTTACTATGTGGATGATGGTCAATATTCAGAGTAAAAGTCCCCCCCTCCTCTTTTTTTGTAGAATTCATTCTTCCACCAAAAAGAGCTAAAGCTATAGTCCTGGGTGCATTTATTTAGGAGTTTTCACCACTGAATACTTCAGCAGGATTTATTTCTAAGTAGGTATGCCCAAGTATGGGCTACATATCTTGATATGAGCAATCTTTTTGCCAGTTTTGAATAACAAGAGAGTAAAACAGGAAATCACATTACACATAGGATATATTTGACACACATGAAAATATGTTTCACTCTCTTTATTTCCTTGCAATACAATGAATTTCAAAAGGAATTTCCTTTAATAATTCCTCCAGGAAAGGAATTCCCATTAAAAGAATTCCTCATTTATTTATTTAATCTACCACACCTATCATGCTCAGAACAAGACATGAGGAAGCCAAAACAGCAAGAACTTAGCACAGGAAAATTGCTGGAAGCATCAGTCAGATTCTGATGCCTCTCTGAAGGTTTTTTGAAGCTTCTCAAAGTGAAAAATAATATTTACAGCAAGCTACTGTATTGAAGTCTGTCCCTTAGCGATTTACATAGCAACATGCTGGCACAGCAGGGAAGAAACTGTTGTCTTTTAAGTTCTATTTATAGAGAAGTTAGCTTGCTACAGTCTGGATAAAACGAATATATGCTATTACACATTCTGTTGTGTGTTGTGTTACTGTGGCAGATTTTCAGCTGTGGATAAAATGCCTGTAGTACAGCTGAGAGGGATGGTGCAAAATTGATTTTCAAATATTTTATGTCCCTTATCTCTTCCCATGTTTTGAGCAGTCCTACTGTACCTGGAAAATATTAAAACATGCTTGACTTTCAAATAAAACTGTTCTGCCAATAGTGGAGTTCATACCATTGCCAGCCACTTCAGATATTTTGGCCTACAGCTTCCACCAACCTCTTCTAGAATGACCAATATAGTAAGGGGATCTTCAAAATATCTGGATTGAAAAAGATTCCTCATGCTGGCTCATAACTACATTAAATTCATTTTAAAAAGTAATTAGGTCCCCACATGACTGAATGCAACAACAACAACAACAACAACAATAATAATAATTTATTTTTACCCCGCCCCTCTGTCAAGCAATCAGGGTGGCTTACAAGAATTAAAATCCATCCAAATTTAAAAATAAACATCCCCCATCCTCCTCCCATTAAAACAGTATTAAACTGCAGATCCAATTAAAATCTTAACATAACATATCAAAAATACAATAACTCAACAATACAACAAAAATTAAAATAGGCTGCCTGATTAACATTACAGCTGTTCCTAAAAAAGGGTGTTTGAAATTGTTAGAGGTGGAATGGCACTCTCTCAGCAAGGTGCAAGAAAATGGGAGGGCCTTCAGAGATGGAGAATTATAATGAAAGCAAATGGATTACATGGCTCTGTAGTCCTTTTCTTGTTTCTATTGCATATTATTATTTGCAGTAAGCTGCAAATAACCTTTGTACTTGCCCTCCCTCAGTTTCTTCCTTCCCTCCCTTCTGTTTTTCACTTACCCTCTGCTTCATGAGTCCAACATTTGAGTGGTTTGTTTGAAGCTACAAGTGAGTGGGATTGGAACAAAGGTAAAAATGTTCAGCTAGTGAAACCCATGTCCTGATTTACTTACGTCTTTTTGATTGTTTAAAAAGTAATTGAGTTCAAGGGTTAGTCCCAGGTAAGTGGGTGCAGGATTGCAGCATCCAGTTCTAATGCCCACATGACTTACAGAGAGGGGACAAATTTGGGCTCTTGATTTTGTCATCTTAGATGATAAGAGAGGTGAGTGGATGTTTTAGAGTTTGGCCACAGAAAACCAGCAAGACCATTCTGCTAAAATACATGTTTTCAGCTGCTTTAACGATCATGAATCTATTAGTCCTTGGGCTACTGTGGTTCATTCCTGAATTTCTGCTGCAAACATTTTACATGTGTTATAGGAAACAGAGAGGCAGACAACAAAATAAATGTATGTAAAGATCATTTTATTTCATTAGTCTTATATAGTAGGGATAAGAGCTTTAAACAAACACATCTTTTAGGGTTCAGAGAACATGGATTAATGGTCCTTTAAGCTGGAGATGTCACAGACTGAACCTGGAATCCTTGACTGCTGCAATGAAGAATATATGCTTTGCCATTGATCTTTGCAAAACATGGTTTTTATCGTCAGTAGTGTGGCAAAGAGGATGCAATGATTCATCTGGCAGTTCTGCATCACTCAGAGGCACTCAAAACATTTCAGATTAAGAATACTCTACCATTTACTAATGTTGTTTCACTAATTCTGTGTCTTTGATTCACAAAAACTGAAATTAGAGAATGCACAAAAAAGTATGTAGTTCCTACAAAAGAGACAAAACTTCAGTTTCTGAGTATACTAAACCTATTAAATATTACCAACAGTGAGGAAGGTAGATTCTCTACCTTTCATTCACTCTGTCTTTAATTCCTGCCAAGCCTAAAGCATCTCATACCCTGACGTTTTAGGATGAAAACCAGATAGGTAAGGACACCCTCTAGTCATGTCATCAGAGGCTTGATGTTTTAAAGTATGATACATTAAATATCACTCACAGTTGCACAGAGAATGCCATTCAGCCTAATTTTTTTTTTTAAAAAAAAAGTTTTCCAGCCTCTGCACTGAACAGGAGAAAAAAAAAACGTTCTTCTTTTAAGATCTTTTCAAGCACTGCTTTTTTTAAAAGAGAGAAAGTTATTGGGGCGAAGCCCCTAATTGGCCACATTTTCTTTCTTTCTTTTTACAGTTATGCTGTGGAATCCTCCCTGATCCCTCAAATCATCATCATCATCATCATCATCATCATGCTATTAAAATTCCCAAAAGCGGGGTGGGGAGGGAGGAGGAGAAGAATCATCACCACCAGAGCAGTAGACATCAACAGGATAATCTTAACAAGTCCTAATGCACATGATTTTAAAATGACAAGAAAAGGCAGAAACATTGGGCATAAGGAAAGAGGGAGAAGGAAAGATGAAGAAATTTAGTAAAAAGCTGAAGGATGGAGGGAGATGGAGTAAGGAAAAAGATAGAGATGTTTTAATATGTGATGATGCCAACTGTGCTGGCCCCTTTGCCTGATGTCAGGCCTTCTTAGAAATACGTAATGGCAAAGGTATTCTGGAGGAAATAAAATGGCTGTCATCATGAATGGCCACTAAATATAAGTACTACTGGCATGACCACAGATGACCACAGAAAGAGAGAGAGAGTAAATGTATGTAATAAAATAAATGTGATAGAAACAAATGAATAATGTTGACCAAATAAATTTTTAAAGATGAAAACCTGCAATTCTCTTACATGTATTAGAATGTAAATTATCGTATATGACTTTCTTGACCAGTCTCAACATTAAAGTTAGATTGTGCATATTCTGTGAGATGAGAGTTTGTAGTACCTCCAGCTACAGGAAAATATCTGCATATATCTCCATTGATTGTCCACTTTGACAAGGTGGGTTTGTTTAAAAGGTGGGTTTGAAAGGATTTTAGTCATTGTGTGGTCAAGTAAAGAATTCTGATCTCTGCAACAACTGGGAGAGAAAGGGTTACATAGTGCAAATTGGACTTATGAACAGGTTGCCAGCCATTGTTTGATTGACTGATTGAGTATCTGATCTTTCTCCCAATGGAATCCAAGCTGGCATTTGGGAATCAAATGAATTTGTATGTGTATCTGTGCCTGTGTGAATGTGTGCACACTTGTGTGCATGTGCATATTCCTAAACTATACTGCTATATCATTACGTGAAGCACTCAGAAGAAACCCATGGAGCTTTGAAAGCTTGCAACAAGTATATTGTGCATTTTGGTTGGCCAATAAAGGTATCACTGATGGATTTTTGCTTGAATTTGCTAAATGGCCAATGAAGCTACCCCCAAATGTTTTCTGAATTGTGAAACACCACATTGTAGCTGCAACAGGGGAATGAGGAAGAATAGCCTGTGGACTGGGAACTTCAACCAAGGTGAAACAGTTTTCTTCTTGAGGAATCCATTGTTCTCTGCCACAAAGAGGCCTGTGGCCTCACTGAAATGGAGACATATTGGGTTGCAAAAGAGGGGTCCCTGTTGAGATGCAAATGGATTTTAAATTTCCTTGACTTTGCAAATCTCCCTATAGCCACATGGCCAGGAGGAGGAGGAGCCTGCCTGCAAAAGATATCCTCCCCACCATAGACCATCTTAACTAAAGCATGAAACAACATGTTTTTCTCCTGTTTGGTTTGTAATATCGTGCCTGATGAAGAAGCCCATGGAGCTCTGAAAGCTTGCAACAAATATATTGTGCATTTTGGTTAGCCAATAAAGGTATCACTGATGAATTTTTGTTTAAATTTTCTAAATGGCCAACACAGCTACCCCTGACTATTTTCAAATCTACTGTCCAGGATGTTTTTCCTCTCCAAAGAATCCCCAAAGTCTGGACATGAATATCTGGTAGCTGTAGTGGAACAACCAAGTCCCTGATTTTTATCATGTTTGAAAATCAGGTCCTCCTGACCTCCCAGAGCTATCAATGGCTATCTTCCCAGCAAGTGTGTAAATGAGCCTTAAATACTATGCAGGGTTTAATACTATCCAGTGAGGTCATGCCTGTGCAGGGTCTGGAGACAAGGGAAGTCCAACCTTGGTGAATTATTATAGTGTTTTCCTCACTGTTTAAAATCTCTAGAGCATTAAACTAAAACAAAGCTGCTCTTGTGCATCTTATAGCATGAGCAGAGCTGGCTGTGCTTGTCACTCCAGGTGCCTGAACCTCTTTGGAAGAATTACAGAATTAAAAGAATTATGTTCATGTTTCATATATTGTCCTAAAAGCAGGTTCCGTGAAATATTAGAGATGCAGAGTTTGTTGTTCATCATGAGCCAAAAGGCTATATTAATGTGCAGTATCGGTATTTATGCTCATTGTTGTCATAGGAAAACAGCCCATAACCTAGCAACAGAGCTGTTCCATCTCTTACACTCATCTCTGGTTTCCTGTCATCTTTAGAGAGGAAGCAACTCACTTTCTCTCAGGCATCATAATCAGAAATACTTACAGATGGAGAAGGAAATGTTTCTCTCCAGGATGTTCATCTGGCGACACAATAAGTGGAGAGAACTACATAAAGAGGATGGTAGGGGGGGAAGATCTCCCAAACTTCCTACTGATCCTGACATTTATTTATACCTTTTGGTCACAGCAGTGCAGCATAATAAAAGCCACTTAATCAATTCCTCTAATCTAATAAGAGCCACCAATACTCAGAAGCTGCTTTCTGTACAGATGCCTCAGCTCAATGCCAGTTCTATCATTCGGCAGTATGAGGCAAGTGGTTCAGGCATTAAAGGGAGCAAAGGAGCCATCCAGACATTCCTCTTTCTTCAAGACAGAAACATGTGTGTCATGCAGTCTGTCTATCCTGCATCATTTAGACTAACCTACTTCCCTCAGGTGTGGTGAAGGACATTATCCCTTGGCCAGATTTAGCTGCAAGTGGACTTAGAATAGTGGGAAGTATCATTTGTCCTTTAGCTTAGGCATCTAAATATCTTAGGTACAAACTTTATTGCATGTGTCACATATGATCCTGAGCTACATGTGTTCCAGGCTTAGGGGCTTGCATTTGGACGGACATACAAATGTACATATATATCAGACCAAACACAAACAAATATTATTTTGACCCTCCTTCCATACTGGGAGAAAAGACAGCTTTTTCTCTACCTCCTATCCTAGCATGGAAGCACCAAGCACATGCTTGGTACAAAAATCTTTGGGTGAGATCCTGGATTGGGAGATGTATTGCACGTAGGTCTCCTCCTTACCTCCTCACAGTACATCTCTCACTTCTAAGCTGCTGCAGCTCTTCCAACATATCCATTTGCTAGCCATTTACTAAAATCTTATTTATCAGTTTTCATATTTTTGTCAGTATTTTTTTTTGCCTTTTTACACCCCATCATTTATGATAAAAGGAGACAATAGTTGTTTTTTTTACATTTCCAACACTTAATATGTGTATTTTTATATATTTTTGCCATTTTATCTGGGGTGAGATACCACTTCTACATCATTTTAAAATAATTCTCCTTCAAATCATTATGAACTTATGTCTTTCTACATCTCTTACAGGAGTTTAGAGAATGTAGGAAACCAGATATCTGATATGTTTTCTGGGGGAAACTCCCACCAATTCATAGCTGTCCCAAATTCCACCCCCAACACAAACCTAAGAGCACTCTGCACATGCATGAGGACATGGGAGAGCGGAGCATTCAGTAGTAAACCCAGGTACCTTGCCATCTTAGGACTTTATTGCATGAGTCCTGTCCTCACCACACTTGTGCATCTCAGTAAAAACAAAATTACAGTTGCACTCCCAATTCGCAGGGGATGGACCCCCCCCCTGCAAAAATGTCAGCTCGCAAATATCCGAGCCTCATTGAAACTAGTGGTGCACATGTCTCTGGCGTGTGTGGGGAGCTGCATGCAGGTGTGTGTGGCCATTTTAAATATAGCCACTTGTCCCTCCCTGTGAAGAGCTAGCGTCAAAGTCAAAGACTGCAAATGGGGAGAGACAACTGTATACCTGTTTGTATTCACCACATCACCACATGTCTTTGCAATCACACAACTGCCACCATTGCACTCTCTTCCTGACTCCCCCTTAACCTTACATATCTGTCTTATGCCCTATCCATACCTTCTCGTTTTTCAATTTTATTTTTATTTGTTTTTATTTTCACTTCTTCATGCAGTTCTGGAACTCTGCTACTATGATCCCACTTTTTTAAAATACATAAGTAAAATAAATGGGGGGGGGAACCTATACTAAAGGTAATCTGGAAATAGCAAAGATGAGGAGGGGACACATGATGCCATCTGACTACCAATAATCCAACTGTCCTGATAGTCACATGTTGTACCTGGGGAATTGCGTTATTGCAAGCTCATTGAGCATCATGGAAAAGAGATCTCCTAACCATGCTTGTGGAACACAGCTGCAACAGATTGGGGGTGACATCATGTGACAGACTTCACCAAAGCCACTTTTTTCTGAGCCTAATCACAGTTTAAAAGTTGTGTGTAATAATGTCTTCAGTAAACTAAGCTGAAATGTAGGGATTGATCCAGTTCACCCCAGCCATTTTCTAAAACAGACAAAAACCCAGAGGGACTCCATCCCTCTGAGTACCAGATCACTGAACTCTTTTGGGAACCAAATGGAGAACTAGATGCTTCAGAAGGGTCCAGCCAGGGACAGCAGGTGGCTTCTATGTGAATCTACAAAGAAATGTGCTGAACCCTATGCCCCAAATTGGTTCAGGACCTTGGATAGTTCTTTTAAAGTTTGGACTCCTGACAGGGAAGCCTCCCACCATCCCTGTTCCAGAAGGTGTGGTTTTCAATTTTAAGGCTGTTTTCAGCTCCCCTTTTTGAAGGACATGAAACACACCCTCCCAGCAAGCCAGAAATGACAGATCATTTCCAGTTTTGTAAAAGGGGGGAGCGTATCACCCATGGAGGGCCAGTGTTGCTTCCCAGACCCTCCACCGCTGCCGTCCCTGCTGCAAAAGCATATCCAGATAACATCAGTTCCCTTCAAATTGACAGCTGCATAACTCAAATTTAAATACTTTCTAATCAAAAACAGTTGACCAGAGTGGGAGGGGGGGATGCCTCACTTTCCTTGTATTATTGGAATTACTTGTACAAATATTACATCTTGGTCTATACCAAATGAAAATGCTAAAATACAGCAGACACTGTGTGATTAGATTTTCATAAGAACTGTAAAACCTTCCTTATTAAAGAGCCAGGGCAGGCCCTTTGAAAGCCTAAAGTAATCCCTCATGACCAGAGACTTTTGGAAATTGCATGAGTTTCTCCTATAAATATCATTAAGACAGATTAACCTCCCCTTCCCCCAAATATCAACTCTCCTTCCCCCTGCAGTTTGTTGCTGAATTCTCTTTAAATAATAATAGCTTAGCTGAGAATCAGAAGCTTAAAAAGTGGTAAACTCTCTGACTTTAATCGAATCTGTTTTCTGTCTGTAGGGAATCCCTTTAACCTACCTACTTATTTGTTTATCGATTCACTCACTCATTTTGTTCTGATTTATCCCAAAATTGGACCTCACAATATGGTTCATTTAAAAAGTACAGATAAAAACATTATTTATACATTATTACACAAACAATAATATTAAAACACAATTGAATTAACATCAATTTAAATATTCAATGCCATCATGTAAAATACATGATGGAACAGTATCTGGGAAGTAATTTGGAATGCCATCTTGTCTTATTAAATTCTAGCACCTACAGAAGTACAAGATGATGGATCACCGCATGCTTTTAACGTGATGCTGCTAGATTATAGGCATAAAATGAAGGAACAATTCAGGAGAATTGAGTCAGTGCCCTCAAACTGTTGCAATATAATTTACAATTTTTTTTGTATTTTTTATTTTCTTCAAAAAAATTGGTTTTTTTAATCATTGTTTTAATTGTAAATTGTTTTAACTATAACATGATTTAATAACTTTTTAAGGGGGGAGGAGGGAATTATATTGTTTTAAGCTGTATTTATTTTATTGCTGTACACCGCCTGGATTGGCTTGCCACAGGGCGGTATATAAATAAAATTTATTATTATTATTATTATTATTATTATTATTATTATTATTATTATTCTATAAAATTCAGGGCCAGTAGTCCCAAGCCATTTTGCTTTGTTCACCAGAGCTTCATTTCCCATTTCTTTCTAATTCAGGGGGCCTCCCATCACCCCTGCAGGGACTTTTTGCTCTCCAGATTGTTTAAATTTCTACTCCTAGAATTCTCAACCAGTATGGCCAATAGTGAGAGATTATGGGAGTTGTAATTCAAAATATCTAGCCTGCAAAAGGTTCCTCATCTCAGTCCAATACATAAATCTGCTCACACTGATCAATGTGCAAAATTTCAAACTAGAGGGTACCACTCACAGCTAACAGTTACACAGCAAGATAGCTTTTTTGAACTAGAAATCTTAAAATCTACAGCCATTTGGGGAGTTCTAGTCCAAAAAAATAATCTCTATCTAGTTCCAAATCAAATGTTCTTATCTGTGGCAGCATTTCCATGTTTGCTCTTACATAGGTAATCTTACTGTAACTCTTTAGAATTCAAAGAAAAAGACATGATAGTCTAGATTAATATACAAAGAGATCTTGTAGCAATTTTGACACCATAACTGAGAGAAAGAAAGAACCTGGTAGCTTAAGTCTACAAAAATTTATGCTACTAACTTCTTTCTCTCAGTCTCAAAGGTGCTACAAGATCTCTTTGCATGAAGAGTAACTCTTAAGAAACTTTTAAGCTTTATTGAATTTTATTGAATGGCGAGCCAGAGAGTGGGAGTGAAGACTCTGCAAAGGAGATTAAAATGTAAAGGACCTTTATATCACATTTACCAAATGAACAATTTCTGCTCCATTTTTTAAGCTTTTCTCTCCCATTAACGTCATTGTGCTTTGCTATTCCACCCCCAGCATGCAGTGATATACAATACTAATTCGAGCAAATGGAAGTCCAAAGGCACATATATAATGAAATCCCATATGAGGGAGTCTTGGATACTTGATGTAGAACTTGTCACAGCAACATTTTTAGGTTTTACCTGCACATTCAATGGAATGGAAAAGGTGAACTACAACTCCCATAATCTCTGACTACTTACCATGCTAGCTGGAGCTGATAGGACTTGTAATCCAACAAGATCTATTTTCATTACTGCAGAAGTCTCTAGATTTCCATGCTTAGTATGTAATGGAAGATCCTGAATAGTTCCCCAAAATGCAGCTGAATTGGAGGTATTTCAAGGAGAAAATGTCAACGGTGTGTGGCTGCTTTAAAAAAAAAAAGGCAGATTCTGTGTTGAGTATAATTGGCAAAGAATAACAAAACCAAATTGCTGATACCATACTACTCTTACATAAACTGGTCAACTTGGAAACCTGTGTATGGTTCTGATCACCATACTTGATTAGATTGCAAATCTGGGAAAGGTGCCAAAAAGTACAATCAAAATCATCAAGGGGTAAAGCTATTCCGCTCTGAAGGAAGGTTGCAATGGTGGGGGTCTATTTTAGCTTAGAGGGGGAAATAAGCGAACAAGGGTGAAAGTGGAGTGTAAAACTACAGACAACTCAGTGAAATTGGATAGTTGGTACTGCTGGAATCCAAGGTCACCCACTAAATCTGAATGGTGGGTGATTCAGAGCAGACAAAAGGAAATTTGTCTTCACATAGCACTGTGGAATCCATTGCTATAAGAAGTAGCAAGCATAGCTGGTAGCTTGGTGGATTGGATATATTCATAGAGATGAGGCAATCAGTGACTACTAGACAATATGGATATTCAGTTAGCCCTTCATATCAGGAGGATTCTGTTCCAGACTCCTGCACAGATGGCTGCACAGACTTCAAACCCTGTGGTTTTCAATGATGATGTGCTGTGCACGTGGCCATGGCTGCATGCATGCACCACCATTAGGGTCATCCACGGATGCTCAAATCCACAGATGGCAAGCCCACAAATTGGGGCAGTCAGACTATATATTGTCTCTACTACCACAGATGGTATGCCTCTGTATATCAGTTGTTGCAAAATGCAAGTAGGATGGTGCTTTGCACGTTTGTCCAGCTTGTGGGATTCCTATGAGTAACTGGTTGGCTGCTCTGTGATCCATACCTTAGAGTAGATGAGCCTTTGGTCTGATCTATCAGGGCAATATTTATGCTCTTTGAAGCTGCTACCATCAAGGGATGGCTGGGACATCACTGTGGGGGGGGGATGCAGGGGATGTGGACAGCACCAGGTGGCAGCTTAATGGGGAGTGACACCACTCCTCCCCAAACATCTGCCTTTTGGTAGAAATGGGCTGTGGTATTCACCGGCATCTCTTTAAAATGCTGGAGCGCAGTGGGAGAGATGGTGTGAGTGGGGAACGGCTCAGTGGGAGGAGAAAGGAGCCGCCTCGTGGTTTTTAAAAAAATATTTTAAATTTTCTTTAAAAACATCACATCTTACAAAAAAAATCACTTTAACCCCCTGAAACTAAGTACATGTAAATACATTTATGCTGTGTGTATGATATTGTAATTCAAAGGTATAATTTTAACGTTGCTAATTGTTTATGTTACAATTATTGGCATTACATTCAGTGATATATAGGAATTATGATTTATGAGTAACAGTTATTATTATTATTATTATTATTATTATTATTATTATTATTATTATTATTATTTCTTACCCGCCTCTCCCATGGACTGAGTTGGGGAACAACAACAATTATCAGACAAATAACATCAGTTAAAAGACATCTGTTAAAACACACATCAGTTTAAAAGGACAAATAAGATGTATACATATTAAAACAATCCACATTCAGAATTCCTCATTTAAAATCAATAATTTAAAAATCATCTGGACAAAAAAGGTAAGGGTAAAGCTTTCCCCTTTGACAAGTTTGTCAAGTCATGTCTGACTGCTGGGAATGGTGCTCATCTCTGTTACTAAGCCAGGGGAACCATGTTGTCAAAGACAACTCCCTGGTCATGTGGCCAGTATGACTGCACAGAATGCTGTTACCTTCCCACCAAAGTGGTACCTATTTATCTACTTGCAGTTTTACATGCTTTTATTTATTAATGATGGGAGCTTATTCCATCATGTGCTGACCTGCCGACCTTGCCGTCATCTTAACCATTAAGCCGCTGCATCTGGGTAAACCTGCCAGAAAAACATTGCAAAAAACATTACTAAGATTCTGTATGATGTGGTATGAGAGAAGGTCAATGCAGGAATGATAGCATCAGTTATCACATCAGGTGATGTTAACCCTAGTGCTGCTATGGGGGGGGGGGTGGCACTGTACATGCCAAGGACCATACTCATTGGTGAGGGGCATTCCCAACCAATCCAGCCTCCTAGACTTGCTTCTCATCTTCTTTGTTATTGCTGTTTGATCATCCATCCTTCCTGAGAATGTGAGCAGTGAGAGAGGTGAGAAGGAGGAGCAGTAACTTCTGCATGCCTTTCTGGAAGGCCAGAAGGAGGGTCAATGACAACAATGGGAAAGTGGTGGGGATTATATTTGGGAAGGATGCACCTTAGTTATGGCTTCTCCAAAACATGAAACCACCACAGATGCAGTTTTTATGTAGTTTCAAGAAGACACACACAGGCACAAATACAAACACACACACACATGTGCATACATAGCCATGTTCATAGCCATCTCGTAGATGCAAGATCTCTTTGCCATCATGTGATTTTAATTATTTGAAGTTTTTTTTAAAAAAAGCTCTGATTTATATACACAAACATGAGCAGCATGGAGAAAAACTTCATGTATCTCCAAGTTATTCTTGGTCTCCAGATGCATGACATATGCTTAGTACTATCAAATTTCTTTCAGATTTCTTTTATTCCGATTCATGAGGTCATCCACTTCCTCCTACAGAATTCCCCAATCTTTTTGTATTGTAATAATGCCTCCAAGCTTTGTGTCTTCTGCATATTTCATCACACTCAACACACTCCTCCTTTCTTTCCTCACGACACTACTGGGGAAAACTGTTTGAAACAGCCCTCAAAGCCAACCTCTGAGTAACTCTGTTGGCTTCTTCTCCTCAAGTTCAAACTTTGCTTTTTCACAAGAGATTTTCTCTATTTAATTTAAGAAAATAGCCTTTATATCCACCACCTATCTTGTTGCATCCACCTGATCCACAATGTACAGCTTCCATGTTGACCTGTTTCTTTCATGTATTTCAAAGCAATGCAACAGTTTCGGCCAGTGGTTCTCAAACATTTTACCCTTGTGACCCCCTTTACATCTACATGCAGACATTGTGTCCTAGCAGCTCGATGTATTATATGAATAAAAACATTTAGTTCAGTGTGTATATTTTTGTTTGTACAATCATGTATAGTCATTGGAGTTTATCACACGGGGAGTCCCTAGCAGAAACGCTGCTTTAAATTGGAAAAAAACCACAAAAGCGGAAGCAATTTATCAATGGGATTTCCCCGTGTGATAAACTCCAGTGTAGTTAAAAGGAGGTTAATCTGAACGGAAATTAGACAAAAACTGCTTCTTTTTACTTTCAGGATCTTCCGAAAGTAAAAAGAAGCAGTTTTTGTCTAATTTCCATTCGGATTAACCTTCTTTTAACAACAACGTCGTCTGAAAAAACACCCGCTTTTGTGGGTTTTGTTTAATTTAAAGCCCCATTTCCGCACGGGATTTCTCCCGTGTGATAAACTCCATATTTTAACCTTTTAGAAAGAAATAAGATGAACCTCAAATTTTAAAAAACGAGGTGTAAACTGCAATAAGAGAAAGAGCGAAAAACAAATCACCAGGAACAGATGATATTCCAACTGAACTGCTACA
>JAIPUX010001232.1:103830187-103844430 GCA_020142125.1 Phrynosoma platyrhinos | reverse complement strand
AAGAAAAATTCAAGGAAGTTCCTATACTTTCCTTCCATGCAGATCCTCCATTGTGCCTATGCTGACAGTATGGTCTCAAATCCTGCTTTGTCAGAAGGTTTATGCTTACAAACCCTGCTTTTATTAGGCTGGGATAGTTAGCTTTCTTATTTTGTGACTTCTGTATGGTTTCTTAAATACTTCTCAGTTGTCTGATTTCTAGATGCTTTATTCATGACTTTTTTAAAATTATTATTTTATTTTTCGATTCACCTACTTCCATATAATTTTGTTTATCTGTGCATACATTATGGCCTTAATTTTAAGTCTAAATTCAGCATATTGCTTCTTGGTTATTGCTCCTAAATGCTGACTATTGTTCAAGCTTGGCATTCTTGGGAACAGAAGGTGAAGGCATTTCCCCCTTATTGTCGAAATGCCTCAAGAACATCCTATAAGGTCTTTCCCCCACACACACACCTAAGACTAAGTAGATTATGGCAGTCTGTTTGCATCATTCTTGCTGATGTGCTTCATGAAGCCAAGCACTTGCTGAAGTTTCTGAATGCTTTTTTTAGGGCAGCTCCATGTAGTATGCATTGCAGTAGCCCAGTTTGAAGTTGTATGAAATTGAACATAGACAAATGCAAAATTCTAATTTAGGCCACAAAAACCAAATGCACACTTATACCATGGGGATACTTGCCTTAGTAATATATGAAAAAGATCTTGAGAATATTGTTAATCATAATTTGAACATCACCCAGAAGTGAGATATTGCAGTAAAGAAGACAAAAAAAATATTTTAGCCTGCACTGATAGAACCATCATCTCCAAGTCAAGGAAAGTAATAATCCCACTATATTCTACACTAGCCAGGTGTCATCTAAAATACTGTGTTCAGTTCTGAGTGTATCATTTTAAAAAGCTTATAGAAAAGTTGGAGTAGGTTCAGAGAAGAGCAACCAGGATTATATGGAGAGACATGGAGAACTAAACATATGAGGAAAGGTTGAAGAGATTGGCCATATTCAGTTTGATGAAAAGAAGATTGAAGTATGACATGACTGAACTCTTTAAACATCTGAAGGACTGTCCCAAAGAGGAGGATACAGGTTTGTTCTCTGCTGTCCCAGAGGATATGACTAGGTCTAATAATTTTATGTTACATGATGGCAGATTTTGATTGAACATTAGAAGGAATGACTTGACAGTAAGAGTGGTTCAACAATGGAACCAATTACCTAAGGAGGTGGTAGGTCTCTTTCTCTGGATGACCTCCAAAAGAGGCTGGACAGCTACTTGTTGTGAAAGCTCTAGCCAGAGTTCCAGAACTGAGTGCAGGACCTGATGACCAATGGGATCCTTTCCAACTCTATGATTCTATGATGCAGCCGCATATGCTTTTTCCAGAAAGAGGTAAAGCTAATTATCTGAAGCTGTGCACAGATGTGTAACTAAGGGTCTGAGGGGAATATTAATTAGCTCAACAAATGGGCTGAGTTACAAGCAGCCCTAGGATCTTCCCAACTTTTATGGAGGTGGGGAGATAAAAAATCACAGAAGCAGAATTCTCCAATCAATTATATTTTATTAAGGGGGAAACACACACCAAATACACATGCACACACACAGAGAAGAGCTCAGAAATAAAGAGGTGAGCATTGGAATAGATCAAGACACTTCACTAAAACACACACCAAATACACATGCACACACAGAGAGAGAAGAGCTCAGAAATAAAGAGGTGAGCATTGGAATAGATCGAGACACTTCACTAACAGCAATAATTACTATCAACATGGTCACTCCTTGAAGATGAGGTCTGATAGTGGGGATGTAGGATCCAGCCACTCTGGGATGCTTGGAGTGTGGCAGTGGCAAATCGGAACTAGCAGAATTCAGAGTGACGTGGAGTCAGCCTAAAATCCAAACTAGCCCAGGGAACAAAGGAATTTTGGGATCTTATATAGAGTAAAACTAGCCAGAGGCAAAGACCAGGTGTCCTACATCAAAGGTCCAAATCTGCATAGGAATGGTCACTCAAGATGGAAATCTTTGAAATGGGAATTGGGGTTGTAAATGGGCACTCTCCAGCTTGGGTGCCAAACATCCTGAAATCAATTACCTAGCCTTCCTGAGAAACATGTGTGAATCTCCCTTATCACAACTTCCTAAACTGCCTATGTGGTCTCTCGCTCTAAGGATCATGGTGGGCATCTGTAGGGTACATTTAGGGTCATAAAGGGGCGACATTCACCACATTTTATATTAAAACAGAATACTTCCAGTACTCGTAACAGATGTCCTGGGGCCCATTGACACTACACAGTTATAGCACTGTCATTCCACTTTAACTACCATTATTCCATACTATAAAATCCTCAGCTTTGTAGTTTGCTGAGACAATAGAGCTCCCTGGCTGAAAATTCTAAAGACCCTTCCCTAAACTATCAGTTCCATGATTCCACAAGCTGGAACTATGGTTGTTAAAGTGGGATCATATTGGTATAATTGTGTTGTGTGAAAGGACCCCTGGGCAAAGCAGCAACTTAACTATTCAGCAAGAAAAATAGGTCAAGGAGTACCCACAGACCACAAAACAAATTCATGTGGAGTGAAACATCAGTCAAAGCTGACTGGGTTGAACACTTTAATTCTTGATTAGCTTCCTCACTGACTTGTGAAAGATGGGTTATTTATCTCCACTGCTTTCATTTTGCTCTAGTGAGCAAATGGAGATTGATCAATAAGCCAACATTGCATAAAAGATAAAATCAATTTAAGCATCATTAAAATTAAGAGACAAAATGGTGAGGTCATCGATATTTATAAGAAAACAAGCAGATGTTGTTTAAAATAATGGTAATAATAATGATTACATCATAACAACTGAAGTAGTTATAATGTGACTAAAATAAAGGGCAGTAATAAAATTAAAAATCAAATAGTGGTCTAGATCCAGTAACATCCTGGCAGCACTCTAGGAGTTCCTTCCAGCATTGTTGCACTGTCACTGGAGATAGGATAGACAGTTTCTTTGTCCCCACTTCCCCTGTGCTGTTAGAGGAGGAGTTAGAGATGGAAAAGCCTCCAGTCCCAGCTTGATTTCAAATGACAGATTTGAAATGTGGATAGATACCTGTTGAGGAATGTGAGATATATTAGTGCATCTCACAAGCAAGGTAATTTGTATTTTCAGCAGGAGGTGAACAACAACCAGTCCCTCACCACACTTCTCCCCTTGGTGTCTAGCAGAGACATCAGGCAGACTTATATTTATAAAAATATATGAGGTAGGTTCATTACAAGTATTAAAAATGTCATAACATCTCAAGGTGAGAGACTCTGTAATATGTGCTCTTCAGAGACAGAGAAGAAAGAGAGAACTATGGACTACAAAATGGAGGATGAACAAACTCAAAGTAATTGCAGACTAACTGATGCAGGAAGAATGGGTGTGGCTGAGGTCAACAAATAGGAAATGACATGAATATATGATATGCCTACACTCTTAGACATGTGAACTACTAACTACTGAGTATGTGCATGCTAAAGTTGTGTTGTTGCTGCTGCTGTTCTTGTTACGTGCCTTTGAGCTGACTCTGATTTGTGGTAACCATCTCATAGGGTTTTCCTGGCAAGATTCCATTGCCTTCCTCTATGGCTCGGAGAGTGTGACTTACCCAGAGTCACTCAATGGGTTTCCATGGCTAAGTAGAGATTTGAACTGTAGTCTCCCAAGGTTCAAATCTCTGCTTTACTACAGTGACACTGACTAAGGTTGCTACCTCTAACAACACCTTCAATCTTTACTTTTAATGAGCTCAGTCTCAAACACTTTAAAAAGTAATCCTGCATTTCTACTGCTTACAAAAGAATCAACATGAAAACTATGAAAGCCTGTTTTCCTGTGTCTGATGCTAAGGAAAACATGGGTTTTAAGGCACATTGTTAAAAGATTGTTCTCTTATGATCTTAAGAACAAAGGGTTAGCATTTTTCACCCATAGTCAATATAATGTTGGTTGCTTCCACAGAGAAGACTGTAGAGAAATTCAGTCTGTTCCACTCAAGCCAAAAGTCTAACATATATAAAACAAATAAAGCAATCCATCTGTTCATAATTTAGCAAGATTACTTGGAAGATGTAAAATTCATGCAAGATCCGCAACTGAAGTCAACCACAGAAAAATGACAGAGACTTAAAAAGATGTAACTAAAATCAATTGTTGGCTGAGGAGCATGGCAAATGTTCTAAAAATACCCCAGCTTTTATTTCTGGCTGGTTTTAAATATGAGCTGGATGGTTATTTTTGTTTTAGCAAGACAAAAAAATGCTATAAGAAGTTTTCTGACAACAGCTGGGAAAGACCAGATGTCTGCCTATAAATTAAAGGATATCTGGTTGGCCATACATATTTGTCGGATGAAAAAATATAGGTGCCTTCCTTCGATGGAAAGGAGAACAGCTGCATCACAAGCCACCATGAAATATAAAACATACCAGAGAGCCTATTGCTTTTTATTGTTCTAAAAACTCTGTCTTAGCTCTCAGGTCAAACTCTTGGCTTCTAATGTACAAAGGCCTGCAGGCCTAAAATAAAATAATAATAAAGTAGTCACTAGAAAGATCTATCCTGATCAGACCAGATCTCTTTCTTCATATCATTTTCTGTGCTTATAAAATAAAATAAACGAGTATCACAATTTTCTTTAGTCAGCCTTAGGGCCATTTCACCATTATAGCACTATCATTCCACTTACAAGTGGGATTGGCAGTTTAAGGAGGGAAGTCTAGAATTCTCAGCCAGACAGCTCACCAAACTGCACATCCCAGGATTCCATAGGAGGCAGCCATGGCAGCTAAAGTCGAAATATAATGCTATAACTGTATAGTGTGAAAGAGCCTCTGCTCTTTTTGCTGCGCAAAGCAGGACAGAAAAGGGCAATTCCTTCCCTTGTGTGTTTCGTATCACATGTGATTCCAGCACCACCACCCCTCAAGATGCACTTGCAAAATTGGTCAGCTCAGTGATTCTCTATAATAACTATTTTGGGGACTTACAAACTATTAAATGGAGCTGCGTACAAGATAAGAATGCTAAAAGCAAAAATCCCATTACTTCTCCCACCATGTAGAGAGTCTTCATTCCAATCTCCCAAGTTTCCACTAAGAATGGAAAAGATTACTGCTTGAAATCTTGGTGAGTGCTGCTATTTGGTAGCCCAGACAAGACTGAGCTAAATGAACCAATAATCTGAGTTAATTACTCCTGGAATCCCTCAACCAGCTGCAATGCCATGTAGGGGTTGGGGGGTTGGGAAAGTACTGTTGAAAAATCCGTCTAGGTTTGACAAAGGTCAAAACTATTTCACTGCATTTAACTTAAGTTTTAATTACATTTACATCCTGCTTGTTTTCTTTCTATAATTTTGTGCAACATTATAATTTTCATTAATCTACTAATAATAATTAATAATAATAATTTTTATTTATAGCCTTCCCCTCTGCTCAACAATCGAGGTGGGTTACAGCATTAAAATAAACAACAAATTAAAACATTCTCTCATCCCCTAATCCTACCCTCCCAAACCCCTTAAAACAGGATTAAACTTGAAAAGATTAAAATACACTTATTTTACATCAGTACATTCACATGCATTTATATAACACATTTATTTTCAAATGCCATTGGCATGATCAGGCAGAAGACAACTTTCAGAACATAAAATTCGGTGCAGATGAAAAATCAGACTGATTTGTAGTTGTTGTGTTTGACAATAGCCAGAAATTAATACTTGCCCTCCTTCTTTCATGCAAGATTGATGCATATTCCAATTGATACAAAAATTTTTATTCTGACAAAATGATAGTATTGTGTACATATACTGTGAGGTGATGGAGGGAGGAATTCCATGACCACTGAAATCTTATCTGCCCATCTGCTATTCAAATGTCAATTAGTGACCAAAAGGGGGAAATCTCCCAGAGCCACTGCTTTCCTGGTCCACTTTCTCCATTTCAACAGTTTGATTATGGCTAATCACACATCCACCTACCTACTCACCCACATTCATACACTAAAATAACTGGACAATTAATATGTAGCATTCATAAGGCTCAAGCAACAAAATCATTTCCACCTTTCTCCAAAGTTATTTTTTTAAACCACTTTCATTAATACAGACATAACTTCTACTGTATATGCTCGACTATTATTAAAAAGTTGAGACATTTTAATAAAAAAGCTGACCCCCTAAGACCTGGATCAACTTATTCAAGGGTCAGTGTAACTACTGTACCTTAACTCTTATTTTTTTAAAAGGAGCCATCCCCTTCTCTGCATAGAATGGTGAAAGAGGGAAGTTTTTAAGTCTTGGGAGAATCTAAAAGAAGCACCAGCTCCCCTCTGCTCTCTCCAGAGTGGCACTGCTTTTGAACTTTTTGAATGCCTGGGTGGGAAAATGGTGGCATCAGCACTTTAGAGCTTTCTCTCAAAGTCAATTTTCTAATAGCAAATCTTCTAATACTGGAAACTTCTTTCATCTCCTTAACCAATCTGGTGTGTAATCTGAATCCTCTGACTTTTTGAGAATGTCTGGCGATATTTTGTATGAGTTGCTGTATGTTCTTGAGCATTTTGTAGAAAAATTACAAAATGTTAATGATTCTGTCAAAGTTAAGTATGTTTAGATCCCATGGATTTCATTTAGTCAGTATTAAATGTGTTAAATGCATTTAGTCTTCTGGGTGCCATGAGAGATTCTTTGTGGCTTTTGCTGTAGTAGACTAGCGTGGCTACATCCTCTTCAAATTTGTTGGTATTACCTTGAAACACTACTGTTATTACAAATATATTTTTTGAAGTTGGGGAGTTAATCAAAATAGCTCATTTTGAAACCGTTCCATTTTAATTAGAACCAAAAAAAATGTTATTTTATTGTTGCCACTGGCAATTTGTGAATACAGTATAGGAGAGTGGAAAGATTTTCAATTTAGTCACAAAGAGACTACAACCATGGGGTTAATCTCATACATTATTTCAGTCATAAAATAATTTTTACATTAAGTAGAAGTCCCGGCTTCCTATGTTACCAGTAATTTTGCATTTTCTTTGAGTTATATATTTCTTTACAAAACTAGTAAAATGCTCTGTCTTCATTTTCCAGACTTCAGTAGAGTTTTTAAGTCCATAACAGTAATAATACAAAATACAGATTAATAGCAGACAGCTAGATTAATATTGTAATAAGACTTATCTGAACGCACTAGCAATGTGACATGCATAATGTGGCACATTAATACCTCTTGGCAGGTCTTAAAAAAACAAGACAATGCAGCTAGCTGTTTGAAAATGGGAGCAGCTGGGAGAGAACAACTTGGTTTCTACTATTTAAATGTTGGGCACTTGGAAGCTAAGGGGAACTATGATAATAAATAACACATCAACACTAACAACTTGTAACGGGTTCTTTTGTTTTGGCCTGATTAATCCTCACTCCCAGTGTACTTCATAGGGACCATCTGTCAAGTAATCTATTGTTCTTTTTTGTGTTCTTTATTTATTTGTGTTTCCCCACTATTTCATAAGCATATGGCTGCTATATATATAGGACACAAGATGTATGAAAGCTACTGCCTAGAAATTTCAGTGCATCACTCCCGTTTCCTGGGTTCAGGAAAGCAATGGGAGTTAGTAACATTTGCACACCTAAACTGATTGCTTGTTTTTATGCTTGTTGACTCCCTGTTTGTTTGGTTTTTCCAAATCCACTTTACATCACTGCAGCCACATAGCTTGTGTAAGCCACTTCCATAAAACCTGAGGTTGTTGTTTTTGTTTTTGTTGTTACTATGCTCCTTCAAGTCATTTTTGACACAGGGGTGCTATAAGCTGATGACTTAAAGGCACACCACCACAACAGCAACAACTCCAGGTTTTATGGGAGTGGTTTCCACAAGCTACAAAAGATAGGTTCTGCACCTTGGACAGCTGTCTTAAAATACTCCAGTAAAACCGTGTGTGTGTGCGCCATGTGCCTTCAGGTAATTTCTAATGTATGGCGACTCTAAGGCAATCCTATCATGGGGTTTTCTTGGACAGATTTTTTCAGAATAAGTTTGCTGTTGCCCTTTCCTTTGGCTGAGAGAATGTGACTTGTCCAAAATCACCAAGTAAGATTCCATAGCAGAGTGAAGATTCTTTCATCTCCTGTGAAGGTGTCCTAGAGTCTGAGTCCAGTACTCAAACCATTACACACGCTGGCTTTCAAAACCTAGAATAATTCCTGCAAAATCCACCCTGAAGCAATAGAGTTAAGTGGTGCCAGCAATGCAAAGAGTTTGCAGGCAGGCCCAGAGGAAGTCCCTCTAGTAAGACCAACAAAACGACATGAAAAGCTGATCATTTGAACTACTAAAAAGTAACATGTCAGTTTCCTGAGCCGATCTTCTGTTTTCTTGGTTATATATATAGAATTCAACAAGCATAACCTTCTGACAATGAAGTAAGGGAGCCCTGGCAGCTCACTGGTTAGATGATGGTACTTCATCCACAATACTGTGAGTTCAATTCCCAGGGCTCCAAGGTTTACTCAGCTATCCATCCTTTTGTGGGTCAGTAAAATGTGTACCCAGCTTGTTGGGATCAATTGGCTTACAGATTGTAAACCACTTAGAGAGTGCTGAGTTCACTGATAAGCAGTATAGAAATGTAAATGCTATTGTTATTGCTATTGCTATAAGGAATCTTTTTATATATATAGAGAGAGAGAACAGGCTTGTCATCTTTTAGAATGAATTGTTAAGGCTACAGAAAAGGTTAATAATCATATAATTAATTTACTGTGATTGTTTTATTAAAAAAACCTTTTCCTTCTCCATTTTCCTTTCATTTTTCAAGGAAACATGTAGAAATAAACTAGGTAAATGCTTAGCAAATCTATAAAAGTAAGAAGAAAACATACAAAGAAATAAGGAAGGAATTAAAAGGAAGTAATAATATTTATATTTAGACAGCACAACTACTACAAAAGCTTTTATGGGGGAATAATGAGCAATTATAGACTGTGATTTCTACAGAAGAGGTGAAAACTGCTACTCTAAATAATAAAAACAGCACACCCATAAAAAAATAAAGGGAGGGGTGTTACTGGAAAACAGACTGCCTATATTCTGAACAGAAGTGCATTCAGCATGATTTTAAACAGTGAAGTACTCAGAAAAAATGGAATCCCATATGTTAAATACAGATTATAAAATTATGACAGTTATATTAGCTGTCAGAGTAAATAAAATCTTAGGAATTCATATAGCTGAGAGTTTACAACATTTATAACTAATCCAATACCCCTGGATGTTTTCAACATTTATAACTATTATGGAACATAAGGAAAATGATAGATTTAACAGATTTGATTTAGAAGCAAAACCAGTTACACATTTTAATTTGTGGATTCTAAAAAAAGCATTTGATTACATAGAAAGGAAAATTATGATACTTATTTTAAAGACATTTGGACCATATTGTTGTAATCTGACACACTTCAAAGGTAACACTGTGTTTACATTGAAGATCTCATGTTGTGAGCTGCAGCTCTTAAAGATAAATTAGAAGCATTTGGAAATAGAAATATGATCTGTGAATATATGAGATGTGACAAATTGCATTAATAACAGATTCAAATGCAGAGCAAGAAATATCAGATACCTTGGGATTTCAACATGTTTAGACAAACATATGCAATCCTTATTTAAAAAAACAAACAAACAGATAACATATGGATTAAATTTCCAGTTTAATAGCTGGGGAAAATTACCATTTATAAAGATTAATATTTTACTTAGAATATTGTTTCTTTTGTTTACATTATATATCATGGTATTGCAAAATATCTTAAGTAACACCTTATCAGAAGCCTATCAATATGAATAGAAATATAAAACCTCAAAACCCAAGTGACAGGTAATGCAGCAAAAAAATAATGTTAGGTGTCAGAATTCCACTCCTAATTTCACGTGTTATTATCAAATTCAAACAAAAATCCATCAGTGATACCTTTATTGGCCAACCAAAATTCACAATATACTTGTTGCAAGCTTTTGAAGCTCCATGGGCTTCTTCATCAGGCAAGATGTTACAAACCAAACAGGGGAAAAACAATTGGAGATGTTTATCAGATGCCTACATGTTGTTTCAGTCTTTAGTTAAGATGGTCTGTGGTGGGGAGGATATCTTTTGCAGGTTGGCGCCTCTTCCTTCTGGCCCTGTGACTATAGGGAGACTTGCAAAGTCCAGGAAATTTAAAATCCATTTGCATCTCAACAGGGACCTCTTTTTGTGGCAGAGAACAATGGATTCTGCAAGAAGTCTCCATGTGTTTGCATCAGGAATATTTTGGTAGATATAGTGGTAAAACATGCAAATTCAGTCCAAATTTAAGAAGAAAAAAATTGTTTTATCTTGATTGAAGTTCTCAGTCCACAGGCTATTCTTCTTGGTTCCCCTGTTGTGAGATACCACATTGTAGCTACAATGACATTAAGGGCCTCAGCAGACGGAAGCCCTGGAGCCGCCGCCGGATGGAGCGCTGCGGGGATGCAGCCTCCACATCCCGGCGCTCCTGCGGCGGCTCTGGAAGGAGCGCTAAATCAGCGCTTCTTCCTCAAGACAGAGAAAGTGCGCCCTAAAAGCGGCGGGCGCACTTTCCCTGACTTATCCTCCGCAGCGCGTCCGGTCGCTGCGGAGGGAGGTTGCCCCGGAAGCGCCGGCCATGCGGAGGGCCGGCAGCTTCCAGGGCGACCTCAGGAAGAGGAAGGAGCGCCGCTCGTGCGGTGGCTCCTACTCTTCCGGGCCTCGCAGACAGCTCAATTAGCCGTCTGCCGAGGCCCTTAGCTGCCTTTGCACTTTCTTCTTTGATCTTCCTTAGTAGGTGTTCCAGGTCTGTGAGGTTTTCTGCTAGTATTATGGTATCATCTGCATATCTTAGATTGTTGATATTCCTTCCTTCTATTTTCACTCCTCTTCTTCTGTGTTCAAGCCTGCTTTTCTTATAACATGTTCTGCATGCAAGTTGAACAGATAGGTTGAAGGATAATTGGGAACCATTCTGTTTGCCAAATTGGGAACCATTCTGTTTCTCCATGTTCTGTTCTGACAGTAGCTTCTTGTCCTGAGTACATATTCCTCATCAGGACTATCAGATGTGTTGGCACTCCCATGTCTTTAAGGGCATTCCATAGCCTTTCATGATTTATGCAGTCAAAGGCTTTGCTATAGTCTATAAAACATATGCTGATTTTTATGTTTGCAATGGGATCCCTAGTGCCTCTTCCTTACCTGAACCCTGCTTGGACCTCTGGGATCGCTCTCTCCATGTATGGTTGGAGTCTATGTTCCAGAATTTTGAGCATGATTATGCTTGCATGGGAAATCAGTGCTATGGTCCTATAGTTGCTGCAGTCTCTTGTGTTACCCTTTTTGTCGATGGGGTTGTATATTGATCACTTCCAATCTGTTGGCCATCGTTTTGTTTTCTATATCTGTTGACATATGTTGGTTAGTACTAGAGTTGACTCTGTCAATGTGGATTGCAGCAGTTCAATTGGAATATCATCTGTTCCTGCTGATTTGTTTTTTGCTCTTATTGTAGTTTCCACCTCACTTTTTAGAATTTGGGGTTCATCTTCATATGGCTCTTCATTCCATGTGTCCTTCATTTTATCATCTGTTTTGTATAATTCTTCTGTGTATTGCATCCAACTTCTTTGGTCTTGAATTATGTTATTTTTTTATTGTCATTGAGTGTCACAGTCCTTGTTGCTTGGGATTGCTACTCGGTAGCAAATATGTTTATACCTTTCTCTATGATGTTTGTATGTATCCAAAGATATCATTGTGCTAATCAGTCAGGGTCGGAGCCTGGGAGAATATTTGCTCAAGGATTCTTTAACCAATCCCAGGCTGAAAAATTATACTGGAAATCTGAAGAACCTGGTTATATAGAGTACTCTCCTTATAAATTCTGAAACCTTAGCTGACATGTGTTCTGATGATGTAGAATTCACTTTCCCTTAGGTATTCAAAAATTAGGACTTGAGCAAATGACACTTTTTCCCATCCAAAGAATGTGGTAGTTCTGCTAGTGAAATATGAGTCCTCTCTCAGGCTTCACAAAGATGTGTCCATTTCCCACTGGCAATCCCAATGCATAGAGCTTTGCCACACACACAAAACCCCTCTGAGTCACATCTGTTTCATGAGCATTCATGGCATTCTTGTTGATAATGCCACACCACCATCATTAGCCTCATGTGTATTGGTATATTTTCCAAACATTCCTTCTCAAGATCCTTTCGCCTGGATAAAGCATACCAATCATTCTCACGATGGTGTGGGAGAAAACGTGACAAAAATTACAACAGAAAATGTATACCCACAGGAGATCAGATCCCTCTTGGAATGTTTTTAGCTTTTTGGTCACCTAAACTGATAAAATAAAATCTGTTGCATGAATAAAACAGTTATGGCCTGGGGCTGATGATCTGAATCATAGTCAAAATCATCTGGCAAGCACCAGTTTGGGTTAGGCTGCTCTAGCAATGTGACTCTAGTTGTATTTTTAATGTTTCAAGGAATGTTTGTTTGTGTGAGTGTGTGTGTGTTAAATGAATTAAAAATGAATTCTGATTGCATTATTCATAGGTTGTGCTCAGGCTTCATCTTTTGGTAGGCTTATTATGAACACTGAGCTTAATAGAAATTGGCTCCTGGGCATATACTTAGGTATATCACATAGTGACTGAATTAAGCTGGAGGTGGTGAAAATTTACATCTATGTGAGCCTTTTACAGAATAGTTTTGAAAGCTATGGTCAGATTATAGTTTTTATACAGGTGTAACAGAAATCAATGGAGATACAGATCTCAGTCAAGGAGGATACTTAGCCTATAAATCCTGGCTGTTGTCCACATTTGTTATTGTCATGTGCCTTCAAGTTATTTCTGACGTACGATGACCCTAAGGCAAATCTATCACAGGGGTTTCTTGGCAAAATTTGTTCAGAGGGGGTTTGCCACTGCCTTCCTCTGAGGCTGAGAGAGTGTGATTTGCTCAAGACCACCCAGATGGTTTCCATAGCTGAATGGGGATTCAAATCATGGTCTCATGGAGTTCTAGTTCACTCAAACTACTACATCATGCTGCATCATTGTGTTCCACATGATGGCCAGTAATTCCAAACCCTGTTAGAAACAAATTCATAATCAGGCAGTGTACATTAGGCAGAAATATCAGTCATTATGATTTAAGGAGAAAAAACCTTCAAGGGAATTCAATATTATGGAAAAACATTATCTTCTCTGGTGAGACCCATTAGATTGACACGTTGCAAGGTCACCTACCACATGCCTTCCCATCAGCTGTGAGAATTTCCAGAGCCATCACAGCTTGATTACTTCCAACCCACACCAGCATGAGGACTGAAGAGGAACATGTGTTATAGCCAGCACACACAGTTTCCTGTTCATGTGCTCTGTTCATTGTACTAGGCAGACACTAACCATATTTCCTACCATGTCTGTTTTAGCCACACCATCTGGCTTTCACTGTAGGAAAGTGAGTCATAGATAATGACAGATCTATCTCCATTTGCTAATCAGAAATAGAATATTAATTCACCTCTTGCTCATGCATAATGATCTGAGGCTTTCTGGTTGCTTGGGACCATGATCCCACTCCATGAACTCCAACTATGCTGACTGATGGGTGCAAAAGCCTAAAACATCTGGAGAACATCAGGCTGAGGGAGACTGCTATAATATTGCAATAATCATATATGGTGGAGATGAACCATGGAAAGATGATGTTGATAACAACAATCAAAAGATAAGCACTGCCTTATTATGGCAATGCTCCTTGAACGGGTATTGCCAGTGTGGTGTAGTGGTTTGAGCATTGCAGCACAACCCTGGAGACCAGGATTCGATTCCCCATTCAGCCATGGAAACCCACTGGGTGATCTTCAGTGAGTCACACACTCTTAGTCACACTGGCGACAAGGTTCATCTTAGGGTCACCATAAATTGGAAATGAAGGCAAACAACACCACCTTAAATGGGCATGGTAGTACCATCCCAATGCTATATTTATCCTTCTGTTTTCAAGGATATGGACAAATGCAGGGCAGCCCTACATGAAGGAAGGAGGTTGATTACTTCCTGCCAGGAAGGAGAAGGAAAGCAGTTTCTGGGCAGCCATTTTG
>JAIPUX010001232.1:103817968-103828528 GCA_020142125.1 Phrynosoma platyrhinos | reverse complement strand
AATATCTGTGGAAGTGATAGAGTTTGGGGCTAAGCAAGAAGACAATTGTATCTGGGAAGTCTAAATGTATAGTATAGTATAGAGAAGTTTATGATATATATGTTGTTTTAGTATGTCGTATGTTTATGTTTATGTTGCATATGTTGTTTTATGTATGTTGTATGCTTTTTTGTAACTATGTTTTTGTTTTTCAATGAATAAAATTATATTTTAAAAAAATCAGGGTTTTAATGGATAGTGACCTGATGGTTACATGATCTCTGAATATTGTGTACAGAAAAAAAATAGCCTGGGTACATGTGTGCAGGATTTATTTATGGGCTGATTCACATACATTCATACTCATTACTCATCTTACTGCTCAACATAGGGACTCATCCCTTTAAAATACGGGATAACATCCAAAGCAGTGTAAATAGAAGGGATTTGACAGAATGTGATTTCCCTTCTCTGCTTCACCTAAGCAGCTTCTACCTACTCACAGACTCATACACAAGAAGTATCCTCTGAAATTCAGCTGTGCCTGCCACATAACTGACTATAGCACATGAAATTCTAAAAGTCAGTAGCCCCTACCTGATTTTTTAGGATCTCCATCTTTCCTCTCAACCACATTTATTGGGGTCCCAACCCACAGAAAATGGTGCTGAGGGGTAAGAAAAGCGCATCTCAGTAGCCCCTACTCACATGGATTCTTCTCAAAGAGAAAACCATTGTAGTTTGTTTCAGCATAAAATGGAAGGGCAAGTAGTGAAGGACTCAAGCATCATATTTGCGACTGAATGGTTTGTTTCAGCATGAGCTTTTATTCATATCAATCCAGATTTTTGGTGCATCTGAAGAAGCAGATTGAGATTCATGAAAACTCATTCTAAAATAAACCTGTTAATCTCAAAGTGCAGTTTGATTCCTTTATGCTTCTCTTTTCTATTCTATTTTATGTTTCTCTGCATCCAATCCAAAGGTGTTTGGTCATTGATGGCTGATTCAAACCCATTCAGCATATCAGACACATTCAGCATATTGGGCTACAGTTATCAAGCAGTGATCAGGCATGTGTGAATCAACTCTTAACATGAATTGGGGAATCCCATCTTCATGCAGTATTTTATCTGGACATGGAACTATCAACAAGGATAGAAAGTTAATTGGTAATTCTATCAGCTGTTGCTGAAAACTATTTACATCACCTCTTGGCAAGAGCCAAAATATCTTATATGATCATGTAGCACCAGTTGTATTTGGACAGATAAATGTTAGCTGTGCATTCAAGTCTTTAGTTGGCAGTTCACTTCACTATGCTTTGAGAGAATTTGATGTGCTGCTATTTCACTACATTTGGCTCTATTTGGAGAGACCATGGTGTCTGAAGCCAATATAGAATGATGCAGTACAACAAACCAATGCTTGCACTTCCAATCTGTAATGAATGGGCTATGGAGTCCTTGTTAGCATCATGGCCAAACATTAACAGCTGCCCAGTGGCCTGAAGGAGTTTGTCTCTATTAGTGATTTTGTTAGACACTTTTTGCATTTGCTTTGCAGTTTAAGGCTGAGAAAAGATATGACAACAGAGAACAGAATAGGAGAGTGTTGTGTTTTTTTTCTCTGTTGCTAATCTGCTTGCAAAGTTCCCATTACTATTGGGGGGGAGATGGGTTATGCCCCCCCCCTGGTTTTCTTTGTTTGCTTCTGCCTCAGAGGGAATGCACTCCAACCCAGGTGCCCTATATGTCAGCAACAGGAATTTATGTCTAGGTAGCAATTGTATAGGGGCCCAGTTCTGCCATTTGCCGTGAAGGTTGCTGGACTCCTTCAGCAAAAAGTCTGGAATGCTCCTCTGCTGTGTACCATCTGCTGCATCATTTACCACCAATAAAGTTTATGCTATAGTAGCAACATGTGTCAGTTTTTGGCACTGGAAAAACCCAGAAGAGGCTTCTGAGGAGCCAGACTTATGGAGGATAGTTTCCTTTTCAGAGCTTCCCTTCAAGAGTCTTTTGAAATGTGTTCTACATGTTGAATTGGGAACCGGAGTTGATTTGACGCTCTTGCCTAATCTGAGGGCTGGCTTTCCCCATGTGATGGGGGAGAAAGGAGAGAAAACTCAAAATGCTGAAGAGAGGCATTTATTTCAAGCCCAATGTATTTCAGATGTCCTCCTTCCTTAGGAGCATTTCAACAAGAGTTATTGAAAATGCAAGTGTCAATGGAGCTACCCACGAGGGACAGGCAAAAGGAGTATTTGTGTACATGACCGGATTATCCAAGGCTGCTCATGGGGCAGTTTGAATTTCTTTCTGGGAGCAGCCCAGTTCAACAACAAAGTTGTAAAAGAGTTGTCCTTTGTTTGCATGTGTTAGCAAAGAGGCATGACCAACCAAAAAACTATTTCAAAAAGGCTTAGGGGTTTCTTTCCTTGAAAATTGCTTTGGTGAGTTATTCATAGGACCCTAGTTAGTTTAGTCGTCTAATGGTTCATTGTTCATTTTGTTCTTGTTTTTTTCCTGAGTTTCTCTCTGCTTGAGAACCAAAGGAAATTAAGTTGGGGTGGGCTCAGAATAATGAGAGTGGACAATGTACAAATATGATGAGGTACCATATTTGCAAATACATTATAGACTTCATCTTCTCCTCTACCAAGAAACAGATATGCTGCACAGGTAGGTCAACACAACCCAATGAGATCAATGGCGATCCTATCACTACTCTGGAAGGGATGTCCAAGGAGCCATTTGGGGGGCTTTGGTCTTTATGGGCTTCCCTGGTGCTATGGGCCTGAGTCAGGCTCTGCCTCAGATGTGGAGCTTTCTTTGCTTGACAGAAAAGAGAAATAGGTCTGGAAAGTCTTAGTTTGTGCTTTTTAAAAAAAAAAAAGAAAAGAAAAAGTGGAACATAACTAATGTCAAGGCAATGCTGTACCCCATTGCGGTGAAGTCTTCTGGCTCTCAGCAGGCTTGCTTGGCGCACTGAGCTACACTGGATTAGTCACAGCATTCATTGTACTAATATCTGTGGGAGTTAATTGCAGCAGCCATTCTGTTTGCTTCTGGGGCTGCTGAGGTACACTCGGTTCAGGTGTGATCAACACAGCAACCATTTGTACTGAGCTGATGTCTAATATGATTTGGGTTTCTCTTTTGATGACAAACCAGGGTCAGATTCAGGGCACCCAGTACTCTGGATAGTTCCTTTTTACCCTAGTGGCTTCTTCCTTGTTCCTTCTGTTTCGTCAAAAGAAGGAGGATGCCAGATTTACTTGTCTAGTTGAATCATGTTGTACAGAAATCTGTGTTTTGAGTGAGCTACAAAATAATATTTTAAAAACAAAAACATTTCCAATCCTATCTGATCAGAGCAAGCAAAGGCTGGAGAAAAAAGTGTATGTGGTATGTGTAGAATACTCTTGCCTGGGGCGCTGTGTTCATAAGCAACTGAACATGGGAGGGTATGTCAACAGAGAGAAAAAAAGAAGCTGACACTTAGGAAATCTGTGAGATGGAGGTACTGTATGTTTCAAATGTTGGATAGTTTTAGCAGTAGAGTATCAAATGGAAGAACCATTTAAGTTAGAGGAGTGGGGAACATTTGACCTTTCAGAAGTTTTGACCTATAACTTCCATCAGCCCCACATAGCCCTGGCAATGGTAAAAAAACCAAAAAAACACCAGGGGATGTAGCCTGAAACATCTGGAAGGCTAAATGTCCTCCATATTTTATTTAAACAATAAAATGAAATCTCCAATGCTCATAAAACCACCTTCTCAAACATTTTTAAAATTTATTTGAGGTTCCAAGACTAGAAGTAACCCTCAATGGGGAAGAAAAACACCTGGGGAGGCAGTTTCAGAGAAAATAGATGGGCAGAAGATAAGTTTAGGACTCCTTTAGCTTGCTGTGGTTTAAATCACCATATCATGTTATATCGAAAGCAGCACAACATATATTGAACACACAGAGATTATAGTTCTTTTCTTGGGTTTGTCTGAATGTATGATGGTGCTACTAGAACTTGCAAATCTAGTTTTCTGGACTGGAACCACCAGAACTCTCAGTTCCAGAATGTGCAATGGCTATGCAGGCTGGGCAATTCTAGGAGTTATAGTTCAAAGAAGTAATTTTTTTCTGAGCTATGCTTTTGGACATCTACAGTAGTAGTATAACCCTGGCTGAAACAAGGGCCACTTTCAAGCAACATGTTTAAACCATAATGTAGAAGAAAGGAAGTGTTTCGGTGTTTTCATTTCCACTGCTGCTCAAGCACAACTTGTCTTGTGGTCTGAACTGACAAACTGTGAGTGAACTGACAAGCTATGGTGTGTTTGAAGCAAGTCAACTTGAATCTATGGTTAACTGCTTTCAAACAAACCATGGTTAACCTAACCAACATCTTTTTTTGACAGAATAAAGAGTTGTCATTAATTAAAACTTGAAGGGAAAACACCTGAGCTCCTCTTTGAAGTCTTAACATTATTGTGTTGAAAGAAACTCCAAAGGTTTTACTAAAGCACCCCTAAGAGGTGACCATCTAAACTTTGTTCAAACATCTCAAATGAAAGGAGAGTCTATCATCTTCCAGGGTAATTTGTTTCACTGTCAAGCACATCCTACTGTCAGAGGATGGGAGATGAAGAGGAGTGCATGAGCTTGAGGCTTACTACAGCTTATTATGGCCGATTCACATCATGCTAAACTGTGGTTTAATTTGATACCTAACTGGAGCCAGTGAAAGCTATTTGCTTCAAACCTGATGAGGAAATCTAGGTGAGAAAATATTATTCTCATTCAAGTCACTGGTCTCGGCATTCACTTGCCAGTGAAGGTGCCAGCTTGGATCAGTGTATATGTCTGCTTGGAAATAAGCAACTTGCCTTGCTAGTTCAAACTGCAGTAGATGTGACCTACATTCTGTGGCCCTGTGGAGCATCAAACGGGAAATTTGGAAGGAGCTCCAATAAATTAATAAAAAGAGGGGCAGAGGATTTATTGAATTAAGCATGGAGATGACTGGTACAATCAAATCATCATCATTCTAAGCCTTCCTTAATGTAATTAGTACAACATTGTCTCTAAAATTTCAGTTTTGAACGTGGTGCAGAAGGGGCATGGCAAACAGATAACCTTATTATAGGCTCTGAAAAGGAAGTTTGGAGAAGCTGGCTGTAGTTCAGAGGAAGATCCTCATATTCAGAAACTGGGCATGTTGATCTTGCAGTCAGGAAGCCATGCAATGAATAATACTCAGCTCTCACTACTTAAAAAGAATTAATTAGGTCCTTCAGGCCTTGAGGTCAGTGGGGCAGGCCACAGTGCTAAAGCCAGATTATATGTCTCCCACTTAAGAGAAGTTTGTATTAATGTGCTTATGGCTCAGATTTGGACTTGTTTATATAGTTCAGGTATCCTGGATAAACTTGCCTGTTCTCTGATTTCTGTCTGTCCGATTAATTAGAAGCAAAAGAGATAGCACCCCCAACCTTCCAACAAAGAGATGAGATTTTCCTTCAGTGTGGAAGTTCAGATTAATCTGGGCTGTGTGCTGGACTGCGAATCTGCCTTCTATAGATGGAAGGGATCCATTTGCAGAGGACTTAATTCTGTGGGATTTTCCTTCCCTATAGTCCCCCCCTCCATTCAGCAAAGGTCCCTTCTATGTAGCATTTTCAACAGAGTGGAGGAGCTGACAAGGTGAGAGGTATGGAAGTCTATTTCTGGAATGCACCAACATAACTCTGTATCCAACTCCATGGCAGAAATCTTGCATAGCCAGGTGTAACTACAATGACAGAACTCCATGGTCACAGTTATGTCTGCTGACACCCACCCACCCACTCCCCCCACATATGCAAATCTTTCTGGCCTTGCAGTGCCCTAACTGAAGGGTTTATGGGGTATTGCAGACTGTAGTATTGGAAAATTACATCTGCAGTGCTCCCTCAGTCATAGGTCCCATTGAGAATAGGCAGTTGGAGAGATCCCTGGAGATCCTCCTACCATCGCTTCTCTCAGTGCATTCTGCAACTGGAAAAACACTGCAGATATTATTTCCCATTGCCCCAACCTGTAGTGCATCAGAAACCCCTTGATGGGATGTTGCCAGATTGAAAAGATGGGTTGGGGAGGGGGGTCACACTTGATCTTTAAAGAGCATAAAAATGAATCGCTTACAATTACATCACCTTTGGTTTACACCAGTGCTTGGAATGATTGCCAGTGCCACTGGAACGACAACTCCCAGAATCTCCAGCCAGTAATGTCATGGCCTTGCTGACTGGAGAATTCTGGGAGCTGCTATTGAAAAAGTCATCTTTCCAAGCTCTGGTTTACATTAATGTTTTGTAGTCCCTGCTCTCTATAATAATGAGTTTAGTTTCTGAAAGCATGCAACTCACTTTAGAGAAATTACTCAAAATGAGACACCAAAACTTACAATAGCATTGGGTTGGGAATACCAACTGAGTGCACTTTACTGACTGGAGAGAAAGAAGTCTTTCAAGTTGTCCATACATTAACTAGTTCTCATGCGGTGCTTTGTTGTCTTCTTGAAAAGGTCAGGTCAGTCAAGTTCAAGCCAACAATGCCCCCCCCCAATCCATTTGCAGCTTCTTATAATGAACTGATTTAACTCAGCTGTCTAAGCTCCTAAGCTTTTACACAAGATCAACTCAAAGAGCACAATGTGATAAAGTAGAGGTGGGTAACTACAGCCCTCTAGATATTTATGGTTTTCCCTTACAGTTGTAGCCCATGAGGGATCGTGGAAGCTGAAGTTAAAAAACAAAAACATCCTGGAGGGCCACAGGCTTAGACAGAAGTGAATCCCACTGTGTTAAATGGGAATTAATCTCAGGTAAGTGTGCATTGCATTGCAGCCAAAAGGAGAATCACTACTGGCTCCTAATGGATCAGTTCCATATAATTTCATATTAAAAGTAGGGAGGAAAGTCCCTGAAGGAATATGACCTTCAGCCTTCCAGATGTTTTTCGTCTGTAAGTCCCAGCAGCCCCAACTATTACAACCAGTGGTGAGGAATATTGGGAGTTGCAGTCCAATGGTATTGACAGTTGCAATCCAGCAAGAGCTGGAGAGCCACATGAATCCCATCCTTGTAGTAAACAGTAATGGCTATTGAGTTCTATATATAATTAAAGGATGTAGCCTCTTGTGTCCCACCACCCTCTGAGGTTAGGTAGATGAACGGAAGAAACACAAAGCTCTGAGGTTAGGTAGATGAAGAAGCCAATGTGAAAGTTTGCAACATGTAATTGTGCATTTTGGTTGGCCCAATAAAGGTATCATTGTTTGGATGTTATTGGATTTGCGATATGGTCAACACGGCTACCCCTAAAAATTTTTTGGAAGAAACACATCTTCTTTAAACCCATTATTTCTAAAACATTCAGCTAGAGCAAGCCTGATTTCCTTTCTTGTGGCACCACACAAGTGGAATGACCTTCTCCTAGAAACCTGCCTGGCAGCACTCACACTACTATCTTTTCTCTTTGGGATTAGAAAGGCAGGGATAACTATTTAAATAGTTTATTTATAGTTAAACATTTAAATATTTAAATGGCCCCCAAGATGTATGTTTCTTCTCTGATCTAGATCAGAGAAATAGAAGCACCTAGAATTTGCCATATTTTTGTTACACTATTAGATAACATGGCCAATTTTGCTTTGGATTCTTCACAGTGGATCATAATGGCATTTTCATTGGATTTTTTTAAAAGTGAAAGGTAGTTGATTGTACTGATTAGTGGCATTAATGACACTAATATTTATGTTCTTGCATTATCTCTCTCTCTCCCTCTGTCTCTGGAAAAGAAAAGTTTTAAAGGAATCTTCCTAACATGTTGGCTCATTTGTTCATTCTAGGATGAGTGAGCTATAAGATTTCCAGATGTTTTCTTCCTATTTTCTCTACTTCTGCCAGTGGTGAGGTATGATAAAAAATATGCTTGTTAAAAGAGTGCAAATATCTCTGGCAAAAAATAGGAAGAAAAGAAAGAAAAAAGAAAGCAGTGAATTTCCAGTAATGAGTGATATGACAATGCATTGACTTTGCAATCAGGTTTGCTCTCATAGCTGAATGTTTTAGAAATAATGGGTTTAAAGAAGATGATCATTTTAGGCACAGTCAATTGTTATCCTGTGCATTCTTGAGTGTCTTTAAGTCAAAGAAGAGGAACACAATGCTCTTTTGTAAAAATGCATCTCAAGAATTCCAAGTTCCATTTTGCTTGAAATTTTTCTTTTATAGTAGAGCCATGAATTTATTAAGCAAGTTAAACTGAGGGAACCAGCTAGCACTTATTTGTGTTTCCAGTCAAAAAAGTATAGCTAGTGGTGTTCAGTGCTCAACAATGGTCTGATTTCCCATTTTAAGGATGAGTTTGAGTAAACATGAAGTTGTCTCCACTCCTTGTGGAAAGGATTTAGAAAACTTTCACTTTTGAACAAGCCCCTCTTTCCAATTAAATCTGAGCTCATGGAACTCTTAAATATGGCTTTTGTTAGTTATAACAAAACACTTCATTATCTTGGTTTATTTTACCTAATCATTTAGCTAGTTGGTTAGTTTAGTTCAGGGGTAGGCAACCTTTCCCCTTTAAGGGCCGAGGGACTTCAGCTCCCAGAATCCCAGGAGCTATTGGCCAACATAGGACTATTGGCCAACATGGCTGAGGCTTCTGGGAGCTGAAGTCCCTCGGGCCTTAAAGGGGAAAGTTTGCCTACCGCTGAAAGTTTAGTTATTACACTCCCCCTGAAGGACTGTGTCCACAGCTAGGGAAGGCTCCTGGATCCATCTCTCCAAATGTCAGCCCAGGTAGATGCGACGGTCAGGAGTGCTTACTATCAGCTTTGGCTGATACACCAGTTGCGCCTCTTCCTAGATTTGGAGGACCTGAAGATAGTGGTGCATGCAGTGGTAACCTCAAGGTTGGACTTCTGCAATGCACCTACATTGGGTTACCTTTGTGCCAAGTTTGGAAACTCCAGTTGGTTCAAAATATGGCAGTCAGATTGGTTACAGGAACATCCAGGAGTGAACATATTACACCCATACTTAAGTCACTCCATTGGCTGCCAATTAACTAAAGTACAAAGTGTTGGTCTTGATTTTTAAAGCCTGATATGGTTTGGGTACAGGTTACGTACAGGATCGTCTTCTCCTGTACAGTCTGCCCCAAACACTAAGGTCCTCTGGGGGGCGGCTGCTACAGCCTGCAAGAACTCGACTGGCAGCCATCACCCAGAGGACCTTTTCATCAGCTGCCCCAAGACTGTGGTATGACCAGCCAGAAGAGATCTGACAGCTAGACCAGTTGTCGGAATATAAAACACATTTGAAGACCTATCGCTTCCACCAGGCCTACCCAGGCAGTTTTAATCATGAATTTTAAACATGATTTTTTAAAATATATTTAATCATTGTTTATGTATTTTAATATAAATATTGTGTAGAGATGCATATTTAATATGTGTACCTTATTTGCCTGCATATAAGACTACTTTTTAACCTGCAAAATCTGTGGTTAAAGTGGGGGGGGGTCGTCTTATACGCCGGGTATAAGGATAAGGAGGATAGAGGTGCTAAAACTCTATATTTTGACTGGAAAAATTGGGGGGTCATCTTATACGCCGGGTTGTCTTATACGCCGGAAAATACGGTATTTTATGTAACAACTTTGTTTTTTAAGTATGGTGTAACCCTCCTCGAGCCACGAGGAGAGGGTGGTAAGAAATAAAAAGTAGTAGTAGTAGTAGTAGTAGTAGTCTGCATCCTAACTTTCTCCTGAGATGGGACTGAAGGCAGTTGACAATAATTTTTAACAGATTAAGCTAAAGCATTAGTTTACAAAATATTTTTTAATTAAATAACAATATTATTTTTAAAACATGATTTTAAAAGTTTAAAACATTTTTCTGAACAGAAGTGGGTTCATACTAGAAAAGTATATTAGAAAAGCTCACTATATTTTGGTTTAAATTTCCTGGGATGGGAAGTTCACTTTTAGTTAGATTGTTGTATGTAGTTATTAGGTTTAGGTTAGTTTGATGTAATACATGTTGGGTGAGGTTCTTTAAGGGGGGAGGGAATAAAGGGGGGAATTAAGTTTTTTAAAGATTATTTTTAGATTGTTAGGTTTGTTTGTGTGTGTTTTTGTAGTAGTGTTGTGTTCTGTTGTTTTTCTGTTGTTTTTACATTTTATACGTTATGATTTAAAATATAATAAATATTGCTATGAAAACATAATTTCCAGTAAAAGGCTAAAAAAATACAGCACACCACTTTACACACACACTACTGCTATATAATTAAATGTCAAAGCCCTGTTTGAATAGAAAGGTTTTCACTTGTTGGCGAAAGAAAGTTGGGAGTAGACCAACCAGACCTCCCTCGGAAGGGATTTCCACAGTCTGGGAGCAGCCACCGAGAAGGCTGTTTCCCAAGTTTTCACCAAACATACCTGTGAAGGTGGTGGGAATGAGCGCAAGTCCTCCACTGCAGATCTTATCATTTAGAGCAGGGGTAGGCAACCTAAGGCCCCGATGCG
>JAIPUX010001232.1:103791122-103811609 GCA_020142125.1 Phrynosoma platyrhinos | reverse complement strand
AATTTAATGTGCACTATTTCTGGCAGTCTGCAAAGGCCCTTAGATACAGCATCTAAATAAGGAGCATGAATCTTGTGGCCCTCCAGATGTTGCTGAACTGGAACACCCAGTATTCCTTATCATTAGTCTTGCTGAGACTTGCATCTTGAAGCCTGCACCTTTCCTGTCCCTGGTCTAAAGGAACAAAATTAAATGAGCAGAAATCAATTATTCTGATGAGGGTGGAGCAAGAAATTTCCTGATTCTACATACAGGAAAGTGTTATGGAACAAAAACTAGCAGCTAACTTTCTATGCTATTTTTCCCCCACGCAAAAACGTGAAAAGAAAATTGCATTTAATAGCCTTGGAATTCTTATCAGTCCTGCTTATTTTTCCCATTTTTAATAATACCTAATTTTTAAATGTAATTTCACTATTGCAAAGCTGTATGATATTCTGGAATTTTGAATAATTTTCAGTAGGTCTGGTACTAAATTGAAAATGAAACACTTCCTTCACTTATAGAATGGGCAATACATTTTTTTTTCTTTACTCCTAAATAGAGGTGGCTGCTATTGAGAACTTGTCTCCAGCCTTTTTAAAATTTATCTGTCATAGAGCAGGTTTTTTCAGTGTGGAATTTTTTTAAGTTGAGTTCCAAGGGTCCCAAAGTAGTCACTGCTATAATTATAGATTTTGTAACTAATTACTTCCAAACATTTGCTATTTTTCTATCAACAGAAATTCCCATTAAAGTTTATAGAGCTCCACTTTCACAGTGGAGAGTGCCATTCCATCCTATTTTATAGCTCATTGTGCACCTCCTAAGTGACAAAGAAACAGAGCTTGCTCATTTGTTGCTGTTGTTATATGGTGTCAGTTTGACTTCACATATTCATAAGACATCTCTAGGATCGTGTTCTAAACAGCCCTGATCAAGTCTTGCAAACTCGGGATCATGGCTTCCTTAACTGAGCCAATCCACTGCTTTTCCTTTTTGCACACTGCCTTCCACTTTAGCAAGCATTATCATCTTTTTTAATGAATCCTGTTGTCTCATTATATGCTTAAACTATGATAGCCTCATTTTGATGATTTTGGCTTCAAGTGAGAGTTCAGGATTAATTTGTTCTTGGACCTATTTATCCATTTCTTTGGCAGTTCATAGAAAAATCCCACCAGAAATTTTAAAGAATTTTTCCCTTTAAAAAAGAGGGAAAAATCACTTCACACAACAACAACAAAATGAAGAAGGAAGATGTCTGTAGGGGGGGTCATTTCCCCAAAACTATATTTCAAATGAGTTGATTCCCATCATGTCAGCTTTATTAACTGTCCACCTTTCACAGCTGTATATATATTTTGGTGATATATGGCAGGGATGATCCTGACTTTGTAATTCAATGATGTATCATTACGCTTGATGAACTTATCTAGTTTCTTTATAGCTGTCCCTCCAAGCCTTAGTCTTCTTCTGATTTCTAACTACATTCTCCATTTTGATTAATGATGGAGGTAAGGCTTTCATCGGTAGTTGTTCCAAGTCTTTGCAATCTTCTGCTAGTAATATTGTGTCATTTGCCTTTCATAAATTGCATACCATCCAACTATCCTGATTTGCCAAGGACAGTTGCAATTAATCCCCTGTTGTCCCACTTTTTCAGCTCCTTTAAAAATGTCCCAGTTTCTTTCTCCATTTCCCCCCTTTGTCCTCAGTTACTAGAATTGCTGCAAACTGTGTTCAAAGTGCAGAAGCAGTTTTCATTCAATTAATTCAGCAGGTAGGAGAGGAGAGGAGGTGACAGAATCTTGCTTTTCCCAATAGACTCCAGCAAAAGCAAATAGCTGTGGCCTCTCCTAGTTAGTCTTTTCTTCTTCATTAATAATGTTTGACCACATCTTGACCACTCGCAGCCACACCAGTCACATTTCCACCTGTGAAATGTTGGAGGGTACAAATTTGCTGGTGTTCCTTCCCACATTTTTCTCATCTTCTTCCAAATCTAATCCAGATTTCCATGTGATATCTCCTGTGCACAAACAAAACATAGAGGGAAGTAGCAAAATATTTGTGTTGTCCATTTGAGTATGCTCAGGCTAAATGGCAAGTACAAATGGCAAGAATTTTTTTTTTTTTTTAGCTTTGTCTTCTTCCATTTTTCTGAGCTGTATTCTCACACAACCATGTTCAGACTGAAACCCAGAAATGAATACCCAGTGGCTTTCTTTCCAATTATACATATTTGGAAACAGAGTGAACTGAAATTATACATCAGTAATTCAATGTATAAAATATAAATGCATTTTATCTGTATACCAAAAAAATGTATATAAGATATACAAATGGCAGTTTAATTCACTGCTTCTGGTTCTTATGTTGTCAAATTGTCAACACATATACACAAGGGAAGTATCTGAAGGCTTATGGAAACACCAAAGATTTGCAGAATCTATGAACTATGGGAAACTGTTGTGTTTTGCCTTTTTAAGAGGCAAGCCCAGAAGGTCTCAGTGCTAGCAGGCCTTATGTGAAGAATACAAGGGAATGTTTTTAATTTGGGGCCAGAAGCCAGAAGTTGGAGCCTGCATCACTTTATCAGAGGCTATGTTTCTTTGAATTCAGATGCCAATCTGTGTTCCAGGAGGTTTTAATAGACATTAGTTGGAGACGGGTGCCTGTAGTGCTGTTTCCCATGAAGACTGAGCACACTCAGTGGCTCCCAAAAGAGTCAAGGCAGAAAGCCAATTTAGGCAAGGAAAAGAGACTGTGGGAATCCAAGCTTCAACATTTTCCTGCAGCTTGAAGATCCATTTGTGATCTCTGTTTTACCCTCAGTGTGGATTAAGAAAAGGTAGCAGAAGACTCTTTGCATTACATATTATGGGTAAAACTGTGTGGTGATGGGTATTTGGTTTATAAAATGTGCAGGTGCCCAGTAGTCTGTACATGTACTGAAGAGAAATAGAGGAAGATGAATGGTTATTTTATTTCAAGGAGACCATTTCAATATGATGTCAAACAAGCAGCAAGAGCACCTTTCTCTCATATGGGATCAGGAAACTCCTCCCAAGCCCTTCACAAGACCCTTTCTCATTTATATAGTTATCACCAAAGTATATTGCTTTTCACAGACACACATACCATCTGCTTGACAGGGGTTTCTAATTTTTTTCATATGAGTGCTATTTATTTAGCTTACTGACTAAACCAGCTGCTCCAGCCTACAGATATGAACCTTTAAAGTCAGGGGCAGAGGAAAGCTTCCCTCGTTTTTCCAGAAAATGCATAAAACACCCTTTGTGAAAAGAGCTGCACACTGGCATCATACAGCCACAGAAACAGGCATCTGAAGAGGAAATGAAAGTGAGCTCTGCTTAGCAGGGATTTCTGTCACATACTTTATTTTCAATATGGAATTCTACCCTTTCCTTTCTCGCTTATGATGGGGAGAAAAAGAAGTCAGACAGTTTGTGGGATATTATCCCTGAAAGAACCAAATTAATTGAAGTGGGGTAAGATTTTTAGAAAGTTTTTTTAAATCAAATATTTATGGCTGATTCTATTTCATAGCAAACCTGGAATATAATTTCTTCAGAAATTCAGCATGCATGACTTAAAATAAAGCAAACTACCACAACATTTCCAAATGCACGATTCTGCTTATGCCACCATCAGCTGGATACAACCATTGTGCAATGTTTTAAAAACAACAGCAATGCTGCACTTGTGTAGCACAACCTCCAGCTGCTATGTTGCTAACAGGATGCCAGCCAAAGGGTGTATCACAGAAGAGGACAGTTCAGAAAACAGCTCCAGATGACTCAAGGAAATAAGCCAAGTCATACACTATAGGGAAATCAAACCACAAGGCAGACACAAGGGTTAGTTCCTATCTGGCCCTCAAGGCACAGAAATGAAAGGTGCAATATTTCATTTATAAGGCACACAAGTACATAGACTTCCTGTATTCACTTCACATAAGAAAAAGATCTGCATTCCTAGGGGGTGTGCAGAAATCTTTCCTTTTCCATATGCAAGATATTTATATTATGGGAAACCATCTCAGAGACAAGAGTATTGTATTTAGCAATATAAGGAACCGACACATGCACCAAGGAATTCCAAATGCTCAAGAACAATGTTAATTTGCAGTGAACATTAATTCCATTTCAGATGCTTGAATGTTCTGAGGAGGGTTGCTCTTTTTTGGTGCTTTTTTATTTTGTTTTTTGCCCTTTGGTCTCACTTTAATAGTTTTAGCATAATTGCCCTGATCCAGCTAACCATTTTTATGAGCATCCAAGGGCCTGCAGGGGTTCCCAGTGGTTGCATTTATTTCTGCCTCACAGCTGCTCCTTCCTAAGCAGAGCAATCTGCTTTTTAAACCTGGGGAAATTAAAGAAACAAACGTCTGCAGCAAAAGTATGGTATTTCTCAGCAAAATTTTTGCTTCAGTTTCTTTATCATAATCTCTGAGCTCTGCAGTTTGCAACCATCAGTGTGATCCTGCTACATTTAAGATAATGATGATAGGCCTACATTTGGCAGGATCATACCCAATGTTGTTATTATAAAATAATGGATATTTCTTTTCCTTACACTTCAAGAACATCCCAAGTAAAAGATGCTCCAGTCCCATGATATCTCAAGTAAAGGATGAAAGGTTGCAGGACAATATAATTTCCGTATGATCTGGACCAGAGCTTGGCAAGGTCATATTTTGTTTTGTTTTGTTGTTTTTTGGGCTATAGCTCCTGAAATCCAATGACCATGCTGGTTGGTGAATTCTAGAATTGGTAGTCCCAAAGGGTAAAATTTCCAGTTACCAATTCAAAGATATAACCATGTTAGTATGTAGAATCAGTATGCAGAGAGATCTTGTAGCACCTTTGAGACTCACTGAAATAAAGAAGTTGGTAGCATGAGCTTTCATAGACTTCAGTCTACTTCCTCAGATGCTTTACTGAACTGGACCAGACATGGGGTCACAGGAAGGCTTGTGACTACTACCACCCCTACTCATTAATGCCATGCTTTTGAAATGCCATGCTTTGTGAAATTTTAAATATAGCAAAACTGTCTGCCAGCCAGTCTACCTTACCTCTTTGATTCCTCTGCTTCCTAGTGAGGAAACTGCAGTCAGTGATGACCCCTTTGCTATAATCTTCAAACTGCTTAGAAACAGAGTTGGAAGAGATTCCAAGGGCTGTCTCCAACTGCCTGCTAGCTCAATAACTGCTAAAGTACCTCCAAGTTGTGAGTATTTCTTTCTTTCTTTCTTTCTTTCTTTAATGTCCTATCTTTCTCCCAATATGGTACCCAACGTGGCTTACACAAAGCAGCATCCAAACTCTGTTTAATGAAAGAAAGTCTACACCCTGAAAGAGTCTATCCCACTGCTGGACAGCCCTTATCTTCAGGAAATTCTTTCCAGTGTTTAACTAGAATCTCCTTTCTTGTCCCTTAAAGCCATTGATTTGTGTCCTACCCTCTTAGAAAACATGATGACCATGATGTGACAGCCCTTCAGTTATCTGAAGATGGTTAACATCAATTTTCTTTTTCTCCAGCTTAAACATATCCAGCTCTCTCAATCACTTTCCATTGGGTTTGGCTTTCAGACATTTTACCATCTTGGTCAGTCATCTCTGGATACATCCAATTTGTTAATATCTTTCTTAAACTGTAGTGCTCAGAAACTGACACAGTGTTTCTAGTGAGATACAGTCTGCACTCCTCATCAGCAGACCTGCCATCCATGGATTTAACCATTCGCGGATGGCAAGCCCATTTTGCTAAATGATGGGTGCGTGCAACTGCGTTAGCAAGTGTGCACATGCCACCCTGCTACTAGTTTTAGTGGTACTTGAGCATGCACAGCTTTTGGTATCCATGGGAGGGAGGGGGAGGACCAGAATGGATTTCTTGTGATTGGGCAAGCTATAAATAAATAAATAATTATTATTTATTATTACTATTATCCCCTGGGAATACAGAGGTCCGACTGTATAACTAATTCAGAATAAAGTGTTATGGTGCATCCCTTGATCTGAATGCTATAGTTCTGTTGATCTGGCCTAGGATTAGGCTGCTTAATCATACTGCAGACTTGTGCTAAGCTTGTGATCCACCAAGGCACTTGGATCCTCTTTACATGTACTGCTGTCAAGCCAGGTGACTCCCATCTGTCATAAAAGTTATTTATAAAGAAGCAATGAACAAAGCCAAGTTGAGGTCAGAGCCCCACTTGTTACTTCTCTCCAGGATGAGAAGGTGGTTACAAAACCATCAATAGTTGCATCATGTACCCCAGTATTTCCCAGTCTTTTGGCCCTCCAGCCAGCACAGCCAATGTTGCAGAATTCTGGGAGCTGAAATCCCAAACATTGGGAGGATCAAAGTTTGAGAACCAGTCAAACCCACATTTTATATGCTTGTTTGCAAGAATAGAAGGCCATAGAATCATAGAATCATAGAGTTGAAAGAGACCACAAGGGCCATCCAGTCCAACCCCCTGCCATGCAGGAACTCCCAATCAAAGCATCCCCGACAGATGGCCATCCAGACTCTGCTTAAAGACCTCCAAGGAGGGAGACTCCACTACACTCCGAGGGAGTGTGTTTCACTGTCGAACAGCCCTTACTGTCAGGAAGTTCCTCCTAATGTTGAGGTGGAATCTCTTTTCCATGTCAAATGCTTTACTAAAATCAAGATATACTATGTTCGGAGCATTCCCTTCATCTGCAAAGCTTGTAATTATCAAAAAAGAGAGATTAGTTTGGCATGATTTGTTTTGTAGAAACTAATCCTAGCTGTCAATAATCAGGGGATTCTTTTCGAATTGCTCTCAGACCAATAGCAATAGCAATAGCAAGTACATTTCTATACTGCTTATCAGAGAACTAGCACTCTCTAAGCAGTTTACAATGTGTAAGCCAATTACACTCAACAAGTTGGGTACTCATTTTACCAACCTATGAAAGGATGGAAGGATGAGTGAACTTTGGAGCCCTCCTCTAGAACTGAACATACAATGTTGTGGCTGCAGTACCAACATTTAACCACTGAGCCATCAGGGTTCCCTTTAATGAGCCATTCCAGAACCTTTCCTAGTGTCAGTGTTGAGCTGGCAAGTCAATAATTGCCTGAGTACTTCCTCTTTCCCTGCTTTAGAAGATAGTGACAACATCTACCCATCTCTAGTCTTCAGGGACCTCACCTGTTCTCAAAGAATTCCCAAAGATTATCCATAAAGGCTCTGAGATTCTGTCTGCAAGTTCCTTCAGTATCCTTGAATGCAGTTCATCTAGCCCTGCCTACCTGAATTTCATTTAAAGTATCTAGGTGTTCCTGTATCACCTCTTTGCCAATTTTAGGCTGCAGCTCCCTCACTGAATCATTTATTCTATTTTCATCAGCTTGAGTCCTGTTTTCCTTTTTGGGGAAAGACAGAAGCAAAGTGTGTGTGGAGCAATGCTTTCTGTTGTCACCTGTTAGCACTTCTCCATCTCCTCCACTCAACAGTCCTGCTGCTTCGGTGTTCCTCCTCTTGCTCTGACCATAGCCGAAAATTCTCTTGTTATTATTTTTAGCCTGTCTTGCAAACCTGAGCTCATCTTGAGCTACTGGCTGTCATCTGTAGTCATCTTTGGAGACACATAAAAATAAAAATGCTAGTAGAGCCCATCACTGGTCTCCCACATCTTGTACAGTTTGCCCCAACCAATATTTTCTCATATTCCGCCTGTTATTTGGTGCGGCTCACCTTCATTTCTCTTAAATTCCTTCCACTTTGTGAATAATATGCCAAAAACAAAGCTTGGAAAAAAAATTGGGGGGGAGGGGGCTATAATTTTCAGAATGCTGAGGCAGCTTGGCCAGTAGCTGGGGAACACAGGGTTTGTTTTAAATTTGTTGTTGTTGTTAACTGCCTTCGAATTGATCTCAACTCATGGCAACCCTATGGATGAGACCTCTTCAAGCCCCTCAGTCCTCCCCTGTTCTGCTTAATTCCTGCAAACCCTTAATGCCCAAAGTGACCTCCTTAATAGAGTCCATCCATCTGGCATGTGGCCTTCCTATCTTCCTACTTCCCTCCTCCTTTCCCAGCATTATTGTCTTTTCCAAAGAGTCCTCCCTTCTCATGAAGTGTCCGAAGTATGACAGCCTCAGTTTGGTCATGTTGGCTTCCAGGGAGGTTTCCAGCTTGATCTGCTCTAGGACCCATTTGTTTGTCTTTTTGGCTGTCCATGGGATCCTCAACCTTCTCCTCCAGCATCACATTATCTCAAATGAATTTATTTTCTTCCTATCATCTTTCTTAACTGTCCATCTTTCACATCGATACATGATAATAGGGAATACAATGGCTTGTATGATTCTAACTTTTGTGCTCAATTGTATATCTTTGCATTTTAGAATCTTTTCTAGTTCTTTCATAGCCACCCTCCTCATTCTTAATCTTTTTCTGATTTTCTTACTGCAGTCCCCATTTCTATCAATGCTTGATCCCAAGTATGAGAATTCTTTTACTATTTCTATTTCTTCATTGTCTAGGTTGAACTTCTGAAGGTCCTCAGTGGTCATTATTTTTGTTTTCTTTATATTCAACAGTATGCTTGCCTTTGCACTTTCTTCTTTGATCTTCCTTAGTAGGTGTTCCAGGTCTGTATAACTCCCAAAACGGCAATGCTGGTCAAAGGATTCTGAAAACTGTAGTCCTCAAAATAACTTTCCCAAGCTTCACTCCAAAATTGAATTTCTATCATTATTTAACAGCTACAATGCATTCTCTACATTTCTCGTCATTTCTATGACAACCTATTCACACTTAGATGGTCATTTACCTTCTGTGTTCTCAAGATGTTATTTAAAACTACGAATAATGCCCATAGAATTGAACAAGTTGAGCTACAGCCAGTGCTTTGCCATCACTAATATATGTGTTTAATGACAGGGCTGACCCTTTGAGTGAAGAAGGAAAAGTTGACCATGCCTCAAAATATCTGGGGGGAAATCTTATTGCTGAGTTACTGGGACAACCTCCTGAAATCTGGACTTTTAAAATACCAACTGTAAGATGAGCAGCTCTCGAACTGAGGATTTCAATATGTGTTAGGTTACAACTCTCAACATTTCTAGATGTCATACATAATTGTTTCTGGCTGGGCATGGTGGGAACTGTACTCCAACTGATATATTGAAGATGGCAAGTTGGTGAAGGCTACAGTAGGTAGATGCACTTGGTAATACATCTATACTTCACTGGATATAATGACCTAAATCCTTGACTGGGAATCAATGGAATTTACATAAATATTGTTTCACCAAATTCCCATTGCTCAAATGGGTCTGCTGTAGTTGGGACTAACAACCAAATTTTAGCCCAATGAACCTGACTACGGATAGGTCTGCTAGAGGGGGCCTCTATTCTATCCCACCATTGGCAACAATATTTTGTGGTAGAATATGGGAGATGGGCTTCTCTGTTGGGGGACCTTGTTTGTGAAATGTTTTTCCCTTGGAGGTCCAATTGGCACCTATATTGTTTTCATTCATGCCATGTTAAAACTTGTCTTTGTATTCAACCATTGGGGGCCTAACAGATTTCTTCCAATATGTACATGCACATTGTTTTAAACTCTTTTAACATTTTAATCTATTTTAACTTGTTGAATTATTGGATGTTTCTAATCTGTTTAATTCATTTTTATCACTTTAAATGTGAAATCATTTTAACTGGTTGCATTAAATTTACTGGTACACTCCCTTGAGATCCCATGATATAGTGTGGAGTTATACACACACACACACACACAGCAGATATAAAGATAATGGTTCAAACTTTTAAAAAGCAAACAAAACTGAAATCTGATGGTCTTAGCTGTATGCATTTACAGGAAACTGGATTAGCCAACCTATAGTAAAAGAAATTTACTAGTTAAAAATAGTTAAATTTATCCCAGTGAGAATGACTGCTGACCCTGAAAGAAATGTAGCACGTATTCCATAGGATAACTCAACCTTTGGTCCTTTGGGACTGATCTAAGCCTTTTGAAGGAATGCTGGTTCCCTTTCTATGTAGTAACTTTGAAGTGAAGCAGCGCAACTGATTAGTCTGGAATGTGGATTGACGGTTCTTACTTTAAGAATGGCTCCTTACTCAATCTTCAAAAGAGTGACAATATTTGAGCAGTACAAATGGTCAGAATTGGGAGGGAAGCCCCTAGAATTTAGCAACTTTATTATAAAAAGGGATTCATCTAGACATAGGAACAAGGTATTCAAGGGAATTGCTGTTTTATGGATATACATAGCACTGTGGTATGACATCTTTATCCCATTTACCACCTTGGGGAAAAGATGATGTATATGTCCAATAAATAAATGCGTAAATAAAATTTTGGGTTCCGTCTTGCGCTGGCAGATTGGGTTCCTTTCATAAAGAATACTGGGGATCTTTTATAAAATTCTTAAAAGGCAGCTCCTCAAACATATCCATCACGATCTCTCTTAACTATGTGATTTATCACAATAAAACAGAGCTGTGTAGATCCCAGAACAGGGAGCAGGGAAGTTCAAGATCCCGCAAGACTAGGCTAGGAGGCTGCAGTGGTGTCACTAGGGGTGTGCGGAGGGTATAGTCCACACTGGGTGACACCCCAGAAGAGGAGTGACACCTGGCCGAGCCCCCCTCCTGCTGGGGGTGGTGAGAAAGGGAGAGCATGCCCCCCACAAGCTTCACTGGGGCAGTGGCTCCCTCCTCAGGTGGAGGCCAGCGCTGCAGGAAAGGAGAAGGCAAGAGTGCTTTTTTGGCTGCTGCCACCACCACCCAATAACCCCCCTGGCAGCCCCCCTGGACCGGGTGACACCTGGGGTGGGGACGCCACTGAGATACTGAGTCCTTCCTCCCAATTATCTGGCCAAATTGGACCACAGGGACTTCTACACAGTTGAGCCTTTTCTGGAATTATCCACCCGAAGTGCACTAAGTGATTCAGTATTAAGAAATACAGATCTGAGGAAGTAGACCAAGTCTACGAAAGCTCATGCTACAACTTCTTTCTCACAGTTAGTCTCAAAGGTGCTGCAAGATCCTTTTGCATTGTGATATTCCAGGCTAACATGGCTATGTGTCTGAATTTTACCCCCTTAGAAAGTGATTGGCATTGAGCTCTCCTACGAATAATAAAGGCTGCTTGTAATCTGCCCTGTGTGTACTGACTTGGGGGGAAAACTACATTGAACACATGAAGCACGCTTCTGATACACATTGTGCTTGTAATTAGAGTCTTCATTTTTATGGATGTTTCAGTGATAATGGATGAGAAAAATAGTTTGCTCTTTCCTTGCAAGTAAGCACAATTAATAGCAAGCTACTGACAATGTTGAGCCCCCTCACCTTAAAAATAATTCCAGCATCCTGGCTGTGCTCAAAACTGTTCCCAGCAATTCGGTCCTTACTAACTGAAGTAGCCTGTTTCCTTCCCAGTCCTCTTTGGAAGTAAAAACCCTAATTTATTTAAATAATGAAGACAGTATACCATGCTACCCATACATACATGATCATGACACCATGATATTCCTCAGGTGACTGGTCCATAGCTTGCAAGTGCTGTTCAGGTATTATGTACTCTGCAGAACCATGTGAGGCTCCACAAAACCAGAAGAAGCAGGTGAAAAAAACCAATATAGCATAATTAAAGCATTTTAAAAGGAGAATATGTGGAATGGATCTATTATAAAAATGAGACACTCTGAGAAAACACTCATCAATTTTACTAAATTGAAAGGAATTTTCTCACACTCCAAGCTGAGCTGTGACTAACTGTAATAAATAATAGCACTTCTCATTCCTTTCTTATACATTTCTCTGCAGATTTAAGACACCAATCTCCATCATTTAAAAGCAGCCCATTAGGCAACCTGAAACAAAGGAGCAATAGTATGAAGGCAAAAGAGGGCAGATCGCACCACCTTGTGGTGGCACTGCAAAGAAGTATGCCAGAATGCTCAAATGTGGAATAGGAGACACATAAAGTGCTTGTAAGGTAAGAGTTAACCCAATGTACTCCTGCATCAAAATGATGTCCCATGGAAGATAGTCTTCTGAATCAGTTTTAATAGTCCCCATCTCATTGAGTCTCAAACCTTTCCAGGTGCATGATGGAGGGCCTCAATTATATTACTATTTTAGTCCTGCCTAGAATAGACCCACTGAAATCAGTATGACATAATAACCAGAGTTCAGTCCCATTGACTTCAATAGCTCTGCTCCAAGTAGGGCAGATGTTGAATTTAGGCACAGCCCAAAGGTAGTAGTGTAATTTGATTTGCACGTAGCTTCTGATTTTAAACACACTTAACTTTAAGTACTTTTGGCTTTTGACTTAGCTGTTTGGGATTGTGCAATACATGTGCTTCTTTCTCACCACAAAGTGATGGCAAAAATCATCTTGAGTAATATAAGTAACCATATTAAATAGAAGACAAAATTCGAATGTCCATACTGTGATACTTTCCCAGAAGGCTGGGAACAGGTTTTGGAGGGCCACGGAGGGCTGCCTTAGTAAGTGGAGGGAGAGAAGTCCCAAAGCCACTTTCCTTTGACATGGATCTTAGCCTATGAGTTTGGGACAGTAGATTAACTTACACTTGTTTTTAAGGGCCTTACGCATCAGCTTGCCTTCTTCCCTGTATACCCATTTGGTCTTTGAGGTCATCTGGTTGATCTGGTGCCACAACCAACTAAAATTCCCAGAATTCCACAGCATAGAGCCAGGGCAGTTGAAGTGGTGTCAAACCAAATTATTTCTGCAGTGCTGAGGTGTTAAGTCTTTTCCTTATAGCTATAGGCTTAAGTTATCTGATTAAAAAAATAAATTCCAGTTATTTGTGAACAGTTATTCTAGTGAGGCTCTACCAACCACACCAACTTGAATAAAAGGTACAGGGAAAAGAATGATGAAAGAAAATAGAGAGGCTGCAAATAAAGGGCTGATTCATTTTTACTTTTTTATTTATTTTAGTTTTGTTCACACAAAGTTTTCCGGAGTCATGGGTTTGCATTGGTAATACTGTTGTTCCTCAAAGCACCCCTTGCATTTATTTGGGGGAGCTGTGTTGCCACAACCCACATGATTGAAATGACATTTCTCTAGCCACATGTATGTGAAGAGGACTTCTACATGTTTGGAAACCCTTGACACTGGAAAAGTTATTTTTCTATAACTCCCAGTTTTCTCCAGAAAACTGGCTGGTGAATTCTGGGTTATAGTCCCCAAAATCTTTCATAACTCTGCTATGAATGCACACGAAGATCCTTCACACAAAAGCCTCCTTAGATCTCTTTTGCATTGAGGACCTCTAGCGATATACACTGATTCCTTCTCATATGGGGCTGAGAGGATGTGACTTGCATGTCTATTGAGAGAGGGGGTGCACATGGCTAACCTGTGTGGCTTGGCAGCCCTTCACATTTTCTTTTATTGAGCCTTCCTTAGGTCTTGGTGGATGCTTAATTTAGCCACGATTAGTCAATAGGAAATTTGAGATTTCCATGTGTTTAAATGAATTAATATGACTGAAAAAGCAGTGGAACCTCTTATCCATCCCTTTGCAAGGCGATGCATAACAGAAAAGACAATCGCAAACCACTGTACTTGATTACAAATTCATTATCTTCCTGAGTGCTCTAACAAACGTGTGACCATATTGGAAAAACTACACATGCAGTGATATCTCAGTTTAAAATGTGTCAACCAGCACCTTCTTCATGAGCTGCCAAGGTCACAGCATCCCATCATATGGCATCTGCTTTTGGTAAGGACTTTAATTAAGGGTCTTGCAAGATTAAAAAAAAAATCCATAAGTTATATCCAGTTTTAATTCTGAATGTGATTATACAAATACTCTAAATCTAGTGCCTCCCACTGAGTCCAAGGAAAGAAAGGTGGCCTTAAAATGGAAGGGCTGAAATTTGTCAGCCCATTCAGCTCCAGGCCACTCTTCTAGCTACTTTATTTTATATTTACTTATTTAATTTATATCCCATTTTCCTCTCAAACGGGACCCAAGGCAGCTCACATGAATTAAAAAGAACCATTGACAGGCAAGTTGGAAGCCACATTTCCCATCTTATATTATTGTTTTCAGCAGTCAATTGCAGTTTGTTAGATTTGTAGTTTAATCAGATTTGTTATCCCTAGATGGTTGTTTAAGGCATACAGAAATGTATTGTATTTGTGTTACTGGTTTGTTTTTTTGTTGGTTTTTTTTGTAACAAAAATATTATTTTAAAAAATGAATTAAAACAAGGCAAATTCCCAGCTCGGCCATGAAACCCACTGGGTGACCTTGGGTCGGTCACATACTCTCAGCCTCAGGGAAAGGCAATAGCAAACTTCCTCTGAACAAACCTTGCCAAGAAAACCCTATGATAAGTTCCCCACAGGGTCACCATAAATCAGAAATGACTTGAAGGCACATAACAACAAACAAGTTTAAACCTAATAAAAAAGCTTTAAAGCAATGAAGAAACTACCATATTAATATATCATTAAGTTAAAACAATATACAAATATACAAGCAATATACAATAAACCTTTAGTACAAATTTCCACCATTGGGTGGCATGTCAGCATTTATGGTATGTTCGCATGGCTTTATAATTACAACCTTCAACAAACCTTCCATCAAAAGCCACTAATCCTTAAGCGTACTGGGGGCATAATAATAATAAATAATAAAATGTTTTTATATACCGCCCGGTGGCGAACCAATCTAGGCGGTTTAAAAGCTATCTAGGCGGTTTGCAAGTTCATTCCTCTCGTTCTGATGCCACTGGTGGGAAAGTTTAACCAGATGCCCTATTTGGAGCTTTGAAATAGGAGTATGAGGAACTTAGAAGTGTTAAATTACAAGTCTAGCCAGACTGGACCTGCGCAGTCCTATTTATTTGGGTTGTTGCAAATGCAGGTTGCCCCAGGTGAAATAATTTCCCCTTGCCACTCATCCCATTTTTCACGAAGTAGTTCTAACCTGACAATTTCTTGGGCGCAACATACTGTTGTAGAAAGGGAATTTTCCTTCTACAACCTGTTCATTTGTTGAAAACCACCTCAGGCTGTTTTACAATCCAAATCAATACTCTGCCATACAGTAGGAATACCTTGACCTGTGCCTTAAGATGCCTCCCAAAGATGTGTTTGGCTCAAGACTTTACTGGTCAACTGTGTATTTTTTAAAAAGTTTTTAGATTTTGTATGTTTTTCTGCTGTATACTTGATATTATAATATGTTAACTGGCCTAAGAATTAAATAAATGCTGAATAAATGAGATGAGTCATTATTTCCAATTTTATTCACACTACCAAGACTTAGCTTACTAGGAACAAACTGTTACAAATGCTGTAATAAATCTGTTAAGTTGTCTTTAAGTTGCCCCAGCACCTTTTGTTATGTAGAAGAAAACGTTTGCCGAGTTTTCAGCTTCATGACACCTATTAATACAGCCATCTATTTTGCAAACCTTCTCTTAATGAATGGAGGCTGGTTTTGAAGTTTGAAGAAAAAGAAAATAGAGATGAAACCATATAATGCACCCGGATTAAATGAACAGAATGTTCTACAACATAATAAGAAATCTGTGATGACTAACACCACCTAATCTTTTTGTAACATGAAAACTATTCAGGTTTTTTATAGTTTGAAGCTTCAAATTCTAGAGAATGAGGCAGTTATCAATAAGCACCAAGACATGCAGTCGAAAACATGTTTTACATCTCAGCTCAACTATAAATTCTTGTTTTTATTGAAATATATACATCACTGTGTATTTACATTTGTTCAAGTATCCTGATTCCAAAACAACACTAGAAAACAATCCTTTCTAAATAACAGGTCCATCATAAAATTACAAAGCTGAGCTCAAGTGTAGTTTTTATTACTTTATTTACAGAGATAAAGGGCTAGATCCAATTTCAGTCCTAATTAGACACAATCCATAGAAATCAATGGGATTTATGTAAGTGTTGCTTAACAAATCCCATTCATTTTAATGGGTCCACTTCAGGTAGGACAAAAGCAGGATTTGGCCCAAGGCATTACTTCAAAAAATGAAGCCCAGAATTTCTTGTCTGTTCTGGAAGTTGTAAATCTCACTCTTCAGTTTTACAGCAATGGAAGTAACAAGTCATTTAAACAAATTCTGCTTGAGTAAATGAAACTTCACAGATGAACTCTTTTGACACCTTCTATATTATAATAACCAACTAGCAGAAGATTAAACAGCTGTTATCATATAAATAAACTTTAAGTATTACACCAATGACCTCTTAGGGATGCCATCTTCTTTGGAAGTTAGTCGCATCTTCCCTAAATTGACAAAAAAAAGGTCAGCAACTATACAAGGAATAAAGGGCTGAAAGTAGACAAGAGCACTGAAAAAGATTATTTGCATTTCAATTATTCAGAAAAATTTCAGATTATTTTTTTAAGTAAAACATTGTTTTGCAAACAGGATCCCTGAAGATTCTCTTCAGTTGCCCCAGTTTTTCTACCCAAGAAGCTTGTATTTTCAATCTGACAGAGACTAAACCATGTTCTGTGTTTTTAAATGGATGACTCTTGCTTTGATTCAACAAACTTCCAGGAATAAGTGTAATACCAAAGTTATGTATCAATATTAACATCTGTAATTAATGTTCATGATCTTTTTCAGCCAATGTTGTGAAGAGATGCAAAACTGGATTCCACTACAGATAATCGTTGCTCCAATGCTTTCAATATTGTTTCTGCCTGTTAAGTAAAATAAAAGACAATTTCATTTTACATTAGATGCCAGCTAAAGAGATTACTCACAAATTTTTGATATCCAAAATAAGAATTCTGTCGACTCCCCTGCATGTCATGCATACTGAAGGTGTTCTCAGCTAGCAACATGCCAGAAGCTTTCTCCTGAACTGAAAGATTTGTGATCTTTCTGTATGACCGTCAAGGACTAGTATGAACATATGACAAGAAAGAATTTGTTTGCAAACAAGAATAAGGAGCAAATAATTCCACCTAAAAGGGAGCATGGTAAGAGGGCCACCTACCAAGGATCTCATGTGTGGGAGCGAGTAATTCTAACATGATCAGAGATTCCAGCACCTGCTAACTGGAGTTGGACTAAAATTCATGATGGCATTTATGAGCCATTTTGGACAACTTTGCCTGAAGCAACAAAGAAATGTCAATAGTTGATATCCTTCAAGTACAAAAAGGTTGATAAGAAGTAATGCAATTGCAAAATGACTTAAGTATTTTTTGTGAAGAATAATATTTTCAGCAATGGCATGTGGTGTTATTGTAACAATAAACTGAAACCTGGCCAAGGAGTCTGCTTTTGTTTATATTTTAATTAAAATTTGTTTAACCAACAAGCATTATTCAAACCAGGCTATGTATAAGACTTCTCTGGGTTGTTTCATTTTAGTTTTATGCTTTTGAATCCCTCTTTGGCAAAAGGTTCCATAATGATCTACAGATATGAATGTTCTTTTTTGTTGTTGAAAATTTCTTACAATGTGACTCGATTTAAACAGTATGAAGATGCAGATATGGGTGAATCAAAGTGGCAAAAAGGAAAGTGAATCTCCAACTATGTTAATGTATAGGTCTGTGATGCATAAGGCCTGTCTCACTTAAACAATATGCTGAATCTTGCTAATTGTTGTGTTGAAGTGTGTGCAATGTATATTTTAATCTGGTTTTAATACTTTTACAAATGATGGTGATGTCATCACTGGGTAACATATCTTTTGAGCAAAATGTTAACACTGGGTAATGCCACCCTGTACAACATTTAACCATATAACATGCAACAAATAGGTGCAGTCTCGTATTTTCTTACAGTGCACTTGTGCATGGTTGCTATTTTAAAAAATGACAGCCATCACTTTCAGAAACCCATGTGTAATGCCCCCACAGCCAAAAGGAGCTTGCAAGCTCTGTTCCAATTTCATGCTTTTATCACAAAATGCATAATTCTTGCATATTTTCCAGCTAATCCATGTATTGCTTCTTTTGCTACCCACCAGAGGACTGAAAGTGAAGGAGTGGAGCACCATCACTACCCCACCACATCTTAACACACCGTTCATACACTCTCTAAGGCAAACAAGTTTACCTGTTTGAACTATACTTTACATGCAGTTCTTCAGCCTTTGTATGCAAAAGCTGAACATTTCTTTTCTACTCACAGTTTTTGTTCGGAAATGCTACCAGCCATGGTTATCACACTTAATGATATGTAACAGAAATTTTAGGAAAGAATGAACTCTGCATAACAACTATCTTACCCTTTCTAGTGACTCTTCTAAGTTAGCTCGACTTTCAAGGGTGAGAGGCTCCTCATCAATTACAGCTTTCTGTTCCGAGGATCCTAGGGTGTAACTTGGACATTGTACAGTTACTAGTAGCATCACAATCACTCAATAAAAGATTGAAAATAAATCAACTGAAGATTAATTTGCAAGTAAAAGTAATTATGTTTCTAGCAGAGATTTGCTGTGTGCCTTTCGATCCTTAAGTCAGCGTTTTCTTGGCAAGATTTATTTAGAATGGGTTTGCTTTTGTTTCCCTCTGAGGATGATAAAGTGTGACTTGCTCAAGACTAGCCAGTGAGTTTCCATGGCTAAGTGGGGATTCAAACCCTGGCCTTCAGAGTTGCAATTCAAGGCCCAAATCACTATACCACGCTGGCTCACTAGCAGAGATACAAAACCCAAATCCCCCTATATCAGGGGTGGAAACAAGGGGGCTCCTCCTCCTCCAGTTTAACTCCCAGCATTCCTCTCCATTGACCATGCTTATACGGTCAGCTGAAAACTGCAGTCCAACATTCTGGAGGGCTACATGAATCCCACCACTGTTCTAGATTTTGTTGGACTACAGTTCCTATCTACCCTAGTCAGTGTGGACAGTGGTCAGGGATGTTAGGACCTGGAGTATAACAACTCAATGACCACAGGTTCCCTACCCTTCATGTAGCACCTAAGGCAAAATGAGGGTATCCATTAGCTAAAATGATTGTATTGCATACAAGGAGATTGGCCCCCTTCCAATATTTAGTGGCAAATACACTCCCAATATTTAGTGGCAAATACAGAGGGTCTGCACCAAAGGTGAGCACCTGCCTTCTTACCCAGGCAAATCTCCCTCAGAGAATGGAGGACTATCTATATAAGGTGATGAATTTCAAATGTGACAAGTGGGGTTCTGAGGTATCTCCAGTACTCAGCTAGAGCTTTCCTCTTCAGGCTAGCTTGGCATTGTTAAGCCTTATAGTACTGTTTGCACTTTATAGAGAGAAGAGAGGGAGAGGTTTCAGGAGGAAGAGAGAGAAAGGATCTCCCCACCACCACTCCAATCCTCTGGAAAATATTTCTAGTTGTGTGATATAGGACTGAAGGATTTAGGTTTTGGAGATGGCTCCCAGTTCAACCACCAGCAACATTTCATGGCTCCCGATAAGCTACTGAGCATGTTTAAGGTCTGTTGGGCAGGTTTTTCTTCACATATGTGGGGATACTCCATCTACACACAAACAAATTACCTCATCTGTATATGGGCAGATTTTTCTGGCTAACTGCTAACGCACAGAACCACCAATTTCAGTGTTAGAATTAGAAGGGAATAGAACATTGCAAGTACTATGCCTAAAGTTACTGGCAACTGAACAATGTGCAGAAAATTGTCACAGTTCTTGAAAGACTGCTAGACTTTACTAACGAAATGCAGTAATAACTGCATTCCCTCATCTTAATCATGCATCTTTTAGTTTCTACCATCCCGAAGGAAAATCTAAATTTTGAGGAATACATATTATTATAGCCATCTCTAATAAAAAAAACCTCATTCTGTTTTACTAAGACTTTAGTGTCAGTAAAACTAATAAAAATTATTATAAAATAGTAAGTATAAGAAAGCATATTTGACAAACAGAATTATTGCTTCTCTCACCTGTCTAAGGAGTCAACATTCAAGCAGAATAAATCTCGCTTATAATCAAGATGTTTTGGGGTACATCTGTAAATGCTTCCAAGTGTCATCTTGCACCCAGAACAAAACAAGGTTTCAAGTATGCTGTAAAGCAAAATATTTAGTTTAGTTTTTAAACATGTTCACGTCCTACTCAAGAGATTCTTGAACAAATGAAAGGAATAGTATCATGCAATAAAAGATTAATCAATTATTGTCCCTCTATATCAGGGGTAGGCAACCTTTCCCCTTTAAGGACCGAGGGACTTCAGCTCCCAGAAGCCTCAGCCATGTTGGCCAATAGTCCCATGTTGGCCAATAGCTCCTGGGATTGTGGGAGCTGAAGTCCCCGGCCCTTAAAGGGGAAAGGTTGCCTACCCCTGCTCTATATTTTATATATAATGTATCTGATTCTTATATGAGGTAGATTAGACTAAGAAACAGTGGGCCTTTGCAGACTGCCAGAAATAGTGCAAATTGAGT
>JAIPUX010001232.1:103763430-103777243 GCA_020142125.1 Phrynosoma platyrhinos | reverse complement strand
GGGGGGGCGGCGACGGTGGCAGGACCGGCCTGGGGCCGGTGCAAAGGCCTTGGGGGGCCACATCTGGCCCCCGGGCCTTAGGCTGCTTACCCCTGTTCCAGATAGATAAGACTTAATTAAAGAAGCCATAGCCCTGAGTCTGCAAGACATGAGCAGGACAGTTGACGACAGGGTTACCTTAAGATCTCTCATTCATGGCTCACTGTAAGTCGAAGTCAACCTGATGGCAGTTAACAACAAACAACAACATATAGCTTTCATTCTGATTTCTTGCTGAAAGTAAAGTCAGTTAAAGGTAAAGGTATTCCCCGTTGACAAGGTTTCATGTCCGACCATAGGGGGCGGTGCTAATCTCCGCTTCTAAACCAAAGAGCCAGCGTTGTCAGAGACTACTCTGTGATCAGTAAGTTACCTGTCTTCATTGTGTCCTCCTCTGTCATTGCAGAAAGGCAGAACTTCGTCACAATCCTATGAAAATCCTTTGTGTTCAAGTCCTGAAAATCTAGTAGATGAAGCATGGTATCATTCAGCAGGGAGAGATCGCTCAGTTCCACAACGTTGTCTTCAGTGCCATTCCAAATGCTGTTGTAAATCTTAAATATATCACTTCTTAGCAGTTCATCTTTAAGAATCTCCTCTACCACAGTGCTATTTTGCAACACATTCTTTTTAAGCCACTTGAATATTAAAAGTACATTTTGTATGTTGAAGATGCTGTCAATGTGGGACTTCACAAGCCATCTGAATACTAAGTAAGCAATCTTACATGAAAGATTAGGATTGCTATAGCCGTTCTGCTCTTTTGGATATTTTACTGGCATGTCAAGAAACACAGGTTTCCACTGGACAAGTACAGATCTTAGAACTGATCTGCATTCCTCTAAATGCAATTCTTTCCACTCAGAGGCTGTTTCTGTTTCAATTATCTTCTTTTTCTGAGCAAGCCGAGATAATGCTCGAAAAGGCATCTCTGGTTTGTTTTTTTCTTTAATATTTTCTATACAGGAGAAAGAAAAAAAAAGAAGTAACACCTCATATATAATAATTTAAAAATGAAAAGGGGGAATTGTTTTTGTGCGAAAGGGAATAATTAATCAAAAAGCTGGTAGTGAGGCAGGGAAGCAGAGATTTAAGTTAATACTGTTACACAGAATCACCTTCTAGTGGACTGTGGTTGTAACACAGAAAAGTGATAGGGTAAATATTTGACTAAATCTAAATAAGATAAGTATCCCAACATATTATAAATAGACTAAATATGAGCTAACATCTATCTTGAGGTCATTGGAATTCTACAAATTTACATCAGCCAAAATACTTACATAAAAGCTTGTTATTCCTTTTACAATAGCAGAAGCAATGCAAATAATAAAGTGCAAATAATATTCCTTCAAAAAGTGCAGGAACAATGCAAACACTGCTCAGCTATTTCGTAAAAATGAGAAAGCTTAAAGCTTGAGAAATGAGAAGGCTCTTTTAATTTAACTGAAATAGCACTGCTTTATATGCTGGGTCGACATAAACTGGAAAATTGCATTACTCCGCCTACAGTGCTTCCTCGGTCATCCATCCCTCTCATTAATGTTCAAACAATAAGAAAGTGATTAGTTAGGGTATCTAAGCTGGTGAGATAAGCACTACAATTACAACAGCTCCCATTCCCATGGGCTTTGTTTTCCTTCAAGAGTAAATGCCAATTAAGTTCAATGCCATTTACCACTTTAAACCAAAATATGGGGTAAGACGATATGCTACCAAATGAGAAAATGCAGTCAGACAGGAACTGCAGGCTGAACACAAAGCAATCCAAGTTTAATCTTTTGCACCAATTAAGGCACCAACACTTCCCCCACCTATGTCCACTGGCTCTGTGTTCTATGGAGGCCCATAAAAATGGAGGGGAAACTGATTCTAAGAATTATCTGTAAGGGCAGGTTCTGACTTTTTGGTTAATTTTTCTTAGCATTTAGGAAGTCTAAAGCCACACACCAACTGGGAATTGAAAGTGTCCAAACTTTGAAAGGCCTTAATAAGCTCACAGAGATATTAATGCAGCACACATGTAAAGTGGTGGCAATGTCAGTATATAAGAATTCATTTAAACATTTTCAGGAGCTGCAATGGCAAAGTTTTAAGAACATGTAAAGAATCCAAAAGTGAGACCTACAATCCTATTGTTTATGTTATGCACAGTACTATTTAAAAAGTACAGAAATAAACAAGCATAACTTCCATTTTTACTGATTTTTCTTTCCTTCGCAGTACTAATTCTTTAGGTTTCTGGCTCCTAGAAATTCTCAGAAGTATGTGATTTGATAGTTAAATTCAACAGAAAACAAATGGCTTATATTAAATCAATGGTATATTTAGAACTTACTAAGCAAGTCTTTAGTTTGATACTGTTCTGCAATTATTTGCAAATCATCTTGAAGTTCCACATCTTTGCTGATGATGCTCCATTTGTGCAAAAGCAGCAAAACATCTTTGTTTGACAGGACATGCTCATTTACAGTGAATCTGCCCATTTCTCTGAAGGCTTCAATGACCAGAACACGATATTCTAATACAGAACTTAATGTGCTGAAAAACTGAATCAGGTTAGGAAAATCCAAGTTGGCCCTGTTTGGCAAAAGAAAAAGGGATTAAAACAGTGTGTGTATATCTGTCTATATATCTGTCTATCTATAACAGATATGGGTGAAATACAGCCCATTGGCTACATATAGCCTCCAAAATTTCCTGCTGGGTTATTTTTTGCCCTCATATGGTTCAGTAGCACCCCTGACACAGAGGAGTGTTCAGATGGTCCTTGTTTGAAAAACCTTAGTCAAACCTTAGAAGGGGTCCAAAAATAGAGCAAGATAGCCCCTAGGACTTCCAGAGGCTTGAGACTGCTATTGGCCTATTTTGGGGGACATCCTATAGGGAGATAGGGGGCACCGGAGAGACAATACTGGACATGATTTTTTGGGAGTTGCCCTATAGCTGCCAACCCCTGGTCTACACACATAAACATGTAAGATCTAACATTATTCAACTGAAATAGAGTCAATTTTTATTAAACAACTTTTTGTTACGAAGCAAGTGATGGTTATATTCTTGCCCTTCCTAGACAAAGCTGAGATAATGAATTGGAGCAAAAAGAATATAGTGAAATAGGAACACTGCTGAGCTGATTCATCCTGTCTTATCAAAGTGCAGGTTTTGCAATAGTAGATTTTCTAATAAAACAGTTCTTATGCTGGTTGTGAACCAGTAACTAATCCAGTGTAATAGCTTTTGAAACTACCACTTTCTGCTATGAGAATAGCAATAGCAAAAGCATGTACATTTCTATTCTGCTTATCAGTAAACTCAGCACTCTCTAAGTGGTTTACAATCTGTAAGCTAATTGTCCCCAACAAGCTGGGTACTCATTTTACCGACCTATGAAAGGATGGAAAGCTGAGTCAACCTTGAAGCCCTGGGATCAAACTCACAACCTTGTGGCTGCAGTATCAGCATTTAATCACCACGCCAACAGGGCACAGAAGGCAAGCCTTCTGGTCAACACTACTTATATGTTGAATAGATAATTCTTTTTTTGCCAGAGGCTAATTATCTATGGTTCTTCTGTCAATATATGGACATAGAAAATAAACATAAAATATTTAAGTTTTAACAGTGACTATGTTTTATCAACAGTAATAGATCCATATAACAAACACAATACAAATCAACAAGGATTTGCCTTAATGGAAAATTCATCAATGTAAAGACCAAGATCAGGTGTAATAAATATCTTGTTGAGGTGAGAATTACTGTAAATGTTGAGAACTACCAAAATACACAGAGAACTAAAGCTTTTAAAAAGGTTCTTTTTTAGATTCCTCCCTATTCGAGAAGTCACAGACTGAAAAAATGACTTCATCAGAGCTTTTCCATTGCTCAAAAAAAATTACGTTTCAGCATTAAGGCTATCTTGATTATATTTAGAAACAAAAACAAACACGGAGTACCAAAGGCAGGGTCCCACTGAACACAGCACTGAACACATTGCCTTGGAAAGATAGCTTTGATTCAGCTACACTATTTCACAACTTTTTACATAAGCCAATTAAAAAAAATGTTTGCTGCCATTCATAACAAAGCCAAGGGGCTAATTATCAGAGACTGCAAGAACTCAAGACAATATGAAAACATTTAATGTCAAATAGCAATACAAGTGCATAATGCCTTTGAAAACAGGATACTTACCGAATGTGTTTAAGAAGTGTGATCAAAATGTGGAGAAATTCACTGATAAATTGAAGAGGAAGGAGTTTCTGATTTGCTTGTAGCTGTTTTTTGCAAGGTGTTCCAAGTGATTTTCGCTTATTACCCAAATTTGTTACCCAAAGATTATGGACTAAGGAAATTACATGATTTAACACCTTGTTTTCTAAAAACCTAGGAAGTATATAAATAAAAAAGAAGGATAAACATCTTATTTAAAAAATAATTTTGTTTTATTTATATATACTTCTATACTTGTATACTAGATTATTTTTTTTATTTATTTCATAGTAAAGGAAATTTTTGAAAGTACTTCAGTTTTATCTGCCTTCAACAATGCCAGCCTCAAGAATCCAACTGCACAAAACATTATCTTTGAAGTTTTATTTTACCTTAACCAATTGAGAAAGAAATTAGAATTAAAAGGAGATGCATAAAACCCACAAAAGAATGCTGATGAACATTTTCCTGAATCTGCAATCTGAACCTACATTTGTATATAGTGGCTACTTGGTATCCACTGGGATTTGCTTCCAGGACATGCGTGCATACACACATACACACACACACATGGATACTCAAGTCCCATTAAATGCAATGGCACAGTAAGATGAGTATCCATTGTTTAAAATGACAAAATCAAGGTTTGCTTTTTGGAATTACATATTTTAAAAATGTTTTCAAACTATGGCTGCTTGAATTAGTGTATAAAAAAATTGTGGATATGGAGAGCTGACTGTACATTTAGGCAATGTAGCAATAGCAAGTACATTTCTATATCATTTATCAGTAAACTAGCACTCCCTAAGCAGTTTACAATGTGTAAGCCAATTGCCCCCAACAAGCTGGATACTCATTTTAATGACCTACGAAAGGCTGAGTGGATCCTAGAACCATGCCTGGGATCGAACTCACAACCTTGTAGCTGCAGTACTGGTATTTAACTACTGCACCACCAGGGCCCCTAGTGTATAGTCTAAAAGGTGCTGTGAAATTAAACCTTCAGACTGTATCCAATTATCCTTCTCACCACTGAAATGGGAAGGTGGGAAATTTCCCATCCCCACTCCTCAGAATCTGCCTTAATGTGTTCAGGTTCTACAAGAGGATGTGTGGGTAGCTGAAGATGGAAGGAAAATAAGGAATTTCATTTGGAAAGTTTTTAACTACGAATTTAAGGCATTCATATTTCTCACAGTGAAGGCATTATTTTAGGAACTGGTAGTCATGAAAGAGAAACCATTTCAATAGCTTTACAGAAGGAGTGGGATTTGTGTGGTCTTCTGGATATTGGTGAACTGCAGCTCCTAAAAGTCACGTGTCATAGCCAATGACGAGGAATGTTCAGAATTGCAGTGCTTTACAGATTCAGGCCAAGAACGCCTTGGGTGCTTCTGTCAGTTTTAACTACAGAAGTGAAGTGAAGGTTTTGGCAGTAGAAAGAAAAAGGTCTCAACACAGTGATGGATGCATTATTTGGCTCCTGTCCTTGGAAACTGACAGGCAATGTTTGGATGCAATTTTTTTAAATCTAATTTAATATGACACCGTATGATTTAAGTTAAAGATTGCTGAAGTTACTAAATGGCACAGCTATGTATCAGCAATGCTGGACAATGACACAAGAAATACCATGGTTACCAATTTGACCTTTACATAAGATACCAGCAGATACTGGCTTGATCTTTAAGTAAGAAAGCATGGCTCTTTCAATTTTATTTTTTAAGAGAAGATGATGCTGGGTTTTATTTGTTCCCAGAAACCATTTAGGTTTTTAATGAAATATTACTGAAATGAGTTGTCCAGTTATCATTTTGTTACATTCCATTTCATGAACATTTAAAATGCCACATCATCCTCCTGAGCTAAACAGGAAAAATGGTACACAAGTGTACAGACGGCCCTCCATATCCATGGATTCCTTATCCACCAATTCAACCATCTATGGCTTTAAAATATTCAAAAGAAATATAAATTCGAAACAGCAAACCTGGATTTTGCTATTTTATATAAGGGACATTTCATCATGTCACTCTATTTAAGGAACTTGAGCATCTATGGACTTTGGTATCCACGGGGATCCTGGAACCAAACTCCAGTGGATACCACAGGACCACTGCATAAATAAAACAAAATGTTCCCTCCAAGCATTGTTCAACAACAGAATCTAACAGCAGATTGCGCCTGACTTTCTTGATGTCTAATTATGAACTTATGGCTGTTCAATTCCATTTTAACATGGAATACTTTGCTTCATGGGAATACTGACTTCAGAATAGTGGCCCCTCCCAATTTGCAGGGGATCCATTCCAGCCATGCACACCCCGCGAAAATAGAAAACTGCAAATATTTGAGCCCAATTGAACATAATGACAGCATGCTCCTGCATGCGCCATTTTGTCCCTTCTGGTTTCCCGTCCACAGAAATTCAAAACTGTGAACAGGAAGTCAGTAAATCCAGAGGGACGACTGTAATATCTACAGACTGAAATTTCAACAGGGATGAGGATTTGATACAAGTTTTGAACTCATTTTTTTTTAAACAGCTCTAAATAATAGAAGCACGTAAATGGCCTAGGTTGTTATGAATGCATACAATGACTTCTTTCAGCAACAAAACTACCTCACACATATGCTAATTTAATATGTGCAAGAAAAATAAATATTTATCACTGAGCTATGAAAAGCTTTCTGTGTACCTTTTCTCTAGAATAGATAATATCCAGGTTAAAAGACTATGATCTCTTATTAGTTGATAGGCTGCTTTTGTGATATGTGCTGCATTTTGGAGTATTTCTAGAATCTGATACTGGAAGACAAAACAGATAGTTAGTTAAGAGACAAAAAAAAAAAAAAAAGAGTTCTGTAGCACCTTAAACACTAACAGGCAAAGTTTTTCCCCCCTGAAACAAACTAACATGGCTATCATTCTGGAATCAGTCATCAAATAATCTGACATGGGCTGCATCTACACTGGAGAATTAATGCAGTTTGACACCACTTAAACTGGCAAAGCTCAATGCTATGGAACTTTGGGATTTGTAGTTTTGTGAGATATTTAGTCTTCTATGTTGGAAAGCTCTGATGTCACAACAAATTACAAATTCCAGGATAAAGCCATGAGAGTTAAAGAGACGTTAAACTGCATTAATTATGCAGTGTGGCAGTAGATTGAGGCTACAAAAGTTAGAGGACTGTATCCAACTGTGTCCATCTGCTTATGTAAAGCTCCTTGCCTTGTGGAGCCTTCTGTGAATAGATAGATGGTGGAGGGAGATAAATTTTGCCTATTTCTTCTTTTTCCTGTAGGCTGTATATCACCTCCCACATTGTTCAAAAGGATCCCCCAATCCATTGGAGAAGAATGAGGCAAAGGGAAGGCAAATCAGCTTTTCTGCAAGCAAAAAGACAATCAAATGCAACCCACAATATCTGGCAAGATACCGGGTATTTTGCTTCAAATGTTACAATTAGTTAGTGTGGGCATAAATTTCTTCATAACAAAAATATCAGGTTGCCATTATAATTAGAGCAGGGAAGAGAGGAACAGAAACTATTTCATAATAAAGAAACACATTTTCATTAATCTTTCTTGAACATACATAATGAAGGGTTTTTCTGCCATAATTACAGTAGAATGTACCACATTTGTACAGCAATTTATTTCTTTCAAATAAATACAACATGAGGGTAGTATATAGTGTATATACTCATTGACCAAACTTGGAGGTAAGTATTTTCCTCTATGCCATAATCAAGACTAGAGTTACAAGGACACTTCATGACCACTACTGTACTTCTATTTATTTATGTAACTATATTCCAGCCTCTGTGCATCTAGTATTCTTGACAAGTTAACCATGTTTTTATATGAACTCTTAGCACTATGAGAGAAAATGTTTTGGGTTTTGTTTGGTGTTTTTTTTTTGGTTTTTTTTTTTTTTTTGCTTTTGTTAGAGTTTTAAGTCCATTAATGTATGCCTACTAAAACATAGAATCATAAGAGTTTGAAGAGACCACAAAGGCCATCCAGCCCAAACCCCTGCCATGCAATGCAACTAGCAAATAACAGGATTCTGTTGTTCTGTTTAAATTTCCAGTGTGCTGTAGTGGTTTGAGCATTGTACTGTGACATTAGAGATCAGGGTTCAAATTCCTGCTTCTCCATGAAAATCGACTGTCTGACCTTGGGCAAGTCAAACTCTCTTGCCTCAAAGGAAGGCCATGGCAAACCTCCTCTGATCAAATTTTGCCAGGAAAACCCTGTGATAGGTTCGTCTTAGGGTTGCTTGGGGACTGCACTTTCATAACATACCTGGACATGATTCATAGAAATAATATTCAATTTATCATACCATCAGATTTTACAATTAATTTCTAAAACACAGTAAACACCAGACTACTTTGTACAATTTATGATGCTGGCCATAGAAGTTAAAATACTTGAGATGTTAAAGCTAATTGGACTGCTTTCACGTAAGATTGAACAGAAGTACTTTTAATGATGAATAAATTCTCCACTACCTGGGTGGCTTCATCACATAGTGGGCTATGGAAGAAGGACAAAATGATATGGAAAATTCTCTGGTAATCATACAGCTCATAGCAGTGTTTATCTCTGAGTCCTTCTCTAATAATGGCTAGGGCCCATTCACGTTCCATTTTGTGCTAGAACACAAAAAGCAAAAACAAAGTACTGTTAGAGAAACAAACAAATAAGGAAACAAACATGTTTTCCTTTGTATTCCCTCCCCATATTTATTAATCTCAAACTAACATCTGTTTACATCTGGTATGGGGTGGGAGGTGGGAGAGGGTGCTTGACCAAAGAGATCTAGCTTTAGAAATTTCCAAAGGTGGTCCCAAATATGTGAGTTACAGAAACCGTGAAGAAAAATCAAGATCTTCTAGTGCTCGGTGACTCACAATCACAGTACTGATGGCTCAGCGGTTTTACTAAAATAATCTAACCTCTATAAGTCAGAAAAATCTAGCCGAAGAAAGCCACCTTATGTCACTTCAAAGATTTCATAGACCTTCTGTAAATCTATACTCAGTATATGATAGGACTATGCATATCCTGTATCAAAAAGTTCACCTGTGCCTGAATATGTATATAAATATGGATATAAACACTCTGGGAGCCTTTGTGGCTGAAGAGCAGGGTATAAATACTCCAAATAAATAAATAAATATGGTCCACATTTCTTATTTTTGTTAAAAAGTCTCAATCTTTGTGATTTTTTTACCATGCTTTGAAATAAACAGTGAAGAGGTAGAAAGAAAAAGATAACTTAATGATTATGTTTCAACGGGAGAGCAAAAAATCTCCATAACTTAATAATTAGTTTGTGATCTCGTATTCAACACTGTATTAAGCACTGAAGATCATGGCTGATGTTTTCATCCATAAAGAGAACTAAATAAACAAGGATGTTCACAAAATAAAACAAAATACAAAAAAAAAAGTTTCTCAGAAGCACTTGACAGGTACTAAATTCTATATGCACTAAACTGCAGCAAAAAAGTTGCTCTATTTAGGAATGACAGTCCACACAACATACACTTCTTATTACCTCTAAATCAAAACTGTAGAAAAGGTGAAAAAATCCTGGCACTTTCTTCAAATCCAAAAATTGGTGAGACAAAAGAAACTTGTTCAGCTTTGTGTACATGTGTTCCTCTGTGGAAAAAAAATGGTTATTTTAGCATGCACATTCATCATGTTTATAACTAAGCACCCTGAAGAAACAATTGTGGCATTATGATCAGTAGTGCCATACAAAGGCAACTTTCTCAGAATGCCATTAGCTTCAAGGCCCCACCAGAAAGCAAGGCCTGGACTAAGAAGAAGAACCCTCCTTCCAGTTCATTTGACAGCATCTGGCCTCGGAGGGAGAGAAGCAGGCCCAGTTCAATCGAGCCTTGTCTGGATTAAGAAGAAGAGCCCTCCCTCCAATACATCTGTCATGGTCCAAGCCTCAGAGGGAGAGAAGAATTGCTGGACCTGATCCCCTTCCCCACTGCCATTCTCTTCTCTTTCTGTATCATGTCTTTTTAAACTGTAAACCTGAGAGCAGGAAACTGTCTAATGAACCATTTGTAAGCCACTCTGACAGCCTTTGTGGCTGAAGAGCAGGGTAAAATTATTACTCCAAATAAAAAAGGCACTGTACAAATAAGCTGGTTGGAGCCATCAGCTTTTTTTCTGGGTATCAGAAAGAGACCTTTTTTTGCCCTCCTGCTGTCACAGCTGTGTTATGAACCTTTTACTTTTAAAACCATTTTACTTTGCTGCTGACATACCACCGTCACCTATGTTGGTATAGCAATGCCCACCAACATGATCCTGGCATTTTTGTTCTCATTTAACACTCTAAGCTATCATATTTCTAGCAAATCTCAGATTCTTTCAATAAAAATTACAGGAATTAAAGATACCCATGTATAAGTCCAGAAATTTAAGTAAAAAAAATTGACCCCCAAAAACATCCATGGATCAATGTAAGTACTCTACTTTAACTCTTATTTTTTAAAAAGGAACCATCCCCTGATGAAAGGCAAGAGCATAATCTGTCCTGTTAGCACTGAACCTGCTCTACTCTTCCATCCATCCATCCATCCATCCATCCATCCATCCATCCATCCTTTAGTATGAGCACAAAAAGTTATGCCTGCTGGAATTTTGTTCTTTGGCATTGTTCTCCTTTGCTTCGTTCTTTGCACCCTTTGTTACATGCCCCCAAGTTTTACCCTCGACTTATCCATGGGTCATATCAAAATCCATCATTTTGGCCCCAAAACCTGCCCTCGACCTATACATGAGGACAACTTATAGTTGAGTATATACAGTAATGTTCACGTTCTTGATCAGATCTCATTTTCATTAAAATAATACTACTTATAGCAACCTCTAGCCTATGTCAACAATCTTAGGGATATCTGAAATGGAGAATTACCTGAATCAAGTGGCAACCAACTAATAAATAAATTAATTATGACAAAATCTTTTGTCAGAAAACAAGAAAGGCAAAAACTGAGGAACATTCAATGAAATCCACAAGAGAAGCAAGAGACATATCTCACAATGCTTAAAAAAAGGTCTATTTATTTAGCTGAAAAGGCCTGTGCTAGGAAATCCAAAACCATTTCCTGGGTAAATGACAAAATGTGAAGAAAGACTGAAAAAGCACATCAAGCTTTTGAGTATCTTGAGATATGTCTCTTTTTCTATTGAGAACTCCTTGTGGACCTTGTTGTTGTTGTTGTGCCTTCAAGTTGTTTCTAACTTATGGTAACCCTAAGGTGAAACCATTACAAGGTTTCTGATGCTGAGAGAGTGTGACTTGTCCAAAGTCACCCAGCAGGTTTCCATGGCTGAGCGGGGATTTGAACATCACTTCAGTATCAACCTTTCTTCCTGAACATTCGTTAGATGCCTTGGACTAATTCCACAGAAGCTTATGCTATAATTAATTTGTAAATATTTGAGAAGAAACTAGATTCTTCATTTATTTTGTTGCTACAGACTAACATTGTTGTCCCTTTGGAAATTGTTACCTAAATCTCAAAGCCATCCATGAGCAATAACAAAGGATTAAATAAACAAACAAAAATAAACTAAAATGTTATTAGGAATATCAGTTATCAAAAATATTCCTCACTTATTAAAAAAAAGACAAGAGGAAAACAAAATACTTTCTTCTGTATTACCTGGCTTCAGCATTTGTTGGGCTACTCTAGATATATAGAGTGTCAAAGGGAAAGTAAATCTCAGATTTGGTTGATTGATTCCATTTTGCACAACTTCCATGAGGTAGAGCAACTGGAGTATAAAAGAAATGGAGAAAAACAATTGGGAAACAGGTTGCATGAGGTCATCAGGCACTGCTCAAAAGCACCAACAAAATTAATAAATATCAATATTTCATTTACAGACACTGCATGCAAAAAAAAAAAAAACCTTCCACAGCCTGGTAACTTCCAGATGTTTTGGAAATTAAAGTGAAATAAAATGATATAGGGCCTAAGCAGACTGCCAGAAATAGTGCACATTAAATTGAGGCACTGCCCTGGCTCAGTGCTAGGGAATCATGGGAACTGTAATTTATTGTGGCACCAGAGCTCTCTGACAGAGAAGGCTCAATGTCCCAGAAAAAAAATACAATTCCCATGACTCCCTAGCACTGAGCCAGGGCAGTGCCTCAATTTAATGTGCGCTATTTCTGGCAGTCTGCTTAGGCCTATAGTCTCAATTGAAACAGAAATGATACCTCCAAACTTTGAAATAACATAAAAGAAATCATCACTAGAACAAATATAACAGGAGAAAAAAGTTGCATGAGTGGTATCAAAATGAGCAGTATCATATGATGTCCTACACATAAACTGAAAATCACTATCATATGTACCATAGAGGAAAATGAGCAAGACAGAATCTGAAGAGGCGCTTCCTTAATGTATCTAGCCTTAACTGGACAAATATTCAAATGACTGTATTCAGCAGCTGGTGGGAACCTTGCAGCCTTCTGGACATTGTATCAGGTGCTAGCCATCATATCCATTGGTTAGGAATGCTGGGAGCTGCAGTCCACGCATATTTGAAAGGCTGCATGATTGCCACTTCTGGTATACAGGATGCTGGATTAGACAGGCCTTTGGTCTGACTCAGTAGAATTCCATTTAAGTTACTATTGTTTAGACACACTAAAATGTTAACTTGTTCTTACCTGCTTCTGTTCTCGAAATCGAGCCCCTTCCAGGTGAGAGAGAAACGCATTCAGGACATAGTATGCTGCTGCTCGCATGTTACGATCATAGCTACTAAGGGCGGCTACTGTTAGACCCAAAGCATTGACATCAACAAACTTGTGGCAAGCTACAACACATTCTATGGAAAAGGAGGAGGGAAATCATTTTAAGATATTTGTATTAGAAAACTCAAAAATAATGTTTTAAAGAATTAGTTATAAATAGCTTAGAATTACAGCACCTCTTCAACAGACATAATAAACACCTAGTTATAAAATATTCTTTACTGTACTCTTCTGGGACAAGGAACAACTCAAAGCAGAATCCAATTGAGCTGCTCCAGATGAAGTGACTGTCCTCTCTAAGTCAAAGGACATGAGCTATATTGCACCTGGTTTCTAATTTATCTGGCATTCTCACTCCATCTACAACACAATCATTAATCCACCTCTCTGCCTCCTTCTGTGATCAACCATACCAGGGTATATTCTTAAGATAGGTGAAAACAGATTAATTACTCACAACCAGATAACAGTATGTACCATGATAGGTTTCAGTTTTGTTACATGTCTTCAAGTCAGCTTTGATTTATGGCCACCCTATCAAAAAGTTTTCTCAGCATGTTTTATTCAGAAAAGGTTTGTCATGGCCTTCCTGTAGGTTGAGAGAGTGACTTGCTCAAAATCATCCCATGGGTTTCCATGACTGAGTGAAGATTCGAAACCTGGTCTCCCAGAGTCCTAACTGCAACACTCAAATCACGAGGCCTCCAGGAACTCCGTTGATGGCATTTTACTGGATCAATTAC
>JAIPUX010001232.1:103725349-103763330 GCA_020142125.1 Phrynosoma platyrhinos | reverse complement strand
GTGGATTATGGGAGTGGGAATGTTTTAAATTGTCTGTTTTAAAATTTGTTGTACCCCGCTCCGATTGCTTTGCAGAGGGGCAGGCTATAAATAAAAATTTACTATTATTATTATTATTATTATTATTATTATTATTATTATTATTATATTACTACACCATGCTATCAGTGATTAATTATTATTATATATTACTACACCATGCTATCAGTGATTCAGTTATCTGTTCAGGGCTGGAACAGATGGCCCTTTAAAGCAGCCATCCAGGCGGCTTGGGAGCACTGTGTTTATACGCTGCACACTCCCAGCTGCCTTGAAGCCACTAGAAACTCGAGCAGCCGCCCAGATGTGGGCACCCTCAAGGCACTACGGCAGTGCAGCATTTATACACTGCATGCCGCCGAAGTGGCTTGAAGCCGCCATGGGGCCGTGGCAGGGTGGGAAAAGAAGCCCTTTTCCTGGCCAAAAAGGGAGCAGATCTTTGCAACTCCTTTTTCGGCCGGCTTCAAGATAGACTGGGGCCATGGCATGTGTTCGCCATGAACCCAATCCGTCTTTGGAAGGAGTGGCTTCAAGCCGCCCCTTCTGCCCATCTGTTTCACCCCACAGTTAGCTAAAAAGGACTGTATTCATGATTATTTGTGGAGCAATGGTTCTAATTCAAGCTAGTGATTTTGAATACAGAGTAGCTGACAACCTAGCTCCATTACAGTCTTTCTGCCTTATCAAGACAAACGTCCTGTAAACAAATTCAGAATCTTGTTGTTTCTTTTAAAGACAAGATCTAAATTAATTAGCTGAACGCTAATCCAGAAATCTGAACATAGATCATGGAAGGAAGCAGTTACAAGAGGACCTGTCCTTGAAAAATGAAATCAAGGCTGACATGCAAAGTAGTAAGCTTAATTTATGTCGGACATGCCATTTATTTACAGAACCTTGAAAAGATCAGGGAGAAGGCTGCTCAGATAACAATCAATTGTAGATAGTGCCAGAGGGTCTATTCCTGCCCCCTCCTTCTTTCTGTATAAGTTGGGGGTTTTACATCCAGTGGAAATCAATTATAGAACATTTGCCTACAGGGTGCTGCTATAACACATTCAGGAAGCAAAAAATATAAGAGAGGCTCTTTGGGCCACCTACTGAAATAGCCCAGGATGTTAAGGACTGTTTTGTAAGGCATGTTCAGATTGAGGGTTGTGGTACTACAGTCAAAAGATTTAATAGAAGCAGAATTTTTTGTAGGACAAAAGAAAGCATTGTGGTATAGACTGAGAGAGAGAAAGCCTTTACAATCAGACAAACTGACTAACAACTGAGGCAAAGAGGAACCAAAGCAAGATCTGTAACTTGGATGACATTACTGAGAAAGACAAAATGCAGGGAAGATAGTTTGGTAAACATCTGGGTTTGGCTGTAAATGGGATGATTATATCTGTGACCTAAGCTAGAAAAAAGTGATGTTTTCACATTCACAGAACACCCTTCATAGAAAATAATGGAGGGGGGGATACACACAGACAAAACAGCCTGCAAGCTAAGTGAGACTAAAGTAATAAAACTATTATCCTCCCTCACCAGAAAAAGAAAAATAGAAAGTAGGAGAGGCAATAAAATCATCCATGAAAACAGGATATGAAAAAGAAGCTATGCTTTTCAAAATAAGCATAGGGTGGGAGGAGACTGATACTGCAAAAATGGAAATCCCCTATCGCCTCACCAAACGGGCTTTTAAGCTAGGGGGCTAAAAAATTGTTATCACCCACTTACTCCAAGTACCACATGCCCTAGGAAACTGTACTGTATAATTTCTCAATCTCTCCTCATACATTCCCTTGATAATCATGCTTGCTGTGCATCGTTCTCAAAACACCCCTTGAATGACATATCCTTCCCAGCTATATCCCTTTTACCTCTATGCTTGTTCTCAGTCCCCACCATCTCTGCTTAAAAGACCTTAGGAATGGGCCTTCCAAGACTCTTGACAACCCTCCCACACTTCCACATAATCAATCTAGGGTCAACCAATATACCTCCAAACATGATTACCTTCACATGTCAATCCATCTAACTATCCCAAACTCCTGCAACCATAACACTATCAAGGCAGGGCAGAGTAAGCTGGAAAGGTTTGGGGGGGGGGGGGGGGGGGGCAGAGAGAGGAAAGGCCTCAAGGAGGTGTGATCAAAAACCAATATCACTATGGTTGCTTTTTGTTATTTATTCCCAACATACTGTAAGTATGACACATGAAGTAGGCTTTCTTTCTCAACAAAGTACAGCCTCAGATAGTCCTTCAGTCACCTCAGAAAAACCTTCTCTGCCACAACCTGTTTATAATCAAATATTGCCCCTTAGCAGATTTTTTAACAACATTTGAGATTGATCAGCCCTGTGACTACTTGACATTTAAATTATTGTTGAATATAAAAAAAGCCAACCTTTTTTCCTGGTCAATGTTATATTTAATCTCTACTCATTAAAACTATTTACTCTTCCTTTTAAAGCAGTGAAATTATCAGTTAGCCATCTGTTTTTGAACTTGTCATTGCTATTGGGCAAACACAAACCAGATGTCACAATTTAGCATTTACCCAGAAAACAATGTGAGGGGGCAGCTGAAAAACTTGCTCAGAATGAATAGGCCACTAGTTTTCAAACATTTTATAAATATGCACCAGTGGACATAAAATATCTGTACACTTCAGCAAATGGATACGAAGAGTTTGCATCCAATTATGAAGATTGCTATATTATCTTCCATAAAACATTAACACCAGTTTTAAATAATATTTCAGGCCCATATCTCTTCTCTAAAGAACAAAGTCAGATCGCATCTTCTACCCTATCCGCAATAATTCTAATTATGAGATTTTATCATCAATTCCAGAAACAAATGAAAATGAGACACACCCACACACCTGGCAATCCAGGGATACAGAAGAAAGAAGATCTAAAACTGCCACATCAACTCATATTTGAAACAGCAGCAACAATCTAAACAGTCAGAGTCAAAATGTGGATTTAGACAGAGATGCTGTTTGTCCCAGGTACTTGGCAAACTGCAAATACCTCCAAGGAAAATGGAAAACTACCTCTTTCATACCTATGGTGGAAAAGATGGTTACACAGTTGTGGCTATACAATTACTATTCCCACAATAACCTCCCTAGATACAATTCAAAAACATACCATATATACTCAACTATAAGTCGACCTCATGTATAAGTCAAGGGGTTTGGAGGCCAAAATTATGGATTTTGATATTACCCTTGGATAAGTTGAGGGTAAAACTTAGCAGCATGTAACAAAGGATGTAAAGGATGAAGCAAAGGAAAACAATGCTAAAGATACTTAAAATTTTTGGCAGGCATAACTGTTTGTGCTTACCCTAAAGGCTGGATGGATGAGATAGTAGAGGGGTTTGATGCCTCTTTTAGGTGCTCCAAGAAGAGATTAAGCTCTCACCTTTCACCAAGGCATGGTTCCTTTTTTGATAAGAGTTAAAGTACAGTACTTACATTGACCCACAGATAAGTCAACCCAGTTTTTTTGGATCAATTGTCTGACTAAAGTTTCTAGACTTATACATGAGTATATTAGTAGTTGTGTTAGTCTGGACCAGTATGCAAAGGACACCTTTGTAGCACCTTTGAGACTGAGGGAAAGAAGTTGATAGCATAAGCATTCATAGACTTAAGTCTACTTCATCAGATGCATGGACTGAGGTACACAGGGACAGATATTTAAAGCTATGAATAATCTAGTTGTATGTGTAAATAAGAATGGAAATGCAAAGGAAAGAGCTATGTTCGCTGCCTGCTCGACATTTCAAGGGACCTTTATCCCTGAAATCTAAACACATTCTCTTTTTGGAATCTATTTCTACAGATTTATACTGAATGGTTCCCCATATACCAAGATAACTACTCCCAATACCTGGTCTCAGCAGTTCACTGAAGAGCTGAAGGAGGAAACATGGGTCATAGAGATCCTTCAGAGCTACTTCAGTTTTGCCTTTGCTTAAGAGCTCTGGTTCTTCCTAAAACACAGCACATAAAATAATGCATTAGTGGGTTTCAAAGAGCTGTATTTGCTATACTAATCCCCTCCTAGAATCTATCATGCAAATGCTGCTAAACACTGAGGATAATAACTGCTATAGCTGTGTTAATGGTTGCTATGGTTTTGGGTGCTGTAGACTTCCTTGGCTGGGCTGCCTACTTCTTTCTTTTGCAAGAAACATGTTTAAAATGTTTCATGAAGAGCCAGTGCAGCCAGCCATAGGAACTCTGCATAGGAATTTAATGATTAATTCCTTGATATCAAGTCGTATTGTTGGTTCAGAGTATAAAATCTCTTTGAATTCAGAGAGATGCATTTTTACAATTCAAAATAGAATATACAGTCATCATGTTAAAAGAAAACCCTGCAGGACAAAGAATCTTAGACAAAATCCACAAGATGCCACAATTGTTATGACACCACCTGCAAGAATGTGACCAAATGGTTAAAGCTACAGGGTTTTCTACTGTTTATAAATATGGGCAGACACATGCAACCAAATCAGGTTACCTCTAGGCCCAGAAGATGGCGGTGCTGTGGGAAATGGAGAATGGTCCTCATCATCATGTCTCGGTCTAGCAGACACATGATTTCTTCCATGCTTGGCTGCTGCCACAATGACTTCCCCAAACTCTTGGATGTCTTGTGATGCTCCACAGCAGCTGGACCCCAAAGCAGGATTCTGTAATCGTATTGGGAGAAAGTAATCTGTCTTCTGACATATACATGAAGAAAAGAATAACAATTATATAAACCAGTTTGACTTATGACTGGCAGAATAACTTCAGCTTTTGTTTTTCTTTCTTCATTTATTACTTGGAAACCCAGAGTTAAGATATGTTTCCTTGACAACCTTAGTTTTCTTTCCAAAGTACTTTGAAAGAGATTTACAAAGCCACATTCACTTCTAATGCACTCATTTTTGGCCATCTTTTAAATTAGGGAAAGGCTGCAACAATGCCTTCTAAACAAAATTTGAATGTCTAACTAGCATATCAACAGAATGAGTGACTACACACAATTGTTTTTCAATCATCACAATATCTTTGCTTTTCAAATGAAAGAAAATACTTAAAAATAAAAGATTTTCTTAGGATCTGCTTATATTGACTAGGCCGCTTATCTGAAAAATAAGGAAGCAGGACAAGAAAAATGTCTGGTCAAAGCCTCAGTTACTTAAGAAAACAGGGCCACTTCCACTGCTTTGGACAAATGTCCAAGAATAAGAATATGCTGCATCTACCAATGTGTTCAAGCTGCTGTTGACATCACTGGCAATAGTTGTAAAACAACACAGGTATCCAAGCAGTGCAATAACAGTATTGGTTTCATTGTGATCAGAGAAGATGACAAGCATCACTTCCAGTAAATCTTCCCACGGGAGGAGGTGTGTTCATGACGGTGTCATCATGCCGGGACAACTTTGACAAGGTGGTTCAGTTGCTGATCTTAAATGCTCCTGGGAGAAACAAATACTGGAACCAATACCCACCAACCAAAACTGCTTGTCTTTATGCTGGGAAAAAGGAGCATGTTTCTCGACAACCAAACAAGCTGCTATACCAGCAGACCTATCCTTGCTCCAGTTTGGGAGGCAAGGGAAGATCCTATACCCTGCCACTATTTAGCCATAATGCTAAGAGACAACAGCCCTGATAACTCACATAGCCCTCCACACCTCCAGTCGGTAGCCAATACAGCAGCAGCATATACAGGGAAGAACTAAGGACTTAGGGCTGATACAAACGGCCCGTTTGGGCCAGCTCTGGGCCATCCCTGGAAGTGGCGGATCAGGGCCATGGCAATCCCACGCTGCGGCCCAAATCCTCCTTTTTGCTACCCCCAAAAGAGCTGCAAAATGCCGCCCCTTTTGAGGGCAACAAAAGGCCAACCTTAGAGCTGCTGCCGTGGCTCTTTTATGCCCTTTTGGTGCAGAGTGTGCACATGCTGCGCCAAAAGAGCACCCTGACGCCGTGTGCCATGCGGACGGATGCACGGCATCGGGGTGGAGTTGGGGTGGCCGGCGTGCAGTTGCCCCACTGCAACTCCACCCCCAGGTTGGCCTAAACTACCAGTCTGCATCAGCCCTTAATCTTTATGATGCAGCTGTATACTTCAGAGAGGATCAGACTCAATTAGTTGAGTGCTGTACTAAAGCAAGAATAACTCATGAGGGCAATGAAGCCAATGATTCTTAAAGGATGATTGAGCAATTCAAGGCTTCACTTCCTACTAAATCAATGTAAGGATCTATGTAAGAATATGTGGAGAGGTCAAGCTACAGTCCTTCAGTTCCCTGGACATCATTATCACACTTCAGAAATATCTGTTCCTATACATAGGTCTACTGAACAAAAAAGTCTCTTTGTGTAAAAACTGACTGGGTGTGGAAAGCAACTACCAAGGCCAATAATCCACAGTGAAGGCAAAATGAGCACATACTGCACTTTATCCAGCGGACAGAGTGACCAATGTGGTAATCAACTAACCTTAAATTTACAAGGCTTATACCATTATTTTCATACAATTTAAGTAGCAGCAGTATCTTCTGGTCTAAAAGCAAAACAAGACATCATAAAATGGAGGGAATCAAATTAGGGTAATCACAGCAACATTAAGCATCCTTCAAACAGCTATCATAACTCAAACTCAACAGAGCTTTTGTGTCACCTAACATAATGTGAAATGCAATACTTTTAACTGTATTTTAACTTTTAACCTGCAGCTCACACATTCTGCTGCAGGTCATCATCTAATACAGGGATAAACAGCAGCAGCAAATCTGGGGATGAATCCTGGAACCCTCTGAGGGCTGCACAGACTGCCCAAAATCCCAAAAAATGAAGAGGGGGGGGGGGAGAGAGAGAGCCTGAAAGTATCCAGAAGTACACTGCTGGTTTTGAAAAACAGTTTGTTTCTGTGGATATGCTGCAGCCTATTTCAAAAGTGAGTTGCTACTACTGGAGCCTTCTGCAAAACACAATTCATTTTTATTTTATTTTATACTACAAAAAGAGTTGCCTGGGGAGTCTGGAGGTCTCAAAGGTTACAAAAAGAATCAGGAGAGCTTCATAAGGCCCCAGGCCTGCACTTTGCTACATTTCAGCTAATAACATAGCTGAGATGCAGCTGTGAATCAGAACTAAGAACCACATATTGAAATCTCTATACAACCAAATAGCACATTCTGGCAGGACACCTCTTTGGGCCTTCCAAAATGGTGCCATTCAGTTATCACTACTGCTACACTCTGACCAAAACTACATCACTAAATCCTTTTCCTAAAAAACTATTTCTTTTCACTTTTTCTTCTTCAATCTTATTTCTGAGAATGGAAAAAAAGGAATGGGAAGAGTTAATTTCACTTAAATCTCTAAGGAGATTACCGCACCACATTCTTATAGTGCTGCTATTCCACTTTTACTACTCTGGCTGCCTCCTGTTGCAATGTGGGATTTGCAGTTTAGGGAAAGACACTTAAAATTCTCAGCCAGAGAGCTCTTAGACCTCACTGAACTACAAACCCAAGAATGCAACAGGAGGCAGCCAGAGCAATAAAAGTGGAAGAGCAGCACTATAATGGTGTAGTGCGGTAATCTACTAAGTGTACACGAAGAAGAAAAGATTCCTCTTTTAGTTCAACTGAAGACACATTCAGGAACTGCAGCTGAATGTGGCACACTTTGTAGTTTAAATACTGTTATATATTAAGATTTTCTCAAAACAAAACAAAACAACAACAACAGAAACCAAAACTGTTTTGTAGAACATGCATCTCTTTCAAGGGCAAATATAGTTACCTAAAACACTCAGTGTTGCACCATAGGCTCCAAGCAACACAGCAAGATGGCCACTCTCACAAACTGCAGGGCAGCATTTCACCAGAGTCAACAGGACATCCACTAATGCCTCTGAAGCCAAAAAGAAAAGACATTTTCTTCATCTTCGGAATTACTTAGCTGTCCACTTGCCAATCTGAAAATGTTAAAGTTATTCCAGCACTTCCCTGCAACCACACTGCTGGACACAACCACTAGGAAGTTCTCCCAGTACAAGACCTACTGAGATGAATGGAACACCACAAGAGCACTATTGTGCTGTCTTGCACAGCTCCCATTAATTGCAGCTGAGCCATGCAGGGGAACTTCCCAGTGGATAGCAGCTACTGAAAAGAACATGGAAAATACATTATGACTAACATTCCATAATAATACCTTTTACTGGGATTTAAAAAAAAAAAGATTAGCAGATATTTTCAGTTCACAAAAGTTATGTTCTTCTAGTATAAAGAGAACTGTGATTTTTTTTTTTTTTAAAAAAAGAAAGGGATTGTACAGCAGCTTACCAGTTCTTATTCAGTTTTTGTGCACAAATAGACAGGACTACCCTTCTTTCCACCTCTCTTTTCTAGGCAGTTTACATTGGAAAACTACATGCCTGTGTGTGATGACTAATGCTTCTGGGGCAAAACTAAATAATTCTGGGTTCCTTCTTAAGTAATGGCATACTGTCCTCTTTCCATCAATTTGCATTGCTAGACTACTCCAGCATGTGGGATAAGAATACCGTACATTTATGACCAGAGCTTGATAAAGTTATATGCTACAGTTCCTCCAAATCCCCCAGCCAACATGGGATAATTTCCCCAAGCTCTGGCTGTGACTATTTCCTTAAAAGAAGGGAGAGAGCCAACATTTTTAGGATTTAACTACCAATGGTGTTATTCTAATGCCACTTAAGCTCATCCAAAATCCAAAAGTGGGTTATTTCAGGTTTGTTGAACTACAAAGCAAAAATGACTATATAAAACAGTGCCAAATTAACACATAAATAGCCAAACAATGGGGGGTTGCAGACTACCAGAAATAGTGCAAATTGAGTCCACTTTAAGGGTTAGGGTTAGTGCTAGGGAATCATGGGAATTTTTTTTTCTGAGACATTGAGTCTTCTCTGTCAGAGAGCTCTGGTGCCACAATAAAATAGTTCCCATGATTCCCTAACCCTAACCCTAAAAGTGGACTCAATTTGCACTATTTCTGGCAGTCTGCAACCCCCCAGTATTTCTTACTGCGTCTTATTTTTACTAGGTTCATCTACCACTAATACAATGTAAAAACAAATCTATACTAAGAGATGGTATTTGAACTGAAAAAGTCATTCAAGGAAAAGGTGTAATGGCAATGGAGCAGAACAGCCACATTTTAAAAACAAACTAAAAATATAAGTCTTCCAAATATAGCAGCTCCAGAAACTTGTAGGTGGACTACTTAACTGAAAGTGTGAAAAACATATCTGAAAGACATCTGGCTTATATATAGAAACCAAAGGAAACAAAAGACAGACATACCTTTTGAAAGAACATTTGTGTCATTATCTTCCTGTGACCTCAGCATTATTGACAAAAATAAAGAATGCTGCGTGATCATCATGTAGAGCACCGAAGGCTTGACTAATCTCTGGCTAAGAGAGGTTTCTTTCTGGTACAACAAATTTATGGCTACATTAAAAGTTTTCAGAAAACCCTGGTCTTTATAACGATGCCTGAAAGACAGAGATTCAAAAGACTTTAAGGGAAAGAATGCACTGTACTTGCAAAGTCAATAAAGAAAGAATTACATCCCAGGTGCTAACTGTACTGTTTCAGAGGTACTTTCCTTACACTTTCTCCAACCAGAAGCCCTCCAGGTGGATTTATTAGTGTTCCCATCATTCTCAACTGTCACAACTAAGGGCAGTTTGCTATGGAGGTAAGTGTTGGGTTGGGAATGGAAAGACATGGGTTTAAGTCCCCCCACTGGCCACAAAACTCACTGGATGACCATGAACCAGTCATTCTGTTTGTCTCAGACCAATCCGCCTCACAGGCAGGGGAAGAGAAGAAAAGCATGTATCAGTGATGGTGAACCTTTCAGGGGCTGAATACCCAAACTAAAAGGCCTTTGGGGGCAGGACTTCTTCCCCCCACCCTCCCAAGACAGCTGAAGGCGAGGGGGGATGAGGGGTGAAGAAGAGGAACAGATGCATGCCTGTTCCTCCTCCTCCCTCCACACCGTCCCTGACCTTCAGCTGCCTTCAGAGAGACAGCTGAAAGCCGGAGAGGGTTGGGAAGAGAAGGAACAAGTCCGCGCCTCTTCCTTCTCCTCCCTGCCTTCTGCGTACCAGGGAAAATGGCTTCGCATGCCCAGTGTGTTTGGTGGATGAATTTTATTTGTGTTGTGCCATTTTACTGTTTTTACTGGTTTTAACTATGTGTTTTAACTTATGTTTTAAAATTAATCATGTTTAATTATTTTTTTTAAGTTTTGTAACCAATGTTTTTACTCCTGTCTTTTTAAGTTATTGTAACTTGCCTTGAATCCCATTGTGGGAGAAAGGCTGGGTATCAATCCTTCAAATAAAATAAATAAATAAATAAATAAAATGAATAATAATAATAATAATAATAATAATAATAATAATAATAATAATAATAATAATAAAATTTATTTCTATCCCGTCCCTCTATCAAAGCAATCAGGGTGGCTTACAACAATAAAATCTCACAGTAAACCCACCCTCCCCTTAAAACAATATTAAACATCATGAAAATTAAAACAATTAATAACAATAAAACAATTTTAACAATTTATAACAGTAGATGTTAAAACAATCCAATAGGCAGCCCGCAAGCAATAAATAGCGTGGCAAGATGTGGCAACAGATGGGGGGAAATTAACTTACTCCTTATCCGGGAATTTAATCAGGAAAGGCCTGCCGGAAGAGATTAGTCTTGACAGCCTTTTTAAAGCTGTCTAGGTTGGTTATTTGAAGGATCTCGTCTGGCAGGCCGTTCCATAATCTGGGAGCAGTTTCCGAAAAAGCCCTCTGGGAGGTTGTCGACAGTCTAATTTTAACAGGTTGAAGCAAATTCTTCCCAGAGGACCATAGTGTGCGGGTGGGATTATATGGAAGGAGACGGTTCCGAAGATGGGATGGACCCAAGCCATGTAGGGCTTTAAAGGTGATAACCAACACCTTGTACTGGGCTCAAAAACTGATCAGCGGCCAGTGAAGTCTTTTTAAGACCAGTGTAATATGATCTCTTCTAGATGCACCAGAGACCAACCTGGCTGCCATATTCTGAACCAACTGAAGTTTCCGGACCAAGCACGAGGGTAGCTCCGTGTAGAGCGCATTACAGAAATCCAGACAGGAGGTTACCAGGGCATGTACCACAGTTTCAAGGTCCCTTACTTCCAGGAAAGGGTGCAGCTGGCGTATCAGCTGAAGCTGATAACAGGCACTCCTGACAGTCGCATTCACCTGATTAATCATGTGAAGCGACAAGTCTAGGAGCACCCCCAGACTGTGAACACAGTCCTTTGCGGTAAATGTGATCCCATCCAGGACTGGAGGTTGTATCCCAATACGTGGTTTCGGGGCCACTATTGTAAGTACTTTAGTTTTATTTGGATTCAGCTTCAATCTGTTTTTCCTCATCCAGTCCATTATCGCCTTAAGACAGTCATTAAGAGGAGAGACACCATCTGAAGTTGAGGCTGATGACCAGGAAATGGAGAAGTATATCTGGGTGTCATCAGCGTACTGATAACACCCAGCCCCATGTCTCCGAATACTCTCTCCCAGCAGCTTTAAATAACATCTGGGAGAGTATGGCGCCTTGTGGGATGCCCCATTTAAGCTCCTTTCTAACAGATGTTTTAGATTGCCATCTTCCAGAATCCTGGCCATTATCATGTTGGTTGGTGTTTCTGGGAGTTGAAATGTAAAATATTTGGGAGACCAAAGATTGAGAGACAGTGTTTTAGATCAGTGTATCTCAGGCTATCTGATATGAGAGAGTGGCAATTATTTTTTCCCAACCTGCCAGAAACCAGCGCTATATTTGATCCCATTGACTACAATTGTTCTTTCTTTCCCGATAATTCACTAGGGACTAGCAGTCAAAGACTCAAGAAGCAGCACCAGTCCAGTGTTTTAGATGATGATGATGGTGTCAAAGAGCATCACTGCAACACCCATCATCCACACACTGACAAAGGTTATGGGCCCAGCATGCTTCCTCCCATTCATTAATTGAGCTAATTAAAATTCCCCTAGAGATTCATAGCTCCATCTGTACATGCAGGGAACACTGAAACACTTCAGTTCATGCCCGAAATATGAACATACTTACTTGAGTCCCATCTTCACAAAATTATGCCAGTCTTCTGGAGCCACTTCAATTACTGAATTCTGGATAGGAAGGAAACAATAACACAATATTTAAATATATGGTCATGAAGGATGAGTGTGGTCAGAGGATAAGACCTGAGAACCTACACATCCCATTTTTCTATTTAATGAAGCAGTGAAAAGAAAACTTAAGATATTTCACACATGCATAATAAGTTTAGGAATCAATTTCCTCCAACAGCGATAACTATTAAAACAACCATAGCATAAAACAGTGGGAGTAGAAGCCTATTGCTATCAGTCACTTTTAGTAATAGAGCCTGTCTTTGTCCTTTTATGCCCTGTAACTTAGGACTTGTATCATTGCAAATTCTTATAAAGGCATTTCTGTATAAAAATGTTAAAAAGCATGAAGTTGTCCTAAAGTTTTAACAGGACATAGAGACACCTGAGGAATTCTTTTCCAGTGGTTAAATATGCAAAGCTGGAAACCAGTGGAGGACTTGATATTCTCTCTCCTTGAAGTAGAAATGTATAGATGGGTAGAAACAGGAGTAATATTTACAAAAATGTCCTTAAATAACTAATGAGTTGATGCCACATCTAAGGGCGTAGTGGGATAGAAGGAATGTAGAGAAGAGAGAAAATTTTTAAAGTAGGTGGGAAGAGTAAAAGCTACAGGCTGCTTGCCTTCTTTCCATCCAATTTTTTGTAGTCCCCATGTCCCAAATTCCCCCTAAAACCCAGTCTTCCCAAAAATGTATAACATTTGGTGGGGGGAAGCACCTAAAATGTAATTAATTTGGTCACCTTCCCATGCCATGACAAATCCAGAAACTGCAACCAGAAGGGACTTCCAGTTAAAATTTTCAGATTAAAATAAGGTAGTGTGGCCAGCCATGGGGAAGTGTGGAAAAACCTTGATCCTTGCCCCCTGCTGCATTGCCCAATCCTGTTTTTTTTTTTTTAAATGTACACATTCATGTCCAGCTGTTCATACACATGCACCACCTAATGACAGATTATTGATGTTCACTGCACTCCTTAGTGTCTGTGGTGCTTGATTAACAAAACATCACATTGTTTAAATTATGTATAATAAATCTGGATTGGAATCCCCATTGCTTACCAGTAATTTCTCTAGCCTTGACAGCATGGAAATCTCAATTTCAGAATGGGTTTCATGTACTTTGTTACTGCTGTAAGCAACAATCAACCATTTTATACATGCAGATAGCAGGTGTTTCCTCCATGAATTCAACTTCTCCACAGAACTCTCCAGGGCTCTTGATATAGCATCAGCAATCGTCCAACTAGAAAGATTTTTAAAAAGCAATAAAGCCTCACCTGCATGTTCATTTCACCACCCCCTTCATTTAGAGTGATGGGAAAACAAACACTGATGAAGATGGAAGGTGTGCATGCTCCAAGAGCCATGCTTTGCCCACTGAAAACATGTAGCTGCTAATTGGGCTAGTATATAATACTAATATTATTTGTTAGAATTCCTGGAGAAGCCTTATGAATGTTCTTCTAGGCTATACCACTGAACATGAGGGGCTGGAATAATTGCCAGTTCAGGGGATCAACTGATGAGATGAGTCATGAACACCACAAGAGGTCTGAAACATGAATGAGTTTTGTGCATGTTCAACCTAGAAGACTGGAAGCAGCCTATCCTTGTTCTGGGTTAATGACATTTTACAGGCAAACTAGGATTTGCACAGGTCAGATCCAGAAGTTGTACTAAAAACTGACAAAGGAAACTGGCAATTGGCAGATGATGAAAGTGGAGGGGAGGAAGCTGTGCATGAAGGCAGGACTTTTGACATCTAGTGTCAAAATAACTGAGATTATGGTTGCATTTGCCTTCTCTCCAAAAAAATGACAAAAATGGGGTAAAAAACAAGACTGCAACTCTTCTAATGTTGAAGCTTAACACATTTTGAATATGTAGTTACTCAGTCTTTCCACAACAGTTTAATGTGGTGCTTACTGACTCACCAGGAGGCAATACACTGTCCGCTTATTTCTATAAATAAGAAGCATTAAGATACCCTTTCAGGTTAACTACAAACATTGGGTATGAGTGTATACTGTTTCTGTCAGGTAGTTATTATACTATTTAGAACAAGGCGGACACAATCTGGAGTCCAGAGGACCACACTATTCAATTCTGAACTCCTCTGGAGGGCTGTAGTGTGCTGTCAGGCCTACCATTTTGGGTAGAAGTGACATTACATCATTCCCAGTCACCTTTGGGGCCACTTTGAGTATGAGCTTTTATCTCCTGTTTTGAGGTAAAGGTTGCCAAAAAGTATTCTGAAGCATCCTTCCTCCTTATGAATGAGGGGGAAGGGGGGAGGAAGGAGTTATATATTTTTTAAAAAAGATGTGAGGTCGAGGGGGCAATGAGGATAACAAGGGTTATACTGGACTATCCCTTGGGCTGCAGCATTACTCACCCCAGGTTTACACAGTTACTGGTTTACACAGTTACAATTATATATCCCAACCTATTGGCAAATCATAATGGAAATACAGTTTTGCTAAGTGTCTTGTTCCCAGAGTAACTATACTTCTTGTGTCCGTTCTCAGTTCCTCTAGGTTTCAATTTCCTGGCCTGACCTCTGGAATGGCAAGAATAGGTTCTAAAGAGAAAATATTCACTATGTAACTAAAACAGTTTTTGAATGGCTAGTCAGAAATTAAGTAGACTCACTATTCATAGCTTCCCCCTTTCTCAAGAACTGCAGGTAATTCTTCCATAAGATTAATGAAACTGTGTGTTTCTGAAGATGGCAGTAACTTGGAGAGAACGCGACACTCTTCAGTGAATGGTTCTGATGATGTAGTTGTATTCAGAACAATGTGCAGCAGTTCTGGCCACAAAACGTCTCTTAAAACAGTTGTAACAGCTGAAGAGACTGCAGGAAAGAACAGTGCAAAGCAGGAAAGGCCTTGTCAGGTGTCATGCTTTTCATAGCCTACAGACTACTGTGAGGAAGTGTATACCAGCAGACACTGTTTAACGTTTTTTGAAAGATATACCAAATACCTACTCAGTGTCACAGAAATACTGCCTCCAATTACAAATATCACAGCCTCTGGTGAGATGCCTATCATATTTACTTGGAAAGGTTATCTTACAAGGATTCATAACATGTGGCTCCAAAAACAGGCCCTAATTAACAGCTCCTTGCATGATCTGCACTAGATAATACTATAGCTGTTTGTACACAAGCCTAACCTGGCATGATGTCTTCTAAACAAAATTTAAAAGTAGACCGCCCTCTAAAGGTACTTCTGTTTAAGTCGAAAAATCTTTGACAAAAAATTGAGCCAAAAAACCTGGGTGAATGTATGCATGGGTCAGTGTTTGAATAGGGACCCAGCACAAAGGCAGTGACAAGAGGCAGAAGTGAGAAGCCCCTCTTGATGTGACAGGACATGGCAGCAGCGCTCTCACTAGCCCTTGCCTGCCCAAACCAGAGAAAGACAGTCTTCCCTTCTTCATCACCTTCTTTTTCAGCCCGATTGACATTCAGCAGCAACATGTAGGAGCCCACATTTTAGGCACTTGAGGTGGAAAAGAGCAGTGGTGCTTATTTTTAATAGGAGCTTGCTGTATAAGCCTTGTGAGGCTTGGTAGTCTCTCTGCGAAGAGGCTTATACAGTAAGTTCCTATTAAAAATCACTGTTGTAGTCTCTCTGCAGAGGCTTATTCAGTTAGCCTGTATTAAAAATGGTCATCACCACTGCACTCCACCCCAAGCACTCAAAATAGCAAGTGCATTGCATTCTTCAGGCTCCTCCATATTGCTGCTGTATGTTGCTTGGGCCAAAAAAGTAGTTGAGCATGTTGCTTTCCATGTTCTTCTCCCTCCTTTTTAAGCCTGTATTTGCATTCTTTTTCCTCATTTATATTCCTTTCCCTATCTGTATTTGTATAGATATAGACATTTTAAGATCAGCAATGTCATTTACCACTCCCTCTTTCTAAACACCTCAAATACCCCCTCTAATAACTCCTCTCTCCTTTTCTTTAGCTCTTCCCTCTATGCATTTTTTTTAAAGGAAAGGAAAAAATTTGTCTGTTACATGCTCCTACATTTTACCTTGCCACATGTCATAGCAAAATCCCTAATTTGGCCCCAAAACCTGCCTTTGATTTATACGTGAGGCCGACTTATATACAGGTATATACGGTGGCTTGTAATGAAGGATTCAGCAGTAAAAATCTCAGCTGAGCCATCAGCTGCTTGACAGCAGACAAAAACTTTAGGACTAAACACTCCCATGTTCAATGCTATGCACAATTTCACTCTGTAAAATTAACAGAATATATATATTCTTTCTGATGACACAAATTATTACAACAATTAAAAGATGACCAAGACTGCAATGTGATTTTTTTTCAGTAAATAGATCATTGTTACCTTTTGACGGGCGGACGAAACAATGCTGTTCTTGACAAACCAAGTATGTACTGATGAGGGGCAGAAAAAGGCCTATGTTCTTTTTTAGAAGCTTGCCTGTACCATGCTTCAGACACCAAAGCTCAAACTGCAACAAGTGAGTCTGACAATACTGAATCAACAAAGCTACAATGGCAAGGGAGGTTTCCGTGGAATGATTAAGGCAGAAGAGCAGCACATCGAACCCAACAACTCGGGCAAAGACAGGTTCTTTCTGCATCACATAGATGAAGACCTTTTCTAGCTCCTCTGTGGCTGCTGTAGTCAAAAGAAGACTCATTCCTTGAATGTGCTCTCTTGAAAGGAACTGGTCTTTCTTCAAGGATCCTCTTTGGTAGCTTTCCATGAGAAGCTGAATCAAAGTCTCTCCATACTTACTTAAGTATTTTTCTTTTTCAGAAACAGTTTCAGCTTTCTTCTTGACCAAATTTTCTTTGGGAAGCTGCAGCATAACCAGTACAACTTCTTTTAGCTGCTGTGTATCCATGTAAGTGTGCAGCTCTTGCAGTGCCTCCATCTGCTGGGATCTTTTGAGGTACATCTTGCACCCTTCTTTACTGACAGTGTGCAGTTCATCTAAAACAGTTGTAGTGACAGTACTGAAATATTTGGAGAGGACATCCAGTTGATTCCTGGGCTGCAACAGTGAGCAACCCATTTTCAATAACTCAAGAATGCAAGAGTTCAGTTGAGCTGACAGCAGTTTCACTTTAACTGGACTTAAATTGTGTGGCGGAACCGAATGCTTTTCTACAGCCAGAAACCAATTCTCCAACGTAGGGTGTTTGAAGACCACAGAGAGCAACTCTTCCAGTATCTGTAATGGAGATGGTTACAACAAAAGACTTCAGCCAATGCATGATCCTGTTGGTGACATACTCCAGTAATACCCTGAGTTACACCAGAGTATGTATTCTGAATGAAGCTGTAGAAGTAGATATTTTGTATCTTCCTAAGGGTCTTTTAGGCACAGCTCCTTTTTTCAGCTGTTGATCACATGTGGGGCTGCATCAAATGTTTCCCATTTGCCCTCAAGTGCCTGGCAAAGAAGGAGTAGCCTTTATACTGGGGGCAGAAGCTGCTCCTTCTTTGCTGGGTGTGCAAGATTGACTGGAACGTGCCTAGATGTAGCTCTAGACCAGATCAGTGGCTGGGAAAATCAAGCCATGAACGGAAGCCCCCCAGCTGCTCTTCCACACTGGAAAAGATGTACAGATAATGGAGCTCCACTCCCTTGTGGACCATTTAATTACATTGAGAGGGAACTACGCTTTGCTACACTGTGTTTTCTGGATCTAGGCTTAAGGATCCATTTAACTAGCATCCTGTTACCCAAAGTGCATAATCAGATGTCTTTGGGAACTCCACAAAGAGGGCAGGAAAGTACAAGTCCCCCCCCCCCCCCGTCACTGTTACCCAGGTTCAGCAACTCAAAAGTGCATTCCCCATCCCTACAACCTGCTGCAGGACACATCCATACACACACAAAATGACCAGAAGCTTACTTCCAGTTGCAAAAAACCATTATCTTTGGTCAGGAAAAAATGGGAATATGATTTAAAGGAGAACTGCAGTTCCTGCAGTGCAGTTTTCCAAGAGTATGATTGTCCTTATTTATTTATTTTTGAAGAAATGGGAAGTGGCTCCTGGGTCCTGCAAATTTGGGTGGGGCCCCTACATATGGTCTGTCTATGTATCACCTACCCTGACTTAGCTAATGGAATTCAGAGTACAGTGCCACTGACCCTGGAGAGTGCATACACTCACTTTGACCAGTAGCCACTGATACCTTCCTCTGTGAAGCTCCAATCTTGCAGTGGTCATCACATCTTGCTATAGTGAATTCTACAGATCAGTTATGTGTTGTGTGAAGCACTTATCTCCTGAAGGTTTTACAAATCAATTTCAGTGGATAGTCTTGGGCTGTATTATTATGAGGCTTTAAAAAATGATTCTATTTCTCCAACCCATGCATGCTTTCAGAATAGACTATCATATTCACTTACTCGTGATTTTTCTAAACTAAAAAAAAATAATCTGTTGCAGCTTTCCCTCACAGGAAATTTGCACCAGAGTTCTGCTTATTCTATTTATCATTCTCCAGTTCTGTAGTATCACTGTTTTCTAGATACATTACTGATTTTTACACACCAAATATATTTTCTACACCTCTAGAAGTATCAGTAGTTTTTAAAGAATAGTAAATACACACAATTCAATAATAAGGCTGAGGAAGGAGGGGTATGTGCAATGACTGACTAGTTAGCCTCTGACTTTCTGTTCCTTAGGGCCTTTGCAGACTGCCAGAAATAGTGCAAATTGAGTCCACTTTCAGGGTTAGGGTTAGTGCTAGGGAATCATGTGAATTGTTTTGTTTTTTCCTGAGACATTGAGCCTTCTCTGTCAGAGAGCTCTGGTGCCACAATAAAATACAGTTCCCATGATTCCCTAAACCTAACCCTTAAAGTGGACTCAATTTGCACAATTTCTAGCAGTCTGCAAAGGCCCTTAGATGGTTAAGACCAGGGGTAGGCAACCTTTCCCCTTTAAGGGCCGAGGGACTTCAGCTCCCAGGAGCTATCAGCCAACATGGGACTATTGGCCAACATGGCTGAGGCTTCTGGGAGCTGAAGTCCCTCGGCCCTTAAAGGGGAAAGGTTGCCTACCCCTGGTTAAGACGATGGTGACTATCTCAGAGAACTGCTCATGTTATTTTAAGGCTCTAAGAAATAGCAGCAAAGAATGGATGAAGCACATCACCTAATGAAAAGAAAACTGGATGGAAATGAAAGTCCACACTGGATGAACACAGGAAACCAGAGATCTGTTGGATTCCTGTTTTACCACTGACAAAGAGCTTGCAACAGGAATAACTAAACAAGCCACAGGGCTTCACATCAAGCACAGGTTCTCTCCCAACAAACTAGGATCCATAGTTTAAGGTTTGTTTGTGGTTTCCATCTTGAGTTTGTTGGGAGAGAAACAAGCTGGAGTGGTAGCTGTGTTTGGGTTCACATGACAGAATTTTAAATATACTTTTATTTATTTCCTGTCTTTCCCCCAGCAAGGCTCCATGGTTTGTTTAAGTCAGGGGTAGGCAACCTTTCCCCTTTAAGGGCCGAGGGACTTCAGCTCCCAGAATCCCAGGAGCTATTGGCCAACATGGGATTATTGGCCAACATGGCTGAGGCTTCTGGGAGCTGAACTCCCTCAGCCCTTAAAGGGAAAAGGTTGCCTACACCTGGTTTAAGTGCTATGGGAGAGATCAATCAGGCAGCATGTTACTTGCATGCTGCATTAAGCAGCATTAATGCATTACGCCAGGATTGTCACAGTTCCATAGCTCTATTGCACAAACCAGGTTTTACTATCTACAGGATTTCAACTTTTAATTATGAGGCCTAAATTACTTTTAAGTATGTGGAGAATCATGCCATTTCATCGAGAGGCTTTCCACTTCTCTAAGAGAGATAATTTAAACAGAAAATGTTTGATACATATTGATTTTGTACCTGTAACCAATTAGAGGTTGAGAATTCCTTATCCAAAATGCTTGAGACCAGACATGTTTGGGACTTTTTTGGATTTTGGAATACCTGTATTTGCATATACCTTATTTTCCTGCGTATAAGACTACTTTTTAACCTGCAAAATGTGTGGTTAAAGTGGGGGGGTCGTCTTATACGCCGGGTATAAGGATAAGGAGGATAGAGGTGTTAAAACTCTGTATTTTGACTGGGAAAATGGGGGGGGCGTCTTATACGCCGGGTCGTCTTATACGCCGGAAAATACGGTATGTACATAATGAGATACTTCAAGATGGGACCCAAGTCTAAACAAAATTCATTTATATTTCATATAGCCCTTATACACATAGCCTGAAGGTTATTTTATACAGTATTTTTTTAAAAAATTGTGCCTGAAACAAAGTTTGTGTACACTGATTCATCAGGGGAAAAAAGGTATCACTAACTCAGCCAACCATGATTTTTTTTTTTCTGTTTTTGGAGTATTTCACACTCTCAAATTCCAGGTAAGGGAGACTCATTCTGTATGTGGAATCTCTTAAATTTGTCAATATAGCTATACAGAAATGTTAATACCTTATCATTTCCAGTCTCAGCTGCCTTCAGAAACTCTGCATCCACAAAAAGATCAGATTCAGTTTGTTCATGTTTCTGTTTCTGCTGATCACACAATTCTGCATCATCACCTTTCTGCAGCAGGCTCTTCAGTAGTTCCACAAAGAAGTTAAGAAGGGAAAGACCAGTTTTTTTGTCAAACTGTTGGAAAAGGATACATATTTCAGGATTAAAAAAAAAAGACTCAGGGAAAAGAGTGAACATGAAACTGTATCTTTGCACTGCATGAGCCAGTAATGGTTTGAGTGCTGGCCTACAACTCTGGAGACCAGGGTTCAATTCCCAGTTCAGCCATGAAACCCAGTGGGTGACCTTGGGCAAGTCGCATGCTCAGGAAGGCAATGGCAAATCTCATCTAAACAAATCTTGTCAAGAAAACCCTCATGATAGATTCACTTTAGGGTTACCAAAAGTTGAAAACAACTTGAAGGCATACAACAACAACAACAGAGTCACAACTACTATTATATATATATTTGTCTTCTGAAGTTTTTGCAAATCAGTTTCAGTGGATGAAACTACAGTTTCAGTAGTTTCTGTGTTAGATGGGGTTACACTTCCAATGAAGACAAAGATTTGACAGTTTCAGGATACTCTTTGACTCATCTTTGAACTTGGGAGGCCCAGGTTTCTGTGGTAGTCAGGAGTTCTTTTGCACATTTATAAATTGTGGAGCAACTGCACATGTTCCTTGAGACATCAGATCTGGCCATGGTGGTACATGTTTTAATTACATCCTGTATGGACAAATGTAAGGCGCTCTACATGGGGCTGCCTTTGAAGAGTATTCAGAAATTTCAGTTGGTACAAAGAGCTGCAGCCAGTGTTAACTGTGGCAGGTTAGCAAGACCATACTATGCCCCTGTTAAAACAGCTCCACTGGCTGCCAGTTTGTTTCTGTGCACAATTCAAAGTGCTGATTATGACCTATAAAGCACTATATGCCTCAAGTCTAGGTTACTGGCAGACCATATCTCCCTGTATGAGCCTGTCCAAGCACTGTGATCATCAGGGGAGACCCTTCTCTCAGTTCCACCGCCATCACAAGCACAGCTGGAGAGACACAAGAGAGAGCCTTCTTGGTGGCTGCCCCTAGACTCTGGCACTCCCTTCCCACAGGCCAGAATGTCCCCCTCCCTGCTGTCCTTAAATCACCAGGCAATGAACTTTTTATTCTGGTAGGCTTGCCAAACAGAATGTTTATAAAGAATGGGCTGAGGGTGGTGTAGTTTTAGAGTGAATTGTTTTAAAGGATTTTTATATTTTTAATTGTATTTTATTTTTAAGAGCATTTTAATCGTTTTGCTAGTTTAACTTATTTCAATGTTCTCCTTTTTGTATGATTTTAAATGTGTTTTTTTAATTGGAAGCTGCCTTGAATTCAATTTTGAGAGAAAGGCAACATATACATAAATATAAAGAGAAGAAAAAAAGAGAAAGAGAATAATGTGGTTTTTGTTTTTTGTTTTTTTGCATATCACTAAATTGATAATATGTATGCATACAACACTTGCTCTTAGCCAAAAGGCCGAAAAACATACAACAAATGTGCTTCCATTAGCAAGTATTGTGCAAGTCTGAGAGCCAAGATTCAACACACTTCCAAAGCATATGTTATCTGCAATGGGAAATACAAATCTGCAACCATTTTGTGTGTGAAGCATCTTTCAGTATAAAAATTTTCAACATCAGAGACAAGATTATCTGTAATAATAAAAAAGAATGTCTTCCCAATTGTTTCTCAGAGCCATAGCTCCAAGACCACGAATCCTAGTCACCTGAAATTTGACATTCATAGTATGACAACCATGATGTGTGTATTTATGCATCATCTGGCTTTTAAAACACAGTAATTAGGTTTAAATAATTTAAACGTATCTGTGTTTTTGAAGTGTAAGTTTCCATATTCTGTTACCAGGTAGAAGACTACTTAAAGTAGCTGATACAATCTGAGAACAGAGGTTAGAGGATTACTTTTTCACCACTGCTGTGGGCTATCCATCCCACTCACAGGCACGGAATAGGCAGAGCTTTCCCTGCAGGGGTGTACCATGGCAGTAGGCATGCTTAAGGGTCTCATATCTGTGGCTTCACTCATACAGGCACAATACAATGCTGAAAACTGAATACTGGTAATTTTGCCTGAAAGTTTTGGTGCACCAAAGTAATAACTATTCCAACATGTGTGAAGCTGTGTATATGAAGGTTACTTAGCAAAGGATACAAGAGAGGAAATTACATTTCTTACACTATTGAAATTCTCCACTGTAGTTTTTAAGTATAGCAGAACATGCTTTGATGCCAACAAGAGCTGGTGAGACTGGAGTTGGGAAATAGCTTCATTTAATTTCTCTACAATATTCTCTTCCAACAGAATGGCAACACCTTTCTGATAAGTATTCTTCAGCAAGGAGGAAAATGAAGAATCTGATGACAGGACTTCATCCACACGCCCACTTCTGCCTTGCTGCAACTGGTTAAAAAAACAACACACCATTACAGATAATGAAAACCATGGTTATCTATGCCTTGATGAAAGAATAAATGAAGACCACAAAGGTAACTAGATATAAAATCAGAATACTAGCTTCCCAATCCAGGCTCAAATTGACTTCTGTGTCTTTCATTTGGGACTCAGGGCCTGAACAGACTGCCAGAAATAATCCAGCTTGAGACCACTTTAACTGTCCTGGTTCAATGCTAGGGAATCAAGGAACTTGTAGTGTTTTTTTTTTTGTTTTTTTTGAGACATTGAGCCTTCTCTGTCAGAGAGCTCTGGTGCCACAATAAACTACAGTTCCCATGATTCCCTAGCACTGAGCCAGGGCAGTTAAAGTGATCTCAAACTGGATTATTTCTGGCAGTCTGTTCAGGCCCTCAGTTAGTTTACAGTTTTCTTAGTGGTAGTGCAAGAATTCCCTCACTGTGAAAATTCACCAGATTTCTGTCTTTCACATTAAGTAAAAACATTTCTTTTTAAACTGACTTTTGAGATAATTCTATTAATGAGACTGTCACTAGATTTTTCACCAGAAACTCCACCAGATTTCTGTCTTTCATATTAAGTAAAAATATTTTTAAACTGAGTTTTGAGAAAATTCTGTTGATGAGATTTTTCTCTTCATGACTTGTGCTGTTTAATCACTGTTCACTGTCATATCAAATACAGTGGTACCTCTACTTACGAATGCTTCTTCTACCGAAAAATTCGACTTACGAAATGCACCTCCCGAAAAAATTTGCTTCGACTTAAGAAAGTGTTCCAGCTTACGAAATTGGCGCGAACGAGCTGCTCTCCAAATTTCGTGGCATGCCATTGGTTAGCAAAATCTAGCAAAGCAGCACTGTATTGGCTAGTGAAAGAGGAAGTGTTTGCCTAGCAAAATTCAGCTAGGCATCACTGTTTGGGCTTGCGAAAGAGAAGAAGTGTGGCTAGCAAAATTGGTGGCTTCTGAGATCCAGGAAGGTAGGACTTGTGGCTTGTGGCTTTTTGGCTTGTGATATTTGTGGCTTCTGATCTCCAGGACTGTATTTTTGGCTTCTGATATTTTTGGCTTTTGATCTCCATGACTGTATTTTTGGCTTCTGTGGCTTCTGATATTCAGGACTGATGTTTGTATTAGAGGTTCTTAATGAAATAACCCTGTATTATACATTTGTATTGAGTTGTAGCTTGAATCTGGAGGCCTGGAACGGATTAGGGCATTTCAATGTTAAATTTGCTTCTACTTACGAAATTTTCTACTTACGAAATGGCTGTCGGAACAAATTAATTTCGTAAGTAGAGGTATCACTGTATGTAATTTTAACATTGCTCTTTTTGTATTGTACTTATTTTATTGTAAATCACTTTGACTATTATTTTAACAAGTCACATATAAATATTCAAATCAACTAAGATTTCCACAGTTCCATGAAAAATTTCAAGAGTCTCATCTACAGCAAGTTCTACAGCTAGGTTCTATGTACATATAAGCTCAGCATAGAGCTGTTTGGAGACCACATCTACCAGACACTGGTTCATTTCAAATGACAGTTTTAACACAGCACTGTTTGGTGATTTGGAGCAGATACAACAAAATTGCCTGACTCAGTCCAAAAGTACCATTAGGATGGAAGTTCAAATGTAACTACACCACTGGACAATACATTCAGGGTATGTGTAATATCCCTATATGTGGTATTATGAATTAACAACAAATTATATAGTTTGGTATCACTTTTGTCTTTCTCACCAAAACTTCCTTAGCTTGCTGTGGTATCCAGTGGCTGTAATAATGGCTGAACTCAAAAAGCTGAGGACAGACTGAACGGAGATCTTTATCATAAAGCTGAAACATTAAGCACAGAGCTAAAGGGTCTCTCTGAGAATGTAGGAGGTCAGTGAAAACAGTGATGAGATATTCCACCATGCTTTCTCCTGCAGAGACAAAAAGAAAAGAAAAGATGGTATCTGTAGTTTCTTATAATATTTAAAACCAAGCACCAGATCACTTACTCAGAGAGAGCAATAACAATTTCCTAATCAAATAAATCTGTGTTGTGCAGAACTGTGACTTGAAAAAAACAGGAATACCAACACAGGCATGCTGAATAAAAGTACTGTCAAAGTTCAAAGATAATTCTATAGTTGAGAGCATCTGCACTTTGAGAAATTCAAGAAGAATATGTACTACTTAAGCAATGATGAGACCTATCAATTTCTAAACTCTAAAAGTAGAGTCAAACCAACAAATTTTAATTTATGAGCTCACAGGACATTGTTGAACCAATAATGAAGAAAAACTGATGGATGATGGAGTGCTTTCCATTCAAAAGATAACAGGTTTAAACTCTGACATTATTAGGTGAAATGAATAACTTATGAATCTCCTTCATACCCGTTCCTTTAAAAAGTAAACAGCCAAAAAGAAAATTAGTAAGAACACATTAGTAAGCTTGCTGCAAAAAAATCTTTTCTCATGATGTTTACAATTCTTCTGAACTAGATCTTGGAAGCTTTGCAGATGGTATTAAGAATTAAAACATCAAAAGAAAATATAAAAACAAAATACCTCTCATGTTTTCATCACCCTCGAGAAGCAACTTATTTCTGGCTTCTAAAGAAGCTGGGACAACAGCACTGAATGGAAAAGTGCTCACAATCATGTCTTCATTTAAACTAGCTCCATGTTCTTCATTTAAGCCTTCATTACCTTCCACAAGGACATCAATCATATCCAGAACATCTAGGTTAAAAATGGAAAAGACTCAGCTTAGGAAGACAGCTGTTTCTAGATAAAAAAAAAAAAAATAATAAAAAAATAAGAAAGGACCCAACAGCCAAGATAAATCTCAGATCTTAACACTATACAAAAGAAAGCATTCTGCAGAAATTCCGGGGACAAGAATACTTAGTCAACAAGAACATGACATATACAAGACAATCCTGCAGTATTCTTCAAAATAAAATGAAAATTAAATGGTAAGTTATGCTTGCTGGGTAAGTTACTTTGCAAAAATATCATGTGGTCAACATTTTGCTTTGCCTACTCCGCTCATTCTGATCAGTCTGTTAATTTCAGCTGCCAACAACATATTATAACAGATATCTTGAATATTCAAAAACACAGTCCTATCCTTGGGATCTATAAAAATGTAATGTTTCCTCTAGCCATTTCTGAGATGGTGGTCTATTATTTCAAAATGAACAGTTAGTAACCATCAGGCAGACTTTGTGGCTCCTTTCAGACATCACACCAAAATCATAATGGTTAAGGATCCTAATTATATGGTAATTACATAGTCCATGAACTGACCAAACTATTATTTTGGTGCCACCCAGAAAACCAACAGCCAAAATCTGTATTAGCCATTGTTAGGCAGAATGCCAGAAATGGCCATCATCTTTGTCCAGAGGTTGCTGCACCAGGCAGAAAGGACAGAACTTAAAAATCTATACCTAATGAAAATGAGAAGACAGAAAATTATAGCAGAAATCTAGTTCTAAAGTATGGCTTGTCTGCTGTACCTTTGGCCTCTCAAACCATAGCTCGGATTTTAATTGACAGTCAGCTAAAATCATGGTACAAACGAGCCTATGGCTGTCAGAAAACATTCAGTCCTCATGTGCTTGTGTGATCTCTTTCTTTGAATATACAACTGCATAAAACAGATTGCCACTTACTTATTCATTAATTTAAAATGTAGACTTCAGGGAAAAACAAAAATATATCAACACTGCCATACCGAGCCAAACTATATGAATAGCAGCACCAATTACAGTGACTGAATTAAGATTTTATTCTGAAGACGATTTCATAGCCACACAACACACCTTCCATAGTAAACTGTATGGCTGATACATTTTTGGTTCCATAAACTCAAGAGTACCATGCACTAGTTAGGAGTATAGTAAATCACTTACTTAAAGAACTACGTAGAAGACCTTGCCTACATTAAACAGCCTTGATCCTTACAGCATGTACAGTGGGACATTTGTATTTAAACGTCCATGAATGGCAAGCCCCATTGTCCCCAATGGCGGCGTGTGCACATGTCCATGCTAACAGCCATGCACACATCGCACCACCATTAGGGACAACTGGACTTGAGGTTCCACATTTTTCCGTGTCAGGGAGGGGGGGGTGCTCTGGAATGAAAGTCCAACTATATGTCACTGCAATCACTCCCTTTCACATCCATATACAGAGTGCCAATGTCTGGCAGAGAGGTGATTTCCAAATCTATAGTTGTAATTTACTGAGTATTGAATAGGTACATTATCATTATCCAGTCTTATGGAAGTATATAAGCCTTAAGGCTAACTTTAGCAAACCCAGAAATTGGTCTGAAGGTACAAAGAGCAACAAGCTAGTGACTACATGCTTCATGGATAATAACAGAACGCAGGGCTCTTTGCATTTTCCTCAGCTAAGAAATGGAGACCTGATCCTGGTCCTGTACTTTAGAAGGAAACATAAATCCAGTGTACAGTGGTACTTTGGGGTTTGGTTCCAGGACCCCCAGTGGATACCAAAATCCATGGACGCTCAAGTTCCATTAAATACAATGGCATAGTGAAATGGTGTCTCATATATAAAATGGCAAAATCAAGCTTTGCTTTAGGAATTTGTATTATATTTTAATATTTAATATTTTCAAGCTGTGGAAGGTTGTATCCATGGATTAAAAATAATGTGGATACAGATACTGACTATACTTCTAGGATTCTAGAGTAAATAAAGGCAAGCTAGGACATGAGATTTTTTTTAAATCTAGAAACCTCACAGATCTGTGTCAGTGACTGCTGTGTAGCTTGACAAGGCAAATGGGGCAGCAGCTCCAAACATATCTACCAGCAATAATGCCCACTGAACTTAATGCCTAGACATATACAAGATTACATTATTAACAATATAAACCTGGGTTTATAATAAGTGGTCTGTTTTTGAAATGCTAGGTCCAGGAAATTCCCAAACGTATGAGCAGAAGATGTGCAGAATGACTCTTAAAGCATAGGGCATACCATCAATGTGAGAGATCGGAATGCTGACATTATCAACATCTTTCATGGTAAATAGGTTGGCCTGAAGAATACTGGCTTCCTGGACAAGATCTGCTGCTTTGTCTGTGTATGGATAAGGGTTGGTCACCAGTTTTACCAAGATCTGCAAGGGAAAAAGAATATTCATCATACATTCTTCAATATAAGCCTTATTCAAATGTTCACCTGAAAGCTTGGAGGATTAAATGGCTGGTGGGGATATGGGTGCACATGTAAACCCTAATCTCTGAATTCCCCACATACCTGGCAGCTTTGTGTGTTTCATGTAAAGGTGTGTAGGGTACTCTGTGGCTACATCTGCACTTCAGAAATAATCTGGTTTGACACAACTTTAACTGCCATGGCTTAATGCTGTGAAATTTGGGGAATTGTACTTTGTAGTGGCATCAGAGTTCTGGTGTCAAATGGGATTATTTCTGCAATGCGGATGCAGCCTATAATTCCATTTACCTGAGGTCTGAAAGAGCAAAAAACAAAAAGGCCTTCAATATTACTGACTATGCAGGGATCTTTGTGAAACAGGGCTTATAGATGCACCCATGCCCCTACACCCATGAAGCCCTCCCCTGTTCAGGTGAATGCCTAAACAGGGCTATAAACATGGCACAAAGTAATGCAACAGCAGGCAAAGAGACTGAACAGTAAGTCCATGTAGGAGTACAGTGCAGGTGACCATAGTTTGGTTGTTTTTGTTATAGTTTTTTTTTTACTGATGATAAGGTGGGCAATTTTCAAACAAAGTGACTACATGCTTCTCTGGTGAGAACTGCTCAAACAGAATACTACATTTCCAGACATGTGTGTTATTTCTCCCACTTTTACATACACAGTTACATTAAGTGTGTAGCCAAGGGATATAACTGCCCTGATCTTATAGATCTTTGGATATTTACCCAACTTCAGTGATTTGTCAAAAAGAGCTGCCAGCACTTTGAAAATTCTTTTATGCTCTATTTTTCAAGTATTCTTTGGAATGCAACATTTTACAGCAACCTTTCTTAAAGAAATGGCCAATTAATTTTACATTCATTTAAATTTAGTCCAAAAATAAATACCCTGAGTAATTTGGCAGCTAACTGCCAGAACACATTTCTACAAAAAAAAACAACACAGAAAGTATCAGCCAAAGATACACTAGTATGCCCCACAGCCTAAACTCTAGACATTACATGACAAAGTCTCACCTACTCGTACACACAGAGAAAAACCTACCTGTTTTCAATGGTTAAAATGGTATTTAAATAAATGGATATCAGATCTCTCATACACATACACACACACACACACACACTATACATATATAAATACAAATGTACGGTAAGTATAAAAATAAGAGAAAGAGAAATGGGAATGAAAATCAAGAAGCACTTTCCCCCCTACCGTATTTTCCGGCGTATAAGACGACCCCCCATTTTTCCAGTCAAAATATAGTTTTAACACCTCTATCCTCCTTATCCTTATACCCGGCGTATAAGACGACCCCACCACTTTAACCACAGATTTTGCAGGTTAAAAAGTAGTCTTATACGCAGGAAAATAAGGTAGATTTATTTTAAAATATTTTGAGTCGTTGTTGAGAGTAGCAGTTAGTTTGATCATCTTTACTCATTCTGGTTCTGCCAAGAATAAATACTGTACTCCTGGGAATCAAGGATTATCATTAACAATAATAACATTATTGGGAAGCCAACTTTCTCAGTCATGAAGTGCTTGTCTGCATGCAAAGTTTCATTACTGCTTCCACAAAAAAAGGAAGCTGTATGTACACCAGAAGGGTCACGTGGGAGAATTAAAGTGAAGTTTACATAACCTGCTTTTCCTTTCCATGTTCTTTATTCACTTGGCAATAGCAGAGCAGTAGAAAACAGATGGTGAAAGAGTCTCATTCTTTTATCAACACTACCCACTGTAGTGGAAATCACTAACAAAAGATTTTTCCTATAATCTCATTTCCTTTGTTCCCCTCTCTCTGTCTAGCAGATGCCAGTTCTCAGAAGTAATTCACAAAGGTTTTCTAATGTACTATAATAATAAATGGTAACACATTTCCATTAATGCTGTTCTTAGAATTATTAGCCTGACTAATTTGTGCATTTAATACCTTTTCCAAAAACTGAATCACTGCTTCTTTTTTTGATTCTATTGTGTCATCCAAATGCTCGAGCCACAGTTCAAGTTCTTTCCAGGTATACTCAAATACTCCACTGTCACGCAGAACCTGTTTTTTTAAAAAATAAAAAGCTTTCAGGTGCTATTTATGTATTACAACTCTCATGTGCTTGCTTGGTTTAAAGATGGAACAACACAGGACAACAGGTATCTTTTACCTTTTAACTAATGGCGCTGTATTTAAAACGATGCTATATTTAATGGAAATAAAAGTTATATAAAAGGCTGATAAGTGTATAAACATTACTTTCTTTTACCTAAAGCAGGAATAGTTTAATCCAGAAGTTAGCACCAGCAATAGGAAGTACATTTTTATACCGCTTATTACTGAACTAACATTCCCTAAGCGGTTTAATGCATAAGCCAATTGCCCCAACAAGCTTGGGTACTCATTTTACCAACCTACGAAAAGATGGAGGGCTGAGTGGACCCTGGAGTCCCTGGCTGGTATCAAACTCACAACCTTGTGGCTCTGAGTGGCTGCAGTATTGACATTTAACCACTGTACCACTAGGGCTCCCGGGCTCCTGGACTACAAATCTCATTACCCCATGTAAACTGAGGCTGATTGAGGTTGCAGTCTGACAAGATTTGGAAGGCCACCCATTTCCCATACGTGACCTATAACAATCCAGATGACCAATTGGACATGAGGATTCCACAGATTCTATCTATCAATTTTTGAAGAGCAACTTAGTTGTTACAGCTGACATAGTGAACACTGTTCACCCCAATCTGGCTAGAGACCATATATGCACAAATCCAGGATTTTCAACATATACATCTTTGCTTGGGTGGTAAACTAAATTCTGCATATACATCACAATCCCATTAGCCACATCTCTGCAGGTGAAGCCCTATATAAAATGCAATGGCATCTATCAGTTATTCAGAAGGAGACATGAGGAGAAGAGGGGATGGATTTAAGGAGCATAAGGATTGATTTAATTCAATTTATTCAAAACAACTGATCAAGCAGCTTGTCAAGTGAAAGGACTACAATTTAGGCTACAGGACTACTGACATACTGTTCCATCACTGCTGCAAATCCCAGTTGCAGTCAGGCAGGGAGTGAGCTACCTGAAACCATAAAATGTGCAGATCCACACAAGCCCTTTTTCAATTCAGTTCTAATGAATTTTTTAGTTCAAGAATCTGAAGCTCAACCTGATCTGACAGATATGGAAATGATACCCTGAAATCTGTTGAACAGTTCCATTACTACTACTCAGCCAAACGTAGTCCCTGTACCTTAAGGAAGGCATTCACAGCTTGGAGCTTCTATACGATTCCTAAAGGATCGCATGCCAAGATTGTTTACAAAACAAAACATGGCATTTCAACAGCCAACAGTGGTAGACATTTTGGTCTCCCATGTCTAAAACCCAGCAAAAGATCTGCTTGGTAGACAGGTAGCTGACAAGGCTATCTGTTACAAACAGGAAAGTTCACTGAATTGCAAATGCAAAGAAGAGACCATTGCCGGTGACAGTAAAATCAAAGCAAAGGTTTCATCTTGCCTGGTGATTATTTGGAAGAAACACTGGGTCATTAATTTTACATTGCCTGCTTCTGTATGCTGTGCAATTGTCTTGTTTTAAATACATCAGCAATTGTAAACTGTGCTGGCTGTTGCAGCCTTTGGTTGAGAATATCAACATTCATTTATTCTTACTAGAAATAGATGCATTAGCAGTCTTCTTTGGAGAAAAAAAATCAAGGCAAGGCCATTTTTAAAAGCCCCTGCAATGTCTCCATTTCATCCAATTCAGGCTGGATGTTTTTATCTATTAAGTTAGAAGATCAAAAAACAACAAAATTGTGAGAGTCATCATGGGTGTAGCGGTTTGAGCATTGGACAATGATTCTGGAGACCAGGGTTTGAATCCCCACTCAGCCATGGAAACCAACTGGACAACGTTGAGCAAGGCACACAATAACTTTCAGACAACTGTCTTTATAGAGTTCTGCACTCTGCCTTCAGGCAAAAACAGCTTTGTAGCAAACATTAAAGTTAAAGATTTCACCTTGGTGGTGGAAAAAATTCCACACACACATCTCTACATTTCATCTTTAATTGTAGAACCCATCTATATTCCAACAATAACAACTACCCAGAAACAAATCCAACTGAGGATATTTCGAGGTAAGCATCAGCCCTGGTGGCGCAGTGGTTAAATGCCTGTACTGCAGCCACTCACTCATAGACCACAAGGTTGCGAGTTCAATACCAGCCAGGGCTGAGGCTCGACTCAGGCCTGCATCCTTCCGAGGTCGCTAAAATGAGTACCCAGATTGTTGGGGGGGCAATCAGCTCACAGTTGTAAACCGCTTAGACATCCCATGTGCGATATGAAGCGGTATATAAATGAAACTGATTTTTTTTTTTGCTTTTTTTTACCGTGTATGAATGGAGACAAACTCTGATTCTGATCTTGTTTCTCAGACCAATTGCTTTTTTGTTTAAAGGACAAGATTGGACACAGTATGCAGGTGGAGGTGGCACAACAGTGGTGGCAGCAGCAGTTATGAAACGGCCATGGGCACAAGGGCAATGCAGGAAAGACAGAGAGAGTCCTTGCGTCCAAGAGAAAAAGCTGCACTGTTAGCTACCAAAAGCCACACAGGAGCCAGCAGGGCAGCTTTCTTTCTGAATGGCAATGGCTTTCTCGGTCTCCACATCCCACCCCTCTGTGCTTCCCAATATAAAGTGCAATCCTAAGAACACAAACATTTAATTCAAGGATAGGACTCACATTGCTCCAATTCACACTGTAGAAATTTCCAATTCACACTGTAAAAATTACCCAGTTTGAGACCACTTTAACTGCCCTTGCTCAGTGCTATGGAATCCTGAGAATTGTAATTTATTGTGGCATCAGAGCTCTCAGACATAAAAGGCTAAATGTCTCACAAAACTACAGTTCCCAGAATCCCTTAGCATTGAGTCAGGGCAGTTAAAGCAGTGTCAAACTGGATCATTTCTGCAAGTGTGGACTGGACTTTAGTTCTCCAGACCTTGCCATTTCATTTCCATAAACAAAGACTAGTTCCCAATGCTTTTGTTTACTAATAACGATAGTTAAAACTGGACTTGCCACTTCATTTCCATACACAAAGGATTTTGAGTTTGAATTGACATTATCACATATCAATGACATATATATGTCTGCCCCTGGTTCCCACTCCACCAAATGTATCTGAGGAAGTAGACATAAGTCTACGAAAGCTCATGCTGCCAACTTCTTTCTTTCAGTTAGTCTCAAAGGTGTTACAAGATCTCTCTACATACTGATTCCACAGACTAACATGGCTATATCTTTGAATTCTACCATTGATTTTAGGTGTTATGTAAATATATTTTAATATAGATGTCAAAAATGAACATTCTTGCCTTACATTTTTTAAAAAAGTACAACCACCAGTATTTTTTTTAATATTGTATACCTTTTACTGTAATGCAACAAGCAAAAGAAAAACCAAAGAAAGAAAACTCCCCAAACCAACTGGAACTGATGACACCCAAGCAGCTGTAAGGTTAGCCTAGGGAGGGAGGGAGGGAGGTTTTCTTATCTCAAATCCAAACAGCCCTGTTGCCATTTCTTTCTCATAGAAAAGTGTCTGCCACACAGTGGATGGAGAAGAAAGCACACCAGTATTCTGAATCACTGGAAAGTAAAAGTGACAAAGGCAGCCAAGTTCTTTTGTGGAAAGAGATAAACTGGACTTCATGCATGTTTCTAGAAGTATTTATGAGTGATCTTACACAACTGCCTTCAAGGAATTTCCATCTGAGTAACCTAGCTGGCTCTATAATGATATAAAAGTATTCAGCTTAATCTGCATTGCTTCAAAAGTATGACTTCCACAAAGTGCCAGTTTCTCAGTGTCTAAAAGTTTTTGGGTACGAAGATAATTTGGTTGTTTCTTTCTCCTTTTTTAAAAAATTTGCTCAGAGCAAAGATGAGTAAAGCAAGCAGCAGTATGACATCACTGTACTTTTCTATCGCCAGGTTCCAAAAATGACTGTGTTACACTGAAGAGAAAGATGAAAACTGAACCAGGGAGAAAACATAGGAAGCTGTGTAACAATAAGTTATCTTACCAGTGCCAGGTAATTTCAATACAGTAAATAAGTGCACTCCAGGTAACTTGACAAGCACATTCACAGAGCCTGCACATTTCCCCACAGTAGAATTTGCTATCAACGGTAAAATCTCAAGTAGCAGCCAGTTACCATACACAAGGAAGAAAGTTTAAATCCATATAGTTCTCACTGTGGAGTATTATCTATGTATTTTAATCAAAGCTTGATTTCCATAAGCAATGAGGTCTGTATGCCCTAACCCTAACAGCAACAAACGCTGCATCCACACTGCAGAAATAATCCATGTTGACACTTTAATTGTCATAGCACAATGCTATGGAATGGGGGGAATTGTAATTTGTTGTGGCACCAGAGCTCTCTGCCAGAGAAAGCCAAATACTTCACAAAACTACAATCCCCAGAATTGTAAAGCTGTTTGACAGTGGAACATGATCCCTTGGAGTGAGATATTTTAAAACAGAGGCTAGATGGCCATTTGTTGGGGGTGCTTTGATTGTGTATTCTTGCATGGCAAGTTGGAATGGATGGCCCTTGTGATCTCTTACAACTTTATGATTATATGGATTTCATACCACTGAGCCATGGAAGTTAAAATGGTGTCAAAACTGGATTATTTCTGCAGTATGGAAGCAGCCATAGAGGTATTCACAGCCTACAGTCCACTCCACTAACATGATAGTACAGAACACACAGAAAGAATCTGGAAAATTCTGAATGAACCCATTTCTTGAGAACAGTGCAATATGGCTGTGAGTGATGTATTCTTCAGTACTGAAAGAAGTACCTGTATCAATTTACGTTTCTAACCCTAAATGCAATATTCAGAAGCACAGTCAATGTCTACAGCTTCCCTATGTACACAAACGTATTTGAATTAATAGGTCAGTTAAATACCTCACCTTAATAATCAGTTTCTTCGTTGATGCTTTAAGTTGTGAGTGGGTGCTTGTTACAAACATTTTCAACAGTAAATAAAATACTGATCTGTCACCACAAACTTTCTCAGCTTCATCCTAGAAGAACATATTTTTACTGGTTACATACAGTTCAAGGTTTCTCCACAAGCAGACTAAAACACTGTAATTTACAACCTACAGTGTGGACTAAGCTACTCAACAGGTTGAGGGACAAAATGAAAAACTTGTACCGAAGTGTAATTTAAGCCACCTTTTACACAGCCCCTGCTTCAGAAGAGAGAAGTGATTCCCCACATGCTGTTGGACTGCAACTCCCAGCAGCCCTAGCCAACACATCCAGTGCTAAAAAATGCTGCTAGTAGCTGCCCAACTTAGCTTGAATACAAAATAGTAGTGTTAATACCAGAATAACTATAGCTAGGAAAAATTCCAAAATCCAAAGTTGGCCAATGCCATCTATGCCAAATTAAAATAAGTAAGTTTTCAAGAACTACCAGGTTTCTTTCAGGCTGCATGAGGAGTAATGCTGTGTAAAGGAGCAAGGGAAGAAAAAAGTATTCCTTACTGCTCAAAGTCTCAAAGCCTGCATTTGATTATAGACTTTGTTCATACATCATGGTAATCCATGGTTCAGCAAAACACTGGGAAATCTTCAGCCCTCTAGATCAGGGGTCGGCAACCTACGGCCCGCGGGCCGTACCCGGCCTACAGACTCCCACCGACTGGCCCCCGCCAACCTCTGCCGCCGCGCATGTCCCGGACAAAATGGTGACCGCAACTCGTTTGCGCATGCTGTACTCCTGCGCATGCGCAAACGAGTTGCGGCCACCATTTTGGCAAACAAAATGGCAGCTGCGAGTGAGTGGCCTTCCAAAATGGCGTCCACATCATGCGCGTATACGCGCACAATGCAGGCACCATTTTGGAAGGCCCCGCTGCGGCCACTTCCTTGGGCCTTGGAAAAGCCCCCCCGCCACCGCTGTGGGCGAATTCGCCCACTGCAGGGGCAGGGTGGGCCTTTCCAAGGCCCAGGGAAGCCCCCCTGCCACCGCTGTGGATTAATTCGCCCACCGCAGGGGATGGGGGGGCCTTTCCGAGGCCCAGGGAAGCCTCCCCTACCACCGCTGCGGGCAAATTCGCACGCCGTGGGGGCAGCCTTTCTGAGGCCCAGGGAAGCCCCCCCATGTGGGGGGGCTTTCAAAATGGTGCTCGCAGCGCACGCGCATTCGCACAATGGCGTCGTCGTGTGCATGCACGGGGGGAGAGTGTGCGCACGCAAGCGAGTGCGTGCCCAGTCGGCCCCCCGTGCCATTTCCCCCCCGGCAACAAAGGTTGCCGACCCCTGCTCTAGATATTCAACTCTCAGAAACCCCAACTGGTTTGGCCAATGTTAATAATTATTTATTAAGTATTTCATTTATTAGAATATTTATATCCCATCATATATGAAAAATGTCTGGGCAGCTTACAATAAATTAAGTTTACACCGTGGGGTAATTAAGTTTCCTAAGGCTTCAGCCTTTTTAAGGAAACAAAAATATTTAAATATGAAAATATGAAAGCCAAGCCTGTTAAGAGTCTGGCTTTAAATTAGCAGAGTAGCAGAAACGTGCCTTTGCCTAACTATGCTTCCCTAAGAACTGAAACTGACTCAAAAAAACAAGAAACACATACTTTGCAGTTTAAAACAATGGCTTTTTTCTGTATTTACATAAAAGGCTACTGTTTCCTAATCTAACTAGATTCAGGTAAAGAGAAATATTTATCTCACCATCTTTCCAAACAAAGTTGAGAGCAGGAAGATGGGAACAGCTCAATTGAAAATCTTTAGAGACAAAGTCTGTTAATCCCAAAGGAGGAGTGATCTTAGTCACATGGTTAGTTGGAATGAGATAGAGAAGGAAGGAGAAGTTTGCAAGCAAGAAATCCCTATCTATCTAAGGAGGGAGAAAGAGAATACAAAAATCTTCCAACATAAACATTTTATAATTTAAAGCCAAAAATATATTAAAACATATTAAAACAACTGAAAACAAGATAAAGTTTAACAGTTTAAAACCATGTATGTGTACCGATCGGGATGAAATAATGGAAATCATGAAATCATCCAAAGGATTTAATGAAATTCTTAACTTAGTACTGGAATCAACTCAAATCAGCACTAATGAGGCCTGGAGGGAGAAAGGTATTCCACACCCTGTATGCAAAATGAAGAAGGCTCTCTCCCACATCTTCACAGTGCACTGCTCTCACTGGTGGGACATAAAGCAGAGCACCTCCAGTAGATTATGGGAGGGATATGAAACTTCTGGAAACATATCCAGCCCTGATTTAGTATAATAATAAAAATAAAAGTTTTATTTATACCCCGCCTTTCCAGAGAA
>JAIPUX010001232.1:103709695-103725249 GCA_020142125.1 Phrynosoma platyrhinos | reverse complement strand
GTTAAATGTGTCACAGCAGGCTTTAGATGGTTCTAGAATAGAGCTCAGTATGATATGGATGAGGAGGAATGAACTAAACTGAGCCTTGGTCGTGTGCATTTCTCCTTTACTATGAAGAGGAAGAGTTTAGAAGTTTTTGAATTTTTGTTAACTATGATCTGTTGCATTATTAATTTCAAACAAGCGAACTTCACATCATGGTTCAGGTTAACCACAATTCTAGGCCCACACAATACAGTAAATTATAGTTAATTAAAGTAGAAGCAAAAGCCAATGTAATGTAGCAGTTGATCACTGGACTACAATTCTGCAGGCCAGGATATGGATCCCTGCTCAGCCCTGGAAATTCACTGGTTAATGTTGGGCATATCACAACCAATGTAGGCTTGGGCTGGAATCCTGGGGAGACAACCTCCTTCAGTTACAGTTTTAACTCCCAAATCAGAGGAACAGTACAGAACAGGAAACTCATCACTGTTATTTCCAATCACTAAATATGAAGCAAATGCATAGGGATACTAGAAAAGCAACGAGAACAGCACACAACTGATCATAAAGACAGATGCCTACCTGCATTTTGAACCAGGTAAACTTATTTGCAGGCAGTTCTAAAGCCACCATGAGAATGTTATATTGCAGAACTGGAGGAATCTCCTGGCGCAGCCCTTTCTCAGTGATAATACCTATTGATTAAAAAACAATATTACTTTCTATTTCATCTATTTCTGTTTTCATTTAATTCCAAGAGCGATGATGCAGTTTCCAAAAGAACACAGAAGACAGAAAAACAAATTAAAGCAGCAAATATTCAGGAGCATTGCGCATCAAGGAAGGTTTGTTTTTTTAAAGTAGTACAACACACAAGATCAGACTGCCTGGGATTTTTTTTTTTTTTTAAAAAAAGTAAGTCTCCAGCTCACACCATAAGGATACCTGGTGAGTCTTTCCTGGGAAGAACATTTCCAAATTAATGAAGTGGGGCCACACTTTCCTCCAAATATCCTTTCCCCAAGTCATGTAGGCCCTTAAAAGCAAGTGCCAATAGTCTCAGCTGAGCTCAGAAGCAGACCAGGAAGCAGTGGAATTCAAGCATAAGCATCAGGTATGTTCTGGGTGAAGAGTCCTAGGCTGCTGCCACACTGAAGAATTAATACACTTTGACACGGTTTAACTTTCATAGCTCCATCCTATGGAATCCTGGGATTTGTAGTTTACTGTGGTACCAGAGCTCTCTGACAGATGCCAAATATTTCACAAAACTGCAAATCCCAGAATTCCATAAGCACTGAGCTATGGGAATTAAAGCATGGGAATTGAAGTGTCAAACTGCATTAATTATGCAGCCCTGGTTAGCAAACATGCATTTGTACTCCACAATATATCTATTTTCCAGCCCATCTTCAAAGCAGTTCCACTTATAATACTTAGTACGCTACTCCTGAGGTTAACAGAGCATAGATAAATACTGCCTTATGACAGCCTCAAACACTTAAAAACTATTTGGGGGGGAGTGTCCTGTATTTTTCTGAAGCTTTTCTGCTCCAGAAAAAGTAAAAGAAAACGAAACAAAACATTGGACTGTGGAACGTTTAAAACAATATATGTATACATTTTTATTGTTGCTGTTAACTGCTGTCAAGTCATCAAGTACTTTGATATGGCAAAAGCACAACAGTCTCAATTAAGTTATCTTGACTTCTGGGGAGAGTTCAGGCTTGATTTGCTCTTTGTCCTGTTTAACAGCCTTCAAGATGACTGGCAACCTTATGAATGAGAGACCTCCAAGTCACCTTTATCAACAGCTTTGCTCAGATCCTGGCCGCAACCTCAATGCAGCAATAATCCAGTTTAATAGCTCTTTAAACTGTCATGGCTCAATGCTATGGAATTCTAGGAAATGTAGTTTTGTGAGCCTTTTCTGTCAAGAGAGCTCTGGTACCACAACAAACTACAGTTCCCAGTTTTTCTTATTGGAAGGACAGCTTTATATCTATTTGACACTATGGAAAACTAGAGCAGACAAAATAATTTTCTATTTTACTATGTTGATGGTTTCCTTCTGGGTTTTGTTTTGCTTTGTTTGGGGTCAGGGTTGATTGTTGCCTGCTTCTAATGAAGTAGCAAAATCATAAAGGCTCTTTACAAGTCAGGACCTTGTAGCAAAAAAATTAAAAGGGGAACTCCATTTGTAACTACAGCATAATTCAAAAGATACAGTATAAAACTCAGTAAGAACATATTTACTTTGGCAACATTCTTTTTGAATTACCTGGTATTATCTGAATGAACTGTACTTTTAACATACCATACATTATAATTTTATGCCAAACAAAATTATAACTATATTGTGTATATAATTTAATTTACATTTCTGAAGTAACAAAGTGCCTATCAGTCTGTTTAAAATGCTAATAGATTTCCTCCCATTTTTAATGAAAATCTTTTTTCCAGAGGGGAAAAAACACATTAAAAACTGGCTTTTCTACATGGTTTTTCCATTTCCAAAAATTTTACACCACTACTTCTTAGAACTTTATAAAACTGTTCAATGATCAGGCAGAATAAGTACTAAGTTCTTTACATCTACCCAAACCAGTAAGATCAGTTATAACAAATGAGAAACACTGTTACAGAACAGTTAATTGGGAGAGAATATTTACCCAGAAAATGAAATAGAATAGCAGTTGATAAAGTACAAGAAAATGCCTGGCAAATTGAAGTAGTTCAGGTAAGATGTGTTTACTATAGTAATGCTTATGTCTTAGTACTGTGAGGTGCTTGTGCTGCATTCCACTGCAGCTACAACTTCAGGAGAGGTTTGATATGCATCCAGTACCACATATAATTTGAATCCTTCCATTGCTTCTTCGTACACACTAGGAGTGCAATCCTAACTTACCAAGATAGACAAGGGCCAACTGCAGTGGCACTAGGCCAGTTCAAGATACAAATCCAAATCCAGCTCCCCTTTGAGATGCTGGAAATTACTTAGGACTACTTTCATCATCACCTAATTTTGTGCTGAGCCCCTGGGCTGGAGGCAGTTTGGTTGTGGCTTAACACAGATCCGCCCTTGCTGTTTCTTTCAACTCGTCTGCCAGGAGATGTTAGCCATCACAGCAGATTGCTAAATCAGCCAAACTCTTGGGATCAGAAAGCAGAAGGGAGTTCTTGCCACCACAATAGAAGCACTAAAAGAGAGATTGTGCCTAATCCTGACTCCACAGCTAGTACATTATTGAGTTGGGCCTGCTCTGGAGATTTGTTTTTAGGCACAAGAACTACCTACCTAGGATGGGAAATGCTATTTCCTATTAATTGGCAACACTAACTTGAGTGCATTTACTATTATTGATATTATTAAATTTGTGTTCTTCCTTTCCATTAAAATTAGTGCTATAGGTAAGCAATAATAATTAAATACAGAATTATAATTAAGCATTTTAAAAATCAATTAAAATACACACCAGATTAAAAAACAACCAGCACCCTACTTAAAAGCTTTAGCAAGCAAGTAAACTTGAAAGTCAAAAGTCTATCAAAATAAAAATATCTTTGCCTGCTGGTTGAAAGGTGATAGGGTTGAAGTTATCCTGGCTACTAGAGTTTATGGTGTAAACAAGAAAGAGATCTTAAGCAATTCCAACAATTACCCAAAGCATTAGGTACTTATGTTTCTGTTTGAAATCAGTTTGAAAAAGGAATGACAGATTTGACATAAACTTGTTACATAAAATCTGAAAGCTTAAGTGACTGTTTATTTTTCAGAAGACACACATACTTATCTTTAGCATGCTCAGGTAAAATGTATGTTTCTTTAAATTCCTAAATTATCAATGTAACTAAACTGAAAGAATTCAAAGGAAGGTCCATCGCAGATTTAAATCGTGTTGTTGTTATTGCTTAAATCTGTATGGTTCTTATTGCAAAGGTTCTGCAATCATAAACATACGCTGGGATGCTGTAAAAATAATTAATCAAGAAATGATGTGATAGAAAATCTGTAAAAAGTTACTACCAAAAAACAATGTTCTTATCAACAGAAAAGCACAGGAATTTCTCTTATACCAGGGCAGAGGATTGCCAACCAAGTATCTGTTCATCTAACACTCTGGTTGGCATCAGTGATGAAGGTTTCAGGGAGGGAGGGTCTTTCACATCACGTGATAACTGATCCTTTCAGATGAAGATGCTAAAGACAGTTGTCCTTCTGCATGAAAAAAATATTATGCATCTGATTTTCAGCAATTTGCTAGAATTACCTTTTATTAGTTTGCTGAAGTCAAAGTTGCTCTGTGCTACTAAGTGGGGGACAACTTGCTGATAAAGGCAGATAACACGAAGTAAGACAGCCTTCAAAAGTGTGGTCTCTGCATCGTCTGAGCCTAGAAAATAAATAAAATATGTTAACAGATTTTATAGTTTACCAAATCTATAGAAAGGCCATACTTCTCTAATAAAATTATTAACAAAATAATAAGTATTCTTTTGTTCTCAGAGGCATAGCACATTACTGAGAAATAGTTGCCATGATCAAGGTTGATTTTAAAAGTAACCAAGGTCCGAAGGAGACGCGCCTAATAAAGTGGTTTCCAGCTGCTTCAGGGGCATGGCATTTATATGATGCACAACCCCAAAGTGGCCAGAAGCTGCCCTTAGACTGGCTAACACAGCCCAAAGCCACCGGGAAAAGGAGCAGCAAAAAGCCACTCCTGCTGGTGGCTTGTTTGGAACCACTGCTGCAGCCATCCTCAGGACTGCAACATCCCATTGTCATAGTCCCAGAGCAATCGGGGCAAAAGCTGCCTCTGTCTGCTCCTTCTGCTTGATCCCCATGTTAAACCAGAATCACAGAGCTAAATTTATAGATTTAAGAGACTAACTCTGCTGTCTCACTCTACTCTTCTGGTGCTTCAAACTGGCTCTGTTCCCAGCACTGGGACAATCACCAGTCCTGCTTTAATAATATTGGATGGAAAAGTTCTTTATAATGAGGCAATAAAGCAGACAGAGGGAAAGGAGTAGTCTATGGGCTGCATGCAGTCCCCAATCCCTCCCAGAACATCCCCAGGCCTCCCATACCCCCCCTTTTTTTTAAAGAAGAATGAACATCACTGAAAGCATCAGAGAAAAGTGGCAGCTTGATCTGTTTTTCCCCACAATCCTTCAAACCCAAAAAAAGGGTGTTTCGACCAAAAAGCAAAACTGCACATGTCATCACATTTGGTCATTCTGAATATGCTGCTGAGGTCCACTAGGTGGAGGAAAGGGCTGGCATCAACTCTCAATGCACTTGCCCAGTCATGGATTAAAAGATGGGGTGGAGTGGAATTTATAGATAATATTTTATAATATTAAAATTATAAATCTATAATGTATAGATAAGGATCAGGGGGAAAGGGAAAGGACTGCTTGTGTTACTAAATTAACAGTAGTCTAACCCACCTGAAGAATGGAGGGCCCTAGGGGGATATGCGTGTTAAGAGACAAGTGGTGCAGAGTTGTACAACTCTAGTTGCCTTCCACAGGAAACCACTTATTACTGCAATCCTTTTTTTTCTCCAGCAAGAACTGAATCTGAGGACAGTATTTGTTGTTATGTGCCTTCAAGTCAACTACAACTTATGTTGATTCTTTCAGAGAGTTTTCTCAGAAAAAAAAAATTATTAGTAGGTTTACCATTGCCTTCCTCTTAAGTTGAGAGAGGCTGACTTGTCCAAGGTCACTCAGTGGATTTCCATAGCTGAGTGGGGATTAAAACCCAAGTCTCCCAAGGTCCTAGTCAGACCTTGCCTGTACTGCAGAAATAATGCAGCTTGACACCACTTTTAACTACCATGGCTCAATGCTTTAGAATCCTGGGATTTGTAGTTTGTTGTGGCACAGAGTTGACAGAGAAGACTAAATATCTCACAAAACTACAAATCCCAGAATTCTATCGCATGAGCTATGACAGTTAAAGTGTTGTCAAACTGCATTATTTCTACAGTGTAGATGCAGCCTCAAACAACTATAACATGTTGGCTTGCTGAGAGCAGCATAGGACTGTACATTTATCTTGAGGAAACTTCCTCAGTAGAAATAAAGACGGCATGATTTGCACCCAATGTGAACTAGGCAGAATATGTATGAACAGGCCAAACTATGTCTGTCACAGGAATAACTCAAAAAAGGTTTCATATAACAGGAGCTCCATTTTTAGAATATTATTAGTTGCTGTTAAAAACATCACTCCTACAAGAGGTTATTAACAGAGTTTGCCTTAAAGAACAGAACAGTGCCGCTGTGAATCATCAGATATGAATCATTAATGGTTGCTGCTCTCAGGCACACTAGATAGGATGACTAATGCTTTCCTACCGTGCTCTCCATTTGTTTCTTTGACCTTAGCCATTTCCTCCACAATAGAAGTAGCATCTTCCACTGTCCCTTTCTGCCCATCTTGTTCCTTCGCCTGCTTCAAAAGTGACTGCCAGACTGCTATTATGTTCGTCATATCTGGTAAAAGCTACATTTTTAAAAAAGATCATTATCAGTTGATAAATATGGTTACAATAGGGAGCATTCCAGTATGTACATGCATAATTATTTGCAAAGTAGAAATACAAGAGTAAAGGCAGACTATATCCTACAAAGACATATGAAAAGTTACCAGTCATTACCCTTTAAAAAATATTTAGGTTTTCCTGAAAATAAATTGATGACTGTAGCAATGATACAACAAATCACAATTAGTATGCTAAAACCCATAAAATCTCAAAAGTATTGCTTAAATCAGTTGGATGGTTTACTCAGATGGTTGTTTAACTCGGTGGTTCAACTGTGAAAGTCTGTATTACAAGTAATAACTATTTTCAATCTGAGGAGAAGCTTTTGCTGTGGAAGATTTACTTTTACTTTTATTCACCTCAGCTGGGAAGATCCAAGCCTAAATGTATAGGCTTAAGGATTTTGATGTTAATATTTCCATTAGTTTCATAGCAGCTGCCAATAAGATTCTTCTTACCATGGATATGAACTATTCAAAAAAATAATATGTTTTGTTTGAGGGTTCCAAATTTATTTTATTTTTATTTTTTTAAATTGAGCCTTCTTTTAGAGATTCAATATGCTATGAGGGGTTTCAGTTATTGGAAAACGGAAAAACTCTTTATTTCCAAGAACACAATGTAGACAGCACAGTTGATGGCTGAAATGTCAGTATAGCTACAGTTACCCTAAACCAGGGGTAGGCAACCATTCCCCTTTAAGAGCCGAGAGACTTCAACTCCCAGAAGCCTCAGCCATGTTGGCCAATAGTCCCATGTTGGCCAATAGCTCCTGGCATTCTGGGAGCTGAAGTCCCTCGGCCCTTAAAGAGGAAAGGTTGCCTACCCCTGCCCTAAACCTTAGTAGTCCCATCCTTCATTCAGTCTTTCATGCTCAAACCTCCAATGTAATCAATTATGGAAATTACTTCAGCTTTTTGTTTGTTGTTGTTGTTTTGCTAATAACTTTTATTGGCTGAGCATCACCTCAATACCCTGGTTTAATAAATGATCCCTCATACATAACAAAAGCTTTAAAGTAACAGTAAAATTTTTATATCCCATGTTTCAGCTATTAAGCTTTCAGAACATCTTACATAATCAGAACTCAGTTAACATAAAGCAATATACTAAAACAGTAAAAATCTAGTAAATATACTTTAAAATATTTATCAGCATTGATACAGAAAAAGGGGAAGGGTTCTTCTGAAACATTTTGTGATCCACAAATTCTACACCATTCCATTTTCTCACTCTGTACCTTGCTAAGTGCCTCCCTGTATTGCTGTACAAATTCCTGCATGATAGATGGACTGTAGATTTCGGACTTCTCCCATATCTTCTCATTCAGACAATACTCAATGTTTTTCAATGCTCTTTTTAGAACAATTGATATAAGTGAAAAGATTGTATGTTTCACCGTTTTACTGGTGATCTAAAAAAAAGAGAGAATTGTCCCGTTATTGTATTTCAACTTCTTTCCCCACATTTATGCATGTACTCTGAATATTGATTACAACAACATAATGAAAAAAAGGAACTGACCTGAAGATAAGTGAGAAAAGGTGCAGAAAAGAGAAGGGCAAAAAGGTGATTTGATGCCAAATAAGGATGCAGAGCCTTAAAATGAGGTCTAAAGCCAAAAGATTTAAGAATCCGTTTGCTCATAATATTTGAGCATCTAGCTTTCCTCAGGGCACTAGATGCTACTTTACTAGTGGCCCAATGGCGATATACACAAAACATGTGATAGCTTCTATCAAATGATTTCACTTCTACAATAATTTCGAGGCCATACATGCTAACAGTACCTTATAAAAAAAGTAAGCTCTTTATTTTTCTTTCTCTCTCTCTTTTTCTTTCTTTCTTTTTGTTTTGCTTTTGCCCATCCAAAACCTTTTATTTTAACTGAAACATTTATACCTAGCCCTATATCCAAGCAGGATTTCAGAGCAACGTATAATTGTACCACAAAATAATAAAATCAATAATGCATAATGGGTTTGACCTGGAACAGGATTTCCTGCACATATTAACAGCAAAAATCTATACACATCCAGTTAGAAAATTTACATTAATGATATTAACAGCAAAAATCTATACAGATCCAGTTAGAAAATTTACATTAATGATGCCTCAGGGTGTGTCCCGGGCCTGGTATTTTTTAACATCTCTATGACACAAATGATGGAATAGAAGGCATGTTTATCAAATTTACATATGACACCAAATTAGAGGTGGGGTGGGGTAACTGATCAGAATTCAAAATGGCTTTGACAGATTGGAGACCTGGTCCAAAACTAGCAAAACAAATTTCAACAGGAGTAAATTTAAGGTTCTACATCTAGGGAGGAAAAAGGAAAAGCACAAATACTGGTCAAGTGATATCTGGCTTGAAAACAGTTCATGTGAAAAGGATCTAGGGTAATCCACAAGCCAAACAAGAGTCAACAGTGTGCATCACCAGGAATATTGAGTCCAGATCAAGGAAAGTACCGTATTTTCCGGCGCATAAGACGACCTGGCGTATAAGACGACCCCCCATTTTTCCAGTCAAAATATAGAGTTTTAGCACCTCTATCCTCCTTATCCTTATACCCGGCGTATAAGACGACCCCCCACTTTAACCACAGATTTTGCAGGTTAAAAAGTAGTCTTATACGCAGGAAAATAAGGTAGTAGTCCCACTCTATTCTGCTTTGGTCAGACCTCATCTGGAATACTGTATCCAGTCCTGGACACTAGAGTTCAGGGATATTGACAAAATAAAATGTGTCCAGTGAAGACCAACCAAGATGATCAAAATCTGGAAATCAAATCTTATGAGGAATGGCTTAGGGAGTTGGGTAGATTTATCCTAGAAAAGACTGAGTGACATATAGCTATGTTTATATACTAGAAGGGATGTCATGTAGAAGATGGGGCAAGCTTGTTTTCTGCATCTCTAAAACACAAAACCAATGGATTCAGATAACAAGAAAAGAGATTCCATTTTAAGATTAAAAAGAACTTATTTATTGTAAGAACTGTTTGAAAGTGGAATGGACTTCCTCAGAAGGTGGTGGACTTTGGAAGTCTTTAAACAGAGGTTGGACAGGCATCTTTGAAGAGTGCTCTGTGTTACATTTAAAACAAACAATAGTTCTTAAAATAAAACTACTTTCAACCATAGTTTAAGGCATTCACTTGATTTCATTAACCATGGTAAAACTGAACTATGGCTAATAAAAGCAAGTCAATGTCCTAAACTATAGTTTTAAATTATCTTGGTTTAGTAACCATTGTTTGTTTTGGTTTAAGTGTAATACTGAACTGTGGTTAGTTTAAAAAAAACCTCATTCACATGCCTGCACTAGAGGATGCGGGAACATGTCAGTCCAAGCCTTTTCCTTGTAATACTAAAGTATGCAAATGCAGCTAAGGAGTTCGTGAAACTAACCAGTAAGGAGACAGCAAGAGACAAATCCCAGACACTTGGATTATAAAAAGTTCTTACATTTAATCCTTGGGTAAACATGGCTTTATTGCATACTGCAGGAATGGTTGTCACCATCACCATAGAAAGTAATCTAGGAAGTGGAATGAACTCTGTGGTTTTAAAAGCACTGGAAATCTCCGGCTGAGCCTCATAGATCTAAATATTTAGAAGAAGAAGAAAAACACAAAAATGTAAATGATTCTAATGAGAGTATGGGGCTATACAGACCGGCATAAAGAGCCGGCCTGGGGGTGGAGTCGGGGTGTGGTGACCACACGCCAGCTGCCCCGACTCTGCCCCCACGTCATCCTCACACAGCCTGTCCAAACAGACAGCGGGTGGCGTCATGGTGCTCCCTTGGCACAGCATTTAGACACACTGCGCCAAAGGAGCGCAGAAGAGCCACCGCCACAGCAGCAAGGGCAGCTTTTTGCCACTCCAAAAAGGAGCAGCATTTGCCAGCTCTTTTTGGAGTGGTAAAGTGCCAGATCGGGGCCGCAGCGTGTGGTTGCCACAGCCCTGATCCACTGCACCCAGGGCCAGCACAGAGTCACCTCTTAGGGGCCATTTGTACAGTCCCTATGATCCCTATAATTAATTCAATTGGACACATAATGATAACAATCAAGATCTAAAGGTCCAGCTCTACATGAAAGGAAGGAAACTAGAAGTTACAAAGCAGGCAGTAGATTTTGGTATTTCACAGTAGTTGTTTTTACTGTTTTTACCTTTTAGATTGTATTTTTATTAATTCTATCACAAACACTTTTGGGGCCCATTTTGGCAAGGACAGCAATGCATCCATTACAAATCCATTACAATAATTTGGGTCAAGACTATCCATACAACATCTATGATCAAAAGTTACTGCTATACTCAAGACATTGCTAAAATGTTTAAGGATAAGGAGAAACATATAGGAAGACAAAGAATTCTTCTAAAGCCTTTCTAAAAACTGCCAGAACCCCTGCTGAAATGTGGGAATCTTTCTCTGATAAACTGCACTCACTTGCTCTTTTCCCCATCAAATCTAGCTAAATATTTACACCTCTTTGTCAAATAAGAGAAATATTTTATTAAGCAACTATTCTAGACCTCATCTCCACCTAATCATTCTCTGAGACTGTAAAAGTATCTTTAGTATACTCTCATAACCTCTGATAACCAAATGAAAGTGAGTAAAACAATGTGCTAATACTGCCCCTGAATTCATCAGGAAAATTTAACTTCTTTCATATTGTATCTTTTCTGTAAAAAAAGGTTTTTAAAGTTCCTCCTGTTTTTTTTTAAATATTTAATCAACAGAAAGCTACTTTCACACTTTATAATGAAATAATAACTAAATTCTCATCTATTTTCTTGCTTGGTAATAACAATCTCAAGTATTTCTTTTATAATGCTTCATCAACAAAGTTATTAGTTGCTCCTCTTTAGCAATCAAGGTGACAAGTCTAGAATAGAGGAGATGCATGAACAAGGCAGCCTATGTACCAACATTCATCTAATGCATTTTAGGCAGAAGTTAAAATAAAATTATAAAAATATACCAGCAGCACATACTCTACAACTATCACTAGCAACACCTACTAGTAGGTCAGTTTATACCAGCTAGATCAGGGGTAGGCAACCTTTTTGAGCCGGGGACCGGGCTGCTGGCCCTCAGACAATTGGGGGGCCGAAGCACCATAAATAAATAAATAAATAAATAAATATAAAAATATATATTTTTTAAAAAAATAAAAATATATGCATGCACACTCTCTCAGCCCCTGAAAAGCCATTGCAAAACCCCTGTGGAGATTTTGCCAAGAAAACCCCAAGAACAAGTAATAACAATAATCAATATCATTATGGCGGGCAGCAGCGGCGGCAGGACCATCCTGGGGCCGGTCCAAAGGCCTCGGGGGGCCGCATCCGGCCCCCGGGCCTTAGGTTGCCTACCCCTGAGCTAGATAATCATAAGCTCAAAGACCTACCAGTTATATAAATGGTTCTTTAGCAACCTATACACGATAATGGTACAGATTGCAATGGAAGAATTCAGCAAACACAGAGAAAGATAATCATATATTGTCCACTATTTAATCACATGTTTTAAGTTAATACTGTACTCTTTCTGGAGCAGTCAGAGCAGATAACAGCATTTCATCATGGGAAAAAGATACAAGAGCAAATGTAGGTCCCCACATTTTACCTTCCTGTTTACTGTGGAAAATGTTTACTTTCCACACAAAAAGAATGTACTAGCTTAGTCTGGCATGCCAATGAGAACGTTATCTGGAGTGTGTGGAGCCTGCCTCACTTATGCATGCATGACTGCCATTCATACTTGACCACTGATACAGGGACTTTAAAGGTCTTTAAAAGTATGGGGCTGCCTTAAAGACAGTGCAAAGCAACAACTAGTGCAAAATTCAGTCATTTAAGTATCAGTACAGGCTACACAGCAGGATCATGTGACACTCATAGCTCAATTACATTGTCAAACTGTTTGTGGGACCTATTGATGATATCTGGAGTTAGTGCAAGGGTTAGAACATATTCATAGTTAGGACAATATCCAAGACCCTTCTGCACTAACTCCAGATATCATAAATAGGTCCCACAAACAGTTTGACAATTCTGCATATCATTTAACTTTTGTATTGGATATTTGGGACAAGCTGTGCCAACTGAAGTACCTCAGGCACCATTACATCAGACCTTGAAATGAACCCTAAAGATACATTTGTTCTGGCTTTTTCCTAAAAACATCCTATTCTCACGACAAATAGGGCCAATGTGGTGTGGTTTGAGTATTGGACTAAACCAGGGAGACCAGAATTCACATCTCTGCTTGGCCATGCAAACACTCTGGATGACCATGGGCAAGTAAAACTCTTTCAGTCTCAGAGGAAGGCTATGACAAATCTCCTCTGAAGAAATCTTGCCAAGAAAATCCTGTGATAGGGTCCCCTTAGGATCACCATAAGTCAGAATTTACTTGAAAGTACACAGTGACATCATGACAAAATTCCAGTTTAGCAGAGGTCTCTGGCTCCCTCTGTTCTGCCACTAGTAAGCAGCAACTGGCCTAATCTGTGCTATCTGTATCTGACTGTAGTTGCCTTTTGTAAGCTACAATAAGTTACACTCTTTGAAGACAAATCTAAAGAGGGGGAAACTGTTTAGATAAATGCAACATGGCCTGGTTAATTTATTTGCATGGAGAGAGAAGGTGTGAGAAGAGCAAGAGGTCTAACTCAATTGACAGTGAGTAATGCCTTAACATGCTCTTAATTGAACATAAATTACTAGGCTCTTAATAACAGCAGAAATGGTGGTAGCAGTCCCTTCCATACACAAAAAATGTATTTTATGTAGTATTCTTACCTTTCTCAGTAATTTCATATTGTCCATCCATGCTGATTTTAGTCTAGGAACAAAAGAATACTGAGACTCCTTAAAATATCTGTTCAGTAAATCTGGGCATACTTTGAAAATGTTCACCATAAGATCAGCAACCATCTCATCCTCCACAGCAGTCTTCAGACTCAGGAGAAAGCGCAGAAGCACGAGGTTCCCTCCTCTAATAAAGTTAGATTTTGAAAGAAAAATCACAAATACTACTGGTGTATGGGATCTACTGCAGTTACATACAAGAAGAATGAGCTCCACTGCTAGGATTTTTTACTTCTGAGGTTCAGACTCCATTAGTTTTGCATATTGTTTTTCAAAATTTCCTGTTTCAAAAGAAGCTTGTTATGAACCATCCAAACTGAAATTTAACAAGCTAATGCCTAAATAATGGGTGGGAATTGTGCAGCCCTTCTTATGTTTTTAGACTGCAGCTCCCAGCAACACAGCCAGTGGTGATGAATGCTGGAAGTTGCAATCCAGCAACATAATAAGGGCTGCACTATCTCCACCCCTGGCTTAAACACAACTGTTAGTTCCAATGAGAGTTAGAAAATAAGTGGAATGCTGACTTTCAAAATTCCCCTTGATTTGATAGGCCTGCTCTAGTTGGGTTTAACACTGGGTACAGATTAAAGTTCAAATCCTCCTTGGGTGCATGCAGCCAATGATGCTGTATTTCAAAAAAGGATGACATATTCTGCTCAGAGAATCTTTAAAAAGGTGGTTTACAGAGAGAGAACCTAAAAACAGTTGGTAAGAGCCTTTATTTATAAACAGATGAACATTCTTATTTAATTTCATTTGCAAGAAAGATATTTTTCAAACCTGACCCAGTCAGGGGGTGATAGTCCAGGTACTGTATAAATTATATTATTACAAGGCATCCTCAAAGATTCCACACACTTTGAAGTCAAAAGAAATCAAGATTAGGGTTGTTTTTACTAAACTTTCCATCTTATTTTCTATTTTTAAGCTTCTTTCTATGAACAAAAGGGTGTATAAGATTATTCATAAGGCAAGATGCTTACAGCAGGTAAGGGTACTTATAAACTTACTTTAGGTTCCCTCCCTGTAAAGAGAGATCATTGTTTCTCAGACGGCTGCTGCCTGCCCACACAGAATCATACAATTGTAGAATTGAAAATACTAAGGCTACATGGTCCCAACCCACTGCCAGTCAGGAAATCTAACGCATCCTTGACAGATGGACCTAAAAAAACTTTTTTAATGTCTAATGAAGGAGGGTCCCTTGGAGGTTTGTAAAGCAAAGCTGCATAGAGACCTGTCAGTCTTATTCTCCCCATCTACTGCAACTAACAAAGCAACTATCTTGCTAATTCAATTCAGCAACACTGGAGAGCAACATGCCCCACCAAGCACAAGAACACATAAAAGCATGTACAAATTGAGGAGGGATAAATGTCTCATTATACTGCAGCCAAGATCTAGCTCAGCATTTGTCTCATTTAAGGGCAAGGGATGTATAAAACACCTTATTAATTCTTCTACCACTGAACTTTTCATATATATCTCTCAAGAAAATGCATGTTCTATTTTTAACTACATTTCCCTTTACAATGGTTAAAGTAAAGATGCTACTACTGTTCACCATATACATAACATCTTACATGACTACAGCAGTTTGCATAGGATATTTGATTAAATATGTCAGACTGAGATGATATATCAATAGGAACAAACGTCATCAGAAAGGGATACTGGCAATCTCATACTATGGTGAAAGTCACAGACAGAGAAGAAAGAAATTTAGAGAGATATCAGGAAAAATATCAGTTCAATGTCATAGATCTCCTACATAGATCTTCTGCAATTATCATCTACATTTTATGGTCTAAAGGGAAAAAGAAACAAAATTACCAGTCTCGCCAACACCCTTAGCTGAAAACCAAAGAAGACATGATTGCAAGGCTGGAATGAGTAGCTACTTTTTCATTTTTATTCTACAGCGAGTTCAGAAACACACCATAATCAAGATCAGAATCTTCACATGGGCTGGTTTGAGGAGGGAGGGTAACACTTTTCTCCTTTGCAATTCTAATCTACATCACCCCCACCTCACCTTAAAAAGAACTATGACAAGGAAACCCAACATTTTCAAAGACTCTTTAGCTAAACAGGCTATCACTTGG
>JAIPUX010001232.1:103697455-103709595 GCA_020142125.1 Phrynosoma platyrhinos | reverse complement strand
TTTGTCGTGGGGGGGGGGGAGGAAGAACGGCTGCCATGGAGGAGGAGGAGGAAGAGAAAAAATGCAAACTCCTTCTGAACAAACCTTGCCAGGAAACCCCATGACAGACTTGAAGACACACAACAACAACAACAACAACAACAGAGGAGGGGTGTTGGCATGGCAAGAAGGTTTGTATGAGGGACAGCACGGGCTTATGGAGGAGTCCTTCCCTTCTTCTTCTTTTTCCTCCTTCATTTCCCCTCCTCCTCCTCCTTTTCTCCCATCATGAAACCCTTGGCAGCTCTCAGTGAGAGCAAAGAAGTGGCGGCGGTGGTGGCCTCCTCCTCTTCCTCCTCTGGGTCTTGCCCAGGGTTGCCTAGGGTCGCCCAGGGAGTTTCCATGACCAAGCTTGGAAAGGCAGAGGAAAGAAGAGAAGGCGAAGCTATGCTCCAAGGACTCTGGTGAGACTCCCAGCTTGCCTTAGCTCTAAGAAAGCCTCTCAACTCTCTCCTTGCTGAAGGAAGGAAGGGAGGATGGACTGCCCCACCTACCAGCCTTGGCTGAGCCCAAAACAGCACCAGAGCACTAGGGCTGGCTGAGAGAAGCCGGCAAGAGCCAGCACAGCCCCTCATGCGAATCCAACCTGTCATTCCCACTTGTTGAACACGGTTAGGATTCAGGTCTTTTCAAAATAACCACCCAAAAACTAGTGGTTCTTTTGTGTTTGCCTTGCTTCATTATGATTTAGACCAAGCACAGTAGGATTGGAACCAGTTTCAAGTGGGAACGACGATCATATAACCCGGTCAGCAATTAGGGTTAAATCTTAGTGGGAAAGATGCCCTAGTCACATGGGAAATATGATTCAACTAATATGTGTTTAATATATGTTTAAATCAAACCAAAGAGTCTCATACTCTCTACTAACACCCACAAAATTGCTTTGGTTTCATATGCAAACCATGTCCAGTGGCCTAAGTCCAACATTGTACAATGTCCAACCCCTAGTGCAACAAGACATTTTTCAGCCTCTACCTTGACGCCCTCTGTGGCAGCCTGCTTTTGAGGGTTTCCCAGTCCACTTGAACAGATCTGTGAGTGTATGGGCACTGACTCCCTTCCAGTTCCACTAATGGAAGCAATTCTACAAGCAGAACAATCCTACTGGTGTTCTGCCCTTTCCTTGCTATGGAATACGGACTTGCCAAAAAGCTGAGGGAATTAATTAAAAACTGGATTGGGAAGACAAATGGGAAGCTGTCAATCCCAATGTTTTGAGGGTTGGACCAAAGTTTAGAAAGATTACTTTTCAGACTACTGTACAATTCAAGAGTCCTCAAGCCAGCATGGAAATGAAGTTCAAAACATTCAGTTTTCTAAGTTCTGAAGCTGTGCTTGTAGATGATAACAAGTTGTGAAAATCTTACTACACAACCCCTTCCTTTCTAGAAGACAAAACACAGTGGAAGATAAGACTGCATAAGATTTTGCTCTGAACTAAACAAAGCTGAAAACAATAACAAAGAGGAACAGGAGGAAAGAAAAAGAAGACTTTAAGTACCAGATAATTTGAATACCTTCCAGATGTGCCAAGACTTGGATCATAAAAATTAATGCCATGCTTCAGAGAGCAGCAGAGATCCATTAAAAAATTATGAACCAGCTCTCTCACTAGCACTTTTCCTGCCTCTTCAGGATCCTGGGAAGTCTGTGCAGAGTAGAAAATTTAGAGAGGAGATGCTGTTGTTAAAGAATTTATATCTGCCCTATATCCAGAGATCTCAAGGCAATGTATAATAAAAAGAATCTAACAAATTTAAACCAGTATGAGTATTTTAAAATGACTTTAAAACACAGATTAAAAGCATTCAAATAATTTAAAATGAATTATAGCCATGTACATGGTTGGGACCTTTATTAAAACCAATGAACCCCCCAAAACTTTCATGAACAACCATGTTTTCACTTGGTGCCTAAACATTAGCAATACTGGTACCAACTGGGCCTCCAAGAGAAGGATGTTCCATAACTGGGGTGCCAAAGCAGAGAAGGTCCTCATCTGGATGTTAGTGCTTATTTGTTCAGTACATTCATAGGAAAAGACAAGAGATCAGTGGTAGAGCACATGCTTTGTAGTCAGAAGGCCCCAAATCCTATTCCAGGCATTTCCAGTTAAAAAGAACATTTGAGAGACCCCTGCCTGAAGACACTGGAATCCCAGTGTGACAGCTCCTATATTCCTAGTGGAGCAATGGAAGATCCACACAAAGATCTTGCTGGATAAAATTTGAATGGGCCCAATGCAAAGCCTTTATACTTAGGAGTCATGGCATAACCAATGGTGTCCTAACACTGTATTGCACCTGGAAGACTCTCAAGAGATGCCAGAAAGATACACATTTCATCATAGTCAGACAAAGAAACATGTGTCATGGAAACACTCCTCTTAAGTGCAAGGAAACCGGTTTTGAAAGAAAGCAGGAGAAAACTTGATCAGCTCCTTTTGTGTTCACAATGACATTTGCAAGGAGACCAGTTTGGAAAGAAAGCAGGAGAGAACTTGCTCATCTCCTTTTATATTCGCAATGACATTTGATCCTAATGCTTAAATATGGACAATAACTTATATTTAGCAAAACCAGACACCATCTCCCTACAAATGGCATCAATTACAATCACATTTTCTACCAGGCAACATTTGCAATTTATTATGTGAGTCTGGGCCTGACTGGTCTTGATTTTTTTTCCCCCTGGACTAATAGACAAGGACAACTCTGCCTGATTCATCAGGAGAGGAGTAAAGAAAAAAGGAAAGGGAAAGGAATTGTTATACCTTGACATCCTCAGTGTCAACATCAGTGATTCCATTCCAGCGGTAGAGTGAAGCAATGTGGTTCAATACTTCTGCAGTAAAAAACCGAACTTTCTGGGTCTTAGTGATATTTTTATTATGAACCACCTAGAAATAACACAACACAAATTCTTAAATTTCAAGAGTAACACAAATAAAAATGCAGACTTTTACTATTATTATCTGTTCTTATCCTCTGCTAACAAAGCAGAACAGAAGTTCTGTAAGATCTCAAGTTACACTTTAGGGCTAGCTACAACAGGCACTTTTTACTAAAAAAAGAAATAACAAATGTGTCACAATATTTAGATACTGAAGGAAATACCTACAAAAATAAAGTAGCTCCATTATTTAGATTTTTAAAAAAGCTCATTAGTTTTATTTAAAAAAACCTAAGAAGAAAGATTACCCAGTCCTAAGGTCATAAACATGGCAACACAACTAAAAGAGACCAACAAAAATGTACAGTTGCCCCTCCGTTTCACGGGCAATCCGTTCCGGACATATGTTGGTTAGCACTAGAGTTGACTGCAGCAAAACATCAAGCAATTGGTAACTGGATATTCCTTGAAAAACCAGAACAAAACTATTTTCAGCACAGAAAGAAAATATTAAGAATAAAGTCATTTCAAGGGTGTACCTTAGATGCCAATGTAGAAAGCAGAAGACTCACTGTAGAAATTCTATCTTCCTTTAATCCGCTTCTAAAAATATCTGGAATAAAATCTATAACCCATTTGAAAATGTTAACATTATAAATGGAAAACAATAAGCATTTAAAAATGACATCACTTTCACTAAACATTATCACTATTGTATTAGAATATGTTATAGTCTACAAGGGGAGCCAAAAGTGAATACCATCAAAATAAAAATGTTACAAACTGATTTCATGATGAATTGTATATAATGAATTGCCTATAATTACTGGACTTTTACCCCTACAGGATAGTCTCTAATCCAGCCTTCCCTAACATGGCACTGTCCAAAATGGATTATAATGCCCATTACCCGGATATAAAATGGCCAATGGGTGAAGTAATGGGAGCTTTAAGTCACAAGGATATGGAGTGAACCAGGACAGGGAAAGTGCTCTCATCCTAGGAACCACTCTCATGCAGTCCCTTGTTTTTCCCCATTAAACTAAAGCACTGGCAAAGGCTTCTTGAATTCTTCTCCAGAATCAACAGCAGAGTGCTTCCTTCATTGAACAATGTAGCCAAATACTCCAAAACACATGAGTATTCTTTAATCCTTGCCTCTTCCCCTCTCTCGCCATGTAAGTAGTAACAGAAACTTCGCAAGGTTTCACAAAGTTCTCCCATTATCTGCATTGCCAAAAGAAACCACAAGCAAATGAATGTGTGCAGCTCCCTTCCAAAGCCTCTACCAGTGATTTTAGAAACCCTCAATGGCCTAAGTATGAAAAATACTAGGGGGGAAAAATGAAAAATACCTTTTAACTCCAGAACATGCACAAGGATTGTGTTATCACCAGCAATCAAAAAAGACAGCGCATACTGGATGTATGCCATACGGACATCAGGTTTGCCCTAAACAAATGTTGGGACAATGAGTATATGCCAAACCCAAACAGCAACTCACTACTGTTTTAAAATTCAATCATAAATATATCAAAAGCATGTTTACAGTTTTAAATACAGAGTGCACAGCCATCCATTAACCCACAGCATTATTCATATAATGAATTGCCACAATTGTGAATGCTCTCCCAATCTTGCTTTACCAGGCAGCTGTTGATTTGGCAAAGAAAGTTTGTTTGGCTAGCAATTAGGACACATGAAGATGATGCTTCCACCACCAACCCTCCCATTAGCCAACAAGGCTATGACAATCAAATTATTATTAGTAGTAGCAATAGTAGTAGTAGTAGTAGCGGTAGTAGTATCCCACATTTTTCCCAAAATTGGGGCTCAAAGTGGCTAAAAAGGATGGCCCCTATTGCAAGTCCTTGTCACAGCCTCACTGGCTGATGGGAGGAGGAAGGGAAATGTCCTCACTGCCAGCTAAAGGATCTCCCTTGTCCAATCCAGCTGTCTGCTAAAGTAGGTTTGCAGGGGTCAGGCCAGAAAATACTACAATAGGCCCTTGGTATCCGCTGGAGTTTGACTCCAGGACCCTCTGTGGATACCAAAATCCATGGATTCTCAAGTCCCATTAAATATAGTGGCATTGTGAAATGGCATCCCTTATATAAAATGGCAAAATCAAGGTTTGCTTTTTGGAATGTATACATTTTTTAAATATTTAAAAGCCGCAGATGCTTGAATTTGTGGATTAGAAATCCATGGATATGTAGAGCTGACTGTATTTATTTACACATACATAACTAAGTAGACAATGTAACATTCCAGCCTATGCTTATTTTCAAAAAAGCGGAGTCCACATTAAAAAAGAAAACATGCATATCTCAATGTGTGTCCCCTCCCAAATATCAGTATTTCAACTAACAGTGCCAAAAACAATCTGTATCTGTAAGTTTTCAGATGCAGAGAAACACAAACAATATAAATATCTAGTTTGTTACCTCAACTATACTTTTGACATCAGAGAAAACCACCATCACTTTACAAAATTGCAATTTTTTTCTTACCTTATAATCTCTTTTCCTTACTAAACTAGGTAGGAATTTATTATTGAAATCAAAATGGGTGTAGACATCCCTTGCAGCATCTGGCCCCTGTGTGACCATTGCTGACAGCAAGGTGAGGCATAGACGAGACATTCTATACAAATAAAGCAGGAAAAAGGACGTTGTTTAAACAATGCATAGGTAAACAAACCAATGAGAAATTAAAAACTGAGATCTGACATTTATGAAATTAAAAGATGTCACTTTCAGCTAAATCAACAATGGAATAAGATATATGGGAGGAACATACGTTATGGGTATTCTTGTTTTCAGATATATTTTATATAAAACAACTTTTCCAGGTTAAGCTTCCATTCAATTCTGATTTCCAATGGTGGTTTCAATATTGCTACTGTGAAACAGTCTGTCACTAAGCCAAATTTGTGGATGCTATTAAAGATGACAGCCTAAATCCAATCTTGAGGGCAGCTAACAACAACAAAGTCAACACTTGTATAAAGCTCATTATTGTAATGGATCTACTCTAGCTGAGACTAACAAATTGATTTAGGCCAGGATTGTCAAATGAATTGGGGGCAGTGAGCACTTTGCACCCCCACACTCCCTTCGCAGGACACAAAGCATGTCTCCAGGAAACCAGAAATGATGTCCTGTCACTTCCAACTTTATTTTCAGTTGATAATCAGCCATTTTTCCATGTTTATTTGATCTGGGGGCACCAAAACTAGCCAAACAGATGCATTTTAAATCCATTTTGCAGTGCTTTGAACTAGTTTGGATTTTTCTCCTCCTGCCCCAAAAATAAAATTGGCAATACATTCTCTATTTCTGATCTAGGCCAGGACATTTGCAGCTATTAACTTGCACATCAAAAGCTAACACATGAGAAATGTGTTGCCATCTTTCTGAATCCACTTTTTTGAATTTGCATTGGTACTGCAAAAATGTCATAGAATAAGATGTCATAAACAAATAAATCTGTACACATAAGGAAGTGGAGAAAGACCACAGGAAATTAAATGGTTATTAACAGAACAGAACCTGGCTGTCACCAATGTCTCTTCTCTGCTCAAAGCAGGATCTGCTAGGGAAGATATGGACAGCAACTCTGAAAGTTGGCCATTCTAAATCAAATATACTTTCCATGCTCTTCTAAGATCACTTCTAAGGTCTAAGCAAGTGTGATCACAGCTAATGGAGATGTTGTTCCCAAGGGAAATTTGTTTAAGACTGCTTACTATAGACTGTGCCTTTGCCTTACAGCCGACTTACCGATGTCCTTCAGAATACAGAGCAGCATAAATTAATCTCATGTAGCTATTAACCAACTTCTTTACGATGTTCATCCCCACAACATGAAAATGGGACAGATCACTTGCTGTTCGCAGCAAAATCATTTCTAGAGCTTGAAAGATTACGAGCATCTGCAACATTTAAATATGTGATTTTTTTTCTTTTTGAGTTAAGAATAGAATAAGCAAGAAAATGTTACTTCAACGAGTTGAGTCATCATCCTAAATAAAATATATTACACTGCAACAACAAAGTTGCAAAAATGTAGCACTACAGATTTCATTCCCCTGCTATAAACTTTCAGTCAAAATACAGACTATTACATCAACATATGGAAATAAAGACTCCTGTATTATAATTGTGTATTCAGGATAGAACTGTGTACTGCAACTTCATGAAATCCTAATTTGGCTCCCCACAGCACTAGAGCTTTCAGGTATTATTGTGAGAAACCTAAGACTGACTGCCAATTCATTTGACACTTTCACCTCAGACTGAGCTGAAAGACAGGCACACAATCGCTTTTTCAAAAATGTTCTTCCTTTTTATATGCTTCTAACTGACAAAATATTTGTGAAACAGAGGCCCATGACAGGAAAAAAAGGTTCATCACACCTGGTCTAGAGATAAAGGAAAACAATACTGCACAGATGGTGAGTAAATCTTGTGATTAGGTGCAAAAAAACTTGACAGGTAGGCTAGCAAAGTAATTCACAGCAGCAATTCCTCTTACTGCCTGTCTCTTTTCAGCAGACAACACATGAAAAGCTGTATGTAACTTAACACAGCATGGGGATAGAGTGTCAAGGAAAGTGGACTAGCCCTTTTATATTTGACAGAGTACTCCCATCTCATAACTGCTAACATAATATTCCCTGCCAGAGCAGTGAAGAAAAATGCTAGATGAGATTTTTAAAACCATGTAAACCTACTGGTTGACTTTTGGTGAGTCACACTTTCTCAGCCTCAGGTGAAGGCCAAGGGAAACCCCTCTGAAAAAAAATTGCCAAGAAAACCCCAGAATAGGGTCACCATGAGTCAGAAACAATCTGAAGGCACACAACAATAAATGACCAGGTTTATTCTAGCAGTGAGAAAGTGCTCACTGCTAGAATGCAGGGAAGGGGGCATAATAATTTTAATAAGGCAAAAAAAAAAAACTAAACCATCATAAGGCAGCTGACCTCATCCTTGAACATTATTCAGAAATACAGTGTAAGTGCTTCACAAGTAAGAACCAATAGCTACTAATAATGCAGTCCTGTAAGTGTAGGTGCATAAATTCAGAAGTCACCAATAAATGGGAGTTGAATTGTAGCCTAATGACATTTTTTAAAAAAATCTCAAATTAGCACAGACCCAGAGGAATGTGCATTGTTTGTTACTAATGACACACAGGCATTAAACAAGTGCCTGTAATACTTTAACAGCCATATCCTAACAGCAATCATGACAACAAAGTGCACAATGTAAGAGGAAGAACTACTTCTTTCCAGGTATGAAGGAGTGCACTGAATGCTGAGAAAATGTAACAAAATTCTTGCAACAAATGACCAATCAAAAAGGAAGACGGGTAACAAGTGAATAGAGCATAAATCCTGAAAGACAAAACTATTAACATTTCACAAGGACAAATAAGAACTGTTAAGTGCCACGCACAGGGTCTTCATGCAAACAATGTACTCTGCTTAGCCATTTTTCTTTCCTTTATAAAAACAATATTTGTTATGTGAATACAGTCCTAGTGCACAATTCGACTGCAGAATCCAAAATTTAACAACCAAAATACTGACCTCACTTTCAGGACGTCTTTCACCATCCAGAAGTTTTAAAATTTCTGCACACTCAACAGAAACTTTTATGTATCCCTCCACAACATCATACTGCTCTCCTGATGGTAATGATTTAGCAAAGGATATGAAAGTTTGTAAACCTACAAGAGGAACAAAAACAATTTTTTTTTCCATTCAAATGTTGTTAACAAATTAAAAGGTTTGAATGTATTGATTCTCAGCTGACTCCTAGTGTAAAGACTATCTATTTATTCATGGTTGAACTGTGATTTGAACTTGCATCTATCTGTGTTCTGTACAGGGCCAAATGATGATACCAACACCCCTATTGATGACATGAACATTGTATCAATGCAGTCTCTGGACAATACAGTATTATCAGGTGAGTGAAGAAATATCACAAAGGGCAAAGTAAACTTGATCCAATGTAATTATATAGGAACAACACATATGCATGTCTAACAATGTGCCAGTACAGTATCTAAGTAAATATAGAAGAACTAATTATATTCAATATATTATTAAGTAAAGGCCTTTGCAGACTGCCAGAAATACTGCAAATTGAGTCCACTTTAACTGCCCTGACTCAGTGCTAGGGAATCATGAGAAGTTTATTGTGGCACCAGAGCTCTCTGACAGAGAAGGCTCAATGTCTCAGAAAAAAATACAATTCCCATGATTCCCTAGCACTGAGCCAGGGCAGTTACAGTGGACTCAATTTGCACTATTTCTAGCAGTCTGCAAAGGCCATAAATCGTCCAAAACACACTGTAGAAACAATCCAGTTTGAGACTGTTTTAACTGCCCTGGCTCAATGCTAGGGAATTCTGGAAATTGTAGGTTACTGCGGCACCAGAGGTCTCTGACCAAGAAGATTCAATATCTCACAAAACGACTTATCACAACAGCTTTGCCCGAACTACCACAAGTTATTATTGAATAAAGTCACAATACTCTTTCCCTGTATTAACTACCCTCTCTGTCCCAAGGGCTCAATGTGCCTACATCAGGGGCAAGATCTGTGGTCCTCCAAATGTCATTGGACTGCAACTCCCATCTGCACTGCTCTCAGGGGATGGTGAGGGAAGGTGAGAGTGGCAGTCCAAAAACACCAGGAAGACCGAATTTCCAACATCTTTGCGCTATGTGTGTCAAAGTCAGTCCCCCTCTTTCACAGCAAGCTCTGAAAAAGGGGACAGGGATGGAGAAAACCTTTTCAGCTTACAAACTAGAAGGATGACAAAAGGTCTTTATCGATAACACAATTTTTTGCACCTAACACTGAGCAGTACTGTCTCCCTAGAATGGGGGGAGGCAACCTTTCCCCTTTAAGGGCCAAGGGACTTCAGCTCCCAGAATCCCAGGAGCTATTGGCCAACATGGGACTATTGGGCAACATGGCTGAGGCTTCTGGGAGCTGAAGTCCCTCGGCCCTTAAAGGGGAAAGGTTGCCTAGCCCTGCCTAGAATTTCAAAATATTCCAAAAAACCCAAATAATGTTCATGGGTGGATGATTGTTTCTAATGGTTCAATGCACAAAAACTTTGGTCCAAAACACACTGCAGAAATAACCCAGTTTGAGACCTCTTTAACTGCCCTGGCTCAATGCTAGGGAATTCTAGGAACTGTAGTTTTGTGAGACATTGAGCCTTCTCTATCAAAGAGCTCTGGTGCCACAATAAACTACCATTTCCAGAATTCCCTAGCACTGAGCCAGGGCAGTTAAAGTGGTGTCAAACTGCACTAATACTGTGGTGCAGGTTAGATCAAGGCTTCATCTACACTGCAGAAATAATCAAGGTTGACACCACTTTTACTGCCGTGGCTCATTGCGATGGAATTCTGGGAATTATAGTTTGGAGAGATATTTAGCCTTCCCTGTCAGATGAATAAATATAAATAAATAAATAAGATGGCTTTGGTGCCACCACAAACTACAATTCCCAGAATTCCATAGCAATGAGCCAGGGCCGTTAAAGCGGTCTCAAACTGGATTATTTCTGCAGCGTGTTTTGGACCTTAGTAACTTTGGGCCTTTGCAGACTGCCAGAAATAGTGCAAATTGAGTCCACTTTAAGGGTTAGGGTTAGTGCTAGGGAATCATGGGAATTGTTGTTGTTTTTTCTGAGACATTGAGCCTTCTCTGTCAGAGAGCTCTGGTGCCACAATAAAATACAGTTCCCATGATTCCCTAACCCTAAAAGTGGATTCAATTTGCACTATTTCTGGTGCAGTCTGCAAAGGCCCTTTCTGTCGTTCACCAAACCGTTTCGCGGAGCTCCGGGGCCACAACAAGCAGCAACCATTCCCAGGATTCCCCAGCATGGAGCCGTGGCAGTTAAAGCGGTGTCAAACCCGAGTTGCCCCTGTAGTGCGGACGCAAATGGGCAAAGGCTGGCAATGCCAAGGAGGGGAGGAGAGGAGAGGAGGGGAGAGCGGGAGTTCCCTCACCCTCCATGGCGGCGCTGGGGTCCCGGAGCAGGGCCTTGAACCGAGCCCCTGTCAGCTCCTCCTCTGCCGCGGGGCCCCGAGGCCTCTTCGCCGGCGGAGGCTGACTCTGCCGCATGGCCGAAGAAGCCGGGCTTTTGCGCTTGGCGCCCATTGCCCCGGGACAACCACGCTGCACACACTCTCTTCCGGTCGCAGCCGGAAGTGGTCCGTCGCTTTAATGCTGCCTCGAGAAACTGCGGCGCCGGAGTTAGGGTTCCTGCCAGAATAAAGGGCCGACGCTTAGCCCCAGGAAAAGGATAAAAGAGCTTCAACCACCCCGGTTTGGCACCACTTTAACTGCTCTAGTTCAAGGCTATGGAATTCTGGGAACTGGAATTTGTTGTGAGGCCCAGAGCGGAGCAGAGCTTCAACTGCCCTGGCTCAAGGCTATGGAATTCTGGGAATTGGAGTTTGTTGTGGGGCCCAGAGCGGAGCTCTGCTCCGCTCTGGGCCCCACAACAAACTCCAATTCCCAGAATTCCATAGCCTTGAGCCAGGGCAGTTGAAGCTCTGCTCCACTCTCCACTCCAGTTCCCAGAATTCCATAGCCTTGAACTAGAGCAGTTAGTGGCCCCAAACTGGGTTATTTCTCCAGTGTGGGTGCAGCCAAAAGCAGAACCATTCAGTAACCCTCACCATGCAGAGGAAGTCAAGGCAGGAAAATGGAGGACATGACCCAATAAGAGCTATAAACCTTCATATGACTATAAAATTATGCTTCTTGGTCAAAATGGAGGACGTTTCGGAATTCCTCCTTTACAGAAGGTTGAAGCGAGTCACCCTGGTCCAGCCTTTTTATCTCTCCTTTAACTCCAACCTTGTATATTGTCTTTTGTACAATATGCATGTATGGTATATGTATATTGTATAGGTATGTAATTGTGTGGCCACAACTGCGTAACCTTAATTTCCACTATGAGTCTCCACCATAGGAGATGTGGCTATCTAGGGTTATAATCCAGTTAGCTATCTATTGGTCCCAAACACATTGCAGGAACAATCCAGTTTGAGACCGCTTTAACTGTCCTGTCTCACAACACTACAGTTCCCAGGATTCCCCAGCATTGATCCAAGGCAATTAAAGCGGTCTCAAGTTGGATTATTTCTGCAGTATGTT
>JAIPUX010001232.1:103651901-103672300 GCA_020142125.1 Phrynosoma platyrhinos | reverse complement strand
GCCCCCGGCTCAAAAAGGTTGCCTACCCCTGCTTTAGACCCTAAAGTGGGCTTTGAGGGGTACTTTAAAAATGAATGCCAGCCTGGCAAATTCAATGCAAACAAAAATAGTGGTAATGGTTCCCAAACTCAGATGAAGTTGGATAACAAGTCCCAGAATCCCTGATCATTGCCTATGTTGACTGGAATTTCTGGGAGCTGAAGTCTAAGGTTTAAAACCATGAACTTAAAGATACTAGGATGTTCATTTGAAAATGACAGGAGTCTTTTGTCATGACAACAGGTGGCTTATGGAATATGCCAGGCTTTAAAGTTGAGTTGAAAGTAACATAAGTGAACTAAAATATTTTTCATGCTGATTTTTACACAGTAGAAAAAATTAATTCTATCCTGTATTGAAAATTATATTTAATTATATTTTGTCTGTGTACATACTATAGTTCATCCTTACTCCGTAATAGCATATTATGCTGGGTTAGATCCAAACTCAGGATATATCTACACCAGGGGTCGGCAAGTTCCCCTTACCTGGGGCTGGTTCGGGGATCCCCTGGTCTTCCGCGGGCCAATGGTGGTGGGGGAAAATGGTGGCGCACTTGCTTGCTCGCGCATGCGCAGTACTTCCGAAGTACTGAGCATGCGCGAGCGAGTCGTGGCCGCCATTTTGGAAAACAAAATGGCAGCAGTGCTGTACACAGCGGCAGCACACATAGCTGCGGTGGTGGGCGGTGGCGGCTGTGGCGGGGGTCAGCGGGGGGTGGTCCAAAGGCTTCGGGGCCCAGACCCGGCCCATGGGCCATAGGTTGCCGACCCGTGATCCACACTGTAGAAATAATGCAGTTTGATACCACTTTAAGTGCTATGGCTCCATTTCATGGAATCCTGGGGTTTGTAGTTTTATTAGGTCTTTAACTTTCTTTGCTAAAGTGTGCTGGTGCCTTATAAAACTTCAAATCCCAGGATTCTGTAGGATGGAGCCACGGCTGTTCAAGTGGTGTCAAACTACATTATTTTTACAATGTAGGAGCATATCACATTACCTTTTACATCGACTGCAGCCTAGCATGATGCAGCCAGGACACAGCATGGAGGTGGGAATTATCACATTGTAATTCGCCTTTGAATCCACTGGCTGACTGCAGCCTGGGTCCCAGCCGCACTCAGCCACCCGCCATTAAAACTCAGGAGCTTTCCATTTTTGAAAAAGGGCCAGGGACCCAGGCTGCAGTCGCCCAGCGGATTTGACAGCAAATTACAGTCTGATAATTCCCTCCTCCATGCCGCGTTCTGGTTGCATCCTGTTAGGCTGCAGTTGACTTAAAGGTAATGCGATAAGCTCCGTAGACACACCCTCAGTCAAACCGGGGGTAGACACACTGAAATAAAGTTAGTTTAGTCATGAAATCAAGTAACATTGATTTAACTGGATTTATTCATCAGTATGACCAGGTTTGAATCCACCCTGCACTCCCAACATAAGCAAAGAGTGTTGGTTCAGATTCAGTAATGGTGTAATTCAGTGTTATTTTTAGTTCAGTAAAATTACATCATTTATGTGTGCACTTGACTCTGGAAGTGAGAGGTTTGGAAGTGAGAGGTTAACACTTTACCCCCAAAGCCTGTTATTTCTGACAAACAAAAATATGGTGGTTAAAACAAATTATACGCTATAGGCTACAATCCCATGCTTCTCCAGCTTTTAAAATGTTTTTCTATCACAGCAGTTTCTGCTGTTGAAGAAAGAAGCCACTTGGCCTGTAAACGTGAACAACTGCTTATCTCTTCATTAGTAAAAGCTTCTGTAGCAAGAGGAGCCACACAAAGCTTTAATGTGTGTGCATGCCCGTGTGCAAACTCACATGCATGGTTTATTGGATCATAGCTCCATGTGGATCATTCTTTTCTAGACCGAGGCCCTTGATTCTGAACTGAGAACTAAAAGCTTTTTTAAAATCTGCATTGCTACTTAGCTCAGGACCAGATATTTGAGACGTGAGCATTCTACTGATTGCAGTTGAAAGCTAGACTTCCAAAGTGAGTGTCTATCTCCTCATTGCAAGGAGTTAAGAGAATGCCAACTACTGGCAAAATGCCTGTATCTGAAAAGAAGACTATTGTGTGTGAGTTTTCCCCCATACGTGGCATTGCTACCCCTCCGGTTGCCACTGTGAGAATGTGCATTGCCAACCCACGCTGCAAGAATTTGAGTAATGTTTACAATCCACAGTGAAAACAGAAAAGAGAGAAAGAGAGAGAAGATAAGAATTAGCATTGTGTGCCTGTACTTGGCTCACTAGCTAAGGTTGTGGGATAGAAGGAATGGGGAACATAAGCAAGGCTACCTGATGCAAAGCCAGGAAAGGGAAGCTAATCAGAATATACTTAAAAAAATAATATGGTTTGAAATGTATATGTGGACCTTTTGAGAACTTTTTTTTTATTAAGGCAAAGGTAAGCAAGCTGGTTCCTTTCTACTTTTATGGACTGCAAATCCCAGAATCCCTAGCCATTGGTCATGTTGGCTGGGGCTGATTAGACTTGTAGTCAAAAATATTTGTGGGAGACCTATTTGGCTACCTTTGTATGAAACTCCAGGCTTGGAAACCTGTGGCCCTCCGGATATTCTTGGATCCCAACTCCCATAACCCTTAGCCAGCAAGGACAATGATTAGGGATCATGGGAACTGTAAGCTAAGAACTTCTGGAAGACCAGAGGTTCTCCATCCTAATCTAGTGAATAAAGAGCGGTGGCAGATAATTTGTAAATATTTGTTAATTGCACACAGCAACAGAGAGCTTATCATCGAAACAAAGTCTCTACTTTATTGTTTTTTAAACCACAAATGTGAAACAATGAGAAATGCATCACGGTTTTGCATCCAGCCGAGTGTTGGGTTGGGATACCAGACCATTCCAGGCATTATTCTTCCCAGTGTATGCATCCAATATATGCAAAAATAAGTAAGAGAACTGAGGAAGGGGACCTCACCCTGAAATGATAGGGAAGGAGGGTCACCATTCCCTGTTTAGACCAAAGACTACCAATAGGTAGAGAAAAGTCTTTTGGAGACAGAAGCCATAATTTTATAGGTCATGAGGAAGTTGGCATAATATATTTGAATAGCAGCTACAATGCCAGGAAATGTATGTTCGAGTCAGAGTAGACCTGAAATCATTGTAAGTACAAAATAGCTGAGTTGATTGGATTGGTGGGTGTACCATAGCTCTACCTGGAATCATTTTTCTTCCTCTAATTTGCATGCCTCCCTCCTCTGAGTCCAATCCTTTTGTATGATGTTCTTGGCATACAAATTAGATAGAGTGATAGAATACAGCCTTGTCTGACCCCCTTTCCAATTAGAAACTATTCCATTTCTCTATATTCTGTCCTGACAGTAGCCTCTTGTCCTGAGTATAAATTATGCATCAGGACTATCAAATTTTGTGACATTCCCATTTTTTAAAAAGCAATCCATAGTTTCTCATGATCTATAAAATAAAGTGCTTGGCTATAATCTATAAAGCACAGCCTAGTCTTCTTTTGTAATTCTTTAGTATGTTCCATTATCCAGCGTATATGATCCCTAGTGCCCCTTCCTTTTCTGAACCCCGCTTGGACATCTGCCAGTTCTTGCTCCATACATGGTAAGAGTCTTTGTTGTAGAATTTTAAGCATCACCTTGCTTGCATGAGAGAGAAAAAGTAATACACTACTTTCCATTGTCATGGATGACTACATTTCCCTCCAAAATGTAAGATGACAAGCATCTCATTCAGCTGCCCTATTCTGAGGTAAGTGGCAATGCAAAATATTACAACCCCCCCCACCAATACACACACAGGTTCAGACACTAAAGTGTCAAGTAGTACTATTTTGTTATGTGTGGAGAATTAGGAAGGGACTGTATGTGCAGTTCATCAATGTACCATTTTTCTCCTTTCTGTGTTGAACTCAGTGGGATTCCTACTTTTGGCAAAAAACAAGAGTTTCACAGATCCTAGCATGGCTGTACAAAAATGAGGCTGCCCAAGGGAGGTCTTCTGAATGAGTTGCCTGCCCTTCTATTATGATCTGGCCAATAGCTCATGAAAGGAAGAACAGCAGTTCGTGTCCTACTTGTCCCATTCAGAAGCTCAGTAAGAGGCAGACTTGTCAAACAGCAGTTGAAAGAGCTGCACTGGCATAACAGTTGATGCAAGGCAACCTGAAAAGGACCACAGGGCTGAACCAATTAGAAGTGTCCTTCTCCTTTGTCAAATGATGGAGCCTTTGGAAGTGTGTATGTGACTAATAGCTCTTTGGCAATATTCACAGCAACCTTTCCAACAGTCCCTGTTGACACATATCCAAAGGTGCATTTACCCTGTAGAAATAGTATAGTTTGATACCATTTTTAACTGCCATGACTCCACACTACAGCATCTGGGGATTTGTGAGGTACCAGCAGTCTTTGGCAGAGAAGGCTAAAGCCCTTGTAAAGCTACAGATCTCAGAAGTCCATCAGATGGAGCTACAGCACTTAAAGTGGTGTCAAACTGCATTATTTCTATAGTGTAGATGTACTCCAAGAGTCAGAATCTGATTGATTCAACCAGGATTTCACACTGCAAAAATCTGCCAAGCCTGAAGTCCTTGTAATTCTATGCTTTTATGGCAAATGAGTTTGCCCTGAAGTGTGTTTATCTTGTGCACTTCTGATGAAGTATAAGTACATGTTCTGTCTCAGGCTCCCAACAGAATACTTCCCATTAATTGATGTAAACAGCAATAACTTCTGTTGGCTGTCATTCAGGAGTTTAAATAATATGGAAGCAGAGGTCTCAGTTTTCTCTAGGAGCTGCAAGTCATTTCTAATGTATTTGGTATTCCCTTCCGTTGACAACAGGATGGGCAAAGTGTTGCACATTGGACGCTGCCATCTCCCATTAGCCCTAATAATAATAACAATAATACAGTTTATTTATACCCCGCCCCTCTGAGCTCAAAATTTATTTATACCCAGTGCAACCAGTGTTAAGGAATACTGGGAGCTGTAGTCCAACAAAATCTTGAGAGCCACACTTTGTCCACTCTAAATGGATTATGACATTTTTTCCCCTGCCAATATCTATGTACTGTATATTTTTAAAAAATAGGTTTCTAAGCTTCATGACTGCTGTAAATGTTGCAGGGCCAGAAACCATTTTAGATTTTAGAAATCAAGAGGTAGGACTTCTTTATGCTGCACAGTTTTGATCTTCCCAAGAACATGAAAGTCCTCCTCTTCCCAAACTTTTTAATAGCATGTATAAAATTTACACATGCATTGAGTTAAATAATGAATTTACTTAAATAAAACTGTTCTAATTTGAACGATGTTACTTCCTTATAAAATGTTAAAATGTGAATATACATGAAATGTGCAAATGAAAATACACACACTAATGCTGGCGAAACGTCAGAAAGAAACTCTTCTAGAACATGGCCACACAGCCCGAAAAACCCACAAAAAACTATGGATGCCGGCTATGAAAGCCTACGACTTCACAAAACAAAATATTTTTATTCATATATTATGCCAAGTGTGTGTGGGGAGTGCACTATCCACGTGTAGATGTAAAGGGGAGGTCCCAAGGGTAAAAAAATTGAGTACCACTGATGTATTGAGTAGATGGATATCTTTACATTACTTTGAGTTATATTGTACATGGCTATCCATGAAAGTTAATGGGACAAGGGGGTCAGTTCTGCCTCCTTCTTCTAGGGAATTCAAATTGGGCATGAGATGTTGAGTCAAGATTTAACAATATGAGACCTGTAGTATTCTGTGAGCTATTAATGTCTCAGCAGAGCCTGAGTGAAGCAATTCACATACCAGTACATCACCAGTTTTTCTTAGCAAAGAGTAGCAGCCAAATCCCATGACTATTTTTATCCTTCAGTGTGTACAAGTATGGGCATAGTGTGATTACATCACTGTCCTTTTAAATGTCACCTGCAGAGAGAAAATGTATTTTCTGTCCAGTCCATGCCATTTTAAAACGATTGAATAAAAGGTACCGGCATGCATGAAGCAGCTGGTTTTTACTGAGATGCATTTTTTAAAAACTGGATTATTTGGTTGTTGGTAAAAAGGGCCCAGATACTAGGATAGGAATTTGCAGGATCAAAGTGGAAGTCAAAATGCTCGGAACGCATCCAAAGGTCTCTGCATACCTAATGCTCTCTGGGAAATACTAGGCAGCTTTGTACATGGGACTCCAAGCAATTTGAAACTTGGTACTCTTGGTTCCAAGCAATTTGAAACTTAAACTGTCACTGATTTAGGACCAAATTCTTCAGTGTGTGTGTGTGTGGTGGGGGAATGCTACTTACAGAGCCTTTTCTTTGAAGAATGCTCTCTCTAAATCATGCTAGAAGTACTCAGGTATCTGAAAAACTGTGTTACACAGTACCATGCATACGTAAAATGCTAAACAGATTGTGGCCTTGATTTTAAGGGGAAAGGTCAAGGAAGACACATAGGATTTTCTTACATGAGACAGTTATACTGCTATGATTCCACTTTAACTGCCATGGCTTCATCCTGTGGAACCCTTGAGGCATTAAAGGAGCTCTCTAGATGAGATTTCTAAATACTGCTTCCTAAACTCCAAGGCTATGTCTTCACTGCAGAAATAATCAAGGTTGACACCACTTTAACTGCCATGACTTAATGCTATGAAATTCTGGGATTTGTAGTTTATAGTGGTACCAGAGTTCTCCAACAGAGAAGGCTAAATGTCTCACAAAACTACATTTCCTGGAATTCCATAGCAGTGTCAAACTGGATTATTTCTGCAGTGCAGCCCGAGTCCCAAGCTTCTGTAGGATGGAACCATGGTAGTTTAAGTGGAATCATAGAGCTATAATTATGTAATAAGATAGGGCCCATAGTTGGCCAGGTTTCTTTTGAAGGGGCTCCTGTGAAAGAAGCTGCATCAGTCAAGCTTTTCCTAACAAGATTATAAATTAACAATAACAGCACAGGAATACCCTTCAGGCAAGATCTGGCAATGCTACTATATATGTTTATTCTATTTAATGTCACAGCAAATTGTTTTCTTCATACAAACAACCAGATGTCTTTGGGGCTAAGGTAATATAATTAGCTAGCATTTTTGTGATGTCTTGGTTAGTCAGTTGTAATTTACTTAATTTAATCCATTTGTATACCATCTATATCTAACAGCATAGATCAATAGACCCCATGAATTTTATTTCTTTGTTTTGGAATGCCCCACATTGCATTTTTTAAAGTAGTCTTTTTCTCTTGAATTGCCTTAAGATTATTTTACTCTTCTTATGGTTTTGTACTGTGTGATGTAATGTACTGTGTGAACAGAGAAACTGTTGTTGCATTTATTAGATAAGGTAAAGTGTATCAGTTATTATGTTGTTGCATTTATTAGACAAAGAACCCTTGTAACACCTTTGACATTAACTATGCAAAAGAAGTTGTAGCATAAGCTTTTATAGAGTTGGCCTACTTCCTCAGATGCATGGAAATGCAACAACCATAGTCAAAACTGAACTTGTCATTTCATCACCATACCCACAACTTTTGCATTTCTATGGCTATTAATACTAGCCTGATTCATTCCTTGGCAATACTTCATGTGTCTGTAGAAGTAGGCCAAGTCTACGAAAGCTTATGCTATAACTTCTTTTGTACAGTTAGGCTGCATCTGCACTGCAGAAATAATATGGTTTGACACCACTTAACTACCATGGGTCAATGCTGTGGAATTCTGGGAATTGTAGTTTGTTGTAGCACCAGAGCAAAATGGAAAACTTTAGTTCAAATATATGATGTCTGTGGTGGCAGCATATAATCAAGGGTGGTGGTGTCTGGTGAGAAGATTAAAAAATAAAGTCCCATATTAAAACCACAAGGGCATCTAGTAGGTCCCCATATTTAATTGAGACCATAGTGGTGGGGCAACAGAAGGTCCTTATATTGGTGGCAGAGGTGAGGATAAGTTGTAGCCCTCAGAGTTTGTAGCAGCAGTGGGATTTTTGGAAGTCCACATATTTAGTGACAGTGGTTGGGATAAGTGAAAGCCCCCACTTCATGGTGATGGGACACTTTCCTAAAGATAGCAGACTATTTATTGAGAGTCAGGATTAGATTCAAGTGCAACTGTTCAGTAGTCTTCTGTAGACCACATAATACAAACTTCAGTAGGTTGTAGAAATACCTAGAGTAGATCCACTGAAATTAATCTACTGGACTCAACATCAGGAATCTACTCTTGGTAGAACTGGACCTGGTTTCAACCCAGCACCTTGAACTGCAAGTAAATCAAACAGTTTTCATGTTAACAGAAAGGGGAATGTTATAGTTCCTCATTAAATGTAACACAGCTAAATATTTTCTAGGTTACCTAACCAAACTTCTGCAAAACCACACTGCGTATGCCTGCGATGGTGAACGTTTGAGTCTGCAGTGTCCTCGACATTCAACAATAAGTATCCAATCTGCATATTATGGGCAAGCTTACCAATTGTGTAGCGCACAGCAGCCTGAAGCCTTGATGAGAGAGCCCCTAAACTGTGTGACATCTACTACCTTACAGGTATTGCCTATAGCAGTATTTGTAAAGACATCAGCTTCAACATGTATCTAGATAATTATTCAGTTGTAACTTATAGGTATTAAACTTCAAAGTAATGTACTGAATGAGGATCAATAAAATGATGCTGAATCACAATAAGACAGAGACTCTGTGAATTGGCAGTTCTCAAATCTAGGAACTGGGTGATGTATCCTGAGTAGGGTTGCATTCCCCTTGAAGGAGTGGGTGTTTAGCTCTTTGTCACCGGAGGCTCAAGTGGAGTCTGTGATTCAAAGTGTTAGGCACCAGCTTTGGCTGATCCAGTGGCATCCCCATGCTGGGTGTCACCCGGTATCAGGGGGCTGTGGCGGCCAAAGGGGCATGTTCTTCTGGTCCTGAGAGGGCTGTCTCCCTGAGAGGGGCCGGAGCAGCCAGGAGGATTGCATGTGTAAGCTCCTCCTGTCCTTCCAGTCCCAGGCTCTTTCCCTGAAAGGAAGCCCAGGGCCAGAGCAGCTGGCAAGGGCACACATGCACCCCTCTGGAGGGCCCAATCAGGTGTCACCCCTTTTCTGGGTGTCACCCGTGCAATCAGCATCCCCCCACAACTCTCCAATGATGGCACTGTGGCAACCTCCAGATCGGACTACTAAAATACACTCTACATGGGACTGCTTGAAGGGTACTCAGAAGCAGTAGCTGATGCAAAATGCAGCATCTAGAATGCTCACAGAAACAGGTTACAGAAACCATGTAAGAATGGTTTTAAAGAATTGCATTGGCTGCTAATACATACCCAGATTGGATTCAAGATGCTGGTAATGATATTTAAAGCCCTGTTTGAAGACACACCTCTCCCTGCCCAAGAGCTGGGATCTGCTAGAGGGGCCTTCAGGCCTTCTCCAGTCTGGCACCCCAGCTGTGGAATACCTTCTCCTTGGAGATCCACCTGGTGCAAACATTGGCCTCCTTTCAGCCTCAAGTTAAGACGTGCCTTTTCATAAAAGCTTAATGGCATCACCCAATGTATATACAGACATGGTTCCATTTTTATTTTTTTACTCTTCAGCTTTTTAAATTGTGCCATTAATGAGTATACTTTTAGAATGTTTAAATTATTTTTATTGCTTTAAATTTTACTGTTGCAGTGTTTTATATTTTAATTCGTTCAATTGATCTGACTATAAGGCTGCCTGGAGATCTTATGATATGGGGCAGGGTAGAAATATTATAAATAAATAAAAAGTAAACCAAAGTAAGGGCAAAATCAATTGACTATTTCAGGATATTGTATCTTGAATATAAATAGCTTTATTGAAGATAGGAAGATTTAGTAGGCTTGCAGATGAATAACTTTTAATATTTCTGAAACACTCTTTAATTGTCTAATCTTGTTGCCCTTGAGATTTCAGTTCCTATGATCCCTCATCATTAACCATGTTAGCTGAGACTGATGGGAGCTGTAGTTCAAAATATCTCGCAGGTATCAGGTTTGGGAAAGATAGTGTAAACCACTATGAAAGTTTGGCCGACCAGTAAGATGGTTTGCTAAACTAACCTCCCTACCCCCACATCCCTGAAATGCATGAGGAGCTTATTTATTCCAACACAGAGAAAGTATACTTTAGGATGGATCCCTATAATATTTAGAGGCTAAAATCGGGGTGTCGTGTTTTATATTGTAGTTTTAATTATTGTGGGATTTAATACTCTTTTAAGGGGGGGAGGGACTGCTTTTTTGATATTTGTGATTTTATTTCTGTAAGCCGCCTTGATTGGACCCCCAAATAGGTGGAGTATAAATACATTTTATTATTATTATCATCATTTTATTATATTTGAACAACACAAATTTAAATTATATACCTATTAATTTCTGTAAACATCTTGCTACTTAAGTAAAACTGCTTGCAGTTTGTTTGCAATTAGGTATAATAGCACAAATCTTTCAGAACTTGTTTCAGTGTTAGTGTGCCTAGCCATGATTTGAATTTCTGGTGCAAGCCTCGTAAACTGTTTCATCACAAACAATCTGCAATCCAGCCTGGCACACAGCAGGAGGGAGGGAGGAGAGAAATTGGCTGTATGAGCTGTCTGATTCCCACTCTTGCCAAGCAGAATGGGTCAAGACAGCCCTGAACAATGAGAATCTCCATTAAGATTCACACCCAATGGTCCAACATTAATTTGTGCCAAATCCACTACTTTTGATTGAGTTGTTTTGGCACTGTGTTGAGGTCAATGGACTTCCTTGAAAGGTTTACATCTTTTCAGGCACAGTTCTGGTCCCAACTTCCAAGCAGCAGCAGAACTAATTTTGTCTAGGATGATCAAACATTACCAAAAATGTGTATTCTGAAACACCGAGCAACCATTGCACTGGTCTGTTCAATAGTACATAAAAAGGGGGCTTTGTTTTGTCCCCCATGCTATTTCACACACACCTATAGTCACTGGGAGAGGTGGTCTAGAAGGTTGAAGATGTAAGTCTTGCAGCTTAAGTGTTCCGGGTTCAGCACTGAGCCTGGATGCCCAGACTTCTTACTGGTTGAAAGTGCATTTGTATTGTTAAAAGCTAATGTGTCCGCTGTGCCTTTATTTGAGATCTAGCCATAGTGAAAGATACCACTTGGATTACTATAACATGCCTTCCATGGGGCTGCCTTTAAGAACTGTTTAGTAACTTCATTTGGCCCAAAGAGCTACAACCAGAATGGAAAGTGGCTGGTTACAGGGAGAACACCAGTCCATTATTACAACCATGCCTCCCAATATTTCAATGATGAATATTGGGGTGCATGTGACAAAGCAACTTCACCATGTGGTCAAGATGGGAAAAGTTATCAACGAGGAAGAACACACAAGCTAAGAGAGGATACAGCAGTTTGATTTTGCCTGAGCCTACTGGGAAGGCCCCCTCTTCTTTGCTTCTTCCTATCCATTGAGTTACCTGAATGCAAACTATTTTTGCATTTTGAACTCAGTTTGCAGCATTTATTTATTTGATTTTTATGCTGCCTTCCTCCCAGAAAGGGATCCAAGGCGGCTCACAGCATCTGTGAAGTAAGCTGACAGCAAAGAGGGAAAGTGGGAGGAAGAGGAACATTTTAAAATCAGCAGAAATAATAGGATGGCAGATTAATCAGGACAGTCTCTGACAAATAAGGACACTTGGAGAGTATCAATAACAACTCTGCTGGCTACCAATCTGTTCTGGGTACAATTCAAAGTGCTATTTTTGATCTACTAAGTCCTATATGGCTTTGGCCCAGGCCGCCTGTCCTATACAAGCCTGCTGAGGCCTGAGAGACTCTTGTCTTGGTTCCACCACCCTCACAGGCTCATCTGCTAGAGAAGAAAAAGAGGAAGAGCACATTACACATAGGCTGATTCAAATAAAGAAGGCACTACTTGAGTTTGCAAGACCTGAGTGGGTCTATTGATGATTGGGCCTCTTGTTATTTGACAGCAATAACAAGAACTATTTATTTATTTATTTATTTATTTTATATCCTACCTTTCTCCCAAAATGGGATTCATCTCAGAATTCTGTGGGATGTTGCCACTGCAGTTAAAGTGGAATCATTTTAATAGTGTAGTACTATAATTGTGTAGCATGTAAGGTCACCTAATATAACTGGCTAGTAGATGACAGATGGTGAGAGCAAGACATATTAGGTCTCCTGGCAGAGAGAATAGCTGTTTCTCTTCTCTCCATTTCCTCTCAGCAGCCTGACAGAATTACTGTAACCATAACCATCAAAACATTGGTGATAAACTTTTCAACTTCTAATTGTATCCTTGAAATAAATAAGTAATTGTAATGTGCAAGTGATTCATTGCCAAAAATACTGCACTGAATACATATGTTATTATAATATTATTATATGTTATTATATCAACTCAGTTATAATTACCATGATGTCAAGCGTAAGAGCCCTTCACTGTTTTCTTTGCAGCCTCTAGTAGGACTGATCACACATAATTTATCACCATGATCCTGATTACTATGAAATCTTAGGATTCCTAGAACAAGCAAAAGATACATTTTCTAAGGTTACTAGATATGGCAATAGAGTTCACCTGTTGTGAAAGAAAGAACTGGAAGTCATTGTTATTACAAAGACTACTACTTTTGTAGGTGGAAATGCTGTAGGAGATTTCCTTAACCACATGGTAAAGAATATGCAGCTCTCAATATGCTGGATGGCAATTTCCATCATCTAGCCAGTATAGCCAGTGAGTTCAATGTAACTGTGCAGATTATCACACTGCAACTTGCCCGTGGGATAGAGATGAATTTAAAAGTCAAAGACAGATTTTATTGCACTGTCTCGTAGCCAGGCAGTATGCAACCCATATGCAATCCACACTTCTCTGGGCTTCTTGCACAGTTTTTTTCAAAGCCGCCTTGAGTCCCTATGCTGGGAGGAAGAGGGGATATAAATAAATAGAATAATATTTTTTTCTTTAAAAACTGTGCGAGAAGCCCAGAGAAGCTCGGATTGCATGTGGGTTGCATACTGTCCAGCTACGGGGCAGTGCAATAAAATCTGTCTTTGACTTTTAAATCCTATGTCTACCCTGCAGGTGAATTGCTGTGGAATAATCTCCTGTATCTATAGAGCCCCACATATTCTCAAACCCTGCCTAACTGCTATACTAAGCTGTGGGTCTCGAAGTTGTAGCCTGGCACATCTGGAAAGTTTATGTTTATTATTTCTCTTGTTTAAAATGCTTATTGTTCTAAATTGATTTTATCCATACATTCTCCTATTATGATATTCTGTCTGTGTCTTCAAGTCACCTGTCAACTTATGTTGACCCCATGGAATTCATAGGGTTTTTAAGGCAAGGAATACTCAGAGGTGGTTTTGCCAGTTCCTTCCTCTGAAATATATCCTACAGCACTTGATATTCATTGGCAGTCTCCCTTCCAAGTACTAACCAGGACAGATCCTGTTTAGCTTCCAAGATAACTATTTAAAATATTTATAAGGCAGGCTACAAATGTTTTAATAAATAAAATGAAATAAATTAATTTCGATTAGGTGTGCAGGAACCTGGTATTTGCTGAAACACAATTTTACATCCTTGTCAGGAAAGAGTTTGAGTGTTGTGGTTTAGTGTAACATCTGAAGCTTGGAAAGGTCACTTCTTCGGACTACCCTTCCCCAAATCCACCAGCCAGCATGGAGTGGCCATGCTGTCTGTGAGGTTATGGTAGTTGTTGCCCAAGAAGTAGTAATTTTTTCCAAACTGATAATAACCTAATATTTTGCAGCACAGCAGCTACAGTCTTGGTTGGAATAATGGTTTCATAACATGACTTGTATATACTGCACTGCAGTTGAAAAGTGACCTTTGGGCCATGTGAAAGTACAGTTCTCCTCATAAAAAAAATGTGGGGTCACATCTGTCCTAAGTGTCCTTATTAGCATGCCACCAGGACTGAATTTTGCATACTCAGTCCTTGGGGATTTCATGAGCTTTGCACAGAAGAAAAATTGGAAGCGATTTCGTGTTCTGATTTTTTTAAAAGGCCCAATATAATTTTTACAGGCATGTTTTCTTATCAGTCAGATGAAAGACATATGTTTGGTTTTGTCTTGTATAAAAGACCTTCTAATGTTCTCATATCTAATGCAGTGTACCAAATTGTTCGGAACAATCTCTGATGATCTCATCCTATCGACTCTCTCTGGAAAACAGAGATAACTAAGAACAGTGTTCTTTTGCAGAAAGAACAAACAATGTTATTCTGGAGCCTTTCAGTGAAGAAGAAAATTTATATCCTTCCAAATCCCATAATGCTCTGACCATCTCCAGTTTTGAGGATATTAATGAACTAGGTCTTATTGCATAATCAGTTCCATTAACAAAGCAGTCCTTAAATACCTATTCAAAAGTAAGCTTCACTGGGTTCAGTTGACTTGCTCTCAACCATGTGAGTACTGGATTGCAGCCTTAGATGACTAGTTTTGCCAAGTTTTCAAAATAGCAATAAGGGATAGTCAGAATTCATGATATGCATGGTTGATAGTCAAAAAGCATCTATTAATAAGTTTGTGTTTTACCTAAATACAAAATTAAGATATTGATTTTAGTTAGCATAGGTTCCAAACACACTGCAGAAATTATCCAGTTTGAGACCACTTTTACTTCCCTTACTCAATGCTAGGGAATTTCAGGAACTGTAGTTTTGTGAGACATTTAGCCTTCTATATCAGAGAGCTCTGGTGCCACAATAAACTACAATTTGCAGGATTCCCTAGCTCTGAGCCAGGGCAGCTAAAGTGCTCTCAAACTGGATTATTTTTGCAGTGTCTTTTGGATCTTAGACACATTTTCCGCTGTAAAATTAACATATTGTCCACATTCATAAATTGCATTATGCACACATTTGTCTTTATGAAGGGCCTACATCCAAAAATACAGGATGGGTTTTTGTTTGTTTTGTTTTGCCAACTGTCCTGATTTGGCAGGGACAGTCCAGATTAGTCTTCTTATGTTCCACTTTTTCAGCTGCTTTTAAAATGTCCCACTTTCTTTCTCCTGCCACTTCCTCTCTTTGTTCTCAGCTTACTTAAATTGCTGCAAAATGATGAGTTCAAAGTGTAAAAGTAATTTGTACTCATTTAACTCAGCAGAGGAGAAGGGAGAACTTTGCCCTTCCCAAAGGGTTCAGACAAAAGCAAATTGCTACAACTTCTTTTAGCTTGTGCTCTCTTCTTCAATAATAACTTTCCCCATCTTGACCATAGTCTGATGTTGCTTGGCCACATGTATTTCGGTTTTCATCTATGAAATGTTGTAGGGATAAGTCTTCCAAATAATAGAAGAATTTGGGAGGATGGCAGGTTTCAAAATCAATCATAAGAAAACAGTTATAATGACAAAAAATGACTAAAAAAGAAGACAATTATCTAGAAGAAACTACTAAATGTACAGTTCAAAACAAGATCAAATACTTAGGGATTTGGCTTACAAAAAGAAATGTTGATTTATTTGATAACAACTATAAAACAAAATGGAAAGAGATTAAGAGCAACTTACTAAAATGGAGCAAGCTTAATCTTACATTGACTGGTAGAGTAGAAGCTATAAAAATGACGGTACTTCCTAAAATGAACTTTTTGTTTCAGTGCATTCCAATTATTCATAACACAAAACCATTTAAAGAGTGGCATAAAGATCTAAGAGAATTCATTTGGAAATCAGGTAGATCAAGAATCAATTGGACAACGATTAAAGGCATAAGAATGACAGAGGAAGAAGCGTACTGGATTTAGAATTATATCATAGAGCTAATGCTCTCAGTTGGTTATTGGATTGGATATTACTTAAGAATATGAAAATATTAAACATTGAAGGATTCAAAAACCGTTTTGGGTGGCATAGGTACCTGTGATATGGGAAATCAACAATATATAAAGAATTTAGTTATCATGTGGTGAGAAGATCACTTTTGAATGCATGGAATGAGGTTAAAAAAGGAGTTTATAGGAAAATTCCATTATGGGTGTCGCCTCATGAAGCCTTCTTTGGTAAATGGACCGCATTAGAAACATGGTTGACGTACAATGCCATACTTAAAAAATCTGAAGGGAATAAATGTGAGCTAAAAACAATGGAAGAATTAGAGCAATTAGGTTCTAAAGTACATTGGCTGTTATACACCCACTTAAGAGAAAGGTTTAAAATGGATCAGAAATTAGAAGAGTTTGAAGATGAACCTTTAGAATTCGGTAAGATTTTACTGAAACCGGAAAAAAAGAGAACACGTAAACTTTATAAAATGCTCATGGATAGAAAGCAGGAAGGAGAGATGATTACAGACAATATGATCAAATGGGCAACTGATATAGGAAGAACAATCGAGTTGGAGAGTTGGAAATATGCCAGGAAGAAGACAGGGAAATTTACTAAGTCTCAAGATTTGAAAGAAAATTTCTGGAAGATGGAACATTGATGGCATTTAACCCCATTTATAATACTAAATCGAGTAAGTGTTGGAAATGCAAACTGTAGACTGTAGATGATTGGTTGATGAAACTAATAGAGATGAAGGACATGGATAAATTAACTGCTTTATTAAATCAAAAAGAAATAGAAAAAGTGGACACGGACTGGTCCCCAATCGAAGAGTATGTGAGAATAAGATGGTGCTAGGATAGCAAACTAAATATAGTATAATTAAGTATAAGATTAAGATTAAAAGTATTGGGTTTTTTTTAAATTGTTTTTTAAACTGTATTGAGTTACTTTACTGAGATTATTAAAAAAAGAATGTAAAACTGATTATTGTTTTAAGAGCAAGAGATACAAATATATTTTAAAAGATTTAGGAAGACTGTGAGTCGCGAGCACAAATATGTATTTATTGTCAATGAACTTTCGGAAGTATTAGTTTATAATTTGTGAAATGAGAGGACAATTAAGAATCTACATTTTGTATATTTTATTATAAGAAGTTTATTTGTATATATAAATAAAATTAAAAAAAGAAATGCTGTAGGGATAGGAGATTTGATTTTGGTATTGTATAATCACTGAGTAAGGAACTAAAACAGAGGCTGAACCATTTAAAAAAATTATTTCTCTGTATAGATTCTAAGGTTTTTTTTTGTTCCTTTGTGGTCCATATATAGAATATATAATGCTTTTTCAGTACTTTCCATAGTGTACTTGCAGTGTACACTGTACATCTTTTTCTGTTAGTTACCTTTCATTGCTTTGTTGGCAAATTTTAAACTTTTAAACTGCTATTTTTTTAAAAAATATCTGCTCAGGAAGTTCTACTTCCAGGAATGTGAGGACAAAGTCTTTTCATGCTAAGCGAGGCAGCAAATCCACAAGACATAAACTGTAACAAACCACTCATAGTAGTTTGTTCATTTGTTTTTTTATATAGCTGGAATGCTATGCTCTATGAATATTTTAGCAAATAATATCTTTCAACAACCAGAGCGTTGTTATATCCAGAGTGACTGATTAGGTATTATTCAGTGGCTGTTGGGGTAAGATTAATACTGGCAATCCAAACATTATCTACTATCTCTATTTTAAATTATAAAGTTACTTCTTGTTTTGAAAAATTACATGAGTCCTTAGGGCTGCTTCACCCTTGAACATTTTAGAATCTTAGGTTGATAACAAAATGCAGTTCTGTTCTTCCAACATATCTGTCACATATGGTTATGATCAGGGGCTGGCAACCTACGGCCCGTGGGCCGGTTCTGGCCCAGGGCCCCGCGCTTACCAGTCCAGGCAAACCCCTGCCACCACCACCGCCACCACCTGCCATCACTGCCGCGCGTTTGGGTCGCTGCGTGGCCACGGGCACCGCGACCGCCATTTTGGAAAACAAAATGGTGGTCATGAGTGGCAGCCGCCATTTTGTTCTCCAAAATGGTGGCTGTGACTCGTTTGCGCATGCGCAGTACTCCTGCGCATGTGCAAACGCATCGCAGTTATTACATGTGCGGCGGCAGCTGCGGCAGCGCACACAGCGGCGGTGAGCGTGCTCACCGCCATCCCCCCCGGCCCAGCGGAAGGGACGACTTCGGGGGATCGGCCCCCGGCTCAAAAAGGTTGCCTACCCCTGGTTATGATCTTTAAAACCCTATGGTTCATGTCCAAGCTGTCTCACTGTATGAGCCTGCCCTGGGCCCTGAGATACAGGGATCTCTTGTTTCTCTTGTCCAAATCTGCACTATAGAACTGAGGCTTTCTTGGGAATTACCACCTAATTCATAATGTGTTATCATACTAAGTTTGCCTTGGAAATCACTGTAAAAGAATTTAAAGGGTTACTTTACCAATGTTTCTAGTAACAAGTGGATGACAGCTGCTTTGCCCAGATCTTAATATGTCAAAGTTTGATTTGTTGTAGTCTTATCTGTTTTTCAAGACGGCTTTTTTGCTCATTGTTTTTAGAAAATACTGGATGAATGCCAGGACCTGAGAGCCTGCCAACTCCTTGTCAATAGTCGGGTTTTTGGCCCTGATCTATGTCCAGGAATCACTAAATACCTCCTAGTCTCCTTTAAATGCAAGCCTAGTAAGTAATTTGTAGAGCAGGCAAGTGTCATTTTTGCATGTGTCTACTGCTTTTTGTTTTGATTGTAGTGCTGACATAGAAATCTTTGCATGTATCTGAATAAACCACTGAACTAGATTGTGGCTGCAGTGGCTGGAGCTGTTTCCCTGACAGCAAGAGACCCAACAAAACCTTCAAAGTGGAGGATGTGTGGAGTGAAGGGATTAAAACAGATCATTGTCATCCACAGATGGGCCTGCAGGTGATGTGGTGTCTCACTGTTGCCCTTAGCAATATGACTCAGTGATACATGGACAGGATCTATCTGTTCATCTTATGAAAAACTGTTATCCTTTTATTGTTGGTGGGCTTTTTAATTTTTTTAAAAACAAGACTTGGTTGAAAACATAAATTAAAAGATGCATTAAATTCGATCTACAAAGAAGAGAAGCTAAATTTGCTCTGCTGTGTATTACTTTTGCTGGCAATAAATACTCCTCAGGGATAATATATAGAGAGATTTTGTAGCACCTTTGAGATTAAGGGCCGGCCTGGAGACAGGGGTTGGGTGGGGCAGCTGCATGCCGGCCGCCTCAACCCCACGCCGACCATCCTGCCACAGTGTCAGGACACCCTCCCAGCGCAGCGTTCTGACACGCTGCACCAGAAAGAGTGCTGAAGAGCCACACGCCGGTTCTTAAGACAGCCTTTTTGCCACCCCTAAAAGGAGTGACATTTTGCCACTCTTTTCAGCTAGCCCATGCCGTGGCCCCAATCCGCTGCTTCCCATGGCAGCTCTGTGCCACCCGTCTGCAGTCCTAACTGAAAAAAGAAGTTTGTCTATTTTAGTCTACTTCTTCAGATGCTTATGGTGGAGTGGAAGCCAGGGACAGATAGGAGTGCAGGTGTTTAACTGAAGAAATGAATGTTGGCTACTGCAGAACCAGTCAGCATGAGTAGAACCTATGAGCTCTACATGATATATAGTTTTGCAAAGGGCTCCTCCCCACACGTAGGTCCCCAGGAACGACATCCCATTGCTTGCACTTGTTGAAAAAGAAAATATCTGCCTGTTTCTGGGCAATTTTCTTGAAGAGGCTGATGGATTTTCCACTTCATTCAGCTAAATTTAGTGCTTTTCTTAGTGGTAGAATTTACAGATATAGCCATGTTAGTCTGTAGAATTAATATATAGCGAGATTTTGTAGCACCTTTGAGACTAACCAAAAAAAGAAGTTTTGTACAGTCTACAAAAGCTAATGCTGCCAACTTTTTTTTCAGTTAGTCTCAAAAGTGCTACAAAATCTCTATATATATTAATTCTACAGACTAACATGGCTATATCTTTAAATTCTCAGAGATACTGTAATATGCATTCCTGACCACTATGTATTAGCCTACCTATTATTTCCACCATGTGGTATGACTTGGCCACATATGACTTGGCCAATTTCTGCAATTACAAATCCATATAGGGCAAACCCTCCATTACATCAAGGACTCAGCTTACTTCATAGAAAAAAATCAACAACCTTGAACTCAAACCCAGAGATATAGCAATTGTTCACCAAAGTCCCCATAATGGACATCATGGCACTCATCCAACAATTTTTTCCCCCGGAAGACATCACAGTCCTATTTGAACATTGCCTCACCACAAGCTACTTCCACTGGGACAATGGATTCTAAGAGCAGAGAGATGGAGTAGCCATGGGAAGCCTTCTGGGCCCTGTAATAGAAAACTTTTACATGGAACACTTCAAATAGCAAGCCCTGGAAACAGC
>JAIPUX010001232.1:103627565-103639943 GCA_020142125.1 Phrynosoma platyrhinos | reverse complement strand
CTTGGCTCAAAAAGATTGCCTACCCCTGATCTAGATGTTTTTTTAAGTTGTGAATTTTAAATTTTGAATTTTAAAGTATTATTTGAATATGTATTGGTCTTAGAATCATAGAATCATAGAATCATAGAGTTGAAAGAGACCACAAGGGCCATCCAGTCCAACCCCCTGCCATGCAGGAACTCCCAATCAAAGCATCCCTGACAGATGGCCATCCAGCCTCTGCTTAAAGACCTCCAGGGAAGGAGACTCCACTACTCTCCAGGGGAGTGTGTTCCACTGTCGAACCGCCCTTACTGTCATATACTGTCTTATATGTTCTTTTAAAAGGAAAGTTATGTGTTTTTAACTGATGTTATGTGTTGTATTTCAATCTGTTGTCTTTCCCTGCCTTGATCCATAGGGAGATGTGGGTAAGAAATCATCATCATCATCATCATCATCATCATAGTTATCCTCAGTCAAATCTAAGAGTTAAACAGAGATAAAACCCCCTACAGGATGCATCTTAGTAATCCTGGACAGAAAAAAATTTGCAATATTTCAAGGTGCATGAAAAAGAGATGTATTGCTTGCAGACATTGAGAGCACTTTCATACCACACAGTTATAGGATGTAACAATGACAGTTAAAGTGGAATCATAGCATGTAATTGTGAAGTGTGAAAGCGTCTCAACAAGCCTGAGGTTGACCCTCTGAGGTTTCAACTGCACCTTGCCCCATTCATTGTAAGAGTTGCATTAACTGTTATGTATTGACACCTGTCCAAATTTGACATCCTATACTTTTGTTGTGGAATAGTCATTTTAAAAAGTGGAGACTGGGCAACATTAAACCAGATCTTCCAATGTTTTCCCCCACTAGGTTTTGGCTGATGAGTGCTTTTGTTGCAGATGATACAAGATGAACACAAGATGTTTGTGGAAGAAGGCAAATGTTTCCTTCACAAGCTGTTGTAAAACCTGGCTGCTGTAAAACCTGCTTATATTGATATTTATAAAGATTTTTTGAAAGATAGGAGGCTCCAATCATGTTCAGTTACTACTGAAAAGCATATTGTCGAAATCTATGCTAAAGGATTATATATCTCATCACCTGGGTGAAAACTGGAACACTTTGTGGAAATTCAATTAAAACTTTGGCTTGTGAGTGAAAGATAAGGCAAACTAGTTCACTGCCTATCACAGGCAAATATTAGAATAACCACCTTAGAATCTGAAACCAATTATTACTTGCTTCTGAACTCTGCTGATCTTACTCAAGGAAAATATCTAGAATCTCTTCTGCATTAATTGGCTGTGATGTATTTTAATGTACATTATTTTTGTATGTATTTTAGCATTGCATTTCATGATAAGATGTTTATGAATATAATGTAGCATCATAAAGGTTGGGGAGGGGGATCCCACAGAGATCAAGAGAGAGAAAGTTTGATGCTCTATTAGTTGAGACAGGCTCTGGCTGTGCTGTGGGTGGGTTTAGGTACCCCATAGAAAACACAAGATCTTCTCTTTCCCCATTTTTAGAACTGACCGATGGTCTCAGCATATTTCCTGCTGCCTTCTGATCACCCTTGGTTGAACTGCCTCACATGTGGCAATTTCTGGAATTTGTCCCTCCAGTTTTAATTGTAGCTTCTGCTTCAATCACACTTTGGTTCTTCAAGATTATGTTGTTTCAGGTTTTGTCTTTATTTTAAAACCTCTCTAGGTACCATGGTCCGCTCTCAGTTCATTTTCTCCAGACACTTCACCCAGTTGTCTTGTGTCCGGTCCATTCTGATCTGGCAACAAGTCTTTTAGTATTTCTTGTCTCATAAATATAGTAAGTGAGACTACATCAAGTGGGAAACATGATGTGGTCCTCATGATGTTGTTGGATTTCAAGTTCTATCAGTCCTAAACAACATAACCAGTGGTGAGGAATTCTGGGAAATGCAATCCAACAGCATATGGAGGGCTACATGATTCTCACCCCCATGGGTAATAGACTTGTTAATCGCATTCACACAGTGTGCCTCCTCAGGTTACTGAGACGCTAGCAGTAAGTAGGCCTCATTGCCACAACAGTCCAATATCTACATGCACACTTTTCTTTGAAGCAGTCTTAGATATCTCTACATGAACACCTTTTCATTTTTCCTCCCTTTCAGATTGCTTTTCCTATTCGGCTTTAGAAGTATTATCAAAGAAGTGTTACAGGAAACAGAGGTGTAAAATTATTGCAAACAGTCAGAACTTTGGAAGACCATGCCTCCCTGGTGTGAAGAAATATCTCAACGTCAGCTATGCATGTGGTAAGAGAAATCACAGTAATGTCAAAGATCATACACTGTGTCTTGATTTTATTATGCAAATTTGTTAAATTGGTATACATACAAAAAGATGTATGTCTCAGAACCTGGACTTCATTTGTCGCCCCTCAGTTCTCACAGACTTGAGGTCTGTGGTTTTGAATATTCACGGAGGGTGGGGCATGCCCCCATGGGCGCACGGCCCATTCAAGCCTAGGGGGCTTGAATATTGGTGAGTCTCCATTTTTGCAGGGGGCGGGCGGAATGAATTCCCTGTGAAAACGGAGGGCCAACTATGTGTGTGTGTACACATACACAGTTGGCCCTCCATTTATATATATGTGTGTGTGTGTGTGTGTGTATAATTCCCATATATTTAAAGCCACAAATTTACATTACCTCAGTTGTTTATTGTTGTTGTGTGCCTTCAAGTCGTTTCCAACTTATAGCAACTCTAAGGAGATTATCAAATGGAGGCTTACTGTTCTTAAAATGTGGCTAGATTATCCCTAAAGCGTGAGGGTGTGATCACCAGTCGCGCTTGTCTCCCATGATGAAATCATCATGGAGGCATCCCGTCATTAAAGTGTTTGCGGAGCTGCCATTTCTCTGCATAACGGGGACTTGTATTATGCAGAGAAATGGCGGCTCCACAAACATTTTAATGACAGGAAGGCCTTGATGATTTCATCACAGGAGACAAGCACAAATAGCGATCACACTGTTGTGCTTTAGGGATGTTTTAGGAACAATCCAGCCCCGTTTTAAGAATGGTAAGACTCTGGGTGATAATGACGACCATATCATAGGGTTTTCTTGGCAAGTTTTTCCAGAGATGGGTTTGCCATGACTATCCTCTGAGCTTCAGAGGGTGTGACTTGCCCAAGGTCACCCAGTAGATTCCCCTGGCCAAGCCAGGATTCAAACCCTAGCCTCCTAATTCAGTGCTCACTACACCACACTGGTCCTATACCTCAGTACATTAGTTACTATGAATAAAATTGGCTAAGTAGCCTCTTGTCCTAAGTACAGATTCCATATCAGGACTATCAGATGTACTGGCACTCCCATTTATTTAACAGCATTCCATAGCTTTTTGTGATCAATGCAGTCAAAGGCCTTGCTATAGTCTATGAAGCACATGGTGATTTTTTTCTGGAATTCCTTGGCTTGCTCCATTACCCATTGTATGTTTGCAATATGGTCCCTAGTGTCTCTTCCTTCCTGAACCCCACTTAGACATCTGGCAGTTCTTTCTCCATGTATGATTGGAGTCTATGCTGCAGAATTTTGACCATAATTTTGCTTGCATGGGAAATTAATGCTGTGTTTCTATAATTGCTGCAGTCTTTTGTGTCTCCCTTTTTTGTGGATGGGGAGGTATATTGATAGTTTCCAATCTGTTTTGTTTTCCATATTTGTTGGCGTATTTTGGTTAACACTGGAATTGATTCTGTTAGTGTGGTTTGAAACAATTCAATTGGGATATCATCTGTTCCTGGTGATTTATTCTTTCCAATTTCTCTGAGTGCCGCTTCCACTTCACTTTCCAAAATTTGGGTTTCATCTTCATATGGTTATTTATTCTATGTGTCATTCATCTCTTTTATATAGGTCTTCTGTGTATTGATTCCATCATCTTTTTATTTAATCTTGACCATTTTCTGATTGTAGAGCATTCCCAACCTTGATTTGAATTTCCCTTTGAGTTCATAGATCTTGTGGAAGAGGTCTTTCATTCTTCCTTTTTTGTTGTGGTTTATTTCTCTTCATTGTTTATTAAATTCCAACACAGATATTAATTAAAAGCAGTTTGGAATAATTATTATTGAAAGTCTATTTCAGGGGTAGGCAACTTTTCCCCTTTAAGGGCCGAGGGACTTCAGCTCCCAGAATCCCAGGAGCTATTGGCCAACATGGGACTATTGGCCAATATGGCTGAGGCTTCTGGGAGCTGAAGTCCCTCGGCCCTTAAAGGGGGAAACGTTGCCTACCCCTGGTCTATTTTAATGCCATAGGACTGTATGTACTTGTCTAGGGAGGGAATTCCAAAGGCATGGGGCCACCACTAAAAAATGCCCTATCTCTAACACCTGCCAGTCTAACACTTCTTGAAGATGGGCTTGGAAGAAGGATCTTACAAGCCTGTCTTAGCACCTAGGTAGGCACGTACAGGTATAGGTGGATTATCGTATCACTAAGACCAAAATCATGTTAGGCTGAAACACCAGTACTTTCAACTAGCGTCAGAAATGAATTGGCAGACAATGCAGCTGATGCAGCATAGATATCAGACGGTCTGATTTTCCACTCACCAGACAGTCATGTAGTGCACCACTTAAAACTTTCAAATCTTCTTCAAAGGCACCCATTACAATTGTCCAGTATAGATGTAACCAGGGAACATATGAATGTGGCCCAAAACAGATGGGCCAAAAGGACTGCGGCAATCGCATGGGCCCAGTCCCGATCTAGGCCGCTGCTGTAGTCCTGAATTGGGCTGCCAGAAGGAGTAGATTATACCCACTCCTTTTTGGCCTGGTTCTTCTTGCCTGGTGCAGTGTTGATGCGGCTTCTGGCTGCATTTGGGGCATGCGACATCTAAATGCCAAACCTCCAATGCGACTCAGAGGTGGCCCTTTTGGCCTATCTGTTTCAAACCTGTGGCAACAATCTCTTTCTCTGCCTAGTGGTCACAGCAACTAAATCAACTTAAGTTGGTAAAGGTATCCCTCCCAACAGCTAACCTTGCCTGTGCCTGAAAGATCACTGGACCCGGGAGAACAACCAAGCTTCATACTTGGTCTTTTGTACAAAAGTCTGTTGTACGTCTCCATCCAAAGCAAAAGATTTCTTTACCCACATCTCCAGATTATCCAGATTAAATTTCTTCTTCTTCTTTGCTATTGTACATGATAAAATTTCTTCGAGGATCAGGACAAATAGTGGTAATAGGAGTGTTGAGTGATGTCAGCATACATACTCCCAACATCTGTCACCACTACATGTTACTTAATAGTAGAGCTAGCACCAAAGGAACATTATTCTATAGTGTTTTGATTTTGCAATCACACTTACAAAAATATGTCAGTCAAATTCCCACCCCCCTCGCTCGATTAATTTCAAAGATGTTTTCTGCCACATTGCTGTGAAGCAGCCCGGAGCATTTGCAAGTTACTTGCTGGTTTAATTATTTTTCACACAGGCTTAAAGGCTTTGAATAAGGCAGAGTTTTGAAATGTTGAGATGTTACACAGCAAAGGGGTGGGGGGTTGACAGAATTCCAGGGTTATGAGCACAATAATTACTGTAAGCAAGTCTATTCATAAATGTTTGTGATCATGGCTTTAAATTCACTTTTCCATTGTGTGGTGTCTGCCACTCTGCAGACTAAAATGTAATAATATTAAGCTGATTATGTTGCAAAAAGTAGAAAAGAAGTTATATTGAGAGTACTTTAGAATAAAAATAGCTGTGCCCCAAAGAAGAAATGCAGCATGCCAGTTATCTCTTTGCAGGCACTGATCTGTCTTCTTTTCAGACAATTTATTTCAAATGGTTGGTTTGACAACTGGCTAGAAAATCTTTACTACAGGTTTATAAAGAGATAGGTGGATGCAGCATAAATAAGCCTAGTCTTAAAAACTGTAGTCTATAGTATAATGAGCTTTCAATTTTAAGTGTTTAAATCAACCACATTTGACTTATATCGTACTATCAAATGGTTCCTTCTTCCTATCACACTGCTCGTTGCCATTGTGAGTACGCTATACAACCACTTGAACTGATACATGCCATCAGCAGTCCCAGTAAATGTAAGCAGCTCTTTCTTTTGATAATTGGGTCCACAGCATTAATTTGAAAATTGTGAGTTTGGGCATACCAAGGTCAAGCAATGCAGGGTGCCATGAAAAATCAGTATGCCAAATTGAATGCAATGATCCTCTACTACTCCCATGCTGCATTTTCCTCTCTTTTTGTCTCTGCCAGTATTTCATCCTACCATACAACCCTAATAGGGATAAGCTTTCATAGAAGCAGGCTGGAGTCTTTAAAAGCTTATGCTGAAACACATCAGTTACTATTAAAGGTGCTGCTAGATTCCCTACCCACTCCCATTTTCCTTCTTATGCCGATACAGATTGACACAGTTCTCTCCTTGAAAACTAGTAGTATATCAAATCGCTCATACAGTTAGTAAACATATTCAGGAGTGGCTGCGTTGGCCATATAGCAAAGCACAGTAACATTCAAAATCCACAAAACAGTGTTACTTTTATTTGGCCAGCCTAAATGCATAAAATACATGATGCAGACTTTTGAAGCTCCACTGGCTTCTTCATCAGGCAAAAGCGTTAAGAAGCATACAGGAGAAAAAAATATATAAAATGACAATGTTAATCATAGACTTGCATTTTCTCAAGGTGTTGCTGGCTGTTGTTCTTCGGAGGGATATCTATGCAAGTGGGTCCCTCTTCTTTCTGACCATGTGGCACTGTCAAGAAAGCATTCCAAAGTAAAGGAGATAAAATCTGAATCCATTAGCAATACAAAAAAGGCACTTCTGAGATCCTAGATGTCTCCATCCTTTGTGAGGTTACAGCCCTGTTTGTTAGGTAGAGAACACTGAATATCTCAAAAGAAGCCTCTATGCTTTTGTATTAGGAAAATTTTAGTTGCTGTTTTGGTTAAACATGCCAAATTTAGTCTTTTTTTTTTTTAAACATTTTACCTTTGATGGAGATAGAAACTCTAAATCAGGGGTAGGCAACCTTTTTGGGCTGGGGGCCGGGTTGCTGTCCCTCAGACAATTGGGGGGCTGAAGCACCATAAATAAATAAATAAATAAATAAATAAATAAAAATTAAAAAATTAATAAAAATTAAAAAAAATATGCATGCACTCTCTCTCAGCCCCAGAAAAGCCATGGCAAAACCCCTGTGGAGATTTTGCCAAGAAAACCCCAAGAACAAGTAATAACAACAATAATCAATATCATTATGGTAGGCAGCGGCGGCGGCGGCGGCAGGACCAGCCTTGGGCTGGTCCAAAGGCCTCGGGGGGCCGCATCCGGTCCCTGGGCCTTAGGTTGCCTACCCCTGCTCTAAATAGTAAAGTCATGAATGAACTAAAGGCAAGGGAAAGGAGCTACTTCTCTCAATAATGACCAAAAGAGCAGTTCTGTTTAATGAAGTGTAGATAATATGCTCTAAATCTGTAGAACTCTAAGGATGGCCAAAGTAAATGGAGATGAGAAAATGATTGAATGTATGTATTTGCGGAGTGAGATATGCTTAGAAAATTGGAGTGTAGCAGAACATCAGGCTGACTTCAGGGGGGTTGCAGACTGCCAGAAATAGTGCAAATTGAGTCCACTTTTAGGGTTAGGGTTAGTGCTAGGGAATCATGGGAATTGTATTTTTTTCTGAGACATTGAGCCTTCTCTGTTAGAGAGCTCTGGTGCCACAATAAAATACAGTTCCCATGATTCCCTAACCCTAACCCTAACCCTAAAAGTGGACTCAATTTGCACTATTTCTGGCAGTTTGCAATCCCCCTGCATGACCTTTAATACAGTGGGCCCTCCACAGTCACTGGGTTTAGGAGTGCAGGATCCCTGTGAAAGTGAAAAAAACAAATAAAAGATTGCTATTTTTTTTTTTTACCTGAGAGAATACCTCTCTAGAAATCTCTAGATTCTCCAATGCATCTCTATGGCCATCATCCAGAAGAAGCTGAGCACAGAATTGCACTGGAGGAATTACAAATGCCTAGAGAAGTGTTTTTTCTATGAATTGCTAGCTCCTACAGTGTGACTCTGTGGTCATCATCTAGTAGAGTTGCACAGAAGGACCTAGAGATTCCTAGAGAGTAGGTAAAGGTAAAGGTAAAGGTATTCCCCGTTGACAAGTTGTCAAGTCGTGTCCGACCGTAGGAGGTGGTGCTCATCTCCATTTCTAAGCCCAAGAGCCAGCGTTGTCAGAGACTACTCTGTGATCATGTGGCCAGCATGATTGCACAGAATGCTGTTTACCTTCCCACCAAAGTGGTACCTATTTATCTACTTACATTTGCATGCTTTCAAACTGCTGGGTTGGCAGAAGTAGGACTAGTGATGGGAGCTCATCCCATCATGCATCACCTGGGCTTCGAACTGCCAACCTGCCAATCTTGCAATCAACAGAACCAGTGTCTTAACCACTTCAGCCACTGCATCCTAGAGAGTACATATTAATAAAATCTGCGAGTAATCAAATCTGCAAAAGTCAAAGTCACAAATGTGGAGAGCCACCTGTGCATTCAAAGCTGCATTTCTACTTTTCACACATGTATTCCAACAGCAAGAAGGAAAGGCTCAAAAGTGCTTTCTGTGCTATTATCTGTCCACGACAACTTTTTTCTTTTCTTTTAAAACCACAGTACCTTTGGTTGAAAATGTTATGCTTTTTTCCTATGAGAAAGCTGCATCTAATCTGGGACCATAGAAAAGTAGGAAAATAACTTAGTGTTAAAAAGAATGATTTTATATATATATATATATATATATATATATATATATATATATATATATATATATATATATATATATAGACAGCCTGTATTGAAAGTAAAAAAAATTGAAGCTGGCCTGATAGACACCTGAAGACATTCATGTGTACACGATCTGCGATTGTTTTCATCTTTTCAAAAAGAATGTGAAAAATTTCCAAATTAACTGCACAGAAGTGCATTGGCAGAGATGGCTGGAAGAAAAATGTTCAGTGTCTAAGACTAATTGCTAGTCTACTTGGAGCTGTATGTGTACACATGCCTGCACACACACACACACATGCTGAGGGTCTTACCAAGCACTTGCTAAATGCCAGGCTACATTATATGATGAATTACAACAGAAGATCAAATGCAATTAGACATAGGTTAGCTAGAAAAAAGAAAAAGAAAAAAAAGATTTGTTTGTATTTTCAGATCTAATCTGTATGGCAAGTCACTACACATAAGCAGTGAACAATTAATGGCAGCCATTGTGCAGAGCTATTTAAATGAATTTCCATGGAGTGTCTGGGGACCATGTTCTCACTGTTTGAACCAGCCATTTAGACAGAAAACAAGTTCATTTATTTGTTTACCCACATATTTATATCCCACTCCATACCTAAGGATCTAAAATTAACGTAAACAATGTAAACTGTGAAATAATGAAAATAAATTGTAATCTAAATTATATTAAACTAAATTAAAATCATATTAAACTAGTTGTAAAATTAAAACAAAAACAACAATGTGCATATATTAACTGGATAAGATCATTAGTTTCCACCTCTGGCTTTAAAAAAAAACATGTTTTAACTTGGCACCAAAATGAAACAAATATTGGTGTCAGTTGGGCTTTTCTGGGAAGCATTGTATCTGTAGGGTGCCACAACAGAGTAGATTCTTTCCCACTTCTTTCTTATATGCCTTAACTGTAATATTTTATGCATATCGACTCAGAAGTAAGTCCCACTAAGTGTAATGGGAGTTATATAGTGGAATTTACTCCCAGGTAAATGTGACTACGGGCCTTTGCAGACTGCCAGAAATAATGCAAATTGAGTCCACTTTAAGGGTTGGTGTTAGTGCTAGGGAATCATGGGAATTGTTTTTTTTTTCTGAGACATTGAGCCTTCTCTGTCAGAGAGCTCTGGTACCACAATAAAATACAGTTCCCATGATTCCCTAACCCTAACCCTTAAAGTGGACTCAATTTGTACTATTTCTAGCAGTCTGCAAAGGCCCTACGACTCTGGAGACCAAGCAATGAATCCCTGCTTGGTCATGCAAACCCACTGGGCAATCTTGGCCAGATTACAGTACATTCTCTCCACCTCAGAGGAAGGCAAGACAAACCCCCCTCTGAATAAATCTTGTAAAAAAAAACCATGATAAGTTCACCTTAGGGCCATCGTAAGTTGGAAACAACTTGAAGGCACACATCATCATCAACAACAAGCTGTGGTGCGCTGGAATTGCATCATTCAGACAGTGAAGCTTGCATAACTAGGGACTAAATTCTCTTTTTGCCCTGACTAGAGTAGAGTAGACCCATTGAATTCTTAGATTTATCTATGTGTTAACTCATGATTCAGCAGTTGATTGAATGGGTCTACTTTAGTTGGGACTAACAAAGAGGATGCCAGCCTAGGAGGGGGCCAACCATATGAAGCTTGAAACAAAATGTGGCGATAATGTTCTAAATGTTATTCCCCCCATCATCTTTTTTACCTTCTTCATGAAGTGTTTCATTTTGTCTCAGGGTGGGATGTTCACAAAACAGACCTTTTAACATCTTTAAACACATTTTGATGGGGATGAGAGTCTTCTTTTTTACTGAAGAGTTATTTTTCCCCAGTCAAAATATTTGCGGAGAAGTGTTGGCAACTTTAGTGGTCTTCCCATGTGCTGCACTGAACCCCCAAAGGAACATATGCAATCTGTGGGCCTCACAGTTCCCACTCCTTGTATAAATGAAATGTTTTTGAACCTTTGCTTTGTCCTACAGCTCTTCCGCATTTATGGGGCAACTCATGTCTACCATTGGCAATCCTCACCCCCCATTATTTGCTCATTTTAAACCAGGGCTGCATACACAAGTCATGCTATTTCATATCGCAGTACAGTGTGATTGGGTTTGGTCACATAAATAACTCTTTTTGAATAACGGGCACACATTTCAGTGCCCCCCTTCCCAAACAACTCAGTTATATTATTTGTGCCAATTGTCTTTTTGGCAAGCAAAGTACTAGGAGTAGCTTCCTGCTGCGTGTTCAGATTTGTGAACCTACAGTAGGAAGATTTTACATAATTGACACCAGTCTCTAGGGAAAATAAACAGCCACTGCTAATCTCCACCTCTGGGTGTATTTAGCATTATTCCATTGCTTAATATGGGGAATGGCATAAGCAGAAAATAGAGCTGACAAACTAGACTGGAATGTCTGGGAGGTGGGGATGGAGTGTTTTTCAATTATTTGGCACTAGTTAACAGTGAGTTGGGACTAGACTATCAAACTTACAGTAGACTCTTTGAAATCAATGGGACATAAATTAATTAGTTGATCAAAATTAAGTCTAAACTGATTAGAATCATAGAATCTTAGTGTCGGAAGGGCTCATAAGGGCCACTTGGTCCAACCCCCTGCCATGCCTTTCCTTGCAATTTGAATCCATTGGTTCATGGGGCAGTTTCTGGAGGATCAGAAAACAAGCAAACAAATATTTCACCTAATAACATATCACTTCTCAATCTTCATTTCTCCACACTAAACCTAACCAGCTCCCTGAGCCATTCTGCATAGAGTTTGGTTTCCAGACTTCTCTCTATCTTGGTCACTTTCTTCCAGACACATTCCAGCTTGTCAGTCTCCTTCTTGATCTTCAAAATCTGTCAATTATTTTGTCTCACTTAATATAAGGCTGTTTTGCCTGATACAATTACTGTTTCAGGTGATGTAAAATGCTTAACAATCACTGAATAATATTTTCATTTTTTCAATCTACAGTTCCCAAATTCATATTGGCAGCGGTTGATCCAATGGTTACAAATCTACATCCTTCTTGGAAACCAAAAGAAGGTGAATATAGTAATTGTTATGGATCACTACCAGCATTTATCTTTAAATAATGGTTTGATCAACTAGACTAAAGTGGCTAGTTTAGATCTAGATAAAATTTAATTTTTCAGTATTTTCTGTTCATTTCGTTTACACAAGCAACAGAAGGAGGTGGTAGAAATCTCTTCCAAGTGAGATATTAACAACTCATTCAATTAATTTACTAATTGTCACTTTCAAATTGTAAAATTTATATTTTACAGATTTCCTTAACTGTACATCTAATGTACCCTTTTCTTTTCACAGATGTCGATTTTGATTCAAGGGAATCAAGATTTCTAAAGAAAGATGGAATTATAGTTAGTAGCAGTCTGGCTACCTTTGCTTACATTAGAGGTAGTTGTCTTGTATTCTGACCTGTTAGCCTTCATGTCATTTCCAACCTATGGTGACCCTAAGGCAGGGGTAGGCAACCTTTTTGAGCTGGGGGCTGGGTTG
>JAIPUX010001232.1:103567922-103627465 GCA_020142125.1 Phrynosoma platyrhinos | reverse complement strand
GAGAGAGTGTGACTTGCTCAAGGTCAACCAGTGGGTTTCCATGGCTGAGTGGAGAGTCAAACCATGGAGTCTTGGTCCAACACTCTCAAACCACTACACTACACTGGCTTTGTTGGACTTTTACAGATAGCAATTAGATTTTTCAAAGGTATTTCAGAAAATTAATTCCATATGTTTGCTACAGTGTGGAAGGCTGTATTATAGAGTATGCATGCAACAGCAATTCAATAACCCCCTCTCTGAACAGTTATGAAAATAATGGAAGGAGTCAACGAAAGAGGAAGAGTAGGGTCCAAGCATAATTTCTAGGATTCAGAACAAACTTGCACTGTAAACATATCACCTTCTGAACAAATCTTGCCAAGAAGAGCTCATGATAAGATTGCCTTAGGGTCACCATAAATCAGAAACAACTAACAGCAAATATTGGCCATGGTGTTCAGTGCAAAAAACTGCAAAGTTCCCCCAGAGCCAGCCTCTCAGAAATTCACCACTTTTAAAGTTACTCTTAGGACAAATGTGTACAAGAATCACCAGATTCCCCTTGTCCCCACCAAGCAACTGCAAGAGATGGCCATAGAAAGTGGCAAAGAAGTTTTTAAAAATCTTAACTGTTTCCCCATGAATTAATTGTCTCTCCAAGCTCTAACCCTTCCAGGGTTCAAGATCCTGTGCATTTAAGACCCTTGAAGGTCAGATCCGAAATGGTGTGAGAAAAGGGAGATGCTTTGGTGGCTGGAGGCTCCCACATTAGTGGAATGGTGCATCTGACACTGTTTGTAAATATGCACTGGATTTTAGCCTGAACTTTAGAATAATCATTCAGGGTGCTAAGTCTATGTTCAGCACCTTGGGTGGTTACTCTGAAGTTCACACTAAGAACAGGTTGCATATCTGTAACTAGTGTTTCGAGTAGTCATCTGTGAACTCACATAAACGGGTTATGGTCCCCTTTTGCAGTACCTCTTTGATAACCCATATGTGTGAGTTCACAGAGATCATGAAGAAGAATATGTATTTACCACTCTTTTAACAGAGAGCCATTTGCCACCACTGGTTCAATGGAGGAAAACAGCAGCAAACTTTGTTGCTTCTTGATGCTACGCCTTGAAATGGCTTTTCTTGGAGCAGCAGGAGGACCACTGGAGGGTTATTACATGCATGTGTATCTATTATGAAGTGTGAGAAATTTCTTGCTATCTAGGAGAGCCTTGAGTTGGTGGTAGTAAACTGATTGACTGATATTTATTGCTGCTCTAACGGTTTTATTTATGTAATTTTTTTTTGCTTTCTTCTACTCAGTTTAAGCAGTGATGCTTCAGTGTTTCCTTGTAGTTTGGATTTATAAATGTTGTCATAGTTTTAGACTTCAGACTTCAGCCAAGTAAAATAGGAGTCTTACTTGGAACTTTACTCTGGATACCCACATCATACCTTGAATTATTTGGAGGCATGTCTTGCACAAATCTGCTTAAGTTTGGTTCCTTTTGAGCTAGCCAGAATGCAGGGACTAAAAATCAATTTTAAGAGAAATAGTACTTTCTTTCACTATTTTGCCACATGTCTAGTTGGAAATAATAATAATAATAATAATAATAATAATAATAATAATAATAATAATAATAATAATTTATACCCTGCCTTTTGCTGTAGCAATCAAAGCGGCTTACATCTAAAACAGTACAAAACTCCCCCATAACAACAAATCATGTAAATAAACATACAGCTCCCCCTTAAAAATACATTAAATTCAAATGTCAGTTAAAACCAAAGATTAAAACCAAGAACAAAGTTAAAAACAAGAAAAATATGCTTGGACAGATGTGCTTGCTTTATTTCATGAACAAGGAAAAATATAGTTTCAGGATGAAGTTCTTGGGAATATCACTATATTATAAAGGCTAAATTATAAAGGCAGCATTTAGAATAAAAATACACAGAGGTTGTTGCATGGTATTTGAACCCACACAATATAGAGTTAAAGGTTAAGAATTAATTGTGGTGGGTGGATTTTACTAGTAATAAGCAAGTTAAAGCAGATAACATGCACCTAGCTAATCTTTTCAGTCCCACTGTCTCCCTTCTCCTTTTCCCCTAGAGCAGACAACCTTTGAGTAAGTACCACTTGGGAAAGGTTTGACACTGCTTAGACCAAGAGAGGAGCATTTGGAGAGGTAGACCTGATCTGTGAGCACCTCTTGTTGCTTTGGGATAATGCCTCTTGACACCTCTTCTTGCTTTGGGACTTTATCCTTTTTGCTTATACATGCAGAGTTGGTCAGTCACAGACAAGTAGCAAGGCCTGGTGGGCTAGGTAGGTTTTGCTGCTGCCATGCTGTACAAATAATGCATGCTGCAGAAATAAAGCAGTTTGACACCACTTTAACTTCAATGACTCAATGCTATGGCTAAATAGCTCACCAAAATCCCAGAATTCCATTGCACTGAGCCATAGAAGTTAAAGTGGTGTCAAACTGCTTTATTTCTGCAGCATGGCAGCAGCCTTAAACTTTAGAAGACTGGCAGAACAGGGCAGGGCTTTTCAGAAATCATGACATCTCATCGTGAATGCCCCCCCCCCCCATCTCCACTTCTCTTTATAAGCATCTAGTCTGGGATTTTGTTTCTAATTTCAGATCACCCTGAAAGAGCTGCTCTCTTGTTTGTGTCTAGTGTTTGTGTTGGCCTGGTGCTCACGCTCTGTGCTCTGGTGATACATGTGTCGTGCTCTAATGATCTGGAAAACTTGCGGAGGATAAAAAAGCCTCTGGTGCCAGAGGACAAAGCTGATGAAAACAGTGAAGATGAGGAGGAGGAGGAAGAAGGGGAGGATGAGAGAGAGGACTCTTCAGATTCAGACTTTGCTGATGGGTTCTGCAGGACTCCATATTCTGCTTGTTATTCAATGGACCCAGCTGAACTTGCTGAAAGGATAGAACGGCGAGAACAGATTATCCAAGAAATCTGGATGAACAGTGGTTTGGATGCATCTCCTACTAGAAGCCTCAGTCCATTTTACATCAATGAACAGGAGTGCATTTGTTTTGGATAGCACAAGCTATTTTTGTGAAAACCAAGGGGTACCTTCTGTGAAGGAACATTTGCAACTCTGTGTAATAATTATTTGGAAAGTTATATTATTAATAATTATAAAAATACTTTTAAATATTTTGATAGTGTGGCATATTTTTATAACATACATTTTCACTATGGAGTTTACATTTTCAAACAGTATTGAAAATAAAGAGCAAGGCTGCTGTAAAACTACACAGTCACTTTGTAGATCAGCTCTATATGAACTTGGCTCAGTCTAAATCTAAAGTTAAATCAGAAGTCAATTCCTGGATTTAAGCAGAATGAGTCCAACATTTAGTGTTAATCTGCAGGGAACTTTTACGAACAAAAGAAGGAAAAATGTCACTTCCTACATGTGATACGTAGAAGTGTTTGTACTTTCTCTAGGCAGAACCCACACATTCCTACAATAGCATGAAATATACCAAGGGTGGAGTGAACTTTTAAACAATAAGAAATTAAAAGATAAAGTTTTTTTAAAAAATAGATCTTGAGGAAAATAGAAAGAGGGAAATATTTTCCAATAATTAATTTGTGAGGTCATACTGAACTGGAAAACCTTCAGTCTGATTCATTTCCTAGTAAGGCAGGAAGCATAGACGTGCCAAGAAATCTTTGAAATCATGAAAAGGGAAATTAGAGAATAGAAAGGCATTAAGAAACAGTCTAGTTCACACTTCTACAATACAGCAAGGGCAGAAAAATACATCCATATCCCCTCTCTCCCCAAGAGAAGATGCAACGTGACACAAATAGCAGAAACACTGTAGAAAGATGCTTAGTGAACATTAACTGGAAAAGAACCACAAAAGTGTGTTCAGTAGATATAAACTGAGCTAATGTTATATTGATGAGTGGGCAATGAGTCCCAGCCTTGGCTATCAGGTCACTGGGCAAGCCACCTGCTGTGGGACAGCCAGATGATCATGTTGTATGTGATATACAATGGTGGGGCAGGCATATACCTACTCTTCTTGAGATGTGCTCCTTTCTGGGGTGTCTGAATTGGACTTAAATCTCATATAAGATCACAGATGTACAAACAAACCCAAACACTCTCTCTCTCTCTATCTATCCTATCTACTCTATCTACTTTTTATATTGTTTTATTTGACTTATTCATTCATGATGCAATTATTAAAATACAACAAAAGAATGAACATGCAGTGTTAAAAAACACTATTTTCTGTCAATGGGAAATGTGATTAATTAGTTAATCAGATTTCAAAAGCTGTTCTAAAAACAATCAAAGAGGCCTAGGTGAATAAAAAATAAAATCATCTCCCACTGAAAAGATGGTAAAGGCAGTTGCAATGCCAAGGAAGCCTCTTTGGGGAGGCTATCCCACAATTGGTATGACACCACTAAAAAGGTCCTTTTGTTGGTGGCCACTCATTTCCTCATGGAAGGGACACTGGAGCAGGGCTTCTGAAGAGTATTTTATACTATCAAGCAGAAAAACAACACTTTAAATTAGGTCTGAAATTGGACTGAGGTGGAAGCACAGCTACTAAAACACATGATAAAAATGCGCAATTTGAGTTAGCTGTATTGCAATTCTAGTCTAACTTCAGACCAACTTTTGAAAGCAGCCCCAGATAAAAATTTAAATAGGCATGCTGTTCACTTACTCTTTGTTTCTTGTTCTTAAAAAGGTCAACAGATAAAAACAAGCTTGTGACTTTCTTTGTTAAAACTGGTTTTTGCAACCAAGCACGCCATTAGATTTATCATTAAAATCCAGAATGCTGGATTTTCAGCTTAATATACTATTCCCAACAATTCTTGAATCAGTACCAAAAATTCTAGTTCTAAACCTAAAACTTGATACTCTTTTTAAAAATTTACCACATGCTAATGCCACTTTTTCAGTATTGGCAAATTTACATTAAATAGAGTATAGGTTGAGTTTCCCTTATCTTGAATGCTTGGACCAGAAGTGTTTTGGATTTCAAATTTGATTTTGGATTTTGGAATATTTTCATATATATGATGAGATATCGTGGAGATGGGACCCAAATCTAAACATAAAATTCATTTATGTTTTGCATACACCTTATACACGTAGCCTGAAAGTAATTTTATACACACTGTAAATAATTTTGTACATTAAACCAAGTTTGTGTACATTGAATCATCAGAAAGGAAAGGTGTCATTTTCTCAGCCACCTATGCAGACAATTTTGGATTTTGAAGTATTACGGATTTCAGAATTTTGGATAAGGGTATCAACCTATACTTGTAATATTTGCTTTTCCGATATATTTTACTCAAAAAAAGTCTTGCAGAATTTATCTCTTTCACAGAAACTTACCTCTTACTGTTTCATTAAATAATATTAGGGTGCAGTTTTGGGTAATTTTGTGTACAATGTGAAAGAACAATAGCTGAAATCCTACAACATGATTGATGTTGCATAGCTATACGAATACCTAGCTATGTTCCAGAGGCACAATAAAATCCTGTTAGTGAATTGCAAGGATGTGTATCAGGGCACCAACTAGAATGCTCCAATGTGTATCAGGCCCTTGTAATGTGCATTGAGCACTTCTGATGCACACTGGACACCTGGAATGCACATTGGGCTAGTGCACACCAGTACTTCCTAGCCGGCTTCCAGATGTTCATTGGGGAGAGTACCTATGCACATTGCTGCTCATTGCACATTGGGCCATGGTGAATCAGTTACTTCATCGTTGTGCAATGGACGCCTGTATGTAGTAACATCATAGCAGCCCCTAAATGAATATGGACATTGCAAAACTGCTCAGTTCTATTTCCCGCACACATGAGTCCACTTTACAAAGACCTAAGGACCATACTGAATTCCAGCCAGTTTTTATACAGCTTTAAGAATACTAAAGCAACGACACTATGCACAAAAATGCAACGTGGAAATCATGGCTGAGATCCTGCATCGGCTGAAAGAGCTATTTTGATAGAGCTCCATTGTAACGGTTTCTGGTGATTCTACCTCCTGCAAACCTCTCTCTTAAGTCAGGCAGTGCCCCAACCAAAGGGTTTCCAAGAGACTGCAGATTTGGGTGCTGGGAAATGATGGCTGAAGTTCTCTCCCAATTACAGAGTGTGTTGAGATGGGAGAGATCCCTTAGGGTCCTGTTGCAGCTGCTTGTCTTAATGTATTCCATGATCGGGAAAGCACTGCAGTCATTTCCCAGCATCCTGATCTGGAGCGCCTCAGAAACCCTTCAGATGGAACATTGCCAGGCTTCAGAGATAGCTTTTTGAGGTAAAATTCAGTCATTAACAACCATAAACATGGATCCCAGCAGTAACAAGGCTAGAAGTTTGGCTTCTTCTTCTTGTTGTTGTTGCATGCCTTCAAGTCAATCCTAAGGCAACCCTATCATGGGGTTTTCTTGGCAAGATTTCTTCAGGGAGGGTTTGTAAATTCAGCTTACAATTTCCTAAATATTGCACAGCTAATATGTTTATCCCAATCTAAGACCACAATCCCTGTACTACAGAGTGACTTACACATTTCCTGACTCCCTAGTAACCTTGTAGCATTACCATATGCATGGTTTTTAAGCATAAACATAAACTGTTTTAAGTATTATTCTTCCTCAGTGCAAACTCTAAAGCATCCCATGAAAATACGGTTTTGAAATTAAGGAATGAAAATTGGAGAAAAGACCTGGAGTAGAAGGAAAAAGAGGAATCACAGTACCCTTGCTGAGAAAAGAGAGATTTGGAAAAAACAAGTGGCTTGTGTGGAGAAAGCCCTATTTTGAATTCAGCTGATTGATCTTTAGTTTTGAAGGAGAAATTGGCTGTTGTTGGATATCAGTAGGATGCACATGCTGAAACATTTGCCAGTATAATTTTAAAAATACCCTCTGAACTAAAGATAAAGACACAACTAAACAGTATGGCATACAATGTCAGACAGTATTATGCTACATTAGAAGGCATCAGGACCAAAGGTAACAACAACAGAGGAGCATAGCAGTGTTCTTTGTGCTTTCAAATGGAATGGCATTGCTTAATGAACAACTATTATAAAGCAGGAGGTTTTATGTTACTTGGCTGTTTGCATGTTTCCTGAATATATCTACCGGTACCTATTAGAGTCGACCTAGTTGGTTACATTCCTACCTTACACAAATTAGATATGCATTTGAAAATTCTGTTACGACATAACCTTTGGTTTTGAAGGGCTGAAAGTAAACATTTTGGGAAGATCAGGATTCTTTTGTTTTTAATTCTATTGTTTGCGCTTTCTATTTGTTAAGCCATCTAAGAAACAGATGTTTACCACCAGCACTGCCCATTCTAAGGCTGAAAAAACAGTTGAAAATTAATCCTTTTTGAAATTCAAGCCTTTCAGCCAAATTGACTTATGGATGACATTTGTCTGAGGCCTAAAGTGTGCAGCTGCACCTTAGAGGTTTGTCTGGAAGCCATTGTGATCAGCCAGGCAGGGCACAACTGTTGGAAAGGGGTGGTGAGGATGAAATAGGTGTGGTGTCGCATTAAAGTAACTTTGAGGTTTACTTCCACTCATGTGAGGACCTGAAGTATATGGAAAAATGTTAAATGGATATGTCATGGATGGAGAAAGATTGGAAGTGGTAAATCCTTGGAAGCCATTCAATTGGCTTGACTTAAGCACTATGACATGCATAGATGCCTTGTAATACAATCTATCCCATTGTAACTTGCCTGAACATCAGAGAGAAACTTGGATGCCTTCACTCCAAGTCGAACAATGAAAGTCATTTCAGAGCTGAAAGGACTTGCTCCAAAGCCTATTGACACTGAAAGGATGAAATGGCTTTGATGGTGTATACGTATGTGTACATGTATGTGTTTTAAAGATTAGATTCCATTTATGACTCAGCGCTGTTTTTAATGTTACAAATAGTTTGCTAAAACTGATCCACTTCAAAGAGAAAAATTCCCTTTCAGGCTGAAAGAGCTTGAATAAAAAATATTTGTTTTTACCATGAAACTACAGCTCCATTGGAAGCAGTGGATTAAGTTACTTTCAGGACTCAACTAGAGACTGTTGAATCAATATATATTTAAAAGGAAAATAGAAGGGGGGGAACCATGGAGGTAAGTGTATCACTGGTTATCAGTCAATGTTGGCTATGAATTCTCTCCAGTATCAGAGGCAGTATCCCTCTGAATGCCAATTGTTGGGGTACACAACAGGGAAGATGCTATTGTACTTATATTCTCAGCTTTTGGGCTTCCCCGAGGTGCCAAATTGATCACTCTGGGAAGATAATGTTGGATGAGAAATGCCTGAGGTCTAATTCAGCACTTTGAGGTCCTTACTTGTCCCTTGGTTGTCCACTGAGGCAGCCTAGTTCTGGTTGTGGTGATGAAAAGGGAGTGCAACACCTTCTGTAAAGGACTTATCCGTGTCTATTTTGTTTGGTACTCTTACTTGAATCCAATGATATATGAGAAAAGGTGTTGGCAGAGCAGAATGCCAAATGATTTTCCTGGAGGATCCCAAAGAAATGCAGCCCTAGTGGTTGAAGAAACAAAATAATATAACAAGCAGTTTGGATGGGATCCTCTATCTTACAACACCTCACATGGTACCTTCCCAATGAAAGAGATAAGTAGTAAAGCAGAGTAGGCAGAAAGTGGGTTTCTCTCCCTTCTCACTTCCTTTCACTTGTCTCTCCACCCCAGTCTTCAAAAAGACATTACCTACCTGAGAGTTTGAATAAAGATGATTGATCTATACTGATGTGCTAAATATGTCAGAAAGGTAGATTCTACTTCTAAACTCAGCTTATAGATAAGTGAATAAAGCACATAAACATCCCTTATTATCATCATGACAAATAAAGTGGATGTGTCAGTCTTGGGGAAAGAATTCTTTGAAGGTCTACTTCTTGGAATGACACATGCATAGCATCAAGTACTGAGCACTGGCAAGTTCCAGCAAATCTGGTGCAGTGTCTCAATTAGCTTGTCTTTTGGGAAATAGCCAGCAAGAAAGAAGAAAAAAAAGTTTTGCTGAGGGCTCCATTATTTCCAAAGCACCAGAATCCATGTTAATGGCTCCTGAAGTATTCATTTGTTGAAGAGGTGTTTCCCTCAAGCATTAAAAGGCCACCCCATACAAAAATAAAATGGAATTAGGACTGGAGAAAAGGAGTCACTTGGTTTGGGTGCATGGCTTTTCTACCATGAGTGATAGGTTACTGTCTCTAGTTCTAGCTACAATGCAGAAGCCACAAAAAGCATTTTAGATAATAAATCTAAGAAATTGTCCCTCAAGAGTTGAGACTGATTCAGTACTGGAGAATGACATTACTTCTGATGCCATCAATGTACTGGCTAAGAACTTGGAATTGCAAAATGACAATGACAAAAAGAAATTATTATTTTTTTAATTACTATGTTCCCAATTCAGCTTGCCCATGACAACTAGGGGATTCAGGGAGTTCTAGTTCAAAATTTAGTGTTTCTGTTTCCAACACTAACCTCCACAGTTGTATCTTTCCCTCTTGTAACACCCAGCATCAGTACAGGCAGATGTAGGGTGGATCATGCTTCCACAGCCAATCTCTCCAAATGGTTTATGTAGGTGTAGTAGTGAAAGGATAAAGGACAGAAAAGCAGCTCACTGAGTATCTGTCAGTTTCAGGTGCTACTAGCTTCACACATCATTTTTTCCTCCATATAAAAAATGCTATACAAAAAAAGAGAAGTTATTAAAAGTGGTAACCATCCACATGTTTTTCCCCCCCACAAAACACCTAACTTGTTCAGAAATTATAAATGAGAAATACACTGCAGTTATACATTACTTTATTACTTATGCTTCCTTTCAAAGCCTTTTCCCCCACGAACACAATCTTGGGATAGGAAAGTAACTGAAAGGGTGTTTTTGTTCTTCTGAAGGGTGTTTTTGTTCTTCTGAAAGAAGTGCCAAGTTTCCTAGCTTTTCTAAAAAAAACTTCCTCATTCCAAGGTCCCAAAATTTTATTGCAGTACAGTATGTACTTGTTGATTTACAATGAAAAACAAGCCATGCCCTTGAAAGTGACAGGCTGGTGTGGATGGGTATGTGGGCATGCCTCATCTTTGCTGTCTTCTAAAAGTTTTCTTTTGTTCATAATGCACCAGGGGCAGACAGAGGGTCCATCAGGATCTACTGGTGATCTTAGGAAGATTAGCTGTAGCTTAATCAAAATTTTCCAACTACCAGCTATGAACAATAGTCTGAGATTGGAATGCTGATAGAAAAGGCTTAAAACATTTTCTGAAATGTTACAGAATTGAAAAACCTAATCCATTTGTGTTAATAGTGGGTGAGCAATTGTTTAACACATTAAATTGCTATCGTTAATAATTGCTAATATTAACATTAAAAAACATAGGACTGACAGGCAAATGGCATACAATGCTTTGGTTGATACCATTGCCTGCAACTGGCACATTTTGTTGTTGGCACTTTCAAAATTGCTTAAGTAACTTAAGCTGCCTTCCTAACTTGGCATTTTTCAGGTGTGTGTAATTGGCTTGGTAGCTGATGATGATGGGATTTATAGTCCATCACACCTACAGTTGTCAGGTAGGAGAAGGCTGGTATGTGTGATTAAGTTTTGCCTGTGGGCCTGTTATATTGCTTCCCTTCTTTCCATCTTTTGTGAGATATGCTGTTCAGGCACCCTTTCAGCACCACAGTTGATATAAAGACAGAAAGAAATACAAAATAAAGTTTTAAAATCCTGTGTCAATACCTCTAAAAATGTGGTTAAATGCCTGTACTGCAGCCACTCACTCATAAACCACAAGGTTGTGAGTTCAATACTAGCCAGGGCTCAGGCTAGACTCAGGCCTGCATCCTTCCGAGGTCGCTAAAATGAGTACCCAGCTTGACGGGGGCAATGAGCTAACAGCTGTAAACCGCTTATACACTCCATAGCGCAGTATGAAGCGGTATATAAATGAAATTGCTGCTAAAATAATGACTAAAAAGTAACTAGAACACACTATCCGTTGCAGCAAAGCAGGTAAAACTGATCACTCCCACTATAATACTTCTGAAATGTAATGCAGTTATGCCCTCTCTACCAAAATAAAAAAGGAGAAAGAATTAATTTAGGCCACTGCATCATTTCAATTACTTCCAATGCCTAGCAACAGTAAGAGCAAAATGGTCTCTCCTCTAAATTATCCCATTAAAATTAAACAGCTGGGGAGAGAAGTGGGGTTCCTGATGCTGAAGACAGTGCTACACTGATAACTAGGCCAAGTCAGTAGAACATACACTAGGGCAAAAAAATTGATTTCTCCATATCTTGGTCCAGACATTGTGCTGAAGTGGTAGTCACCAGAGTCCAATTCATTTGATGGGACTGTTACCTTGTGCAGTAAAACACGGTAACTAGGATTCTCATCAAAGCCCTTATTTGTTTGTATGTTTGTTTACAGTATTTCTGTATTGCTTACCTACCCAAGATGACGAACAAATAAAAACCAATTAAAACAGTGCAAAGATAAAAACATTTTAAAACACATTAAAACACTCTAAAAATGCAGTTTGAAAATAATCTTAGAATCCAGTTTTGAAATTAATAGGTAATGTGAAAGACATTAAATATGGCTATTTCAAATGAGTGGTAATGATCACCAGTTTGTTTGCAGGCTCCAGTCATGGTGCTGGTGTTTAGCTAAAGTCCAACATGGCTTGGGAGTTGGCAGCCTCTTTATATTGTTCCCATGGGCTCTTCCAGTCATATGGAACAGCATTTCACATTTCCTGGCCTCATAAAATTGGGTATGGAGCAGGCACATCCATTACAATAATTTATATTATGTGATCCCTCATAGGGGCATTGGATATACTCCTCCAGTTGTTTCTTTTTGTATCAGTTACTCTGAACTCTCACACTTATGCATACCATAATTTTAACATGTTGGTCTTCTGTTATCTGTTATGCTTGATTAGTCAGCTTTGGTATGTTATCCAATGGGTACAAAATGAATACTATAGTACGTTCTAGATCTAACAAGTCATTTTGGGCCTCTCCTGATGACCTAAGATTTCTGTATTTATTTATTGTTCTATACTGCATATTTATAAACAGATTTTGACCAAACTAGAGATTTGTACTAAGTCTGACATCCTGATCATTTTTGTGCAAGCTCAAGACCAACTGTCAAACTTTGCCCCCTCTCCCAAAACTGCTTGCTTGGGCCCATTTTGCAGGAAACTTGGTGTAAAACTGAAGATCATAGAGCAGGGGTAGGCAACCTTTCCCCTTTAAGGGCCGAGAGACTTCAGCTCCCAGAAGCCTCAGCCATGTTGGCCAATAGTCCCATGTTGGCCAATAGCTCCTGGGATTCTGGGAGCTTAAAGGGGACAGGTTGCACAGTATTCCAGGTGAGGCCTGGCCAAAGCAGAATAGAGTGGTAAATGAAGTAGATATTGAAATAATGTTGGGAAAACAGAGATAATTGATACTTAGTTCAACTCCATTGATTCTGTATTTCGTAAGCCTAAAGGATCCACTCATTATCCTCCTTTCATAACACCCACCACTATATTCAAAACTAATGAGAACTGACAGCTCCCATTCCTATTTAATAAATGGAATAATCACTGAACAGCCCAGGGTACTCTTATTCTCCAAAACAACTGAACATGCTGCCCTTACAAGTTCTTTCACTGATCAGGGAGAGAGATAAGACTGAAAAATAATTAAATTCAGCTCTATGTGATAGCAATCTAGTGTTGTCAAGATATTCCTAAACAGATCTGATGTCAATCCATTAATTGTGAAGATGAGAGATCAGAGACACATCAAGTCTCATTTTATTTACTAAACTGGTTTTGTAATGCTATTTGATAATCCCACAAAACAAAAGTCACAATGCGCAGAGTTCAATCCAAATGAAATACAACACAATAAAGAAAGAGACAACCATATTATCCTAATATTGTACACATATTTGTCTTACCATTATAGAAGGGAAATGTCCACAAGTTCTCTCCTAAAATGTGATCCAAAACAACAAAACAAAAAAGATCTTGAAAGGTAAAGAACTGCTTTTGTAAATTATGCTCTAACTACAGAGGCAGAAGAAGGAAACACTGAAAGATTATCTGTTGGAGTTAACAGAGGAATTGATCATACAGCAAAACAGGACAGGTTGATAAACATAAAGGACTGGGATGGAAAAGTAAGAAATAGAAAACCGAAACGTTGGAGAATTTGGCCTGAGGTTAAGAAGCAAAGCAAGGGAAAGACTTGTTGGATTTTGTAATTACATATCCTCACAAACACATCCTTCAAGGATGTAATTCCAAAGAGATGACTATATGACTATATATGTGGATATCACCTGATGGCCAATATAGAAGTCAAACAGACTACACAACAAGAAGCAGAAAATGGAGAAGCTGCATTCTCTCTCCAAAAACAAAACCAGGAGCAGATTGCAGCACAGACTATGAACTGCTAATATTCAAACTTAGAGAAAAGGTAAAGAAGTAAACTAAATCAATCATTGTGCCAAAAACATAACCAGAAGAACATATATGTAGAACTTAAAGATCATTTAAAAAACAGATTTGCATTATTAAGCAAATAGATCAAGAGCCGGAAGCACTCCAAACCTAAACTAAGGACATTATCATGAATGAAAAAAGAATCTATCTGCAGCCAAAAGAAAAAAAAAGCTCACTGGATGATAAATGAAACTTTTCAATTAAGAGCAGGTGATAAACAAGAGTAAGGAGTGACAGAAATAACGTCAGAGTGCAACTATTCTGCCATTTGTGTGAAGGGGAACATGCTATATGATCAAGGGGGGGAAAGATGATGGAAGGATGAGTTATTTAAGGAAGAGCCTTTAGTAGATGAATCCAGTTGTAGAAAGTGAAGTGGAAGCCCCTTCCAAAGCACTTGGGAGAAATAAATTACAAGGAACAGATAGCATACCAACAGAACTACAGAGAAAGAATCCATTCAAATTCTAACTAAAATCTGCCAACCAATATGGAAAACAAAACAACTAGAAACCAGTGACCAAACTGAGGCACATCATGTGACAATATGACTCATTAGAAAACACGGTGATGGGAGGGAATAGGAAAAGAGGATGCCCATGTTACAGGAGGATAGAGCCAATCAAGAAAGCCACAGCTCACAGTCTGTAGGATCTGAGCAGGGCTACTGAATACAGGGTGTCTTGCAGGCTTCTCATTCATAAGGCCACCATGTCAAAGCCACCTTGATGATAATTAACAGGCTCATTATTTGTACCTTGTTACTTCCAAGCTCTAGTCCAGGTGAGGTGACAGAAGGAAATTGGTTGCATCTGAACAGGACTGCCATAAAGAAAGAGAACAGTTATGCCCTTTCCACAGATGGAGGACAGGACGCAATGCGCTTAAATTACAGAATGCTATAGGTGAAGAGAAGTTTAACAGTGAAATCAGCTGTTACTGAGACTATGGGATCTCATTGCAGTTTTTAAAAAAGATGAACAATAATAACAAGGATAAGCCAAAGCTATCAGTGCAGTATTTGTTATTACTAGATCTAATGAAGGAAAATACATAACCAATGGATTCTCTCTGTGTACATAATTGTTTCATTTCTAGGCTACTTTGGAACTGATATGAAAAATCAAAAGCCAAATAGCTGCAGAACAAAGTTTTTGCTATTTATTCTTCTAAATCACTGAGCAAATAAAAAATAATGCTAATATTTTGTGTTTCTATATTTATATTCATTAAGCCAAATCAAAAACATCTGGGAAGCATCCCACCAAAGATACTGATCTTTCTATTCTCCCTCCTTCTGCCATTTATAACAAGAGTAAACAAATATTTCTTAGCATAAGACCAGATCCCCTTGAGAAATTTATTCAGACTATATAAGCACTTCCTTGTCCTGCCTTTTTGAGATATGATGTAATGTGGAACAACAAGTTCCCTCTAAGTTTATGGAACTCTATGTTCACTCTAAAATATCAGTTGACATTCTTATTTCTGCTCAAGTCTACAGGATAAATACTGTTGATTGTAGATATCCAAATGGCACAAAATGCTAAAAAAGAGTGCAGTCATACCAAGACTATCCAGAACTAGCTATAGAGTTGCTTGAAAGACAACACTGACCAGCCTCATACTATGAGTGACTGATAGGCTTGGCAGTGTAGATGTATACCTCTCAACAGAATTTATAATAACAAAGTAGTTCAAAGTAGCATGCATTAACTCCACCTTTGTTTTATATTATTTGTGAGGTACGGTAGGTTAGATTTGGAGATTACCAGCACTACCCAATGTCATCACTGTGATTAGAGCATTTTTAGCCTATGAAGAGAATAAAGTCTGCCGGTACTCAAACAATTGCCAATGGATGACAGAAACTTTACTGTGCCAGTCTTCTGCTGCTTGCTGGGCTGGGGTATCTTGAAATCCTAGGCACTATGCTGATATCCTAGGCTAAAACAAATCTGGATGCTCTATAGTAAGGTGTGTGGCTTGAAAGAAGGTTGGGGCAGAAGGTCCTTGTCAGACCAGGAATACCTTGTCACATGGTCAAGCGCTATCTGAAAATGCAAACTATTAGAGCTTAGAAAACCAGTCTTTTCAAGACCTGGACAATGGCAAGGTTCTACAAACAACACTGCTATGTCTGACAAATTCTCTTATTTCATTCAATTTTTCTTTTATTAAGTCTTATTTTGAAAAAAAGAAATGATAGTTTTCACTTGGTTAGAGTTACCATGAAGAAAAACAGCTGAATTGTCCCTGTAGCCAAGTAAACTAAGGAGTGAAACAGGCCGCCTCTTCCAACGCTGGACTGGAGTTGTGGCAACTGCATGTCGCAGCCCCAATCCGCCTTTGTGCCAGCTGAAAAAGGAGCAGCAAAGAGCTGCTCCTTTTTGGGCCAGCAAAAAGCCAGTTTTTCTGCTCTTCTGCAGCCGGAAGCTGGCTTTAAGGCACTCTGGTGGTGTGCGGCGTATAAACACCATGGCACTGGAGCTCTTGGAAGCCAGCCCTCATGTAAAAGGCTGGGCAGCTTCCAGGTGGCTTGGGAGCATACGGCGTGTAAACACTGTGCTCCCAAGCCACTTGGAAAGTGGCACAAAGGGGCAGTCTGTTTCGCCCCTTAGACTTGATAGTGGATAATGTATTTTCTATTTAACTTTGACTCTCCCCTCATTAAAAACACAGTCTGCCCACAGACAAAAAACGTGTTGTCTTCTAAAGTACATTTATACTATTTTGAGTAATTTAACTTGCAGCAGAAAAAAGCCAAGAGAAGAACAAATATAATATGTTTAATAATATACTATCCAGTTAGTGAAACAGTACAAGAGTTAGACATCTGAACTCTAAGTTTGTTAAAGCATATACACAAAATGCATGACAAACCATACTTTTTATTTGTAAAAGGAAGGTATTTATATCAAGATGAAGGTAGTTTCCACTGATACATACTAATAAATCTGTTCTAAAGAATAAAGTTTAGCATTTCACACAAATTATAAGCAGTTTTGTATCCTTGTTACTGTAAGACTCAGTGGGTCAACCTATCTGGTAAAGAAAAAAAAATCTGTATCAACAATTTCATCTTGGTCCCCACTTAATGTCCTTTACACCATGAAAATGTCTTTTCAAGGCATGACTGTCAGCCCATTCAGAATCTAAAAATGAATCATCATCATTTTCTTCTAATTTCTGGAAAAAATAATAAAGAAAAATGTTATAAAATGTAAAAAAAAAATCTATATTATTTTCATGAATATAAATGTTGCAACAACATTTGATACCTTGAGCTCTTCTTGCCTTCTGTGATAATAGAGAATCATCTGTTTGTGGTCTTCACCACTGATGATTGGCTCACGGGCTGGAGCTCCTTGTCCTTTCTGCAGAAATATAAATTGTGAACACACATTATTCTGTCACAACACTCAAAATGGAATAATGCTGCAAAAGCGTGGCATAAAAGACTGCAACATTTCATTATGCTCTAATGAAGAGGTGTACAGCCTTTTTAACCTAAAGGCTGCACTTAGAGTTAGCTGGAAATTGCATACGCATGCATTCCCATTCCAGTGATCCTGTGCAAAATTGTTGTTAACTGCCCCCAAGTCAACTTTGACTTTGTTGTTAACTGCCCTCGAGTTGATCTCAACTCATGGCGACCCTATGGATGAGATATCTCCAAGAACCTCTGTCCTTCAGACTTACAGTAATCCTATGAATTAGAGACCTCCAAATCACCTTATCAACAACAGCCCAGCTCATGTCTTGCAGACTCAGAGCCGTAGCTTCCTTGACTGAGTCTTTCCATCTGGAATGTGGTCTTCCTCTTTTCTCACTGCATTCAACCTTACCAAGCATTATTGTCTTTTCTAGTACATCATGTCTTATCATAATACATCCAAAGTATGGCAGTCTCTGTTTAGTCATCTTGCCTTCTAGGGAGCATTTATAGTACACATACATAGTAAACATAGTTTATAGTAAACATAGCTGTGGAGCTGTGGAGAGGTTGTTGGAAGCAGCAGAGGACTATTCTCACCCTGCCACATTGTCAAGTAGGGTCAGTGCCTCTGTGCAATAAAGTAGGGTCAGTGCCTATGGCAATATGAAAGTACTGACTGCAAAAGCTTTTGGGTTAGGGAGAGGAAAAAACTTTTATCATGGATAAGGCTTTATTACTTTTGTGCACCATTACCTACTTTAATGTGGAGCGGATGAGGAAAGATAGAACTGTATATAAGGCTTTGGAAGGTAGCATTCAGCCCCTATGGACTGTGCACCCTGCTGAAATATGACTTTAAAAAACACAGAATGTAAGGGTGAGGCTCTTGGGTCAGAGAGAAGGTATAGCCCTCATTTCTCCATATAAAAGTGATGAGCAGAACAACTGACATTCATTCTTGTGGGGAAAACAAAAGCACTGAATTTGAGGACTGAGATACCCCTTCACTCTTGATACTGGGTGGAGGTTTGGAGGTTTTCACATAAAGGACATACATGTCCACAGTATCTGTACAATACACAAGCCCTGCCTCTTTACCCAATTCACCCATCATGATGAGCATTTTGCCATTTTAAAATAAATACCAGAATCCAGGAGATCACAAACAGAAGCAGCAAAACATCCCTTTAGTACAAGTCTGTGGGTGTATGCAGAATTTCTCACACAAACCATGTGTACTATAAAGTGTAGGAAAAACTATTTTGCATACACAGAAGAGATCCCTTACAAGCATCTTCAAATGGAAGCCTGTAAGGTGCATTCATTTCTATCACTGTGTGATCCATTCAAAAGTCTTACATATTTCAAAAAGCAGCTTGAATGAAAGGCAAAGATCTCATGTTATATAAATTATGTATAGCTCTAGCACACACTACTGTGGGTACATCGCAGAATGGCATATTGTACAGCGCACCTATACCATATGTGGACTTGCCATACAGATTTAAGCTTCTGTGCATGGCAAGCCAGGGAGTTAAAATGGTGCGCATGCCATACTGCATGTGAGAGTATGACCCATAGGAATCAATAGGACTTAAGGTCCCATGTTTTGTTTTGTTTTTTTGCATACGCAGGGGGTCTGGAATGGATCCCCTGTGTATACCAAGGGCCCACTGTATTTTACAAATAAAAGGATGAATTTGTACAGTTCCCTTCTGAGTTAGAAAAGCTCTTCTTGGGCCAAGATGTGTGTCATGGTTTCTTTTGGGACAACAAGAAAGAAATGAATGCAACAAAATGTGCTAAGATTTATGGCTATAGACACAGCCTTAGATAGTCAGTTTAAAACCACCTTAAAAAGGTATTCTACTTACTTTTTGTATCTTGACAATAATTTTAGTTTTTTCATTTTTGCCCACGTAGTCAGAAAGCTGATTTGTTTTTTTGAACTCTTTTCCTGCCCACCACAGTTGTGCCTCCGATTCCCCAATTATCTCAAGTGCAGCCTATGACAAATGAAGTCATACAGTGTGTGAAGGTTTTAGCAATGAATACACAGATTAGAGCTTGCACAGAGTTCCATTCTGGGGAGTAATAGAACAATGTGTTCAATAGGACTATGTACTCTCCATTGCGAAGCAGTTGAATTGAACAAATAGAACAGCAAGAGAAACCTGCCAAGCAGGAAAGCTTCTTTGCCCCCATTTTAACAAAACAGGTCCAAGAACAGAGATGCCTAATAGGTGACTGGGGCAGTGGAGCACATTGTGGGTCCATTCAAGTACTGATGGGATACAACCATGGGAAAAAAGTGTAGCCTCTGTCACACTATCCTGAACACACCTATCTCATCTCATTTTGAAAGTTAAGCAGGATTGGGTCTTGTTACTACTTGGATACAAGACTGTCAGGAAATAACAGGGATCTTCAGGTAGGACAAGGACCGAATCCAGCATGGAAAGCTGCTGCCAATGTTTACAATACTGGACCAGACAGTCCAAATTCAGTATAAGTCAGGTGTCTGTTCTCTTTCAAAAGGATATCATGAGCTAGAATAAATTACTTTAAACACAATGTTACCATTGTCTTTGCAGATGGCTCCCCCTCCCTCCTGGTACTGATTATGTAAGGTGACAAATAGCAGGATCTAAGATACTCAGATATGATTAGATCAAGAAGTCAATTCTAATGTCTCAACAAATTCTTGCTAATTTTGTTTTTATTTCTGTATAATGCAGCATTTGTTTCTTCAATAAAAATATACATTTAATTTGCAAATACAAAACCTAATGTTTTAAAGTTAAAATGAATTATCTCTAAAATCTACTAAATTTGATGGCTTAATTACATATTTCCAACAAATTTCATTTAATTTTCACAAGACTGAAATCATAAACTTAAATCCAATTGCTAGTGTCCACTAAAGCCGAATCAATGGCACTTACATAAGGGTTGACTTACCAAGTACTTGTTCAATCAGTGGGTCTAGTTTAGTAGGGAAAAGCAACTGAATTTAACTAATATGGAACTAAGCGAGCTTGTACATATCTTCAAAAGAGCAATTCTGTAAAAATGGTCAATTGCTTTGTAGTATGGAGCCAAGGAAAAGAACACTGAGGCCTTCATGAACAACCAACAATTAACAATGCTTCTGGGAGTTGTTCATTTCCCTTCCATAACAACAGCAAACTGGGAAACTTTTTAATATAAAATGTAGATGCTGCATAAGCCTTTGGTACAAAGGAATATATATATACACCAAATAAACTAAGGAATAACACATAAATAAATAAATGTTCTGCAAAAGCCTCAACCTTTTCATCTGGGAAGGATAGTGTTGTTAAAACTAGAAACTGTGAAACCAGTGTAAATTATTACATGAGTTCCTGACAGATCTTCTTTATCTTCAAACTCCATCCTAATTGGGTCATAGGGAGGGAGTCCCATGGGATAAACAATCATTACAGCTCCTCGGAGCTGGTCCAGTGCATCTTTCACCATGTCGATACTAACACACACGTTGGCTTGAACTTGTTTCTGCAATACAGACAGAAGCCATTTGAATTAACAAACTAACAAGGCCCAGAGGAAAGAATGTTTCCCCTTCAGTCCACAATGTAACTCAGCATGACATTTGAGTAAAGCCAAATAACAAAGAATGCCTCCATTTCTTTTTCTTTTTCCTGGTTCATTAACAGCCAGCACATAAATGTTTGTTTTACTGTTCCTTCAGCAAAGCACTTTTACTTGGCGAAGGTAGAAATAAATCTATTAAAATCCGTTTGTTTGTTTTTTAAAAAACAGTGCCAAATAACATCCAGGTTTAGTTAGTGCAGAAGTGGGTGATCAATCACTTTTTAAATTTTACTTTTCCCCCTGGAGAGATAAAATGTATTTTAAAAAGGACCTTTATTCACTAAAGCCAATAGCATGATCTGTTTGATTAGTTTTTTATAGAGAAACCCTACCTAAACATATGTGAATAGGAAAGTGGAGAAGAGAGACTCCTAGTGGACAATTCCTAAAGGCAATTCTATTTGGGAAAAATGGCAGGTTTGGGGTGATATTAAACAGCCTTCCCAAACTAAATAAATTGGCAGCCTCTAAGTCAGGTACAGGGAAAAGTGTGGCCTGAAGGCCACATTATATCCCAGCCCCTTTTTTTGCACACCCCAAACCTACCAGCACCGACCCAAAGTCCTTGGACCCAGTATAGCCTGGGGGGGGCATTATGAGCAAAAATTGCCTCCACCTACCCTGCTGCCTACTGTGCTCTAAGACTGCATGTCAATAAACATGCCCAACCTGAAGAACACTGATCAAAGAACTATGTAATTTAACTTTAAAATGCAAGTGCACAAATCTTTGTTTTCACTGTTATTGTCTGATTTTGCTACTCACACAACAAAACATTGTAGATTAAGTGAAGAGATATAGTGGAATCTAATTTATAATAAAACACATTGGTACCATAGCATCTACAAACTGTTTCCTTGTACATAGTTATTCCAAAGAAACCTAAAATGTTCAGAGAACAGTAAAATAGATCAAGTACTCTACAAAGCTCTTGAGCTATAAATGACAATCCTAGGTTAGCTATAATATTGGCAAGCCATGAGACGGCACCCTTGGACAGCTTCAGTGCTTACACTGCTACAGCTACTTTGCAATGCCTTCAGCTGACTGACTACTCAAGATTCAGCTGTTTCCTTCCTGGGTCAGGTAACATTATCCTTAACTATCTTTTCCTGCAAAATAAATGTGCAGTGTAACTTCATAACTGTTGCTGTTGCGCATCTTCAAGTTGTTTCCCACTTTATGGTGACCCTAAGGTGAACCTATCATAGGTTCTGGGGTTGAGAGTATGTGATTCACCCAAGGTCAACCAGTGGGTTTCCAGGGCTGAGCGGGGAAATCAAACCCTGATCTCCAGAGTCATAGTCCAACACTTAAACCACTACACCATGCTGGTTCTCATAATTACATTCACACAAAAGTATCAATAAAATGTTTAGTATTTTATAATAACAATAACAATATCCTACCTTTGATATTAGTGCTTTAGCTTCTTCTACTGTTGCTTTTAAAACCTGTTTCATTTTTTCATTTGGAGCTTAAAATTAAAAAGATGCAGTTAATACCATATAATATTGTATAAACAAGCAAATTGTATTTTTAAAAAGCAGCATCTGCATTACAAAAGTTGTTGTTGTTATGTGCCTTCAAGTCGTTTCCAACATGGTGACCCTAAGGCAGTGCTTCTCCATTATTTTCTGTCACGCCCCCCCAGGAAAGAAGAAAACATTTCACGCCCCGCCCCCCCCCCCCGCGCGACTGTAAATAGTTACATAGGTGGGTTTGACCAATCAGGATAGAGCACGTCGGGCTGCTACTGGGGCTGCACTGGGACAATCTCCCTCTCTCCAGCCGTAACGGGCCCCCCTTTACGGAGCCTCGCACCCCCCCTGGGGGGCCCGCCCCACTATTTGAGAACCGCTGCCCTAAGGCAACCCTATCACGGGTTTTCCTTGGCAAGTTTTTTCAGAGATGGTTTTCCATTGCTGAGGCTGAGAAAGTGTTACTTGCCCAAGGTCACCCAGTGGGTTTCCATGGCTGAGTGGAGAGTCAAACCATGGAATCTTGGCCCAGCACTCCCAAACCACTACACCACGCTGGCTTTGTTGGACTTTTACAGAAAGCAAGAATATTTTTCAAATGTATTTCAGAAAATTAAGTCCATATGTTGGCTACAGTCTGAAGGCTGTACTGGCAATTTTCCACTGCCACCCTCTGAGGCTGATAGTGTGTGACTTGCCCAAAGTCACCCAGTGGATTTACAAGGCTAAGCTGGGATTCAAACCCTGCTCTTCAGAGTCATAGTCCAGCACTCAAACCATTATGCCGCACTGGCTCCTACATTACAAAAGATGCCATTGGCATACAAAAAATGTCTCTGAATTAAAAACCAGATGGCAAAACTTGTATTCCTCTAAACTTAAATCTCCAAAGGATTCAAGACAGAGCTTTTCAAATAGCCTAATAAAAATTATTATCTTGGTAACATTTAACAAGGAAATTTTATTATCATAACATAGGGTATCTGGTTAGTGATGTTATCACTCATTTCATTGGATAACCAGGCTTTGAGATCTATGGTGTACATCTTAGGTGTGGTGTCAGTCCCTCATGCTTTTGGACAATTCCTCTCCCCTCCCCACCTCCGCAGTCCTGCCACTAGATATGTCTGAACTGAACTAAAGGACTAACCCAAACAAGTACATGCCCTGCTTTTGAGCTACAGCACATCCAACAAATACTTTATTGTTGTGATTGCTGTACTGATGCAATTATTTTTTTAAAAAAGGTTATCTACCATATTTATTTAATAACTGTTACAGTGAAGCCCCTATGTTGCTGAAATGCAATTATTTGGTACTCCTGTAGATACTGAAAATACTATTTCTGTGGGGAAAGACACTTGGTTTAAAAGATTATTATTATTATGAACAATATGCTCTTTTTCAAAAGGGATGGATTTTTCAAAGCATTAGATTACCATACAAAACTTGAAGCCATGACCTTTGTGTGCAGAAAAGAAACTTTTGAACTACTGTTGGATTAAATCAGAGGCCTTTTAAAAGTGTAACACAATTTATGATGTTATACTTTTGTTGGTTATTTGCTATATTTTATACGTAATTTTGCATACTTAGGAACATGCATAATGCCATTTACAACAATGCAGACAAAAGACTTGGCTACCAAGACGTGGAAGTGAAATTCTGCTCATACAGCAAAGCTTTCTGACTGCTTTTTCTTCACTACAGCCCTTTCACATAGGCTCTAGAGCAGGGGTAGGCAACCTTTTTGAGCTGGGGGCCAGGTTTCAGGCCCTCAGACAATTGGGGGGCTGAAGCAAAATAAAATAAAATAAAATAAAATAAAATAAAATAAAATAAAATAAAATAAAATAAAATAAAATATTAAAAAAAATACAAAATATGCATGCATATTCTCTCAGCCCCAGAAAAGCCATGATGGCAAAACCCCTGTGGAGATTTTGCCAAGAAAACCCAAGAACAAGTAATAACAATAATCAATATCATCATGGCGGGGGGCGGCGGTGGCGGCAGCAGGACCAGCCTGGGGCCGGTCCAAAGACCTTGGGGGGCCACATCCGGCCCCCCGGCCGTAGGTTGCCTACTCCTGCTCTAGAGGCTAGTTCTAAGGGTTGGGGGACCTTCTACAAAAGTATATGAGAGCACTAGTGGAAATCTGAGAAGGGTCACATTGGAGCAGCAAAATTATGTTAAAGGAGACAAAGTAACTCAGTGGTTAAGGCAATCTGGTGATTGCAAGGTTGGCAGTTCAAAGCCCAAGCATATGAGAGAATGAGCTCCCGTCACTAGTCCCAGCTTTTGCCAACCTAGCAGTTCGAAAGCATGTAAAAGTCCAATAGATAAATAGGTACCACTTCAGTAGGAAGGTAACAGCATTCGAGGCAGTCATGCTGGCCACATGACCATGGAGTCTTTGATAACACTGCTCCTTCGGCTTATTAACAGAAATGAGCACCACCCTGTACAGTTGAACACGACTAGAGAATCATGTCAAAGGGGAAACCTTGAGGCACTTTAAATCAGGTCATAAAATTGCAGCTTTTGCCAGGAAAACTCAGACCTATCCAATGCTAGAAGTCTTCCCCAGCATTACTGCACTCATTTAGGAGCTCTCTTGGATGTTTTGTTGCTAGCAAGGAGTACACTGGAATTTTTATCCAAAAACCATTGTGAATGACAGAATGGCTAAATGCCACCCATCCCTTGCACTCCCCCACATTAAGGTAGATAGCATATATTGCGCTATGATACTATACCAATGGTTCCCTGAGTATAGTGCAAAGTATGAAAAAATTGGCCCTGCTTTTGGGGGCTGTGCAGAAAGGCCCAAGTATGTTTTTATACACATGTGAAGTTATGATTTTAAGCCAAAAAAGGAAACTTTTGCTCATTATAAAAGACAATGAAGTATGCCATTCTCCCACAGTTTTTCTATAAAGCCTCATGGTGGCTATATATGTATACATAAACAATATTTATTTACCATGGCCATTTCTCCGTCCAATTTCATCTTTTTTAAAAACACTTCCACCACTAGGAATACATTTTCCTGCCCATTCATCCTTCAGTTTCAGCTCTTCAACTTGTTCATCCGTCAGACCTTGCATATTGGGGGGCAAGAAAATGCCATGTTCTGCGAGAGATTCCATCTCTTTGAAAAAAGATTAGAGAATGGGATAATGTTCATGTTAAGCTGCCTTTTAAAAATGTATTCAGTTAAGAATTTTAGACTTCAAAAAAGCAGAACTACAACATTTATGTGATACTGATTATTCCTTGCCTAAGAAAAGTCTATGAAAATCATGGAGTCACTGTAAATTGACAAGCGATTTAAAGGGGCATGCACACACACACAACACACAGAGAAGAAGATTAGATTTTAATCTATTTTAAATGATACAATCATATTTATAACTCCATATATGAATCCTAAGGGAATTACTCAAAAACATTAATAAGCTTTCATTTTAGAAAAGGCAACGAGTTCCAGAGCTCCATTAAGTATATTAATCTTTTGCATGACACACCTAGGCCAGAGAGACTCCAGAGAAATTTTCCAAGATCACAGGAGTGTGGTAGAATGCGTCACATGACTGAGCTGTATAACTAAAAAAGATTTCAGCTGTCATTATAACAATTCAGCAGCTCCACATTCAAAAGGGTTATGTGCTAAAACAGAATATTCATCCCAACTATTGTTAGACCCACTGAATTAATGAAAACTTCACTAGATAGTATTTAAATAAATGTAACTGATTCAGTGGGTTGCGCACAGTACATGCCTCCAGATGTTGTTGGATTGCAATTCCCAGGTTTCCACATATTGTCTAGGGTTGATAGGAGTTGCAATCTGATGACATCTGGTGGGCCACATTTTGCTCACCCAATTTAAATTCTGAAAGAGATTGGGGTGGTCAGGGTGCAAAAGTAATTTGACTTATGAATACATTTTGCACCTGCACAAACACGCTGAACTTTGAGCCTTCCATTGTAGATCTTTGTTACTTCTTGTATTAAATCCTCGATGGAAGTGCTTCCTGTTGCCTCCAGAAGAAACTGGCTTTCATCGCCATGCTTAATGTGGAGTAGAACCATCTCTGTAATGGCAGACACAGCAAATTCAGTTGATATGTTTACTGCATGGCTAGCAGTCCTGTCAAAGGCTCCTAAGACACAGAACTTATACATACAGTTAAGAAATAAGCAGATGCTTGCAATGAGGCATTCCACTCACTTAGAACTTGGTTGCAGATGGCAAACAGGAATTACTAACTCCACTTGCCTCAGATTTCTGTAACTCTTTGGAATATCATGATATCCTCCAGATATTCCCAGCCTCACATAACTCTGCCCCATATATCTAGGTGCAAATGATGGGATCTTTCACACTACCTAATTATGCCATTATGATTCCACTTTAACTGCCATGGCTCCTTAATTCCTCAGATATCTTGGACTACAATTCCCATTAGCACTAGTAAGAATGATCAATGGTCAAAAATGGTCAATGAAAGCTGCCATCTAAAACTGGGACAACAAATAACCATAAAAAAGGATATGATGATATAGTAGAAGCTGTTAAGATTAAGATTATGCAAGTAGCTAGAGTCCTCCTCAGAAGGCAGACAGGCTGCAGCCTTGGAGAAGAGGGCCAGGCAGTGGATGCTGGAACTTCTCTCTCTCTTCTCAGCAGCAGAGTGTTGATGGTGTTGCCCTAGCAGGGGTGATGGTTTTCCCTGCAAGAGAAAATTGCACCTCCCAAATGTGCTTTAAGGAGGAGCATTTAGAAATCTGTCAGAAATTACTGCCTCAAAAGACTACAAACTCCAGGATTCCACAGGATGGAGCCATGACAGTTAAAGTGAAATCATAACAGTATAATTAGGTAGTGTGAAAGGTCCCATCATTTGCACCTGTTCATTATGCATTTCAATCATTGGAAAAGATAGTAATGTTAGGAAAGGTGGAGGGAAGTAGAAAGGAAGGGCATACGGATGGACTTTATTAAAGAGAACATGAATATGAGTTTGCAGGAACTGGGCAGAGCAGGAGAGGATGGGGTGGTGGTGGCTGGAGATGTCTCATCCATAGGGGAGCCATGGGTCTAGACCCATGCAAAAGCAGTTAACAACAATGACGACCACAATAAAGCTATGTAAGTACCTAACCACTAGGTATGTGATATTGAATTTTAATGTCATACATGTCATTTTCTACATCTAAGATGGTGAAAGATGTTAGAAAACATTTAAAACAACACACTCGTAAGTTTGTTTGACTGCAGGAACAGTTCTGTTGGTCATTTCAGTATATTAATTGGTTGAGGTTAGTGGGATACTACAAATAGGAGAATATCTTGGGGCCACACTGGCGTGAAAATGGAATAAGGGGTAGTCTATGGGCCAGTAAGGGTCGTCATCTTTCCTTTTCTAAAAAGGATTTTATTTATTTATTTAGTATCATCTTTCGTGTGGCATGGAATCCAAGGCAGCTTGCAAAAGACTAGAACAAAATGAAGCTAATAACCCAATAATAAAAAAGGTAATGGGAATTTTAGGATCCTATTCTTTTTTGAGAACGGCACAGGGGGCGGAATTATCTGATATAGTTTCACCATCAACGCACCTCCATTTTGGGGAAGCAGGCAAATATATCAGTTATATTTGGTCCAAAATACACTGCAGAAATAATCCCGTTTGAGACCCCTTTTTAACTGTCCTGGCTCAGTGCTAGGGAACCCTGGGAAATGTAGTTTATTGTGGCACCTGAGCTTTTTCTGACAGAGAAGGCTAAATGTCTCACAAAACTACAGTTCCCAGGATCCCCTAACACTGAATTAGGGCAGTTAAAGAGGTCTCAAACAGGATTATTTCTGCAGTGTGTTTTGGACCTTTATGCCCAACAAGAAGCGGTTAAAAGACACTGAAACCACTGCAAGGAAATTAAAGGAAGAAGTACCACACTTGAAGACAGTGGAAAATGTGGACTGTAAGATGCAGCCACACTGCAGAGTTAAAGTAGTTTGACACTACTTTAACTGTCATCATCACCATCATCATTGTGACTGCTGTTGTGTGCCTTCAAATCATTTCCAATGTGTGGTGAACCTTATTGACAAGATTTATTCAGAGTTTTGCCACTGCTTTCCCGAGGCTGAGAGAGTGTAACTTGGCCCAGTGGGTTTCATGGTCGAGATGGGAACCAAATCCTAGTTTTCCAGAATCTCAGACCACTATATCATACTGGCTCAACAATAATATCCCTTATATTTCTTATTTATATTTATATTTGATATCTCTTCCAACAGGCCTTCCCAGAATAGCCCTCGCCCCAAATACAAAAACATGTATTTTTCTTTCTTTCTTTCTTTTTTTGCAACTTCTATATTATTGTCTCTTATTGTATTCTTTTATTTTTATGCTTGTAACCTGCTTTGATTCCCTTTGGAAACAGGCGAGTTAGAAATAAATCATATTATTATATCCCGCTCCTCTCAAAAATATAGTATTATTACATTTATATCCCGCTCCTCCCCCCCCCCAATTGGACTCAAAACAGCTTACAATTGTAAAGAACAACACAATTAAAGAGACAAAAGTGGAATCCTGGGATCCGTAGTTCAGGCTGGTCTGTCAAGAGAGCCCTGGTGCCTCACCAAACTGCAAATCCCAGGATTCCACAGGACAGAGAGCCTCATGGCCATTAAAGCGGTGCCAAACTGCTCTAATTCTGCCAAAAAATAAATAAGGCACCAACTTTAACCTCGGAAACAAACGTCCGAGTTGAAAGCAAGGACTGTCTCTCTAAAGGGCTGTTGGGAAAAGAGAAAAAGGAGCGCGAGGGGGGATTTGAAGGCTGGCTTCCGTTAGAGTCCCTTCCGTAACCATGGAAACCAACGGGCGCCCTCTCTATTTCTCTCTTCGCCTCTCCCTCAGCCTCCAAGACTCAGGAAAGCCCTTCTTCACCTGGACCAGGCCAAGCCTCAGCCGCTACTTCCCAGCCTTCGTCCTCCTACGGCGCCGAGCACGACTGCACCGTTTAAGGGCCTCCCGGAAGTGCGCCTCCGGCGGCCTCCAGTCCCACAAGAGCCGGTCAGGCCTCGTCGTTGTGGAAAGGCCGCCTAGGCTCTGTCACTCAGCGGAGTTGGCCCCGCCCCTTTAGTGGGCGGGGCAACGTGGGCGAACCGCCTCTCTTCCTAAGATGGCGCCCGTCGCACTTGGCTGAGGGGAGGGGAGCAGCATAGCGCTCCGTCCGCACTGCAGAAATAACCCGGGTTCGCACCACTTTAACTGCCATGGCTCAAGGCTGTGGAATCCTAGGGAATGTAGCCCGGTGAGACCTTCAGCCTTCCCTGTCAGAGAGCTCTGGGGCCAGAACAAACTATAATTCCCAGGATTCAAACAAAAATCCACCAAACAGTGGTACCTTTATTGGCCAACCAAAATGCACAATATACTTATTGCAGGCTTTCGAAGCTCCACTGGCTTCTTCATCAGGCAAGATGTTACAGGGGCCAGAACAAACTACAATTCCCAGGATTCAAACAAAAATCCACCAAACAGTGATACCTTTATTGGCCAACCAAAATGCACAATATACTTATTGCAAGCTTTCGAAGCTCCACTGGCTTCTTCATCAGGCAAGATGTTACAAACAAACAGGAGGAAACATTGGAGATAGATGCCTGCATTTTGTTGTTTCTGTCCTTAGTTAAGATGGTAAGTGGAGGGTATCTTTTGCAGGCAGGCCCCTCGTCCTTCTGTCCTTGTGGATATTGGGAGATTTGCAAAGACCAGGAAATTTAAAGAATGAAATGGAAACATACTGGATTGCAAGAGAGGAGTCCTTGTTAAGATGCAGATAGTCTTTAAATTTCCTGGACTTTGAAAATCTCCCAATATCCACATGGCCAGAAGGAGGAGGGACACACTGTATTTGTTATTCCCCGCCACTATCCATGGGGAGATATGGACAAGAAATAATAATTATTACTGTTACTGATGTTTGTTGTTTGTAAATGATTTTGCACTTTTGAAAGTGTAATGGGATTTTAATATAACTTGTTTAAGGGTATTTTAACTTTTTTAAATCACATTTTTAGCTTTCTCTTGGTCTTGGTCCTTGGAGCTTACAATAGGAGAAAGGTGGGATATAATATAAATACAGTTAGCCCTCCATATGGACAGATTTTTTAATTCGTGGATTCAACCATCTACGGCTTGAAAATATTCAAAAATAATATACATTCCCAAACGCAAACCTGAATTTTGCCATTTTATATAAAGTGCACCATTTTACTCTGCCATTGTATATAACGGGACTAGAATATCCATGGATTTTGGTATCCACAGGAGTCCTGGAATGAAACCTCAATGGATACTAAGGGGCAGTTCAATTCTTGGCAGAATACCAACACAATTATAAACAAGATAGGAGAATGATAATTCTTTGACCAATAATAAACTCAGAACACAAAGCAATGGCTGATGTAACCAGCAGACGGATGTAAACTGATGAAAGGAACCAGAGGCCAAGATCTAACTATATCTGATGTTGTGCCACCTCTAGGGAGGAGATTAAGTGTTAAAATAAACAGGGGGATACTAATTATCTAGTTTGATTGGACCAGATATGTCAGCTGATAGGCTTGGAAAGATATAAAACAAGCAAAAGAAGCCTAACTACTTTGCAGTCTGTAGCATATGAAGAACACTGTTTCATAACAGCTGTGCTGTTCTGAACCAGTAACCCAGATGTGCTGATGGAAATAGGCCCTGCTGATAAAATCTTTGCTCTTAAATAGCCCTGGCTAAATAGATGCATTTCCCATTCTGCTAGTTGTAATAATTGGTGCTGCTGGATATAGCAATACTTTAGGGCAGTGGTGTTTTACCCTTGAGACCTCCATTTACATCTGCATGTGGATGTCGCACACACACCCCACACACACTTGACATAGTTATGAAAAAAACTTTACATAGTGTGCATATTTTCATTTGCTCATTCATGTATATTCATATCTTAACATTTTATAAGTAAATAACATTGTTCCAAATAGAACAGTTTTAAGTCAATTCAATATTGAGAAGGGGGGAGGAAGAATCAGAGTCTCCTAGTCTTAGCCCTTCCCCCCAAGGGTTGCACCCCACTATCTGAGAACCATTGCCCCAGTGTTTTAGCACCTTGGATGCCTATGTAGTCACACATGCCTTTTAAGAGATGTATATTTCCTCAGCAGAAGAGATGGCGTTCCTTCGTGGATAATGGATATGTTATTTTGTTTAAGATAATGCTCCTCTATGTGTTAACTATAAAAAAGTTTGCTAGAGAGATGCAGAGAGAAAGATTCTTATGAAAGTGTAACATCTTACCTGTCATATACTGGAATGTAACAAATATATTATGCCTTATCTGCAATGCAATGTAATTAAAGCAATATGCCCAGACACTGACATGTTTGAACACACACACACCCACCATAAAAGAAGTGTACGGTATATGTTTGTGTGTATCTATGACTGCATAAAACAAATAGCCTAAGTCAGGGGCCCTCAAACTATGGCCTGTGGGCCAGATGCAGCCCGCCAAGGACATTGGCCCACCAGGTGTTTTTGCTGCCACTGCCTGTCCTGCTTAGCAGCTGACTTGTCACAGGCCTGCAGTGCGCATGTCTGGCCCTCCAATGGTCTGAGGGACAGTGAACTGGCCCCGTTTAAAAAGTTTGAGGACCCCTGGCCTAAGTGATTAACAGAGCCTGCCCATTTTCCCATATAAATATCCTGAGTTTCCAGTAATTTAGAATGCTTAAGTAGGATGTTGATGTTAACTCTGACTATCTGGATTTCACCATAATCGCAAGCTGGATGGCCAGTAGGTGATAAAGGGGCCCCACAGAGAAAAGAGATTAGTTGATAAATGGCAAAGGACCCTCAGTATAAATAAACAGGGGTGGGGAACCCCACCTGTTTAACAACATGGAATAATTAACATCAGCGAAAGGAAATCCTTTTGGCCTTGGGGGGGAGGGTCAAATTCCACTTTGGGAAGTACCCGCAGGAAAGCAACCACATGGAACCAAAGTAAACTGAGCGGGGCCACATATGATTCCTACCAGTTTGGACATTTTTCCAACACACGTAGAAAATATTGCTGAATTCTATGTATGTCTGTGCAGGAGCAGGGAGTTAGAATACCAAAATAAAAACAAAATCAAACAAAATACTAATCAAGTTGTTCTTATCACCTTATGTTTGTATCCCTGCAAAACTCTCTTACCGCTGTGAGACTGCTGAAAATATGATGCCAGAACAATGAACAAAAACCCTTCCAACGCGAATAATTGGAAATTCATCTTCTGAAAGATGGGTATATTTATTTCATTAATGCAACTTCACATTTCACAGGATATGCATGGAATATTGTAGACTATTGAATTAATACTGTAGTTTTGTAATAGATATAGTCAAATATTGTATGTACCACAAGCAATAATTTGTTACACATTAACAAGCAATCTGCCACAGGGAACACACTCCATGAAAATATATAACTTTTTTTTACATAGTTGCTAATTTTGACTTTCTACTAGTTATTACCTTCAGCAATAGACACTGTGATGGTTAATTATTCATTCTATGCTTGTTGGTGCTTTGTTGCAGTTTTTTCAGTATTATACTGCCAGATTTTGTAGTTGAATGAAGATGCTTGGGACCTGTATTTTACTATAGAAAAACTGTAATAATTGGAATTAAATATTTAAACAAGGACCACATAGCACTGAACTGTAATTTGCACTAACTTTCCAGAACACAATTGCTTTGCTAACATATTATACCAAAGTACAATCACACAGATGTTAATAGCCAGCGTTTTAACTAGTTTAAGTCACATACGAAGCACAAAGGTTATTACACTACTGCTGTTTCAAAACGTACAAGTACTTTTAAAAGCACAATATAGAACTTGCTGTATTTATTTCTTTAATCAATTGCAGTTATAGGTATGCATTGTTAAATGGGATGATTTATACAAATATACTGGTATATTATTAAAGAATTTAGAAATGTAGTTTTATTTTTCCTTCTCCAAAGAATGTTGTGGTTCACTCACGTGTTATGAAGGAACAGACTTATTTGGTGAGGCCCTTTTAAAAAATGTATCTTTCACAAATTTAAAAAAGCTAGCAAGCAATAGAAATAGTTGTGACAACAAGAACAGGAATAGGAAAGAATAGGAAAAGTATTATTGGGGGGAAAAACAAGTTTTCTTCATGGCACCAAAATATTACATTTAAATGCCATTTGTTGCAAAAACACAGGATCGTGCCCATTTTTGAGTTTACAAAGCATTGTGCAACCTTTAACAAAATTATGCTCAATAAACATTCTGTGTGACTTTGACAGCTTGCTTCTGTCTTAGGAAGGTGATACTTCTATTTTTTTTTTAAACAAAACAGTACAAAAATAGTCTGTTCTTCTGAAACCAAATTTGAAACACAGCACTTCTATATATAGCAAAGTGGGTAGCAAACAAAATTGAAATGCATGGACTATATATCCGATAACTTCTTTATCCAAATCTTCATTTCAACTGACTGCAATGTATCCTTCAGTTATGAGATTCTGCTCTGTTAAAGCAAAGATTTATCTTTTTTCTAGTAACTTAGAATGGGAAAGTTCTTCAACTTGTGATGTGTTTAAATTATATTTCCCACATGTGTAAAATAATAATATTTGCAGTGAAACATAATATATATTACTATATGCTATTTACTTAAATGTTTCTTTGATTCCTATGTGCAATTCACCCTATCAAATATTCATAAACCTCTGGAATAGAATTTATTTTCCCCAATATTACCCTTAAACAGTATTTTAATTAAACTTTGGCAGTTCTTTGGTCAATACTTATAAATACATGAATTAACAGATACCTGAAGTAATTCTAGGTTCTACCAGCAAGAAAAATATTTAAAATAGTATTTAAACACTTACACAAGAAACAGAAATAGTATGAATTATGTGCACTATTCAGAGAAAGTAATATTTGTGGTTTGTATTATTTTTCATCAGTGGGAAGAATACCTAATTTTCTACTAAAGTCCTATGAATTACAATGGGATTTAAATATCTTCTCCTGCATTGTGCCTTTTCAGAGGAGGCATAATCAGATTAGTTACAGAATTAGCTTTGTGCATTACCATATATACAGATTCAACTTTAAATTTTGTACATAGTGATCTAATATTTAAAGTTCAGTGCATCTGACCAAATTATTGCACACAAAGAATTATATCAATGCCCATTCTACTGGATACTCTTAGTGAGTAATTTAAATACTCAGTTTAAAAGAATTTATCTTTCTGTAAAATCTTGGTTTGACAAAACCTTAGGCATCAGGGGAATGAAAGGGTTGATGGCTGACCTGGTGCTAGCAGACCTGGGTGGTATAGGAGGCGCAGGTGGGGGTCTTGCTGGTAATGGATGGAAAGAATCTGAGCTTTTGTTCTGGATGTTGTAGATGACAGAGTCTGAGCTAAAGATATTTTGATCAGTGCCAAGAGAAACTGGAAAAGAAGTTGTTTTCAGGGAACTGGCTCTTTTTAATTCAGTGAGACTGTCTGGTGATTTTAGCTTCAACATAAAATCCTCTTCTTCAAATGTTACCCATCCTTTCGGTTTTCCAGCATTAGCTATAGAAGCTGCACTTTGCAAATAAAAATCATCTTGAAAAACATTGACAGAAAATGTGGCCTTGCCTATTTGATCAGTAGAAAGTTTTAGAGGTGGATATGTATAAGCAGCAGGTCCTTCTGTTGAGCAGTATGAAGTTGCTCCAGATTCTTGGATCTCTGTTCTAAATGGATTTCCAGCACTAATTGTTTCTTCAGTGAATGGGTTTGTGCTAGTAGCAAATAGATTCAAAGAACTAGACTTATGCTCTTCAGTTTTATTATATGTTGGAATAAGTGGTACTGCTGGCATGCAATTTGTGTTACTCATATTATTAAAACTGTCTGTTGCAGAAGACAACTTTGTCAACTTCTTTTGGTTTAAAGGTACTGGTGACATTCGAACTGATGTCTCAATCTTGGGTGCCGAAAGCAGCTGAATAGACAGATCTTCAAAAGGATCACTGTTTAGCTTTGTTTCAAGCTGAATTGCATGAACTCCATTTGCTTTAATCTGAAAAGTAAATACAATACTCAAACATGTAACTTGACTGCTAAAGGATCTTTCTCCATTTTCCATAGCATAAGCAGTGGATTTGGATTTATGCCTTTTATAATTTGCTTTATGGTCTTGAAGGATACTCATTTCACTTCCTTTCTATACAACACAATTTCACAACATTCACTGCTCTATTACTCATAGAATATACACATTTACACCTATTAGACATTTGATTTACAAATCTACTTATTAACTAATGCCATTATAAAACCAAGGAATCCTACAGCATAAGTTTTTGTCACCGGTCTTAATCTCACCCTCAACCATGGGCACTATATATATTCCTGGAATGCTGGATATCACTTCATGCATCTGATGAAGCATATTCCAAACCCCACCACCACCACCACACTATGATAAATGTGTAACTCTTTACATGGCAATTGGACTCTTTGTTGTTTTTGTCTGAACAGACTAATATAGTCATCCCATTTAGAATTTATGCAGAAGTAATGTTTCAGACAATCTTTTGAACAGAACAAAATGGCACATAACTATTGAGTAAAAACACTATTGGGTAAAAACATCATTTGCAGCACTAAAATACTTCATAACAAACTTAAACATAATCACATTTTCACATGCAAAAAGGGGTGATGTTATTATGACGTGTTTATCACAATGGATGTGTTAGTAACATTCTGTTTTTAAAACTTTAGGCTTCTACTTTTTAAGCAGATACATGTATTACTAGAAGAGTAATGCAGCTAAATTATCTGATCTGTTTCTAATTAGATCAAACTATAAAATATTTCTTCTACTGAACTTCCAGACTGATTCTAAGCATACAAGTATATCTGATTTTATTTCAGCTAGAGCTCAATTGCAACACTATATGACATCAACCTGAGGGATGGCCAAGTTTAGTATCTGTTTCTGGCTAGTCCAGGGAAGGCTGCTCTGTACATCCACTGCCATGGTCCTTCCCTTTCCAGCAGGATGAAGAAAAGGAGTCTTGTCCCTGTGCTTAGGCCCAACATGCTCTTCATTTTTAAGATACATTTTTCATTTGTTTAGGTTACTGTGGCTGTAACCCCACTGCACACTTTTTTGCCTATAAGTGCCAGCAACCTTTATCAGTTTTACATTTGAGTAGATATACCTTTTCTTTTGTAAATACATGGATATTTAAAATTTCTCAATTCTATATTAGATACTCCAATCCAATACTGAGCTTTGCATTCAATAACTCTGATTCCATGTATGACATCCGAAGATCCATTTGATACTTCAGATACAATATTTGGAGTGTGCTTATCAGGAAAGGAGTGCACAGGGTTCCTGCCACAACTACTCAGATTTGAAATGTTCCAATCAAATCTCTGTGCAGGCTAAAGATCCATTGTGTGAAGCACAGAGACCACTATTTTTTTAAAAAATCAGTGTTATCACTAAGTATATTAATAAAGCTTAAATACAAAGGAAAATCACATCTCAGAAGCTGAGCAACCTTGTGTTCAATGACCCAAAATTAGTTTCTTCCTAAAACTAAACTAGATAAAGTGTATCTATCCAAATGCCCAGCTGATTCACATAAAAAGAGAATTGGAAACCAATGCCATGTTGTCCCACACAACATTTTATATCTACAAAGTGGCCCGAAGCTAACCTTGTTCTTCAGTGTTAGTTTCAGGAAGAAGTATGAAGTCTCTATAGCAACAGTTCTCAAAGTGCAAGGCAGGCTCTCTTATGGAGGAATAACTTTTGCCATCATATTAACAGCATGGCACACTGCTACCCTTGCTCTCCACAGTAGCTGCAGAAAGGTAAATATCCCATTTCTTGTGTCCACAGTTAGCATTAGTGACAGGAGTAATAAGAAAATGATTGAAGACCTTTTGTTTTTCTAGCATTCTGTCTTGTAAATCTACCTCCTGATTTCAGAAGACTGGCTATAGTCACAGATAAACTTAGAGAGGAGCTTGCATAATACAATCTGAGAACTCTTGCTCTACCAGGCTGTAACATATCAAGCTAAATAAGGTGCCTTAAGTCAATGATATGGTACAAAACCAAGAAGGAAACTATGGTATGTCTGCCTATTTTTGTAGGCAGGTGATTTCAATGCAAGTGCAGATGTATGGCACACAACTGTTCATACATCATTTCTGCTAGAACTCATGAAGAACAAAGAATGGATGGAGATAATGTTAAGACCAGTAAAGAGTCAGGTACCTTTTACCCTGTTGGTTGATCCTGCTTGTGAGAAAGAGACAGACATCAAAGGGAAAGTATTAGGAGGAAATCAGATAAAATGCTTCAAAAGTGACTCAGCACTATGATGACCCCATTATTTGTTAGCTGCTACTCTAATAACACATTCGTGCAGAAACACTTTACGGCACCAGCTGGACTGCATGCCAGAATAAGCAATATTTCACTTTGGGCCTGATACTACAGTTCCTTAACAAAGTTTTCCTCATGCCCAAATTGGACTTATTAAATTCTTTATGTCTTAATTTAAAAAAAACAAAAACCCAAGAATACTTTTAATGAACTTTTTCATCTTTTAATAAATGTGATTTAAAATCACAACACTCTAAAAGTTCCTTTACTACTGATTTTCCATAAGCAGTACCTTGATTTAATCTCCTCAAGCAATATTTTGTGATTTTAAAATACAAGATATAATCTCAGTGGCCATGTGATCTCCACAGTCTTTGACAGATGCCCTTTAAAGCCCAGCTGAGCTTTATCCAGGCTGCTGTGGGAGCCAAGATAGTTATATAACTGAATAGCATATTCAGAGGTCTACATGGACTGGGTTTTGGAGTCTATTAAAAATATAAGATTTAAATAGGCTACATTGAGCAGTGAAAGCTCAAAGTTTAAATGGGATCCACTACTGAGAAATTATATTTTGATTCATTTTGTTATTTTGTTCAATGCTGGATTACCAGTGGATGGTCTGTTGTAGGCACTGGAAAGCACTGCTATGCCTTTATTCAAAATATATCTTGGACATTCATACAAGGTAATTTTGGAAAAGGGTATGGAGTTCTCTGCCTTTCATTTTACTAAGAAAATTGATATTCTATTCATTTCAAGATATCTGATGCTTTTAAAAACATCTTGCAGGATTTTTTGACCAAATGTATAAAAATATCAGATGAAACACAATACTCATTTATTTCTTCCACTATTTATGAAAATGGCAAAAGGGTAATAGTGACACTAACATAATAGACAGTTCACAATTTTAAAATGAAATTCAGCAGTAAGGCAGAACTCTGAAAGTGACATTTCAGAGGGAATATTCAATGGAAATATTAATCAAATTCTGCCGTATTAATAGGGACTATAAAAAGCCTATCAGTATTTTCACATCCTGTTCACTCATATGAGAGACTGCAGATGTTCATAACATTGCAAACCACATTTGCAATGTTGTTGCTTTCAAATTTACTAACCTCTAGGAGCTCTTTCCACATAGATCTGCTACAGAGGAATCCCTGTGTGTTGCCTACAGAATCTGTGCATATTAAAGACATTCTGGGGACATGCTCTAGGATACATCCAGTTTACATGAAGTACTAGCTACTGGGCCTAACTGTGGTTCCATATAAATATCATAGATTTCAATTTCATTTCCCTCCTCTCATTTCATTTGTAGTCTTCTCACAGAGGCTTAGTGCCTACAGTGTGGTCTTTTTAGTATAGCAGATGAAGATTGTTTTATTTTCCTCCTTGTCAATCTTAAATCTTTTAGTGCTTTTGAAATTCATTACATTAATGCTATTTCCTGCTTTCTTTTTGGTTTCTTGTTGTTTTTTCCTTTTAACATTTGTGACTTCATGTTTGTATTATACTACTCCTTAGGATTTTAATTTGATTTATAAACTACCTAAAGAACCTTGTTATTGGCTAATATGGCAATTTTCTAAATAAATAAAACACAGAAGGTGGGCTGCATGTTAACAAGGTTTTGAATTTTGCTCTTAAGTAGCCTAAAAGCCCTCTTTAGTTTCACACCAATCTATTTTTATAACAAAATAGTGTTCACTTTTAGTCATTTAATGTATTACTGGTGAGAAGTCCTGCAGTATTTATAAAATTGCTCATCACTAAGGGGCAAAACAGACTGCCTAAAAACAGTAGATCGGGGCTGCCACAGAGCTGCGCACCGCAGCAACAGCACACTGTGGCCCCTTTGTGAAAAGTCCCACAGAATGGAGTAGGACTTGCTTTTGAGTAAATATGCACAAGATTCTGCTGCAAGACTAAGATTCATGAACATACTTGTGATTAAGTCCCAATGAAATCAGTGGGAATTAAATTCCAACTAATTATGTACAGGATAAGGTTTGTACTTGCCACAGATCACATCATATCATACTAATTAATTGCAGAATAATCAAGGCACAGAAGAACACATCACAGCAACTCTTTTCCTACTCTATGCAGTTAGTAAAAAAAGATAATTCATTAATTAAAATAGCCACATTAAATTTATAGCCTAATTCAGCTGCACAGCCTTCCTTATCAGCTGGGTTATTTGATTTCCTTGGCTTCTCACAACTCTGTACTGTAGATTTATAGCAGACAGAGTTCTTTTGAGTAAACTTGTTAGGAAAGTAGCTATAGAGGAACTATGCTTACTGAGTTACATCAAAAAGTAATATTAAACAGACATGGCATACATACTTGTTTCTCTGAAGGAATGGGTTCTGAAGGCAAACTCTGAGATGATCTGCTACGTGGGGGTGGCTGTGGGGGTGCTTCCAGGTTTTGTGGAGAAGGTGTTTGAGATGGTGCTGTCATAGGTATAAGAGGTTCCTGCATCTTTAGGACAGAAGACTGCTGAGAGGTGGAATGAACAGGAGCTGCAGCCTGTGGTTTGAGAGGTTCAGGAAGTATAGGGGATCCTGCAAATGCAGTTAATGTATATGTTTATACAATATTACTTTTTTTTTCAGTCAACATGTACACAACATATTCTTGAGTGCACATATCTGATGTCAGCAGGTAAGAGAATTAGCTTACACTATAGTATATTTAACCCATCCTTGATAGCTTACACTAGTCTAATGGAATTATATTGTTTTTGTTGTGTGCCTTCAAGTCATTTCCAACTTAAGACACCTCTAAGATTAACCTACCATAGGGGTTTCTTGGGAAGATTTATTCAAAGGGAGCTTTGTTTTTGCCTTCCTCGGAGGCTGAGTGTGAGACTTGCCCAAGGCCACTCAGTGGGTCTCCATGGTTGAGTGGGGATTCGAACCCTGGTCTCCAGACACATACTCCAATACTCAATTTACTTTTTTCTTCACTGAACACATTACTGTATACCATAATAACTGGTTTTAAAGTTTCAGAATTAGTTTGCCCTGAAACCTAGGGAGATGCACCATGAGAATAACAGGTACCAAGTCTCTTTGGGTTCATAAAACCTGTTTCACAGATTTTAGCTCCTGCACAGTGTTTTTGACACATTATAGAAGTACTAGACATTAAATATACTTAAATATTGTTTATACCCTTGGTATTCCCCATCCTCCTGTCTTTGAACTTACATTGTTGACCGACTATGAAATAATAGGACCAGAAATGAATGACTGGGTTGAACAAGGATCATTTGATTGACCTAAAATCTATTTAAATCTGTATGTTCTGGGAAAAAGCAAACAGAAAAGGGAGGGGGACCTGGTGCAGGTCCAGCTGAGGTCCAGATATCAACCTACGACACCTCTCCAGCCAACATAACTCTGGCAAAACACCAGACCCCAAGGGGCAATCCAAAGAGATCGATTGATATCTTGAACAGTCTTCTTTGGAAGACCAAACCTGTCTGGCTCCCTCCCAAGCCCCATGACTTTATAAGAGAGTAAAACTCCAGATCAGCCTCAAGGGGAGACTCCTTCCCACACACCCTGGTTCCATCTCCCACAGAGGCATTTCCAGAGCCCAACCCTCCACCACAGTGGTGTACCAAGGTGTACACCAATCTATTATCTTCTGCTGCTACCTGCCAATGGAGACCTATTTATCGACACCACCTCATGTCAATTGTCCAAGTCCCACCACCTACAGCAGAGGGGAGGGAGGTGAAAAACCTCAGGTAAAAGAGAAAAAAATATCCCTGCCCAGCCCCTTGGTGACTACCACTGCTCACACTGCACTGAAAGTGGGTGGGTGGCTGAAAGCCAGGAAAAGAAAAGAGGAGCATGTGAGGGGGGGCAACTGGCTCTTGCACAGCCTCCTCCTTCACCCCCATCACGTGACACTGCTTGATGTTTCAGGCCAAGTCCCGCTTCATAGGAGCCTACAGAAAGGCAGTTGTGCCTGCAGCAGCATTTGGCACATGGATTGGGAACCCCACACATGCCAAAAATGAATCAGGTTTAGATAGGACATGAAGCTCCAAGCAGCATCATTGCTACACAATACATTGGAATGTATCAGATATTCTCTGGGCAGTGCAGAGGAACAATTCACCATCACATGATCATCTCTGCTAAAGCAAGTTCCAGACACAGGAGTCATGTGATTATCACAAAATTAACCACTTACTCCTCTATCTTTTTCTTAGTTTGATAACATAGGTTTGTCAAAGTGAAACTGTTCAGTAGTGAGAAAATCAGAGACCAGAAATAGAAGCAGAATCCATCTCACCTTGAATTTTATCAGTGATACTACATCCTTAATTTTCTTTGGCAGTAATCTTTTGGGGTGGGGGTAAATTGCTATTCTCTGCTCTTCCACAGAATGACCCTTCAATTTGTGTACCAATCTCTCATTCTCTGGACAGTACTGAAGACTCCTTCACAATTACTTGTAGCCTTGGGACTGTGTGGCTGCCTAATCTACAGCACATAAGTGTAATGATCTTTTTCCAACTGCTGCTTCCACAAATAGTATCTATCTGTGTAAAGGCTCTGAATAAGTGTCATGGGGGGGGGGGGGGGGGGGGGGGGGGGGACTTAGAACATAAGGAACAGAATTGCCATTGTACTTTTGATATTTGACAATTTATGTAATATGTGAAATAACTGATTTGGGTAAGAAAGGATTACAGTGGACCCTTGGTATCTATTGGTGTTTGGTTCCAGGACCTCTGGTGGATACCAAAATCCATGGATGCTTAAGTTCTGTAAGGTGGTAAAATAGTGTCCCTTATATAAAACAGCAACATCAAGGTTTGCTTTTTAGATCTTTTTTAAAAATACTTCCATGCCATGGATCAGGGGTAGGCAACCTTTCCCCTTTAAGGGCCGAGGGACTTCAGCTCCCAGAATCCCAGGAGCTACTGGCCAACATGGGACTATTGGCCAACATGGCTGAGGCTTCTGGGAGCTGAAGTCCCTCGGCCCTTAAAGGGGAAAGGTTGCCTAGCCCTGCCATGGATGGTTGAATCCATGGATGCAGGATCCACAATATGGAGAGCCGACTGTATAATCTTTAGGAAAAATACTTCAGTACAGTCACTGAAAAATGTATGAGCTTGAACTGAATTGTTGTTGTTTTTTGAGAAATACTGAGGACACTTTCAAGGCATTAAGGATCATTTATAAGCAATTACTAGGATCATCTAGACCAGTGCTTCTCCATTATTTTCTGTCACACACCCCCCCTAGGAAAGAAGAAAACATTTCGCGCCCCCCGCACGACTGTAAATAGTCACATGGGTGGGTTTGACCAATCAGGATAGAGTACGTCGGGCTGCTACTGGGGCTGCGCTGGGACAATCTCCCTCTCTCTAGCCGTAACGGGTCCTCCTTTACAGAGCCTCGCGCCCTCCATGGGGGGCCTGCCCCACTATTTGAGAACCACTGATCTAGACTAAGATCCAAAACACACTGCAGAAATAATCCAGTTTGAGACTGCCTTAACTGCTCTTGCTCAACATTAGGGAATTCTGGAAACTGTAGTTTTGTGAGACATTTAGCCTTCTCTGAAAGAGAGCTCTGGTGCCACAATAAACTACAATTCCCAGGATTTGCTAGCACTGGGTCAGAGCAGTTAAAGCAGTCTCAAGCTGGATTATCTCTGCATTGTGTTTTGGACCTATGTGAAATTAGGTTCAGCATGATAAGTTGAGGTTGTTCAGTAATTCACTTCACTTTGATTATTTCTTGATATACTTTTGCAAGATTTTGACAAATATTACACACTTTCTTTCAGGATTTTAAACTTGAAAACCTGAGTTTCCAAATGTGGCTACAGAATTTCTAAAACATTCTCTTTATAACAGACCTATGCTTGATACACTTGTTCTAATTGTGTGATTTATACTCTGTTACCAATTCCCCAGTGCATATTATATTTATATACCTAAATTCAGTTGCATATACATAGGTTTCCATTAACTCTACAAGTGTACACTATTTGAGATTAACACAATTTACAAAACAAATTACGCAAAACTAAGAATGCTATGGCTTATCCATTAAACTATGAAGTGGCTATGATAAAAGAAAAGACATCAACAACTTTACCTCTTGGCAGTTCTGCTGGTTTCGGTTGGAGTTCAGGCGTGTGCCTTCCCACAGGAGGATGTACATGGCTTAAGGGTGCACTTATGACTCCAGCTCGGGGAGGAATAGTCTGAAATGCATCAAGCACAATGCTTTTACAATTACTTGTTAATTAATATTAAGTTCTATTAAGAACTATTTCTCTTTAAGCAATTGTACAGTTTTTAAATATTCTAAATATTTGTACACTGAACACTGTATCTTAATATTTAAGATGTACAATTTTGCCATGGCAAACATTTCTCATGGTGTTACCATTGTTGACTAGTTTGCACTCTGAAACATTTATGAAATATGTTTACTCAGAAAAGTGGATTTTGTTTTGATGTCAGAAAATGCACATTATTTCCAGGATGCTAAGACAGAAATTTTATGCAATACAAGAAAGAAGAGAAATCTAAACATAACACAATGACTTCAAACTGCTAAATCAGAACAGCAGGAATAACATGTTGTAAGACACACCAGTCAGCTCCACTGTGAGCCTTAGACAATGATACCAAGGATTCAGAATGAAAAAGCTATATACAGTTTCTTTTCAAACATACAACATTCACCACCTCAAAGAGTATGTAGGTTACAATAGTAAAAAGCACAAAGCTGAGTAATATTATTCTTCATGAGATTTTCCCCACCATTTCCAGGTTTAGGCCTATTTGCTCAAAGACTACACTCAAAACATATTTCTGAAAGATGCTTAGGCTTAGATTTTGGAAAGTCTGCAACGGAGCAAGTTCCACAACAGGTCTGGCACACACCCCTTGTCAGACCAAACTACATGTGTGAGATGCAGCTACACCTAAGTGTAGTATTAAAATCAGACATGCACACACACATTCTACACATGAATTGAGCCAATCCTCTTTAATAGTTTGGCCTGTAATGTCCTTGCTAACTGGACCCATTGTATGGTTGGCTTAATTAAGAGAGTATTACCAAATGGAAAGATACAGGGAGGAAGTCTTCTCCAGCCATATGTTTTGGAATTTAATAACAAGCCCAGCCAGCATGTCCTGTGGTCAAAAAAGCTAAAAGTTGTAATCATAGAGTTGTAGTCCATATCTTGAGGCATCAAAGTGAGAGCTGTTCAATATTATCTTGGGTTTTTGAATTTGTACTAGTAGTTTAAGTGTTGGACTAGGACACTGGAAAACCAGGGTTCAAATCCCAGCTCAGCCACAAAACCCCACTAGGTGACCTTGGGCAAGTCACACTATCTCAGCCTGAGAGGATGGCAATGGCACTGGCAATGGCAAGCCGAAGAAACTTGCCAAGAAAACCTTATGATAGGTTCGCCTTAGGGTCACCGTAAGTCGGAAATGACTTGAAGGCACTCAATAACAATAGCAACAAGTTTATAACCAACACCCTGAATAGTTTTTTTGTGGGTTTTTTCGGGCTGTGTGGCCATGTTCTAGAAGAGTTTCTTTCTGACGTTTCGCCAGCATCTGTGGCTAGCATCTTCAGAAAATGTTTTCTCTGAAGATGCTAGCCACAGATGCTGGCGAAACGTCAGAAAGAAACTCTTCTAGAACATGGCCACACAGCCCGAAAAAAAACACATAAAAACTATGGATGCCGGCCATGAAAGCCTTCGACTTCACCCTGAATAGTGTTCATGAAGAGAACAGGAGCTAGTGTGAAGTTTGAAATACTCTTTAAAGGTAATCAAATTAAAAATTCTGGGGTATTCAGTTTAGAAGGACATCAAAAGAATTGGCCATATGTGTTTGAACAGGTGTTTTTAAAGGTTTCCAAGTTGTATGTTAGTATACAAACTACCTACAAACTCAAACTCTAGTAACACTTAATATTTAGTAAATGAGAGAAAATAAATTTACAGTTTTAGTGCTAGAACTCCAATTTAAAAATGAAACGGCTCATCAAAGTCTTATATTACCTTTCCCTAACTCAGTTTCCTTCAACTACATCATCTACCAGGCCCAACCAACAGATCAAGTGTTGGTTGAGATAAAGCTCTAATCCAGCATATCTGGATGGCACCAGATTGCAAAAGTCTGTTTTACAAAGAAGGAGTAGAACTACAAAAGATTACACAACTGAGTTTTTTCTTGTGCTCTTTTTCTAGAGCTTTAGAGGAAACTGAACAAAATTGTTTAAGATAAATGATATAAAATTTGAATGCCTACCGGTCTACAGGTACTGTATCCAGATGTGCCTGTAGTTGTTACTCCAGTCAGAGGTGGTGACTGACTCTGAACTGAAGAAAAAGCAGTAAATTGTTATACTAGTATGCATTTCAATGTAATAAAGGTTCTCTAATTTAGTAATTATTAAATTTGAATATACAGTACCTATGTCTCTTCTTTGTGGCCCAGGGCTTTTCTGAACTTTGACATATGAACAACAACAAGAAATCATTTTGTACTACTGGTCATAAAAATTACACGCTGATTATTAAAGTTAAGTATAGAATGTAGCAAACATCCTAATCTTGAAAGTTTACAAGGTGACCAATGTGACATTTCAGTTCCTATTCTCAACAAAGCCAATATTTTTTCATTTGCAAAGTGAAAAAATTTGCATCTACAGCAAGTTCGTTGTAGATGCCTTGCCATACCATTCCTTCAAGAAAAAACATTTTTCTCTCATAGTTTCTTTTTTATAACTGTAACATATTATACACAGATATATAAATACACATGCATATATAACATATAATTATAAAATATATAATATATAACTTTAAAATCTATAATATGTGTATATATAATTACATGTAATTATAATTGTGTGTATATGCATGCATGTGCATACGCACAGCAAATCCATGCAATATATGGTTGCTTAAAGTTTTTTTTAAAAAACTATTCTTTATCAGTTCTTTAAATAATTAATGTTTTATTAATCATTTTAAAAGCAAACAGAATTGATTACATTGATTAGGATTAAAATATATCTAACTAGTAATACAGTGATCCCTCCGGATTTGTGGGGGATATGTTCCAGGGCCCCCTGCAAATCTGAAATTTCACAAATATTCAAGTCCCATTGTCCTCAATGGCATCATTGAATATTTGTGAAATTCCCTCTGTCTCTTCCTTCCTCCCCCCCCCCCCCCCCCCCCCCCCCGGTGCTAGGGACTTTAATCGGAGCCTGGGGTGCTGGAGCTTGTAATTGGCCCCAGCAACCATCAGGACTCATTTTCCCAGCAGTGCTCAGGGGTGGGTGGGTTTTGGGGCTTTTTTTGGAGTTATACTGTTTGTAATTTTAAATTGTTGTTAGCCACCTCAATTGTTCTCAGAGGGACGGGATAGAGATAAATTTTATTATTATTATTATTATTATTATTATTATTATTATTATTATTACTACTACTACTACTACTACTACTACTACTACTACTACTACTAGTGGGCACATGCCCTGCCCCCTCCACCGCAGCCAATGGGTGCACAATATGTCAATTGGCTGCAGCGGAGGGGGCGGGGTGTTGCATCCCAGGCCCCGAGTGCTGCTGGGAAAGCGAGTCCTGATGGCTGCCATGGCCAACTGAGCGCTGATTAAAGTACTCAGTGCTGGGGGGAAGAGGCTGGTAAGGGAGAGACGGAGCTGTGACCTTGGCCTTACAAATGATTGAAAGTGCAAGTGCCAAGGCTGCGAATCTGGAGGGACCACTGTATTTAAAATTATGAAATACAAAAAGGGGCCTTAATGTTCACTAGAAGAATGCAAAAACAGACTATACATGACTGTTTACATACAGGATTTCAAAATCCAGTTAGACATTAGGAAAACATTCTTCTCTCCTAGCTCTCCTAGCTACAATAGGACTGGGAGGAGTACCAAGACCTTATCAGAGAAAAGCAGAAAAGCAGTATATATTGTACAGGCAATGCAGAAGATAGAGAAAAGGCAGAAATTTAAAAAAAAATCCCTGCTAGATATTTTGTTTTGAATAAAGTGGTCAAATTGGTTTGTTATTGTAGTGTGAAATCAAATCAGGAAGCTAAGACTTTTTTTATATTTGAGTGACAAATTTAAATTTATTTCATGAATGAGAAAAGATGTAGGATTAAAATAACAGCTGTTTGATTAAGATCTGTTCTTCCTGCAATGCAAAACTGTTGTTATGCCTTCCAATGTGCACATACAAGTGACACACAAAATGTATGTCACAGAAGATACTCTGGACTGTATAGTAATAGTAATACTATTCACAGAATGGGTCCTACAGAAACTATTTCCTGATATCCTGTAATCAATATCTCAGTGAAACCCTTGCAAAACCAGTCTTAAAATTCTCTAAGCAGCTGATACATACTGTCTTGCAAACCAAATCCAGTTTTAAATCTTTGTCTTAAGAAGCACTATGGCTTAGATTCAAAAGTAGTCTAAAAACAAAGGGAAGATGGGCCTGAACTCTGCTCACAGGATTCAAGCTAGTTAGCCTGTTTGTATGTGAGCATGTGCATGCACTGACAAAGAATACATTCCCTTCATTCCCTAACAATATACAGTACAGTCAATTCTCTTCTTCCATGGGTTTGCTATCCATGGATTGGAGCATCTGCGAATGGCCCCATGTTGATCTCCCCAATGGCGGCGCATGCAAGCAGCCATGCCAACATGGTCGCATATGTGCCACCCCGCAATTAGGAACAACAGGACTTGAGGGGACTTTGCTACCCATAGGGGCGGGTTGGTTGTCCTGGAATCTGCATTTTTAGCAGGGGACAGCTTGTTTGCTTTTTTATTTGAAACACCTACTTTTCTGCCTATGAAAGTTATCCAAATCAGTGATTATATATTATACAGTTGGCTCTTCTTATATTTGGGGGTTCTATTCCAGATCTTACTGACTAACCAGAGTGGATCAGTGTTTCCAGTGCTGCAAAATTTCAAGGATCTTTGTCAATTACTATGCCATTCCCATGGTGTAACAGATGGAAGGACATTGGTAGAATATTAAGTCAAATTTCTTTTTCTCAAATAGAGATTTATCCTCTTCTAAACAAACTACTCAACAGTATACGCTGCAGAGGTATATGCAAGCAAAACAAATAAATGTATCCCCCATATCATATAAATTACAGACTTACAGTATTCACATTACAGTGGGCCCTCTACATTTGCTGAGGATTACAGGAGTACAGGACCCCCTATGAAAGTGGAAAAACTGCAAATAAAAAAAATGCTATTTTTTTTAATCTAAGAGAACCTCTCTAGGAATATCTAGGTCCTCCAATGCAAATCTATGGTCAACATCCACCAGAATTTGACCACAGAATCACACTGGAGGACCTATAAATGCCTAGAGAAGTATTTTCTTTAGGAATTGCTAGGTCCTCCAGCACAACTCTATGGTCAACCTCTGGCAGAATCACACTGGATCTAGAAATTCCTGGTCAGAGCATATTAATCAAATCTGTCGATAATCAAATCTCTGAAAGTCAAAGCTATAAATGTGGAGGGCCAACTGTACTTTGTTTCAACTCTTTCAGACACTTAGTATGTCTTCTTGGTCTTTTAAAAAAAGATGCCACATCTAGACCAGCAACTATGGCCTTCCAAATCTTATTGGTCCATTATTCCCATCAACTGTGGCCAACAAAGCCAATAGTGGGGATTTATGGAGGAATCTGTCCAAAATAAATCAGAAATCACAGGTGCCCACTCTGATTTAGAGTATGATGTCATGTATTAACAAATATCAACTTGCTGTTATACTAAATGACACTAAATGTTTTGTTCATTATTTTAATCATATTTAATAATCATTACCTCCATATTCTTTTCTAGCAGGTGCAGGACTCTTACCCCCTTAAGAGTAAGATATGCAGCAGTAAAAAGAGTATCAAATGAAAGGGGGAAAAATAAAGAGTTGCACTTATTAAAATTATTGATGATGATCTTTGTGCTCAAATTCCACATGAAACATGAAATACTGCAAGAGCTACAAAATCTTCACAACTGAACACACAGAAATTGAAGCAGCTGAAGCACAGTGACTGAGACATCTAATTAAAGGATTCAGATATGTAAAAACTGATCCAGGACCCAAGCAGTCTAAAACAAGCTACTTCAGCCATAGAACTAAATAGCATTAATAGACAGATAACAACTGCCATGTCTGGATGCCACACTAAACCACAACATGATGGAAACTAGCCTAGATGAGACTTAACCATGCATCTCCCCTATTTCCTTTTCCAGTGTTTAATTATAGCTTCTTGCATTGCCGATACTGACAGTGTGGGATTAATGTTAACTATGGTTTGTTTAAATCAAGCTGGATTGAAACTTTCCAAGCTGCTCTTTGAAGTTTTGTCTAAGGGGTTGGAAATGCAGAGAGTGTGAGCCTGTACTCTTGTTTTTCCAAACAATGAGTGGGTGATCTAGGTGTTGCTGTTGGACTCTGACAATCATATGTCCAGATGGCATGGCTAGTGGCCAGGGAAGATGGGAACCATAGTCCAAGATTATATGGAGAGGTTCTCCACCCTTCTGCTAAACTGTGGTTTAGTGGGACATTTGGAAGTAGTCAGTATCAAGATGCACCTGTTTAAGTTCATTTATCACAAATTACAGGACATCTTCAAGTTTTGGTTTCAATGTTTTACATGCTTACCTGATGGTGGAGGTGGTCTCTGTGGTGGAGCAGGACGAGCAGGAGGTACTCCAGGGCGGGGTGGAGGTGGGCGTTTTGGTTCCAAGCCTTGAGTAGACTCTCTTTGTTGAGTAATTGGTTGAAAATCTATTGGAGAACCTGGTAGCAGTAATTTATATACCAAGGATTGTTATTAAAAATCCAAATATTCTTACATCTATTTTAAATATGAACCAGTTCCACAGAATACATTGTTTAAAGAAACCCATATCACTCCAATACAGGTGGCTCTATGCCAGCTGTTTCAGAGTCTGAGGGTCCAACAGATCAACTAGGTTGATGTTGATGCTGATAGCCCTTATGGTTCCTTGATAACACTTGTATAAGTTATCTACTTTTAATGCAATCTACTATTCTTCACTGCTTTACTGCTCCCATCCTACTTGCATAAACATGTTTGTATGTTTTTGTGCAAAATGTGACAAGATGTTACCATTCTATACCCTATATGAGCTCATTAGTAACTAAAGGCAAGGTACAACTGTGCCCATAATCTTATAGGTGCGTTATCTAATATACTCCCATTATATTAATATAAGTACTATTAAAATGTTGCAGAAGAAGGTATATAGTACCTCTTTATACAATGTCTTTGTGCCAGGTACACAAGGACAGCTGGCAACTCCTAAGTGCAGCTTCCCCTCCAACATTACCTGGCTGTGTAAGTGCTTCCTCTTTCCTGGATGTACAAGGATAGCTGGATGATATAAGAGGCCCCACCATACATTGATTTCATTAACTGAATAAATTAACAGTGCTATATAAATTAATTAATAACTGAGATGTTACCTGTAAATTGATTAGTCTCTCATATCTAATTTATTAACTAATCAGAATTTATTGAACCTAAGTCTTCAAACTGAGCCTATTTGCATGTGTGTATGTGCTCAGGCTCATACAAGTAAGTAAAAGTTCATGTACATATTTTTGGGCATAAGATCACATTGCAGGATAAATAAAGCAAAACATGTTAAGATGTGGTACTGGTAATACCTTGAGAAGATGAAGGTGGACCAGGAGTCTTGTTAGGTGCTCTGCTTGGTCTTGATGGAAGGGTTGGAGGTGGTCCATCTGATAGTGTAGGTGACTGGCAGGGGCTTGAGCGAGGTGAAGAACCAGGTGATGCTCCAAGACTAGAACCTACTGTTGGCTGCAGATGCTGGGGAAGAATTTCTTCTACTTCAGCACTATAGTCATCAATATCACCTTGAAATAAAGTAAAATATTCTTTATTAAAGGGAACTAGAAATCTGTTTAACTATACCCAACTTAATATTACAAAGAGAGCTTTAAAAAAAAGTAATTACAGCTGTATCACTGTCTGACACAGAATGATCAACCTTCATAATTGTGTTAATGTATCCAGAATGCAGAACTGGGAAAGCAATCTCAGTATATTACTACAAATAATAACTGGGTTCAACTACTTTAGGCTCCTGAAAATTCAAGCTGTTATTTAAACACATTTTATGGTCATAATGAAGCAAATATGCATCAAATAAAATGCTCATCATTTTAATAAAATTAGTATTACTGAACTGGTATTAGAATGTAACAATGCAAGTGTATGAGATAGCCATAAAGGAAACTGGTAAATGTTGCATTTTAGTAATGAATAACTTAATCAGTACAGTTGTGCTGCCACAGTAAAGTTTTAGTTTGGCAAACCTTCCATATCATAATCTGCAGAAACTTCTGCATCTTCACAAAGCAAAGTGGAACTTGTTGATGAAGGCAATCCAATATTAACTCTCTCCAGGCTCATCTCTTCTTCCAAACTCTTAATCCAATCTGGGCTTTTCAAATTAATATGGATAGTTTTCCCAAGGAGCTGAATTTGAAACAGAAAACTCGTATAAGCTTAATATAAACTTTTCAGATTAATGGTTTACATAATTCCTTAAAACAGAACTACCAAGAATTTTTTTAAAATAAAACTAATTAAACAACTTAAGTTGTAGAGGAAGAAATTGAAAATGGCTCTTATCTAGACTATACTGAAAGGTATAGTGTTTATACTCAAATTACCTTAAAGCATGAGTGGGAAACCTTTGTGGGTAGCAGGGCTAAACCCCATTTGTCATACCCCTCCATCCCCCTTTAAAAACTTTTGTCCTTGAACTTTTTCCCATTAAAATGTCCCCTCATAATGCAGTAGAAGAAATTTCATCATGATTTTGTCCTCCCTTGGATATTTTTAGGCCCAGGACAGCCCTAAATCTCTATAGTCTAATGTAGTACTTCTCAGGCTGGCAGATGTGAGTGACTGGCAATTACTTTTTGTCCCAATGGGCCAAAGACCGGTTCCTTATTTGTGCCCACTGCCTATAATTGTTTACTTCCTGGAAGATGAACTGTCATCAACTGTAAATTTGATTGCTGTATTATCTTGGCAGGGACCATCAGCTGATTCTTCCTGGACCAGAACTAGTCCAGAGACCACTACTTTGAGTCACACTGGTCTAACGGATCTGAAAGATGAGCAGATAATACAGCAATCAAATCTACAGCTGATGGCAGTTCACATACAGAATATGAAAGGCTGAGGAGAAAGTGTGTTATTGGGAAAAGATGGTGAAAGCTCTGGCTACTAATATTTAGGAGGAAGGATGTTTATGAAGTCTCCTCCACACACCATATCATCCCTACCCAAGCTACATAGCATTAAAGCAGTACCTTCAAAGCAGAATTGAGAAAGCATCTTTTTTGAACTACAACAGCCATTCTGGCTGGGAAGTTATGGTATTTGTCATCTAAACCAGTTAACTTTCCTAAGTTGCAGTTCAAAGCTAGAAGTTAGTCTTGATCTTGATATGCTACATATTATATCAGGGGAAAGTCAGGAGTGAGAAGGAGGAGAAAAGTGCCTTTTATAAATCACAAACAGCACTATACAAACTCTTGTTTCAGACTAGCTAGCACTTGAACAGAAGCATACCTGCTGGAAGCCAATGGTTCACTGTTACAAGTCAGTATCTGTTTCAATATACTGTTGAATCAGGACTTCACTGGAGCTTTTATCAGGCCTCAGTTCAAGATTATTACTGAAAATTCACAAACTATTTGGAAATCTATACTCCAAGAATAAAGAACACTATACTAGAACAATCATATCAGTTACAACAGTTTAGCAGGTTAAAAAAGTTTAAGGACGTTTCTCACCTCAATCCCACTGAGGTTCAGAACATTCAAAGCAGAGCTCCCTTCCAAAAATGTCACCCACATTTTGTCTTCCACAAATCTGAAAGATATCCACATATAAAAGGGACAAATAACCAAAAAGAATGTCAAACTGACAGTATAGAAAAAGTTACAGTGTCTTTGAAATGAAGACATTCTAACCTTATGAGTATAACTTCACCATAAGTTGCAAACTTTTGAAGAAGTTCATCAATTAAGTTATCATCAAAATAATTCTCTTCTGATGAAGACCCTTTGATAGATACCAGTATAGTACCATCGGGTGGCCCCTGCACTGCAATTACTTCCTTGTAAATGTTGTGTCGCTCGTCTGCATCAACTTCAAAGATATCTGTATCAATCAATGCAACAACAGGCCTGAAAAATATGATACAAAATCAATCAATGATTGAGAAACACTATAAAATAGTCTTTCCAAAAGTTAGAAAGTATTATAAAGGACAAATTCAGACCTATGATCAGATGTTTTCAGCTCTGCCCTTCCATAATACAACAAGGTTCCAGGACTCCATGTGTATATAAGTTTACTTTCATCATGAAAACTGGAATTTAGAAGATCCATGTCTTCCGCTAAAAATTGATATAAGAAATTACATGAACATACTAAAGCAAAGAAAATAAGCAGCCTATCTAAGGGAAATTCTAACTTCATTTTTATACTGAAGAGTTTGCAGGAGTTGGGCAGAGCAGTAGAAGAGAGGGGGGCCTGGAGATGTCTCATTCATAGGATCGCCATGGGTCGAGACCGATGTGAAGGCACTTAACAACAACAATGCAATACTTGGATTTTTAAAAATATATGGGGACCTTATCAAATGAGAAGAACTTTAGAATTAGGAATGTCTCTGTAAAAAAGCTGACAGGTAGTCTGGGATAAGACTGAGATTTTGAGTTTTTAAAGAAACACCTCCACAAAACTGTGAAAGTGTGAAGAGTCTGATATATTTTAACTTAATACATTGTTTTTATGCAGCACAATTTAAGTGTCCAATGTTTAAGTATGAATTCTACAGAAAATCAATTTGTTGTTTATATCTTTTGTACTACTATATGTATTACAAGAGTAATATGTCTCAACAAAACAAAAACACTTTTTTTATTGTTTTAGTATTAAATAAAAAACATGAATTTTAAAGCATTATACTATCCTATCAGAAACAGTTACACCACTTTACCCATAATAATTCATTATCTGACCTGATCGGTCGAAAGGCCATTTTCTTCTCCGCCATAGTATGCGATCTGTCCAAGCTGGTGTACGACATTTTTCACTGGTATCATAGTCATCCGAAAATAAGTCATATTTGTATGTAGGGGCAAAAGCTATTTTTCCCTCTAAAAATCCTCTAAATATCTGTAGGAAGAAAGCTAACCATCAGGAATGTTACAATGTTACATACTCTTAAGAAAAAATGCATCTGGTATACAAAACTACTGCTGATATAACCTGATTTAAAACTCCAGCAAGTGAAGATAAACTATAAACCAATTTTTGAACCTGTACATGGACAGTCAAGTAAGTTAATTCTAACAGTACATTTTCTGATGAAAACATTAACCTGGTTTTGTCATATTTCTTCTGTCATTTTGGTATTTAGTTTTTTTTTTAATTCTGAGACTCAAAAATGAATTTTATTTTATTAATACTTAAATAAAAATGTACTAGATGTTAAAGGGCTATTTTCTTTTAATTAAGGGAAGCATTCAAACACTATATAAATATAATTAAACAAAACAATTGACACAATGAATCCAGTAAAGAGTAGTACTGAATAGGTCAAATTTTATGTCAATTTACTTCTCAACATCCAGATCTATCAATGTTTAATCAGACATACCTAAGGTACAGACTAATTTATACAATCTTCAACTATTATCAGGCAACTGAGAAAGAATAAACACATCTATAAAAAAAAATCTGAAATGTTACCTGACCAGCATTTTTCTGATTAATAAGCTGATCTCCCGCAATAAGCGCATCCCAGTTCTGCTGCCGAATTAGTTCTTTTACTTCTTCATTAGGAAGATCTATTCGGTAATTAAAATCACCACACCAGAACACATAGTCATGGGAAAAAAGCATTCTTCCCTGAAAAGACAACCATGGTACACACAACTAAAAAGACTTGATCCAGAATGTTGTATCCATCATAAACATATTCCCCGTTGACAAGGTTGTTAAGTCGTGTCCAACTGTAGGGGGTGGTGCTCATCTCAGTTTCTAAGCCGAAGAGCCAGTGTTGTCACAGACTACTCTGTGATCATGAGGCCAGCATGACTGCACAGAACGTTATTTACCTTCCCACCGAAGTGGTACCTATTTATCTACTTGCATTCGCATGCTTTCAAACTGCTAGGTTAGTAGTTCCTCCATCATAAAACAGCATATATAATTTTGCTAAAAGGAAAACCCAACATTTTGTCAAGGCCTCATGTGCTTTTATTATCAGATTTTTATTATGTCTCCTTAAAAGGTCATCATCCCTGAATATTTCCCCATAATCATTTGAATCAGGCAGATTGAAAGAAAACAGTGTGCAGTGTTGCCATATTTCACTACACCTTTGATATGAAAAATCAGTAAAAATGTTAGTCATTTAAACTTCCACTAGAATGTAAACTAATTTCTTGCCTTATCAAATTGTAAGGATGGGTGCAATTATGCATTAAAATCACCCCATATATTAGAATGTCTTACAAATAAAATCTGAATTTCAAGATTTGTTCTACTTTCACTTTGAAAATTAAAAGAAAAGGCTATCTTCTTTGGGGGAAAAAAACTATTTTTATTGAACATATAAGTACACTGTACTAAGCCAGCAACATGAATATGTTTTTTAGTCTTAACATCTCATGTAAGAATTTGAGAATTATGACAGATATGAAGACTAAACAACCATTTAAATTAAGTAAATGATTGGGGTTCCTTTCCTTTCTTGCTAACTTCCTGTAAAATCACAATAATGTCATTTTGTTATTAACGTATGATGTTTTCTCTAAACATACATAAATGAAACACGTATGAAAAAGAAATACAGTTGCCCCTCCTTCTTCACAGGGGATCCATTCTGGACCCCCCTGCAAAAAAGGAAAAACGCAAATATTCAAGCCCTATTGCCTTGAATGGAGGCAGAGGGACAACTGTAGAGGGATATACTGTTTTGAGAGTTAAACATGTCTCTGTAGAACAAGAATTCAGAGCAGGCCAATTCCTATTTCAGTATTACAGAACACAGGATCAAAAGTCAACTAAAGCAAGAAAGAATGCAATAACATCTTGCATTGAAATGCAAGTAAAGAACTACTAATCACAATCAAACATTTCGCAGACTGTTAGTATTTAGGGCTAATCTCAGCTACAGAAGAAATACTAAATCAATAACGGAAAAATAAGTTAATTTATGTAACTCTAATTAATTTAATTGGTCTACTGCAACTGAAACTAATAATTGGATCTAGGCTTATTCATTACTGTTTCTTATATAAGAAAGCAGAACTCCTTTGCTTAATGCCATAAGCAATGTTGCTTTTGATTGCTATAAGGAGTTCCCTTCAGGCTCCTTAAAAATGGGTCCACTGGATACTGTTTCAATCAAAATAATTTTTAGAAATTATCCCTATTAGAGATCTAACTGAGCCAGCATGATATAGTGGTCTGAATCTTGGACTAGGACACTGGGAAACCAGAGTTCAAATCCCCACTTGGCCCTGGAAACCTACTGGGTGACCTTGGGCAGGTCACTCTCTCTCAGTCTCAGAGAAAGGCAAGGGCAGAACCTCTCTGAACAAATTCTGCCAAGAAAACCCTGTGATAGGTTAGACTTAAGAGTTGTCATAAGTCAGAAATGATTTGAAGACACACAATAACAAGAAATCTAATTACTCTTTACCATTGGGAAGCTTAGTTTTCGACATATTTCAATGAAATCTTCATTTCTCTCTTTGACTTGTGACTGTCCTGCAGCAAAGTGACTGCATACAAAACAGAGACTGGAAGTATGAAACAACATCCGAATTGCTACTGCACCCTTATTACCAGTAGCTCCTCCCATGCCAGTCTTCACTGTATCAACTGCAACATCCCTGGAATGACAGTTTAAACTAATTCAGTACTGAGTTCTGTTGGCAATTTTAATCATATTCAACTTTTTTTTACTTAAAGTAATTCAGGACTAATTATGCTACAATGCCTGCCTCTGTGTAACTATATGAGGGGATATAATAAAGTTTTAATTATCACCTTTAAAAAAATTGGACAGAAATTTTGTTTTGATTTGTAGTTGTTAGCTTATCTCTATGTAGTCACCATCCAGATTTACACATTTTTCCAAGCATTTCTTGACTCTCCCAATACCATTATTGTAGAAGTCTGCAGATTGTGCCTTAAACCACTCTTCCACTTCATGAATGACATCATCTGTGTTGTCAAATCGGCGACTTCACAACGGATTTTTAATTTTGGGGGAAAGAAAAGTCACTTGGTGATGATGACACTGACAAAATTTCATCAATATACCATAATAACTTTCGGGTGATAATTAATACTTTACGATATCCCCTCATATTAGTCACTTGTAGCATACAGTGACAATCAGAATAAGAACAGTAATTCTTTCTGAATTCAAATGCAATCCTGCCTGATCATCTGCAGGCAATTCTTATTTTTCACATACAGTCAGATAGGTGGCTGGTAGTTGATAAGCTTGGATATGATCAATGTAGCAGTGTGAAGATGTTGACATCCTATGGAACTTGAAGCTTTGTGCCATTTTACTATGGCAACCTGGAAAGTGGATCAGCTGAAGTGGTGCAATCTCCTATACCAGCTTCAAACCCATATGCTTACATTCACCCTGCTAGCAATGTAACAGCACTCTGAAACCTGTACTGTAGAGGGCTTCTGTTATCTGAGTAGAAGATATTAAAGAAAATGAACAAATCCATCCTCAACTGCTACAATATGTTTAAGATAAGTCATTATGGCAATATAGCAGACTCACTATTGTAATCAGCTTGCTACTAGGATGAGGTGGACAGCTGTGGAAGGCTAGACAGCTGTATTAGCCCACTAGAGGGCTGCACTTGCTCTTGCCTACTTGAAAACAAAACATTTCCCCCCCCCCCCTGCTTCTTGAGAATATGAGGGCATTTGCACCATGTTTTGGGTTTCAAAAAAGGCCTTTAGGGGGCCTAAATTGGTCTGGGGGTTCCAAATGTGGGGAAAATGCCCTTCATACCTCACAGAGAATATTTTGGGGCATTATGGAACAGAAACATTATTTATTTATTTATTGAAAAAAATATTTTGACTTTGGGGGGCTGCGTGCAGTTCACGGCTCACACTTTGTCCACCTCTACACTATACAGTTTTCTATAAACAACCTGAACTACTAAGATCAATTTAAAATATTTGAAAAAGAAACCCTCTGTTTCAGCTAAATGCTAAATAAGATGATCATCAGTGCAAGACTAGATTAGAAAGATTCAATATCTTCTGTCTTTTCCTCATTGATCATTTCTAATACCAGCAATAAGTTTAACAGCATTAATCTTTATCATTTATATAAAAAAACCATCTAAGCAGAAAAGTATGAAATAAGAATGAAAAATTCTTTCCATGTATACACAGTAAATGCTGCCATATGGCCTTCTAGCAATAATTCTGGCCCTGATAAAATATATGTATTTTAACAGAGCCTTAAAATACAGTTGGCACTCCATATCCATGGATCTTTTATCTATGGATTCAACCTTCCATTGCTTGAAAATATTTTTAAAAATAAATTCTAAAAACAAACCTTGATTTTGCCATTTTATATACCGTATTTTCCTTCGTATAAGACGACTTTCTAAGCAGGAAA